>CM022705.1:46357969-46957969 GCA_012295165.1 Asparagus setaceus | reverse complement strand
GAAAAAGTATATTTTTAATTGAAATATTGGATAATTATGTTGAGAATTAGTTTAAAGGATTTTTATGGGAATTTATGTTGAAATCCGCGTCATTTCATGTGGTTAACTCCTCTTATTTCACATTTTCATGTTGTACCGTTGTTGATAGTTATTCACGTTACTGTTTATGATACACGACACTCACACGTAGAGTAATTGCATACGTTATTCCGTGCTGAGAAGTTTTAAGATCTGGATAGTGAGTTATTAGAATTATCAGTTACACGTGTAATTAGCTATTCACGGATCGTGTTCTCGCATTTGTGTTGTTTATTGATTATTCCTATTTTACGAGCTTCATGCATTTATTATATTCTATTTATATTGCATTATTCATCGTCTTGTTGTGTCCAGAGCCGTAGTAGTTCATGACTTAGGGACGTGGTTCGTCATGAACATGACCTAGTGACATGTGTGTGTTGACCATGCTTAGGAGGTGAACCCGTGTTTGATATATCGGCATCGTTGACTTGATTTACCTGAGATCGTGGGATGGGAAAGTCTTGGTTCATGTATTCGA
The DNA here is from genome assembly GCA_012295165.1 of Asparagus setaceus. Lineage (NCBI taxonomy): Eukaryota > Viridiplantae > Streptophyta > Magnoliopsida > Asparagales > Asparagaceae > Asparagus > Asparagus setaceus. Next base: position 46,957,410 of record CM022705.1, on the reverse strand, counting down.
TGTGGCCATTTATGTATCTTCGGACCGTGCCAAGTGACCTTGTTTCCGACTTGGGGCTGATTTGTTGGGCCCGTGAATCGTTTATGCGTGGCGGTGTACTTTGTATTCACCGAGTCTCGCTGTTCCGACAAGCGGAACTGATTAGCGTGTAGTCCTTTGACCGTTCGTTGTTCGCGGTATTGGATGCGCCAGAGGAATATGAACCGTCAGTTATCCGAATAATATGAACTTCGACTCTTGTGAGATATAGACCCGAGACCTGTTATAGGATGGCTAGACAGTTAGATCACATGAGTTGTACACGTTGATGCTTATTCCAGTGATATGTTTATCCGTGTATAGTTTGGGGTTAATATTTAGTTATTTACAATCTGAGACATATGGTATATACAAGAGGGTTTCCTTGTCTAGATTATTTCGCTCGACGTACTACGTCTCGTTTTGTATATTTCTAAATATTAATCTCACCCGGATTTACATGGATGGTTAACCGTATTGTTATACTTGATTTGTTCGTATTTTTCTAATTACTTGCATTTCATTCGCATTATTATTATACTGCCATTATTTGTGGGATCTTGCCGTGTGTTATACACGCTGACGTACTCCATTCTCTTGGTGTACGTTAGATTTAGATGACGGACAGGTTTAGTATGGAGATGCACTTGAGCCGGAGTTTTCTCAGCATGAGAACCTTCCAGACGACGGAGTATATCGAGCTGAATCTTAGTTTCCTTTTTATTTTCAGTAGTTTGATGAACTTTAGACTTCTTTCAGTATTTCCATTTTAGCTCAGTTGACATTTGTTTTATGATTCTCTAGTCTTAGCTACATGTATTGTATCAGACGTGTAGACTCGTTTTGTAGTCCTGGATGTTACTTTATTTTGGTGATATGTACTCTTCGTTCGATTATTATTTCAAAATCAGCCTCTATCACCAATCAAGAAATACACTCCTCAAATTATGGATCATGATAAACGTCTTAATGTTCCGAAAAGGGTCTAGAAACTTTGATTAAAACCTCTACACGCATCACTTAACTTATTGACTCAAACATCAAACACGTTGAATTCCTTCATGCAATCAACCGGCAAATCCTCATTTCCAACACTCAAGCCATAGCTAGGTTAGAAACCCAACTTGGTCAACTAGCTAATGCCATGAGTGAGAGAGAGAAAGGAACTTTTTCAAGTCAACCCGCCCAACCCGGAGGACACGGATCAAGTTCAACCTACCAAGCCGAAGTGAATGCAATCCATTCACTACTACCGTAGACAGTCGATAATCGTTAGAATGCCTCCAAGTGAAACCCTTGAACCGTAACAAATTCTCTCCTTCGATATCTCTACTGTGAATCACACCTTTCCGATGACTCTTAACCGAACTAACCGAGTCTTCAATTTAAACCAGCTTGCTCCTACCCTGAGAACAAAGCCTAGGAAGCACTCCTCGTGAGGAGAAAATTCTAGAGACTTTCAAGGTGTTAAGGTCAACATTCCTCTTTAGATGTCATTGAACAAATTCCTTCTTATGCCAAAATTTTAAAGGAATTATGTACCAAAAGAGGCAAATGAATGTTCCAAAGAAAGTCTTTCACGCCAATATCGTTGAAGTCCTCAAAGTCTCCACTCATTGAAACATAAGGATCCGTGTTGTCCTACCATCTCATGTATCATTGGTAATACTCGATTGATAAGGCCAGACTTAGAAAGCTGTCAACTTGCTTCCATATTCAATCTACCAACAACTAGGTGTCGGGAACTCAAGCCAACTAGATGCACACTTCGCTACGATAGATGCTAAGGTCCCTATGGGTGAAATAATGATGTATTGATAAAGGTTGAGACTTTATTTTCCCTGTTGATTTTCGAGTCCTCGAACGCAACCCGCTTCCAATCCCAGGACGATACCCGTGATCTTAGGAAGACCGCTTTAGCCACTTCTAATGCTCTCATCAACTGTAGAACTGGTCACATGAAGTCGCTTTTGGGAATCGATCGCTGAACTTAATATTTTCAATCCAAGAAATAATATTGATAATCACCTTTCAAATCAATTACATCCAAGAAAGTTTAACAAGTAGAGAATAATCGACATTAGTTTTGAGGAAATCTTTCATGAGGAACTGGAAATTTTAAAAATTCGTGTTTTATTTTTCAAAATGAGGAAACTGTTGAATACATGTCTCTTTGAATGCAACATTCAAGAACTCTTTTCGATGAGCTTAGATTTTTGAAAGAGCAACCAAAATGTCAAATTTTTATTAATCAAAAATCTAAGTTCAAAATGCATAACACCAATAAGACCTACCTTAATTTGTCAAGAAAACACAAGGCAAACCTTGGAATTTTCAATTTGAGAACATCGATTATATCATTTTGAAATTCTTTAAATTTCTGGTAGAATTTTCAAGAATAAGGTAGGATTTAATGTAGAATGTGAGCTTCTCATGTTTCATCTTTTATTCTACATTTTATTTTTTGTCCCACAATAATAATAAAAGAATTTATTCTTCTCTCATGTGAGAGTTTCTTGTTCTTTTCAAAAAACATATGAAGGAAAAAAAAAAAAAGAGAGAATAAATTTTGACTTCACCTTCTCATACCAAAGGTAATTATGAGAATTTTTCATTCAGTCTAATCGAACAAATGTAAGTGCTTCCATTCTTATCTGCTTTTACTTTGTGCATATTAGAATTTGCATTGAGGACAATGCAAAATTTAGTGTGGGTTGGGATTTATTTTATCTTTATCTTAGTTTTTCCCTCTTTTTCTTACCATTTGTTTATGTCATTTTTTCTCTTTCATCATAAAAAATAGTCACTTGCCAACTTAATAGAGTTGTTTAATAATTGATCAATTTGATAGAATTTAAGTCTTCTAATCCTTAGTTAGTTCTATACTCAAGTTTACCTTTTATGATAACTCCAAATAAATTTTAAGAAATGATTTTCAAGTAGTATACTTTACTTAAGTTTTAACTTAGATTTTAATTAAAGTAATGAAATTTTGCATGCCTAACTTAGAGTTGAAAATAATTTTTCAAGTTGTCTTGATCTAAATATTGTTCGAATATATATACATATACACATATATATATATTATACTAACTTAATAAAAGAAGAAAATTTTTCTTAAAATCATTGGTGGTTCTATTTTACTAAGCCTAAGTTGACTGAGTAATTAAGCCCGAGGAGTATTTCTATGCTTAATGACCTAAGCCCAATTGTTGGGATTCATGGCCCAAAACTCGCTAAATGGTCACTTAGAAAGTCCGATTAAAAGAACAAAACCACCAAGGAATAAAGAGTTTAAAAAAAATTGTCATACTAATCATGTTTTTATATATAGTTATATTTGTATATGTTCTTGAAAAATTAAATGGATTTAAAGACTTGAAGTTTGTTTAAAACAAAGAGTTAGCATGTTCTTTTCAAAACTTTCAAATTAAATTTTGAGTTAAACTTGGTTTTGTATAACTATAATGAAAGGATTTTCTTAAGAAAATTACATTGAGTTATGATAAAAACGCTTTGAGTATTAACCAACTTCAATTGGAATGTTTGAAGATATCAAATGAATTAATTATTTTATTAACTTCTTTAAATTGGCAAGTCAACTGAATTTTGTGGGTATATTCACTGCAAACCCTCATAGACTACAACTCGCCCACTAGGGTAACCTAGGGTTTAAAGGCTTGTTGTATGTGCTAAATACAACCGCCATTCTCAAAGTGAGTTAGATTTTCTTTTTATTTTCTTTGCTAGAGGACTAGAAAAATAGTGGGGGTATTTGATTATCACATTTTAATTACATTTTTATACCCTTATTACCTATGTTATATGAATAACGATATTACTAATAATCATTTTTCTCTTATTTTGTGCTAATAAAGAAATAATGAATAAAGCCCAAATGACTCAAATTCTCTAATTTCTACCAATATTTGAAGCCCAAATCAAGACAAACCAAGGCCCAAGATACCAAATTGATCCAAGAGAAATTCGTGAAGAAAAATCAAGAAAAGACAAATTCGTTGAGAACCAATCGACATCATCTGGCTGCCAACCTGGTTATAATAAAGCATAACCGATCCAACCGATCGGTTCCCAATGATTCCAGATTAATGGTGGATTTCTTCCTTTTGGCTAGGTTTGATCCAATGGTTCACATCAACTCATGGGCTATAAATGGGTGAAGGTCGAGTGTTTTGAGTGTGAAATATTTTGTAAAACTCCATTTGGAGAGGAGGGTCACTCTTAATTGAGAAGACCTTCCAAAATTGTAACTTTGTTACACAATAAATGAAATGTTTCAATTCTTCATTTCTCTTTCTTCTAATCCAAGGACCAAAAGGAGGATTAGATTAAGATCAGAGTTGTTGGTTTCTATTTTATTTCTTTTTCATTTTCTTTCTTGTTCATTTTATTGCTTTGTAGCTCAAATTAATTATTAAAAATTTCATTTCTAACTAGATTTTAGCCTTTTGTACCTATTAGAGATAAAATATTATTTTTAGTTGCTTTATTAGTTCATGGGTTTTAAAATTAGAATCTTTTAATTTATTGTAGTTTAATTTGCTCAATTATTTTGGGAGTAATGATCACTTATAAAGAAAGATCTACAAGTGAAAAGGTTGATTTGTTGACAAAGAAACAAGCTACTTCGACAAAGAGGGAAAGTTAGAAGAAAGAATTTTTTTTCTCCTTAGCTACTCATTAACCTCTACATCCAAACATGAATTATTGGTGAATTTGGATCATCTCCACTACAAAAAAGTAGTAGGGAGACAATTACTTTTAATCTTAACGTGATTATCTAATTGGCGGTTGTGATACAATCTAAATCTAACATTCACCATACCCCATGTATTTACCTTGTAGGCGTAAAAAAATTGCGAAGATAGCTAATATCCACGAAACAACGTCGATGAAGGTTACAAGGCGGCGACTTTCCGACAACAAAGGAGAATCGAGCTAATGTCTCCAGTACAAGGATTACAAGTTGACAATCCTTGTGAAAAGAGATTACAAGTATTGATCTCTTCAAAGCAAAGCGGGGCTCACCCTGGCGTTTCAATTCAAAAGCGGGACTCATCGGCGTTCCAACATAAAAGCGTGAGGGTCGTGCCGGCGTTTCAACTTCAAAGCGAAGGCCACCCGCGTGCCAAAGCAAAGCGCGGAGCTCATCAGCGTTCCAATCCCAAAAGCGAAGGCCACCCGCGTTCCAAAGACAAAACACGAGGGTCGTGCCCGTTCCGCTCAAAGCGGAGGTCCACCAGCGTTCTGCTCAAATTACAGGCGAGGCTCGTCAGAACGCCGAATCTTGCGTTTGACTCGTTCAAATCGTTCTAAACGGTTCCAAAACCGTTTTGCCGCGATCGAGGCGATTAACCCTCGTTCGAGCAATTTTAGGGTCAGTTACACCCACGAAACCCTATAAATAGCCGAAAGCTCACCAAGAAAGGGGATTGGATTGAGAAAGGGAGGTTGGTGTTTTGGATTGATCTTGGAGGGCTTTGCTTTTGGAGTGCTTCTCCTTCAATCATCTTGGAAGGCTTCTCGTAGCCTTTGAGATTGCTTGGCTTGAAACCCTTTGGGTAAAAGGATCAAAGCTCCTTTTCTAAAACTTCGTTCGAGTTCTCAACTTCGGCGAGTTCTAAACTTGCTCGGCAAGTGCACATTAAACTCTGTGAGAGTTCCCAAACTTACCTTGCAAGTTCGCCCAAGACATTAAATCAAGAGGCGATGACGACAAAGTCTCACGAGCCAAGACGGTCGAATCGTCAACGGGATACAAGATTCAAGCTCCCACCGCCACCGAAGAACCCGCTTTAAATAAAGGGGGGATCGTTTCTAATCCTTCCCTCTTTTATAAATCGGGATAACCGATAAGAGAGCGATTGCGAGGATAGAGAGATTATAATTCTTCAGTAAAAGAATCAATACAATATCATTCCTCCACCTTCTCTTTTTAACTTTTTCCGACCAACAAAAGATGGCGACTCCGCTGGGGACAATCTCTTTCACCGATGAAGAGGTGGTGGCGATCCGGCGTCAAGCTCATTGGGGCTGTTAAAACTCAATAGAGTTCGATCAAGCCAAGTTCGAGGAGGCACTCTCCTCCGGATCCCTTAGCCCCAAGGCTATGCGCAAGATCCACAAAGTCTCTAAGGAGACCAAAGTCCCTCCGGTTGCTGTGGCTAACCTGATCAATAAAGATGGTGATGTCGCTGCAAAAGCCTCAAATCAGGTGAAAAGGGCTTCTGCCGAAGAACACGACCAGAGATGGCCAATCCCGGCCAACAGCGAACCCGGCGTTTGTGAGCAGCGATCTGAGCTTGGCGTTTCTTTACGAATGCAAGCCTGGCGTTTATGTGCCGAACACGAACCTCGCATCCCCATTATAAAACGCGGGTCTCAACCCCGCGTTTAAATGATCAAACGCGGACCTCGTGTTCAGCAGGGGGTTGCACGCGATCCTCGCGTCCCCAATCTAAAATGCGGGTTTCAACCCCGCGTTCAAGCATTCAGATGCGGACCTCGCGTCTCCAATCTAAAACGCACGTCTCAACCTCGCGTTCAAGTGCTCAAACGCGATCCTCGTGTTCAAAATGCCAAACCATCGGCATGTCGATCTTTGCTCACATCGCAAGCCGTCGATGTTTGACCGATTGGCGAATGTCACTTGGTCCACGAGCAGCGGCATTCTCGGGAAAACTTCAGAGGTCAAATACCTTGAAGTCACTTCCAACATGATCGGTATAGGGAGACCATCAATCTCTAACTCCGATGAGTCAGAGGCAAATCGGACCCCTAGCTTGAAAGAGGCTTTGAACGAATCTGATGGAGTTTACCGACACACTCGGGCTCGAACAGGGGTCATATCCCCTGTCAACTATCAAAAGTTGGCTAAAGAAATTGAGTCTGATGATGAGCATTCAGCCATCGCAGAATCTCAATTCTCTAGTTCCTTCGTACAGCATGAGAGCTCCGTTTATGTGGCTGGAAACCATGAAGATCTCATGAAGAGACTTGATGAGCAGCAAGCCATGCTCAAATCACAACAGGAGGCCATCAATGAACTCCGAATCTTGATGATTCAAATGCGTCATGAACATGGCCAAGCCTCGAAGATAGATTCGCCGCCTCAGCGCAAATCTTCCGAAGAACAAGATCATCTTCGTCGATGAGGAAGGAAAAGATGATTGAGACTTCTAATCGAGGAAGCTCACGACTTAGAATCCTCCTCTAAAGAAGGGAGAGGTCGAAAATGGCGAGTCCTCAATCGGTAAAATGCGAGAACCGAAGCCCGCCAATGCCATGGCTAATAGGTGCGAGCTCCAAGATCGGGGTTGCGGACCTTATCTGCGAGCGGGATACGGTTCCTTATCCTCCAAAATTTAAAATCCGGCGCTACAAGCTTTCGGCGGCGGGATCACCGAACCAACACATCTACCATTTTAAGTCACAGGTGGGAATGTGATGTGAAAGCGATGCCATAACAGCTCGTTTGTTCATTGGCACCCTCAAGGGGTTGCCTTTGAATGGTTCATAAAGCGCTGCGGGATGTATCCGAAATGGGCGATTTAGAGACTCTTCTGTCGCGATTCTATGAAGATGACACGAAAATCTCTATCACTTCTCTCCTTGCCATTAAGCAAAAGGAGGGAGAGCCTATCAAAGCCTTCGTCGAACTATTTCGAAGCATGGCTCTTCGATGCGGTGGTATGACACGATCACTCGATTGACACACATCGGCATAATTTACAAACCAATCTCCTAGCTCGAATGGGGGTTGCGAAATGCCGTTCCTGGAAATAGATAGTCTCCCAAGGCGAACAGGCTGAAGCAATCGTTGCTAGGGTTGAAACCGAAGAAGAGGAGACTAACTCTGAAGACCTGGCTACTGATGACCCGGCTCTAAATCTCGTGGCCGACACCAGAGACTCGGTTAGTATCAACCTAGAATAATTACAGACGTCGTCGATTTTGTCAAACAACGTCATGTATCCCAAAGACTGGGGGTTGATTATTTGTTATTTTTTGAGTAGAATAATAAATTCTAAATATTGTCAAGTTAACAAAATACTTTTGACAATATAAGCACTTCAACATGCAGCAGCACCATCAAAATCAACTTATCATTCCTTTCCAATAGGATGATAGATCCACAAAGTTTTTCAAATCACAACACAATCCTATCAAAATCTGTACACATCCCCAGCAGAGTTTGAAAATCAACTTATCAATCCTCTCTAATGGGATGGTAAGTCCACAAAGTTTCTCACATCGCAACACAATCCTTGTCATGTTAACCTCACACCTCTGACAATCAACTTATCGACCCTCTTCAATAGAGCGATAAGTCTTCAAAGTTGCTCACATCGCAACACAATCCTTGTCATGTTAACCTCACACCTCTGACAATTAACTTATCGACTCTCTCCAATAGAACGATATGTCCTCAAAGTTGCTCCGATCGCAACATATCCTTGTCATGTTAACCTCACACCTCTGACAATCAACTTATCGACCCTCTTCAATAGAGCGATAAGTCTTCAAAGTTGCTCACATCGCAACACAACCCTTGTCATGTTAACCTCACACCTCTGACAATCAACTTATCGACTCTCTCCAATAGAGCGATAAGTCCTCAAAGTTGCTCCGATCGCAACATATCCTTGTCATGTTAACCTCACACCTCTGACAATCAACTTATCGACCCTCTTCAATAGAGTGATAAGTCTTCAAAGTTGCTCACATCGCAACACAATCCTTGTCATGTTAACCTCACACTTCTGACAATCAACTTATCGACTCTCTCTAATAGAACGATAAGTCCTCAAAGTTGCTCCAATTGCAACATATCATTATCATGTTAACCTCACACCTCTGACAATTAACTTATCGACTGTCTCCAATAGAACGATAAGTCCTCAAAGTTGCTCCGATCGCAACATATCCCGTCAAGTTAACAATGCACCTCTGACAACCAACTTATCAATCCTCTCCAATAGGATGATAAGTCCACAAAGTTGCTCATATCGCAATACAATCCCGTCAAGTTAACAATGCACCTCTGACAACATACTTATCAATCATCTCCAATAGGATGATAAGCCCACAAAGTTGCTCACATCGCAACACAATCCTGTTATGTTAACAATTCACCTCTAACAATCAACTTATCGATTTTCCCCACGGAATGATAAGTACCCAAATCTTGTTCAAACCACAAGTACCCAATTTTATCAAGTTAATTCCACACCTCTGATAAAATTAACTTATCGACTCTCTTTAATAGAGCGATAGGTCCTCAAAAACTTGTTCAAACCACAAGTACCCAATTTTATCAAGTTAATTCCACACCTCTGATAAAATCAACTTATTGACTCTCTTTAATAGAGCGATAGGTCCTCAAAATCTTGTTCAAATCACAAGTACCCAATTTTATCAAGTTAATTCCACACCTCTGATAAAATTAACTTATCAACTCTCTTCAATAGAGCGATAAGTCCTCAAAAATCATCATCAAGTTAAAAATTCCACCTCTGATGATAAAACTAACTTATCAACCCTTTGCAACAGAGTGATAAGTCCCCAAAAGCTTGTTCAAACCACAAGTATGAAAGGCATGCTAAGTTAACACTATACTTTTGGCACCTTAAAGAAAAGTCTAAAAGACTTAGTTGGAAATGTGGGGTTCATCCTCGCGTTTTACTCATAAAACGCGAAGGACCACCCCCGCGTTTCAACACAAAATGTGAGGGTTGTGCCCGCGTTCTAATTTTAGAATGCGATGGCCATCCCCGTGTTTCAAACACAGAACGCAATGGCCAGCCCCGCGTTTCAACCTCAAAATGCAAGGATCAGTCCCGCGTAGCAAAGTTCAAGACGCTACGGTCACTCCTGTATTTTAAAAAGTAAAACGTCGGAGTTCACCCATGCAAGACGAACGACTAGCGTGGACAAAAGCAGAACGCAACTTCTTTGAAGATAAAATGAGGAGCAATACCTTCTCAGAATCAAACAAAAGAAGAAATCCAAAGTATTCCGAAAGCTCGTCCCAGTCAACCGCGAACTTTCAAAAACTTTGGAGGGGGTTCTGTAGGCTGTAAAAAAAATTACTAAAGACAGCCAATATCCACGAAACACTGTCGATGAAGGTTACAAGCTGACGACTTTCACGACAACAAAGGAGAATCAGAAGCTAATGTCTCCAGAGTACAAGGATTACAAGTTGACAATCCTTGTGAAAAGAGATTACAAGTATTGATCTCTTCAAAGCAAAACGCGGAGCTAATCCCCGCGTTTCAACACAAAACGCGGGACTCGTCCTAGCGTTCCAACATATAAACGCGAGGGTCGTGGCCGCATTTCAACTTCAAAACGCGAAGGCCACCCCCGCGTGCCAAAGCAAAACGCGGAGCTCATCACCGCGTTCCAATCCCAAAATGCGAAGGTCACCCCGCGCTCCAAAGACAAACGCGGTCGTGCCCACGTTTGCGCTCCAAAACGCGGAGGTCCACCCCCGCGTTCCTGCTCCAAATTGCAGACACGAGGCTCGCTCCAGAACGCGAATCTTACGTTTGACTCGTTCAAATACGTTCTAAACGGTTTCAAAACCATTTTGCACGATCTGAGGGTCATTAACCCTCATTCAGGAGCGATTTTAGGGGTCAGTTACACCCCTGAAACCCCTATAAATAGCTGAAAGCTTAGCTAAAGAAAGGGGGGATTGGATTGAAAAAGGGAGGTTGGTGTTTTGGGTTGATCTTGGAGGGACTTTTACTTTTGGAGTGCTTCTCCTTCAATCATCTTGGAAGGCTTCTACTGTGGTCTTTGAGATTGCTTGGCTTGAAACCCTTTCGGGTAAAAAGGATCAAAGCTCCTTTTCTAAAACTCGTTCAGAGTTCTCAACTAGGCCAGAGTTTTAAACTTGCTCGGCAAGTGCACATTAAACTCTGTGAGAGTTCCCAAACTTGCATTGCAAGTTCGCCCAAGACATTAAATCAAGAGGCGACGACGACAAAGTCCCACGAGCCAAGACGGTCGGATCGTCAACGGGATACAAGATTCAAGCTCCCACCGCCACCGCGAAGAACCCGGCTTTAAATAAAGGGGGGGATCGTTTCTAATCCTTTCCTCTTTTGTAAATCGGGATAACCGATAAGAGAGCGATTGCGAGGATAGAGAGATTGTAATTCTTCAATAAAAGAATCAATACAATATCATTCCTCCACCTTCTCTTTTTAACTTTTTCCGACAAACATGCACTCATTCCTAATTTACACTCAAAGAAAAAATAATAACCACCCACTGGATAATCAATGGTTGTGGTTCTCTAGTGGTTCCTCCACTACTTTTATGGTAGTAGAGAGGATCTAATTCATTATTGGTATACTTTTATGTTAATGTCAAGCCACTGGCTTAGGCAGTGTTTGGTGATTCGAAAGTGAATCAAAAATGTGCAAGTTATTATTATTATTACTTTTTTTTGACAAATGATTTTCATATCCACATCACCTTGCAAGTAAAATGCAGTGTTTGTTTGGAAAATGAAATTATTGTTGAAAAGAGCAATGTGAAGATGATGTGGCAAAATAGGATTAATTAGTAAATATAGTTAAAACCAATTAATTAAAATTAGTTATCATTTTTATCACTTTCATGTGACTTCACCACTTTTTTTTAGGGAAAGTCAAAATAGTATTAAATCCCGTGTGTCAAATTTTTTGCATTTTACTTTTGTAACCACTTGCATGCAAGCAAATACCTAAAATGTTAAAATCATGTTACTTTTTTACTTTCATTTTTCAATTGCATGCAAACAAACACCTCCTTATGTCAAGGTTAGATTAGCTTTGTTAGTTGTATTAGTACTTTGTGGCCAGTAATATATTTATGTCGAATTAGTAAAATAGTAATGCATAGAGTTCGAAAACGAACGCCTGGATTTTTTTGGCAAATGAATAATTTTTCATTAAACCAAAATTGGAAGTATATGTACAGAACAATCCTCAAGAATACCTGAGTTCTCAACAAATCAAAAGAAACAACGAAATCTTCATCTTAAAGATATTTGTCGATACAATGAAAAGGAATGTGAGCCTTGAAAACTCTTGTCAATACCTCTCTTTTAGTCACCACTATCAATCTATTCTCATCTGAGGATTTCAAAGCAAAGTGCCTTCTGTTACGCTCACACCAAATATGAGATAAAGCAGCGGCAATGCTTGCTTTAAGTATCTTCCTTCGCATAGTTTTACTTCCGCTAACTGCAATATTCCACTAGAGAATAGAAGCCCATGAAGATGGATAGGAAGGTATCATATTCCAAGCCATAATAGCACTCCAAATAGATGCAGAAAAACCACAATGGAAGAACAAGTTTTCAAGAGATTCCTCCTCTTGTAATCACAAGTAGCACCTGTTTGAAGCAATAATTCTCATTCTCACTAACCGATCTTGAGTAAGCAGCCTCCCCTTTGTAGCAAACCACTCAATTAACCCATGCTTAGGCACATTCAAAGGCCCCCAAACCAGTAAAGACCAAGAAGCCACATAATCCAGATCATAGGGCAGTTTATAAACAAGGGATATTTTTAATTTTCCATGAATCAAAGAGAGAGAAAGATTATGCTTACAGGCATCAATAGAGCCCCATCTAACCAGGAGCAGGTCTCTCACTATTAACACTTGCTTCCATTGTCATGCATCACTAGCTTTAGAGAAAACACGCCACACATCATGATGTTTAAGATATAGGTCTCATGCACCCACTTAATCCACAAAGAGTGTGTTTTTACATTGGACCTCCCAAATAAGCTTTGCAATTGAAGATATATTCCATCCTTCAGCATGAAGTATACTAAGACCTCTAGCACTCTAAGATTTGCATATGTCAGCCCAAGCAAAGTTTTATGACCACTAGCACAACCACTCCAAAGAAAATTACTGCACACTTGGTCAGTTTCTCTCAAAACTGATTTAAGCAGAAGAAAACCATTTGTCCAAAAGACTGATATTTCAGATGAGGTTGGTGATTTCAAATTCAGTTAGGAATAAGCCTCCCTGTCAAAGATATAGACATAATAAGCCACGGGTATTTGGAGAATCAGATCAATGGCAACCTCCGAATGGTCATGGCTTCAAACTGAACTCTTCTTGGGGATCTTAGATAGATTGTCGGTGGTCGACCGAGTCAGCTGTCGATACGTCTACAGATCCTAGAGAAGGCTACTCAAGAGAAACCAATTCCCTGACTGCCACCAAAGTCACCATGACTCATGTTGTCTGACCCTAACAAAGGTTGCAATTTCTACAGCACAGCCGATAACAAGTGGTATCATATCATATGGACATGGATCTGCTTCCTGATATTCGCAATCACGCCATGGATTGGATCTTCCGATGGATGGCTGATCACAGCAGATGAACGGTCTGAGCTTCACCTCCTGAATCCGATAACCCGTGCTCATATCCCTCTCCCCTTCATCCTTTCCCTCCAGCATCTACTTCGCTGATGATAACTGGGAAGGGGCTCCAAATATTCTAGAAGAAGCTCGAGATACTTGGATGATGGGTGTATAGCACCTTGTTATCCTGAATATATACCCAAGTTGATTTGGCCGCCTCCAGTTTGGATTACACCCAGTTTAAAATGAAGACATAATTGATTGCATATATACGGTTCTACTAGTTGATATTTAGTAATTGTCACCTATACTAATCTTATATCATGTTCTCTTTTGAAATTTATGTTCTTCTACACATCAGCATAGATTTTATTCTAGCATTTTAATTGATGAGGAGCAGATCTTTGTTCTGTGAAAAAAATTTCCAAGTTGGAAGAGAAATTGCACTATTTTTTGCTAGTCTTATCCTGAAGATAGTCCTAGTCCCAAGTCGAATGGCTGCCTCTACTCCAAGTGTTGATCATACCCTGCTCAGTTTAGATCGTTGTTTGAACATTAATATGGCCCCTCCCATTTGCATTACTCCCAGATTGCATATGCATGATTGTTCTAGTTGATTTTTAGTAAATGTTGTTAGGAATCAAAACTCCTACAGGGGGATCACAAGAGATAAGATTTACATGGTTCAGCAATATGCCTACGTCCGCAGCTGCCTTAGGATTTCTTCGTTTTTTCTAATAAAGTTACAATTACAAGAGAGCCCATGTGCATAGATAGAGACTAGGCTGCAAGCTACTTATAGAATTATAGATTTATCCTTCTATGTTACATATAATTTTCGGTCTGCACAGTCCAATTAGGCACCATTACTCCAACAATTGCTGTCTATTAAGCAATTAGCCTACGTCCGCAGCCGCCTTAAGATTTCTTCTTTTTTTTCTAATAAAGTTACAAGTACAAGAGAGCCCATGTGCATAGATAGAGACTAGGTTGCAGGCTACTTATAGAATTATGGATTTATCCTTCTACGTTACATATAATTTTCGGTCTGCACAGTCCAATTAGACACCATTACTCCAACAATTGCTGTCTATTAATCTTATATCACATGTTCTCTTCTGGAAGTTCTGTGCTTCTACACATCAGCATAGATTTTCATTTTGGTATATAATGGATGATATGCAGATCTTTGTTGAGTTGACTTTTTTTACCAAGTTGAAATGAAAGTTGCAAATTAATCTTATCCTGAACATATTCCCAAGTTGAATTGCTGCCTCCACTCTCAATTTTTGATTATACCCCCCGTCCCTTATAAAATATCTGCATTTGAGCATTAGTATAGTGACACTATTGCGAAATTTCTAGTCCCTGTTTTGACACCAAAATATGAAAAAAGAAATCTTGATATTAAAGTATGAAAATCCTGACAAATCGAAAGTTATTTTCAGACCAACTTTTTATTTATCATATTTAAGCATATAGTCTTCATATTAATGATATGTCCATCTTCTCATTTTCTTGTTGGGTGATCACAGTTTTTTCTTGTTTTTAGGTTGTGATAGTTCTTGTATGTGATCAAAATTAACTCTTAAATGCCGTTAATTTTTAGTATCTATGCCCATAGTCCTTTCATTAGCCCTGTCTTCGAGATGGTAAATATTATCTGTTGATCACTACTTTTGTATGACTTACGAGACTAAGAATTGTCAAAATAATCTGTCTGTTTAAACGTTAAGATATAAATATTTGTTTAAATACTCTCCCACTATTAATGTGGGCGCTTTGTGTTTATTTTAGCTTTTGGAGAACTATTATGTCCCAGATTTTAACAATAATAGGAATTCTGTAGTGTTCAGAATACATAAGAGTGACTAATCTTTTTCGGGGGAAAAAAAAAACCCCATGCACCAAAATGCGTTCGAGGTCAGATTTCGATATCTTCTTTCTGATTTGGGGTTCCTTGTTTTCGATTGTTCCATCACAGAGCAATAATCAAGCAGCGTCCACGTCTCTCATAATCCAGTTTTCATGAATGGACAAAATGCATTCGAAGCTGACTACTAGTTTGTGTGTGATAAAAGTCTGCAATCACGCAATATCTATTTCTTATGTTCCCTCTATAGTTCTCGGCTATTTGTTATAAAGATGTCGCTGTCAAAATTATCCAACTTTTTTCTGCACAAGTTAGGCTTGCAAAAATTTCTATGCTCCACCTTGAGAATTAAGTATTAGAATATATGGTAGAATATCCGCCTCTTCAATTATCTCTACGATATCCTGGAGAAAACATGTTAATTAGGGGTGGGGGTGATTGACCAAGCTACTATAACAAGAGACAAGAACATGTGGTTAGTATATGATTGAATATTTCCGGCGATACATTAAGCTTACTTTGTATAACTTTCGATTCGTGTATATAAATTCATCATATATACATGACAGTGAATTATCAACGAAATAGTTTCTGAATAATTTCCCTCTTTTCTCTCTTAACGTACTCTAAAAGCAAATCTTGAGTATCCACATGCTATATAATAGATTATCTAGAAACTAGGCTTTGGCGTGCTATATAATAGATTATCTAGAAACTAGGCTTTGGAAAGATAACGTGAAGATTAAGGTCTAATTCTGGATAGTTTTCTAACTGTTAAAATATATAATAATAATAATAAGACACCTTTCATCAGCATGATTTACATGTGTGATTTATTAGAGTCACGTGAATTTTAAATAGCTCAAATTAGTCTTGACTAACTTTTTAATTGCTTGATGAAGACTTGATCTGTTTTAGACTGATCTGTCCCTCTTGAGTACTTTTGATTCAGATCTTAAAGAGCTTGTTGCGTCTTCTAACTTTTCTCTTTCTTTGTATATATTGAAAGCTCAATTGATCTATCATAGCTTCGTAAAGAGTGTCTTAGCCAGATCAAGACACAAGACTGATTAATATGTTTACATAACTTTCAAAACTACCACAAAGTTATTAGAGATTCCACTGAAAAATATTTTTACTAAACTGTAATCACTAGCAGGTATTTTAACTTGCAAGTTCTTATGTGATACTCACATGAAATATTTTGAACATTTTTATCTTATTTATTTTACGTGACTGTCACTATAACAAAAGTTGTAAATTATGATACATTTTTTGTATTTACGCGACATATTTTTGTGTCGCAAAAATAGAATGCGACACATATCAAAAGTGTGGTTAGAGTATGTGTGAATAGCGTCTTTCTATACACGTGAGAATGTGTCACAAAAGTCACGACACATATACATGTCGAGAGTGGTGACACATACACGTGTCACAAAACTCGTGACACATATATGTGTCAAGAATGGTGACATATAGTTGTGTCTAGACCATAAAAATATAAAGAGTATCATCATTCAACACTATAACTTTCCAGAAGATCAACGCTAATTTCCCAGAAGGTCACCCATCCTAAGATTACTCTCACCAAAGCATACTTAACTATGGAGGTTTTTAGCTTATACACCATCATAAATGTTTAATCATCATCATAATTAAACTCTAAGATTTATTATTTAAGCTCATTAATAGGTTCTCTCACAATCCATGTTAATTGGACTATTAGCCTTTTTCAATTATATTTAATTGTATATCTAATGATACAAATATGTGTCATGATTTGCTACACTTTTATTTGTGTCACTATTGTTTAATCATTTGCAAATAAAATGACACTTTTATATGTGTCATAAAATAAGTGTGGACACATACAACTTTTATTGTAGTGTGTGCTCTCATACTTTTCCTTTCTTAACTATTAGAAAATTTTTGGAGTTCTTAGTTCCATGCATCATTAAAATCGTTAGCATCATGTTTTGATAGTATATTGTATATATATATTTTTTTGCAAATTAAAAGTCTGAAATTTTTCTCTAGTTGTGTAAATCTTTTAATAATTTATGTTAATGGTGTGAAATTCCTTGCTTTTTATCATTATCAAATTAATACTAACAATTAGTTTAAAACTCTCGTTTTAGTTTAATGTTGGAGAAATTAATTTCTCGAATAAAGGACTTCTCAATTAGACCTTGAGACTTAATAATAAAGTCTCGTTTATATAACGAAAAGTTTTGTTATTACTGATGTTATTTCAGCATCTTCTGTACAGCCAAATATGTTTCTAGCGACTCAATTGGTCTCGTAACCACCTTCTTTTGTTCCTTTTTATCTTTAAATTTCTACTAGTTATTTAAGAGGGTCTTACAGAGTTAGTAAGCTGTCTATAAGTACAACTCCAAAATCTCAGATTCAATCCTGGAAAACACCTATGCACGGGAATTTAATTTTCTAGAATATCTGAGGCCGTGCATGATACCTATAGTATTGTGGGGAAGTTCTCTTGGCAAACAAAAAAAAAAAAAAAAAAAGGATGTACTAGGTAGCTAGCTTAATAACATAACATGCCAACAATGGGAAATGACAGGTTTGCCTCTTCTCATCATTTTTTCTCTCAGCCATGTTTCCACACAATCCATTCCTTATCTTCATACATTGTTATTGTTTTCTAAGGACTGCCTAAGAGTCAAATCTTAGCCGCCACTCTATCTTATTTTTCCACACCAGTAACCTCTCTCCTTGAGTTCACATAGGAAAAAAAATATAGAATAGTGTAATATGTGTGTCACTATCAATTCTAAATTAGTATAAAGAGCACACCATTTTTATATATACTAAAACTAATGGGTTTATTACTGTTTCTAGGCTACAGTAGCATTTAATAGTTTTGCAACCCATTGGTTTTACTATATATATATATATATATATATATATATATATATATATATATATATATATATATATATATATATAAGAAGTTACTTTTACTCATTAGCCCAAAATTTAATCTAATCTAACTTTTTAGCTCAAAAGAACTAACATCAAGGCACTATAGTAATTGTAAATGCCTACTATTGTTCCTAAGCTACTGTAGTTTTGTAACCCCATTAGTTTTACTATATATATAAATAAAAGAAGTTACTTTTACTCATTAGCCCAAAATTTAATCTAATCTAATTTTTAGCCTAAAAAGAGCTACACTCTACTCAAGACACTGTAGAATTGGTAATGCCTACTATTGTTCCTAAGCTATAGTAGTTTTGTAACCCCATTAGTTTTACTATATATATATATATATATATATATATATATATATATATATATATATATATATATATATATATATATATATATATATATATATATATATATATATATATATATATATATATATATATATATATATATATATATATATATATATATATATATATATATATATATATATATATATATATAAATAAAAGAAGTTACTTTTAGTCATTAGCCCAAAATTTAATCTAATCTAACTTTTTAGCCCAAATAGAGCTACACTGTATCACAAGGCATAGAATTGCAATGCCAACTATAATAATATATATAATATGCATTAAAGTTTTTCGCTATAGATCCAAGATTTCACCTAATTTATTTTAAAGCCTGATATATATATATATATATATATATATATATATATATATATATATATATATATATATATATATATATATATATATATATATATATATATATATATATATATATATATATATATATATATATATATATATATATATATATATATATATATATATATATATATATATATATATATATATAAGAAGTTACTTTTACTCATTAGCCCAAAATTTAATCTAACTTTTTAGCCCAAATAGAGCTACACTGCATTTGGCAACCAGGAATTGTAAATGCCAACTAGCATAATAATATATATAATATGCATTAAAGTTTTTCGCTATAGATCCAAGGTTTCACCTAATTTATTTTAAAGCCCGAAATTCTCACATAAAGGGCTTTGTTCCTTAAAATCCAAAGATTTACTTCATTGTATTTAAACCTATCCACTTTCAAGAACACTCTTAGACCCAAATTTTTTTATTGTTATTATTACTATTACTATTATTATTACTATCTATTCTAAAAAATGGGTAGTCTCATTTTATAGGTCGCACCTCAAAAAAATAATTTTTTTTCAAACTTTAAATGTGTATGCTGAAGTTATTGAGAAATGAACAGTTATTATCTAAAGTAAAATATAAATTGTTAAAGACATGACATTTAAAAGTTCTCCCGATGGCTCACTTGGTTCAAGCACAGAAAAGCCAGGTCGTACATTCAAGACTCTTGCATTTCTCATTTAACTATACAAAATACTCACATAATTGGCATGTTGTAAAGGCTTTTGCAAGGTATCTAAAGTCCACTTATATCTCAAACTTAAAAAAAAAGAAATTTGACTATCAATGCATAATTTCTTTATCTCATATTCACGTAAAAAATATGTTGTAAGTTTTGGTATCCTTCGATCTAATGAACATATTTCTTTATTAAACTATAATTTGCTATATTTTTTATTCTAAATGGTTATATGTTTTGTGTGTTTTAAAATTGAATCCTTAAATAAATAACACATCATAAACGGTAGATAGGTTTTTTTTTCTATGGCCGAAAATTTTATCCCCGTTTGTTATGGTCATAACCTCTAATTCCTGATTAGAAGAGAAAACCCCATACGCTTTAGGCAAACAAGCATCTTAACCCGATTAACTAGAAAGCAATCTAAACTTGCCGGCCGAGCCGAATGAACGAGTCGCCTCCTCTACATGGTCCGACCATCCAAATTGACTGGCTAACTTCGTGGACGACGCGAAAGGCGGTGTTAGTCGTCGCTTCAACTATCTACCTTCGTGGACGACGTGAAAGGCGGTGTTAGTCGTCCCTTCAGCTATCTATCTTCATGGACGACGCGAAAGGCGGTATTAGTCATCCCTTCAGCTATCTATCTTCGTGGACAACGTGAAAGGCGGTGTTAGTCGTCCCTTCAGCTATCTATCTTCATGGACGACGCGAAATGCAGTATTAGTCGTCCCTTCAGCTATCTATCTTCGTGGACGACGCGAAAGGCGGTGTTAGTCATCCCTTCAGCTATCTATCTTCGTGCCTTCAGCTATCTATCTTCGTGGACGATGCGAAAGGCGATGTTAGTCGTCCCTTCAGCTATCTATCCTCGTGGACGACGCGAAAGGCGGTACGAGTCGGCCCTTTGACCTCGACTCCCCCCTTCCTCACCCAAGGTGGCTCTCTCAATCTAAACGACGGTTACATGAAATCTAATCCTGACAACGCGTCAATGTCGCAGTAAATGCATTGTCAGCTCCTTAATATCTCCCCCTCTCACAGTATTTAAGGCACCTCAGATTGATCCGGCTGCGGATGTCGCCAATCCCATCTCATTAATGAACTCATTAATGACGAAGTAACAGCCCTAACTCTTAAGTCACCCCATCCCTTGACACTTGTAAAGGCAAGCCGCCGTGGCCGACAATAAAAAGGCATCTGTCCAATCGTCAATCAACACGTGGGGAGATGGGCTGACTCGATTATTAGTTTTCTCATCAGATGAAGAGACAAAAATACCCCCTCTACCCTAGGTATAAATAGCGAACTGTTTCAACGAACTAAGAGAGATCTCTTTTTCTCAGTGAATTTCCGCTCTTTTATTTTCTCATTTTCTTTTTTTTCTCTTCATACACTGATTTGACCGTCGGAGGGATCACCGGAGATCCCAACTCCACCCTTCCACAGGTTCTCTCTTTTGCGTAGGTGAATCCCCAACTTGACATCATCACCGGATATTAGAAGAGAAGGCGGACTCCATTCAATTAAAAACTAACCCAACAGAGTTTAGTGACTGTGTGATTTCATACATCAACACCGTTTATTTTAAATCCATCTATTTCCAAAAAGAATTTTGGTCTATAAACCCGAAGTTTGCCGTCCCTTATTTTCAAAATCGTCTACTTATCAAAATCAATATTACAACCAGAAATACCCCTCCAGACTAATTTCCAAACCCGCTTTGTATTTTAGCATTTTGATATATGTTGAAAGTTACTATTTTTTCTGTTGTAACTTGCTATATTTTCTGAGTGGGTAAAAATTTGGTTTATTTTGAAACCAAATTCTCTAACTGTTAATTCTTTTGACTTTTTTCATACTGATGTCGCAATACCATTTTATCCCTAAAAATTAAAAATTTATCCCTTTTTAATTTTAAACTCTCCTACTTCCAAAATAGATTTTGCTTATAAACCCAAAGTTCTACCCCTATTAACTTAAATCCAACAACTTCCAAAATCACTTAGACCCAAAGTATACCATTAGATCAATTTTTTTAATTATTTGGTTTGAGAATTTTTTTTAAAAAAATCAAATGCTTAAACCATTGTTCTTTTGACATTTTTCACCCTAATTCCGCGGCAACGCGCGGGTCAATTTTGCTCGTGTTAATAGAAAAATAAATAGCAGTTACACTGTTGGTAAAATAGAATATTGTATTATTATTAAACAATTCATAAATTAATACACATAATTTCTTATCATGACATATGTATAGGAATCACTAGAGCGGATTAATTTGTAAAATTTCCAATATAACCCTCTACCGCTTTGCACAAACAAACTCCATCTATATAATCCTCTGCCTCCATTAATCAATCTCAAAAGAACCAAAAAAAGTGCAGAAGAGTAAACACTACGCAACCAATGCAAAATATGGAAAACAAACAGTCAGCAGATCCCCCAACAACTTATGTCCAAGTGGATCCCCGCAGCTTCCGCCACCTCGTCCAGAAGCTCACCGGCGCCGTGCCGGCGTCCAAGTCCTCCTCCGTGGGGCCTCGCCGGCAGGCCTTCAAGGCCCTCCACGACCGGCGGTGCTCCGCCGTCCGCAGTCTTGACGTGAAGCTGCGGCCCACAAGCTCTTCTAAGTCTCCAAAATCAGTTACGGTCAACGCCAGTCCCGTCACCCCCTTGGTCTCAACTCCCTTATTCTCACCGCGCGAGGATGAAGACGAAGAGGAGGAGAGGGCGATTAAGGAGAAAGGGTATTACTTGCGCCCTTCACCGCGAGGGAGCGGACCGCCGCAGCTGCTTACTCTGTTCCCTTTGTGGTCTCCTGAACAGAAACAGCAGGAAGAGAGAGTTTCAGAGTAGATTGTTGTAGGGGCATTTTGGGAAGCGTAGGGGCATTTTCGGAATGCTCAGAGTCAGTAGATTGTTTAATGGTTTGTCCTTTTTGGGAATGGTTAACTAGAGATTGTATGATGGTTCGCATCTGAGCTGAAAGTTTTAACGTTACCATGTGCTAAATGAATAGCGGATAAAATGGTAATTTACCCCCATCATTTAGTGGTATCCGTGTGATTCTGATGAGATATATAGTCTCTAAAAAGCATACTGGCAGTGGTTTTTGGGTATCTCTGTTTTTTTAGAACTCGTTTTATTGGAGATTTGCAAAAGAAATCTTGTTCATTCCGTATTTGCAAAGATTTTCTTCTTTTTCCTTTTTTGCCTTTTTCTTTTAAAATGCATAGATAATGAGGATTGTATACATGGCGAAGTGAGATGTATTGTTGTAACAGTTAGATGTAAATTGTAATAACAAGCCCTATTCATCAGACTAGAGGGTCTGCAAGTTTGAAAATTATAAGTAATGTAAGATAGAGATTAATAAAAACACAATCATATAGCATCTGGTAGAAATAGAATCAAGTGAAAAAGATTCTAAAACTTATTAATTGGTTCGGGAGATGTTACTTCCTGGCCAACTTAATTTAGAGAAATTCACAAAACAATCATTTCTTCTGATAAATACTTAACAAGAAACCGATCACTTAATTATAAAAAGGAGAATAATATTATGACAATGAGTTGTCTTATATAATTAGGAGTTCCATTGAATGAATGCCCTCAATTATGCATATTTTGATAAAACCATATATTTCGTACACATTGGACAATTACGTACGATTTCTATAAATTGGCTGACACAAAAGGCCCACTCACGACCTTGCAATAAGTAGTGTATAGAAAAGTCTTTTGTGTCAATCCTTGCGTAGAAATCCTGCGCACTAAGGAACTATGTAATTTAAGAATTTTCTACTTTGAAGTTTTGGCTCTTGAAAATGATTAGATAACCATAACCTTTTAGAAATTTGTGAACTCCCTTGGACTCTTTCCTTCTATAAATGTCTAAAATCAATCCAATTTCGTTTGATTCTTTGACTAATATTCTTCTACTAGTTACCATATCAATATTCTTTTGACTTGTACTCCCCAATTTTCTTTGTCAATTTCCTCGCCTTGGCTTCTGGTGCTAATCATTCATTCCCCCTTCACATGGTCCTTGTGTGTTCTCACCAAAATGGTGCCGTTTA
Organism: Asparagus setaceus; assembly: GCA_012295165.1. Lineage (NCBI taxonomy): Eukaryota > Viridiplantae > Streptophyta > Magnoliopsida > Asparagales > Asparagaceae > Asparagus > Asparagus setaceus. Next base: position 46,933,678 of record CM022705.1, on the reverse strand, counting down.
CCTCACCTCGTCATTTCATCAAAATGGTCAAATGCGTCATCATACTCCTTTTCCAATCTTAGCATTTATTTGTACCTTTCCACAAGGAAAGCCAAGGAAAGCATTACTAGTAGACCTAATTTGAAAGAGATTTTCTAGAGAATTTGTTGTTAAAATAGGGCATCTAAATTCTTAAACATCTTAAAAGTTTCAAAAAAAAAATTCTTCTTATTTGGTTGTGGAAAGCTGAGGGCCATTCTATTTTGCTTGAAATCCTTGTGAGATGCGGGAGCAAATTACAACCAATATTTTCAGAAAAACTGTAACTCTAATGAAAAATTGATACAGGAATTTAGTTGTCACAAGATTTTTAACGTGGGGACCGTCTTTTTCATAAATTCTAAAATTTCCATGAAAACAAACAGGTTCTCTCTCTCTCTTTTTTTGTGATTTGTTTGTTGAGGAAACAAGTTCAGATTGAGTCTGATCATTCGTGTGATTGGATGAACAGGAGTAAACATTAACAGATCCAAGTCAAAAAATTTTGACACTTATGTAGCCTTGTACACGTTCAAAGTAAGATTGATCATTTGTGTGATTGGATGAAAAAGATTAAGCATTAACACTATATATTTAAGAAAAGCTCTTTTTTTGTGTATCAAACTTTCATAAATGTCATAAATGCCCTCATACTTAAAAAAACAAAAGAAACACGCTCACTCTTGCAAAAAACAACAAAGATGCCCCTAACACTTGGAATATAATCAACGTAAATGCTCTTATCCTTGCAAAATGCAAACTGAAAAGCCCACACATTTCTCTGTCATACACACATCGCTTGCACCAAAGTACTAGTTAATAATTAAGATTAGATCCTGCAAGCTTCTCCTGATCATATGTTCTCTCTAATCGTTTGTGTCATGAATTCACTTGAACAAAATAAGATTTGAGTGAAATCTTGGAAATAAGGGGCTAGTATTTATCATGGGAAAGACGAGGATTCAAGGTAAATGTAGTAAGGCCTACAAACATGCATGTTTAATGGATTTCTCTTGTATTTTAAGTACAGGTTCAAATGTTAAATATGTTCTTGCGTAAGGAGGGGGAAAAAAGGATTTTATATGCGACATATCTTGGGCAACGAATTCGTTAACAAAGTAGCAACCAACCCGAAATGCTCGCTTATAAGTGCAAAATAATCAGAATGTGTTGTCAATCGCAAAAGCACCAAAAGTCTTTTATTAATTTGTTAATGTTGTCAAAGGAGAAAAATAAAACAAAGATATATATTTTTGTTTAATAATGTCAAAGGATTTTCCTAGAATCCAACTTTGAGGTTTGGGACTCTTTTGAGAGCGTGCCGCTTGCTTGCTTATGGACGTGCGCGAGTTTTTTTCCTTCTTTTTTTTTTTTTTTTCCTCTTTGTTTTAAATTGTCGCAACTCTTTCACAAGATGATATTTAGTAATAGTTCATGGATAACTTGATTTGAGGAGAACGAAATTTCATGAACGAGTACAACAACGTTAAGATGAATGCAGGACCTGGGTGAGGACAGTGCCTCTAGTGTTGAGCACGGTGGCTCAGGGTGAGGACAGTGCCTCGGGTGAGAACGGTGACTCGAGGATTGAGCACGGTGGCTCGGGGTGAGGACGGTGCCTCGGATGAGAACGGTGACTCGAGTGAGGATAGTGCCTCGGATGAATATGGTGACTCGTGGGTGAGGACGATGGCTCGGATGTAAGGGTGCATTCGGTCCGGATACGACTCGGATATGATACTTACCATATCCGTATCTGCTTACCCATCTAGGATACGGATACGGATATACCTCGGTAAGGAAAATTCATATCCATATCCGCTAAAATCGGATACGAATACGGATACATAAGCGGATATGCGTGCGGATACAAAACGGATATGAGAAAACTAGATAGTATTGAAAAAAATATAGTTCATGTGATAGAAAATAGTTCATTAATAGGTTCATTATATCTGAAAAGCTAAGATTAGACATCTTGATCATCAAAATTAACCTCAAATTCATAATCTAAGGATTGAAACTATCGTAACAGTACGACTAATATGTATCTGGATATTTTGCATATAGATCCGGATATTTCACTATAAAATCATATCTGTAATCATATCCTATCGGTTATAGATTTGAGTAACCATATCCGTATCCTAACGGATACGGTTATGAATATTTTCTCGAATACGGATACGGTTTAGCACCCCTACTCGGATGAGTAGGCACGGTGACTTGTGGTGTTTATTTATTTTCTTTTGTTTTGATCCGTCGGTTTTGATCTCTCTCCATTGACTTCTTTTCTTTTCTTTTTTCCTTTTTTTCTTTCTTTTTATTTCTGGGCGTGATTGGTGTTGGCTGCAAGGGCTAACGTCTCTCTCTTTTTTTCCTTGGGTTGCATGGCCGATGAGAAGAGGAGAAGAGGATGGCTGGTAATTATGAGGCTATATTTTCTTTATTCTCCTCTTCTGCTGACAGTTAAGGGTTGTGTTTATATAGGAGAAGGGATCAAAGATAAGATTTACTTTTCAAATCAAAGGATAATGCATTCAAATTTGTTGATCTTATCATCAACAAGTGATTAGATAAGGCTCAATCTACTTATTTGAATTTCAAATAACTGGTGAAGTGACGAGGTGATGAATTTATTTAGATTTGAGATTTAAAATGCAGATAAGATCGTAACCAAGTAATTATCTTATCTCATCATAATTCTCCCAATTCAAAAATTAATGTCAGCAATGAGCATGAAAACCAGTGAATTATCCACTAGCCATGCCATCACCAACTTGCCACACCATACCCGCTTGAAGAATCTCTGAATCTGAAGCAATACTCCGCCAAACATGAGACAATGTTAATCGGGGCTTGTCAAAGATGGTGCGATTACTTCCGAGGTATTTGGCATGAAGAACCTTTGACCATAGATCAAAGGGGCAGGTCACAGTCCGCCATGCAAGCTTTGTTGTTATGACAAACCCCAGGATAAACTAAAATCAATCACACGAAAGCACGAAAATATCAAGAACACACGAACACAAAGATCTTGGTTCGGCTTGTAGCCTATGTCCACGAGCAAAGGAGGAGAATAGCTTTACTAATTGTGAGGAATACAATGTTGAATCTCTCAATCAGTCAATCCTAAATCACACCCCAAAAAGCACTTAATCTCTCTAACAATCTCTAACACCTATAGAGCGAACCAAATAGAGAGCCAAATCAAGAACCTTTTGAATCTATTGCTTCAGCCTACAGAGCCCGTCTCAATGCTTACTACCGTCAGGTGGATCAAATACAATCTCTCTTAAACAAAGGAACACAAAAGAGAGCCATACTTAAAGCCAAATTACATCACACGGCTTCACAAGAGAAACTCTTTATTTCCCGTCTTGATGAGGCCTGCAACCTTGATTATTTTCTTAATGTTGCTGCCATCATAAAACTCACGGGTGGTTTCCTACCGAAATATATAGGCAAGGTTGATGACCATAAAACTTGATGCAAAGACTTGTCCAGACACATGTATTCTTACTTGGATAAGAATTATGACCAGTTTTGGCACACATAACATTTGTCATACTGACTTGGTTCACAATTGCTGTCTTTCGAAGCCCTAAACCACCACCAGTCTTGGGATGCAAATATCGTCCCAAGTCACCATATGAATTTTTCTTTTCTCGCTCGAACCACCCCCACAAAAATTCTGATTACAAGCATTCAATCTTCTCACAAATGGACATAGGAAGTTTAGTCGAACGCATTACATAAGTGGGAATAGCTGAAGTTACGGTGTTCACAATAATGTGACACCCGGCCGTAGAGAGACAAGAAGCCTTCATCCCACAAGTCACTTTCGCACCTTTTCTACCATAGATTGAGATGTGGCTTTGGTAACTCGGCCATGAAGTAAAGAAACGAACCAGATCCATGGTTAGTGGAATATTAAATCGTGAACTTAACAGGCCAGCTTGATGTCGGTTAATGTTATTTGAGATAAAGCATTTGGAACAAGGCTAACTTTTTATCGCGAAGCTGCACAAAAGGATCTCATCACCGATTCCATGACTTCATCTTGTTTCAAAGATGCTTCACCAAAAAGTAACAGATCATCGGTAAAGAAAAGATGGGACATCGGTGGACCATTTCTTGATGCTCGAAGAGATCCGTGCTCTTGAGTTTACCTACTCTCCAATCAAATGCGCCTGTTTTTCCATACGAAACACAAAAAGATATGGAGAAAGCGGGCCACCTTGTCGAACTCCCCGTGTAGGACTAAAGCTCTCTGATTTGGCTCCATTCCATAGGACTGAGAGGGAGGAATCACGAACACAGCTCATCATTAAATTCACCAACTCCTGAAGCCAATCTCATGGAGTACTGCTTCAAGGAATGGCCAACGAATGCGATCATATGCCTTTTCCAGGTCAATTTTAATAATCATGCTTCCCTTTCGATCTGTTTTTTCAGCAAGTGAATAACTTCTTGTGTGATCACAATGTTATCTGTCGTATGGTGCCCTGGAATAAAACTGGATTGAGTCAGAGCCACAATCTTATTTAACAAAGGGCGAACACAATTGATAATGACCTCTGTGATAATCTTGAAGATGACGTTGCAAACGCTAATCCCGCGGAACTGATTAATGGACTCTGCACTTCCTGCTTGCGGATCAAAGAAATGAGGTCCTGGTTTATCTGTGTGGGGACACGACTATGAAGGAAGGCACGACGAACCAAATTCACTATCTCACCCTTAGTAATGTCCCCATATTTCTGATAAAACATTGCATGAACACCATCTGGTCCAGGAGCTTTCAAACGATGCATCTCGAAGAGAGCTTATCGGACCTCCTCTTGTGACACTACTCGACTACACCAACTTTGTTCTTGTTGAGTCAAGCCAGGGAAGCCATGCATAATAGAATGGGAATTCTGGATCGAGACATCTGATGTATATAAAGACTTGTAATACTTCACTGCTATGATTCGAAGTGCCTTCTCATCAGCGCAGCACTCTCCTGAATCATCTTGAATCATGGCCACTCTATTTTGCCTTCTCCAAATAATGGTTTTAGTGTAGAAACACTTTGTTTTACGATTGCGTAGTAAATCCCAATCCACTCGAGCTTTCTGAAACAAATAAATTTATTCTTGAGTTAGAATGGTATTGTACTCTCGAATGTAAGAGGTAGAATAAACATCTAGAGCCTGCTGCACCCCTTGAATTCTAGTGAGAACTCTTCATTTGCGATGAAAGATATTAAAGAAGAATTTCTTGTTTCAGCTTATTGCAGCACTAGTCATATGATTAATCCTCTCATACAGGAAGAGAGGAAGAGAGAGAGAGAGAGAGAGAGAGAGAGAGAGAGAGCTAGCTTCTCGAGTCCAATCTTCATTCACTATTTGCTCAAAATCCGTGAACATGAACCAGGCCGCTTCCATGCGAAATGGTCTATCCCGGCGAGGGGGTACATGGATACCCTCAAAGTCTATCAACAAATGGCAGTGATCACAGTGAATTCTCAGCAAGTGACGGACTATTGCCTCCTTAAAATGACTTCTCCATGCTGGATTTGCCAAAGCTTGATCCAAGCGTTCCTTAAAGCAATTCTTCCACCAACAGTCTTATACCAAGCAAACCTTGAACCGACAAAACCCAAAGCAATCAAACTACACTCTTCAAGGCAAGCAAAATACCCAAATCAATCATCCTGTTAAGTATCCTCTTTACATATCGTGGGTCCAAATGGATGCTCGTCACGATCACTCCTGAAATGCTTTATGAAATGCTTTAGGACGTTTATAATATTCCCACTTGTAAGGATCTATAGGTAACGCTTCGCCTTAGGTTTATTGAAACCTCCTCTACAAAAGAATTCCAATTGCGTATGGAGTTACGTGCAGTAAAATTAGCTAAGTATCAATCCATTGAAGAATATATTCGTAAGCTCAAGTCCATAGCAGATGCTCTTAAGGCCGTTAATGCCCGTGTCTTCTAAAACGTTGGTTGTTTATGCCCTTCATGGTCTTACCAAACAATACCAGCATTTTATTACCACTATGACCATTTCTGGTGTTGCCTTGAGTTTTGAAGTCCTTCGTCCGAAATTAATTTACCGTGAACAATGGCTTAAACAAATGGGAGGAGAGGATGCATGGTGATGATGGTGAACCTGCCACTGCACTTGTGGCTTCTCGTAGCGATTCTACTATTAGTTCCGTAGGTGGTAGAGCTGGCTCGCATCTAACAAGATTGTGGTCGCAGAGCTGGTCAAGGAGCGCGTTGATGACAAGGTTGGAATACTCACTCCGGCGCTAATGGAAATCAGAATCGAGGGGGTGGACCTCACAACAATAAGGTGCTAGACATTATTGGTAAATTGCTATTAGTATATTAAGTAGATATTATAAGGTATTGCTGAGATATTATGAGATATAATTAAATATGATTTTAACTCATACCTATTTTGTAATATTCTTCTAATCTCTATTAAAGAGATATTACGGTTTGGTGAATACTAACTTGCCTTTTCTATTGCTCTGCATGGTATCAGAACCGAGTGCTTGATCCTACTGAACTTCTCTACTCGTTCTAGATCTCAAGGCTGCCAAGGGTTTTTTGTAGCAAGCACCACCACCGTGCTTCGCCTCGGTGGCTTCAAAAAAAAACTTTGAGCGATTTCAAAATCTTCTTAAAAAAAACTTAAATTCCTAACTTCTAAAAAACTGTTTATAGGAAAAACAAAGATCGAACATGCAAAATCAAAGTACATCGAAATCCTATTCTCTTTTCAGAAAGGTGTCTGATTTTATCATTTTTCTTGTCATAGTATCTCGAAATGAAGATCAAACAGGCGAACAAGCTATGGATTGATCGAGGATTACTACTGGCTTCCTCGCCTACGATTTCTACTAGCTGACATGTCTAGGGTTTTTACTGGCTTACTCGCCTCTACGATTTCTACTAGCTGACCTGCCTAAGATTTCTACTAGCTTATTCGCCTAGGATTTTTACTGGCTAACTCACCTAGGGTTACTACTGGCTGACTCATCTAGGGTTTCTACAGGCTAACCCACCTAGAGTTTCTACTACTGACGTACTTAGGGTTTCTTCTGGTCGTGACTACGCTTTTCTGATTGCTGAAGTTATCAAGTTTTCTGAGCAAAGATGATATTATCAAAGCTCTTGCAACTAGTCGTTGAACTCACATTTGTAACAAGCTGGGCATATATAATATATATGCTTCTGCTAGAGGGGACTCTTAGATACCAGGGTTATTTTGATATTAGTCCCACAAATCTTTAATAATTCCAAATTAGTCTCTCAAATCATTGAAATTCATATTATAGCCCTCAATCTTCTAATTACTTGCAATTTGGCCCCTTTGTTTAACTCGTGTTAGATTGAGGGAGAATATTCCGTTTTAGATAACATTTTGGGTGGTTTTCCATTTATATCCCCAACCAGAGTTTTAACCCACAACCAACCCATGTGTACAAATGGAGTAAGGATTCTATTAGAACACCCTATAGAAAGGGGTGATCTATACCATTCACGGGTGGTTAGAGGGTTAGTTTGGTAATTATAACTCTGCTATTAATGGTGTAGATCACCCTAATCTTATGGGGATGGTTCTGATAAGATCCCTACTGATACAAATGGGTATACCCGTATCTTCGTCACCTCATCGACTGATGGCTGCTCCCTGATCAATCTCAGTTTACAGTTACAGGTTCAGGCATTGCAGCATCGTTAGCTTGCTTGAAATTTAGTTTGCAGTCTCAACACATGGCCATTTAAACCAAGCTTAAGATATTGAAGAAGGTTAGGATTCTGCGTACAGAATCAGGTATTGGTCGAGCTTGCCTAGTTCAACTGGATTTCTTCCTTTTGCAGATGAAATTGTTGTTTCAGAGCCTAAAGTTGTTGTTCTTGATTTGGAGTTTATAGAAATAGGATTAGATTGTGTTTTGAGTCCAATTCCTTCAACCCAATTAGCATCATTAAATATATACTCAAAGAAGAAGAAACCTTTACTTCATTTTTTGTTCTATTGGCTCAAGGCAATATCAAGATCAAAACGAAGTTTATCTTACCACCGCTTGCAAATCACTTCTCCCCACCCCCACCAAATCCTCCACCATCAAAAACCATCATCCCTTGATCCTCGACCACCAACCAAAGTCCCTCAATCCCTAGTAATGTATGACTTTTGAAGAACCATAAAAAAAGGATGGAAACTTGAGGAAAGATTTGTAGAAATTGGAGTGGATTTGCGAGATTTTTTTGCCCTTTTGCAAGAGAGCATGTTATGACAAACCCCAAGAGAAACTAAAATCAATCACATGAAAGCACGAAAAATATCGAGAACACACGAACACAAAGATATACTTGGTTCGGCTTGTAGCTTACGTCCACGGGCGAAGGAGGAGAATAGCTTTACTAAATTGTGAGGAATACAATGTGGAGATCTCTCAATCACTCAATCCCAAATCACACCCCTGAAAGCACTTAATCTATCTAACAATAACACCTAGAGAGCTAACCAAATAGAGAACCAAATCAAGAACCTCTTGAATCTATTGCTTCAGTCTGCAGAGCCCGTCTCAATGCTTACTTCTGCCGTCGGGTGGATTAACTATCTACAGCCTTAATAAAGAACCATCCGTTCTTTCCCTTGATGCTGCGACCCTAGGTTGGGTAAATTCTCATCAAAGATCTTCTGTCATATTTATAGAGACTAAGGATAAACGTTGTTGCTATCCATAAATTTTATAAGATAAGAATTTTAATCTCAATAGAATAAACAAACTCTTTTCTCCTTATCTTAATACTAGACATAGCTAATAGAAACTCTAATTAGATTGCATATCCTATTCAAGGATTAGTATTTGAATCACCCATAACAGAGCGGAGGAGAGAGATTTTGTTTTCATGGAAAATAATCGGTCGAGGGCAAAATGGTATTTATTAATGTTAGTTTAGAACCTAACACAACTCTAGTTAGCAAATTAGAAGGTAATTCTAATAGAGGGACAAAATTGTAAGCAACTAGAAGATTTTAGGGACCTAAGAACAATTTCAATGATTTGAGGAACTAATTTGGAATCATCAAGATTTGAGGGACTAATATTGAAATTACCCTAGGTATTATTGGTAAATTGTTATTCATAGATTAAGTAGATATTATTGAGATATTGTGAGATATGATTAGATATAATTTTATCTTATATTTATTTTGTAATATTCTCCTAACCTTTATTTAAGAGTTATTAAATTTAGATATCTAATAGCTTTATCTTTTCTATTTGTCTGCATTGGGGAAATGGACAGTAACTCCGAACGTACTGATGGATTGACTTTTGGAGGTGGAAATAGTTTGGCTTGTCAAATCAGTCTGAAGATTGGACATACTGCGGTGCAATGTTTCAACTAGTTTAATCATGCTTATGTGACAGATGATCTTTCCATATCCTTTGCTGCAATGTCAGTAGGACAGTCCTAAGATGATATTTAGCATCTAAACTCTAGCGAAACAAACCACATCTCAATTAAACCTACTAAAGATACACTTTATAATGCTATAACTCATCTTGGTTATGATGAAATTTTAGTTGGTGATGGAAATATGTTGTCTATTAGACAAGTTGATTTTGCTGTTTTACCTACTCCTAATAAACCTTTGAAATTCTCCCTATTTATCATATGCCTGACTTGTACCATAATTTGCTTTCTATTAAACAATTGTGTACTAAAAATGACTACAGAACATCAAAGTCTTTATCATAAATATTTAGGATCGGCTACATGAATTATATTATTTCATTCTATTTTATTATGGGACATCTTTTCCGTTAAGTTAATTATAATCATATCTTTCTTAATTACTTCCGACCAAGTTATTTTAGGTCGACCTCTAGATCTCATATCCTCATTAACTATAATACTATCATTCTTCCTAACTGGTGCAGTAAGAGCTCTCATCGTATATGACCAAACCATTTTAGTCGATTCTCTCTCATTTTATACTCAATAGAAGCAACCTCTAATTTTATTATGGATGCACTCATTTCTTATCATATTTTTTAGTGTATACCCACAAGACCATCGTAAGATTCTCATTTTTGCTACACTCATTTTTTACACATGTTATTTTTTAATTGCCCGACACTCTGGCCCATAAAGCATTGTTGGTCTTATAACTATCATATAGAATTTTGCCTTTAGTTTTATTGGTATTCTACGATTATATAAGACTCCCGAAGCACTTCTCCATTTTAACCATCTCAATTTGATTCCAAGGACAACATCATTCTCAATCTCACCATCATGCCAAATGATTGATCCTAAATAAAAAAAATGATTACTTTTAGATATTTCTTGACCATTAATATGTACTATATGCTCTTTTCTTTTCTTACTTTTTTTTGCTGAAAATGCACTCTATATATTCTGTTTTTGTCCTAGTAATTCTAAAATTTTTAGATTCAAGAGCTTGTCTCCACCTCTCTACTTTAGAAATTATATCTCTTCTAATTTCATCAACTAACACTTTATCATCTCAAATAACATACACTAAAGGATTTCATCCTGAATGTGCCTAGTAAGTTGGTCAATAACTAATGCAAAAAAATAAGGACTTAAGCCTGGCCCTTAGTGTATACCTATGGTACTAGGAAAGAGCTTAGTCTCTCCTTCGTTAGTTCTTATTCCAGTTGTTACTTTATCATACATATCTTTAATCACATCAATATATATACTAGATATATGTTTCTTTTCTAAAATCCACCACATTACCTCTCTCGGCACTCTATCATAAGTTTTTTCTAGATCTATGAAAATCATATGTAGATCCTTTCTCTTCTCTCTATATGTCTCTATCAACCGTCTCAAAATATGTATAGGTTCTATAGTTGACCTTCCCAACATAAAACCAAATTGATTTTCAGATATATTTATCTCCTTTCTTACTCTTTGTTCAGTTTCCCTCTCCCAAAGTTTCATAGTATGACTCATGAATTTTGTACCAAAATAATTTAAATAATTTTGTATATCTTTTTTATTCTTGTAAATCGGTATCAAAGTACTAATCCTCCACTTATTGTTTAATTTTAATGTCTCTTCTATTTATGTTAAGGACAACAAAATAGGGAAGGTATTGCTTCACAACAAGTCCGATGGTGCACTTTATCCCTTTCAATAAAGCCACAAGCTCAAAATCCACCTGCATTCATTGCTAGTTTTGTCTCTGGAGATGCTGGCATAGGCAGCCGACTGATCCGCATACATGTATTCTTCAAACCGTTCAGAATCATGGTCTAAAATTGTCTTCTAGGATTATCAATTTTTGTTCTTGTTGTCAGTTAGAGAAATCTCATAGATTGGCTTTTGAGTCGGTTGTTCATCATATAAGTGAACCTCTTGAGTTAATTCATTTAGATGTTTGGACTTCTCCAGTTTTGTCAAATTTACATTTCAAGTATTATCTTGTTTTTGTGAATGATTTTATTCACTTTTCTTGGTTGTTTCTCATGCACAAAAAATCAAAAGTCTACGATCATTTCTATCGTTTCAAGGCTCTTGTTGAAAATTTATTCTAAAAAAGGATAATATTTTTTTCAAAGTGATGGTGGATGAGAATTTGACAACAACCTCATGAAAAATTACCTTGCATCTCAATGGCATCTCATCGCAACTCTCTTATACAAATACGCCACAACAGAGAGAAAACATAGACACATATCTGAAATGACACACACCCTACTTATACAAGCTTGTATGACATTAAAAATTTGGGTAGATGCTTCTGTCATAGCTGTTTACACAATCAATAGACTACCTTCGCCTATTTTAAATGGTCTCTCACCTTTTGAAAAATGTTTTTATGAGGCACCAAACTATAAATTCATGAAAATCTTTGGTTATGCTTGTTATCCAAATCTCTTTGCCATTGCTCCAAATAAATTAGCTCCGCATTCCAAACCATGTGTTTTCATAGGCTATGGTCAAAATTACAAAGAGTATCAGTGCCTTGACGTGTCTACCTGTCTTGTGTATACTAGTCGTCATGTGATGTTTGATGAGTCCTCTTTTCCTTTTTCTAAGGAGCTCATATGCAATACGCGCATTGCATGTGGTGTACTTAATGATTATTCATGTGGACATAATGGTTTTATGTTCTAAATTTGATTATACAAAAATATAAGTATAAAAAGCATAGAAAAATAAATAGAATAATTATAATATAGAGGATAAAACTAATGTTTTCTTCTTTATATACATAATAATTTTGGAGAATAATTTGTATCTAAATATTTCAAGTACAAAGGACTGATACCTGATTGAGCTTTAAAGTAGAAAATGTGTACTTATGCAAAGAGTTTTTTTCCTCAGAAACCATCTTTAAAATAGGGTCACTATACAAAAGCCATCTTTGAATATCAATTAATATATAAACCATCCTTAAAGGGGATTTTGGTACCTCGCAACCAAAATTTTCACTTAAAAGTTAAAAATAACCTTAAAAAAAATCACATTCATGGAATATGACTGTTTAGGTCTGGTTAAGATACAAGTCACGTACTTTGAACATAAATTTTTTACAGTTATTTTTATGTTTTCAGTGAAAAATTGACTGGGCGGTGGTTAATTTTTACGCGGCTAAATTACCAAATTGGTATTTTTTGTTGACCCCCTTAACCAGTTTGGTATTTAAAAAGATCTTAGGTGGCGTTTTGGCATTTAAAGTGAACCAAATTTTCACTTTGCCCTAATTTTGCCTACGCCAAATATCGCTTAGAATCTGATCACGCGGATCGCACGCGGACTGTTTTTTCAAATTAGAAAGTGCTGAGATGGCAAGGACTTGATGAGGTAGCAAAAATCGTTGGGGTTCTTATATTGAGTTTCAGAATTGTATTTTTGGTAGAAATTGGGGAAAAATTTCAAGTTAGGGTTTTCGAAAGTGTGGAACATAAGCCAGAATTAATCTTTGGCAACCCACCTTCGTGCAATTAGAGCTCTTGCAAAGCAGTTGAAGAAAGGAATTCATGTTGTTTTCGAGCTCCAATTCAAAGGTCAACTAGTACCGCTAGAAGATATGCATCTCAGGTAAGAATTGCTTATGGTTTCAATAACCTATCATGCATTCGAATGTGGAACGAAGCAACAAAAAGTGTTGGGGTAAAATTTTATGAATGTGAATTGGAGTGTGGGTACTATACATCATTCACGGACGAAAATCCATTACGGATATTCTACAAATGCCCTAACAAAAATGTGAGTTTGCTTTAACACCCTATTTCATATAATTTCTTTATTTTTTATTTTTCAAATTTTTTATGAATATTATTGTTCGCGGTAAAAGTCGTTTTTGTATTCATTGTTGTTTGAACTCGTTTTACAGCTTCTTTGGCCTACAACAAAAATTCAAACAAAAGAAATGCCTTTTATTTTAAGGCGTACAATGGAAACAAAAAATTACAACTTTTTCCTTTATGAACAAACACGAGGATCTCTGTTATATCGAGGTCCTCGCTATGGGTTCTTTTGTCTGCGGGACTTGAATCGTCCGTGGACCACAGCGCAATTCGATCCGTAGAGACCCGGTTTTGGAACTACAGACGGAAGGGGCTCGCTTCACGAAGGAAACGACGCCTAAGGGGATCACACTCACGGCGAGAGGATCGCCGGGGATCACACTCACGAAGGAGAGGATCGCCGGGGATCACACTCACGGCGAGAGGATCGCCGAGCGGTGAGATCTACTAGGAGAAATCATCTACTGACCAGAGTCAATTCGAAGTTTGCTTACCTCGCGATTTGTAGATCGGCGTCGGCGGGACTTGTGCTCACCGGTGCTGGAACCGCGGCGCCGACGCCAGATCTCGCGAGAATTCTTCGAAGATCGAAAGTCCACTCAAGTCCGAGCCTCAAAAATCTCCCAAAAATCCACCCTCCGAAAATCCAACCGCCCTCGAAAAGACACCCCTATTTATAATGACGTTAGGGCTGCACATTGCCGAGCCACCTGCCAAGTTGCGAGGTGGCTCGGCCAAAGTGGCCGAGCCACCTTGGCCACTTGTCGAGGTACCTCGCCAGTTGGCCGAGGCGCTACCGCTCTCGCCGCTTTAAGGCCGCTTTTTCCGCCTTTCCGGCTCGCCTCTCGGGCTTGGGTTCCGTCGTATTTGATTCCGGACTAATTCTTGGTTCGCTCCGTTCAACGGTCTGAAATCGATCGTCCGTTCAAGTCCGGTTTAAACCGCGTTTGTGACGCCGGGTGTTTGCCCGCTGTCTCAACTATTCGACGTCCGTATCATTCGATGGGTTGTCATTCGCCGACTCCCCGTCACGAGTTGGTATCGGGGATCTTGTAAGTATTTTTTAACGCCTACAGATACCCCCTCCAAAGTGTTTCAGTCTCGTTCTTTTACAAGCGAGCCTGGAATACTTTGGACATGATGGTTCCCGGCCTTCAGTCGGCAGAGGGTCCCAAAAGTTAGCTTCAAGTCTTCGATTCTTTCAGACCATCCAGTTCTTTGTAGGATTTCTGATAAGATCACGGTGCTGCATTTATTGTCTGACCGCTTGTTAAAATCTTGATTCGAAGCTGGTGGGTGAGTTTTGTTTGTAACTCGTGTCGGTTGGTTGTTGTTTGACTAACCATCAGACTTTTGGACTTCTCCGTATGTCGGCGAACTCCTTGTTGGCGACACGTTGGCTGTGTCGAATACGTGGAATTTCATAACCCTCAATCTTTCATCATCGCGTGTGTTGTTGGTTTAACCACAGCGGGAGGATTAATCTTTTCATGGAGATATCCTCCGAGGATTCCTTGTGGAAACAGGAGACCATTTGGCTTTCAACCATCGTCCTAGCCTTCAGTCGGCGAGTGCGACGCTTTGACCGTTGTTGGGATATGATTATCCACAGTGGGAGAAGTTTCTTCGGGACTGGACACGTTGTCCGGTGTCAACATGACTTTCATGCCTCGTCGGATTATGGATGTTATGGTGGGAGGAAATTAAGGGTTATCGAGTTATCCCTAAGAATATTTGTTGTGAGCATATTCTTCCGGGAACTTCTCGACGAATTGGGGAACAGTTTATACTCGTAATCCTAGTTGGAGTAGGATTGGGCGACGCGTTGATTGGCGTCGATGCAATCCGCACGATCGAGTTATCCCTAAGAATATTTCTTGTGAGAATATCCTTCCGGGAACTCCTCGACAATTTAGGAAACAGTTTATACTCGTAATCCTAGTTGGAGTAGGATTGGGCGACGCTGATCGGGCCGATGCAATCCAAGACGATCGAAGTTATCCCTAAGAATATTTCTTGTGAGAATATCCTTCCGAACTCCTCGACAATTTAGGAAACAGCTTTATACCGTAATCCTAGTTGAGTAGGATTGGGCGACGCTGATTGGCCGATGCAATCCAAGACGATCGAAGTTATCCCTAAGAATATTTTTATGGAAATATTCTTCCGGAACTTCGATAAATTAGGAAACAGCTTATACTGTAATCCTAGTTGGGTAGGATTGGGCGACGCTGATTGGCCGATGCAATCCAAGACGATCGAAGTTATCCTAAGAATATTTTTTATGGAAATATTCTTCCGGGAACTTCTCGATAAATTAGGAAACAGTTTATACTCGTAATCCTAGTTGGAGTAGGATTGGGCGACGCGTTGATCGGCGTCGATGTGATCCTTCGCAAGGTGTTATCCCGTCGAATAAACCTTCAGAATCTTTCCAAATATAGCGGAGTGAATAGGAGTCAATCAACGGTTTGATTTGGCACTATTTTGACCTCCGGATAAGGTTCCAATTAGGACTCCTAATTAGGGGCTGATTAGAGTCCTAATTGGAATTGATTTGGGCCCATTAGGAGTTGTTATAAATACCCATACTCCTCCTCCTTTTTGACCTAGGCCGGCCCCCCCTCTGCTCTTTTCTTCTTGTTTTTATCTCCTCTCGCGCCGTCTCATCTCCTTCAATCAACGAGGTGCGTGCACGTCACTTTGGCAATCAATTTTCTTCTCTTTCTTCCCTCCTTTCCCCCTTTTTTTTTGTTTGTTTCTGTGCATGAACAGGTGTATAACCAGCAAGGTGGGAGAAAATCATCGGCGACGGGCGACGCAGTACGGCGGCCATCACGGGCGGCGGAACGCGCCGGGCGCTGGGCCGTTGCATTGGCGCTGGCTCGGCGCGCCAGTCAAGACTGCCGCTACAGTCGCACTGGCCGCTACAAAGTCGACTGTCATATTGGCGCTGCTCGGCGCTACAGTCAACAGACGGCTTGGCGCATTGTGCCGCTCGGGCACTACCGGTCGTGACTGGTCGTGTTCGCCGGCCGGGCGCTATTTGTTGTTGCATCGATTGTTTTGATGCCTTTTTCGTTAATTTTTTGACTGCATATCTGACTTTATTTGTCTTCTTTTGCAGTTTCCGATGTCGTCGCGAGGATCTCATGTTCCGAGGAGTCGATCAACTTCAAGGCCATCGCCTCCTTCTTCGTGGTGTGCCTTATCATATTCTCATACAAATATCGTTATATCCCCGCTTCGCTTCCTTTGTGAGGCGATTGGGAAGAGCCGAATCCTCCTTTGTGGGGACCGACGCTTCAGATTGTGCACGCTCGCTACTTAATTCCGCTTCTTTTTGTGAGGAGATTGGGAAGAGCCGAGATTCTCCTTTGTGAGGATTGAGGCTTCAAAGCTCACCCGTCTTTAACGGGAGCGATTTCATACCGTACCCTTGTCCTGTGGAACGGGATGTATTGCCGCTTTGTTTACGCGACTATATTTATCGTTCTCCGGGTATTCGATACGGATGAAATCGTCATACCCGTTATAAGGTCGTGACTCAATCTATGTAAGATGAATTCAACGCCATTTACTAACTGAATATTTTTTGATTTCAGTTGATTATTCCTCGGGAGCTTTTCCAGCTTACGCGGTTGATGGACGTCATAGTGACTATTATTCCACGTGTGATGATCCCGCGATTTTTATCTTGCCTCGATTTGCACCCGGCACATCAGCGGAGACGATCCAGGCTGTATTTGAGGGGAGTTCCCGCATTCTCCGACGATTGGTCACCGATGCGCCACTCGTAAAAGACGCCAGCTCCACTGAACCTTTGCGAAAAATAGATTATCTATTTGGCGACTCAGTTAAGGATCCGGATACAGCTTTTGTCGAGAGCGAGCGGTGGTTGAACCAAGACGACGGAGGACCCTTGTATATTCCTCGGATACCTCGTCAGCTCTCATTGGTGATTTGAACCTGCCGCCGTGACACGCCAGATGTCCCGGCGGCCCGACCGAGGAGCGTGATCATATTCATTGCAGATTTATTACCCAGCAGCCAGTTCCGGGTTCCAACAGGAATCGCGACATCGGCCTTCACCCTGGGGTTGTAGGGCTGGACACACCGCCCCGTGATGAGCTCTTTGTTCCCGCCGACTAAGAATCGCTTCGCTACTGGCGAGATGCCGCCATCTAGTCATAGATTTTACTACCGGGTTCACTCATCGTAAACATTGGTGGGTCGCCGACCAACTACGCCCTCACCGATGGGATGGAGAACTTCGTGCTTGCGGTCTCAGATTCGCCGATTCGTGCCACCATGTATGGCCTTCCAATCAGCCAATCATTTCTTTGCCTTATTTGAGCTCTACAATCCGATTCAAATACATTTTTCACGAAACACGGCGAGTTGGGGTGGCTCTACATGAGATGTATCGATTCGATTTACCCATGGGGAAGATGTCAGATCGAGTATTTCCTTCCAATCGAACCGAGTGGTGAAGAAACACACACCTGATCGTCACAAAATTTTGTGGGATCTCACTTGTCATTATCATATAGCTCTGGCCCAATCTGAACCTTGCGCTAAAAGCAAATCGCAAGTGAGTCTGAAGCAATTTGCCAATTACTTGTTCCAGCATTTGGAGGACAAATCTGGCGAGGAAATATGTGAACTGTCACCGCTCACTCCTTCGAAGGTTAATGAACTGATCGAGAGGTCCGAGGCTAACTCTTATACGCTCAGCTACGCCGAAGATGGTTTTCCCCCAGGGACCAAGTTTGCAACCTTTCTGTGGCATGCGGTAAAGCCTATCCAACCGACAACTCTTCTAGCCGGCTATCTTGCAATCTGGCTAAAGAAATGTGTGGTTCCATATCAATCTGATGATGCTTTACCTTTGGAGGTCCTTTACCCTGCAGTTCAGCTTGCCCACAAGAAGGAACTCTCTCTCCTTCCGGTAATGGTGGCCAATATTCACCGTGGATTGCGGCATATAGTCCGAGCGTTTACTCAGAGAAAAGACGAGCCATCATCACGTATTCCTTCCGTCCGAGTAGAGCTCCCATATACCTATTTGATGGCCTGGTTGGTCCTTCATCGTCCCGACATGATGTCGGCACCGGGTTCCACAGATTCGTCTACTCCTTTCTTGCGGTTGGTAGAGGATTGCAGATGGAAGGGGCGTGGCTTTGTAGAGATCAAGAAACGTATGCATTCACAAAGGGTGGATCTTTTCGGATGTTTTCTCGATTCTCTGGTCAATATGGTGAGTCCTTGGTCGACGAGGAGGTGCCGAAGACACAGCAGACTTCACTTGACATTGGCTGTTTCAACTGGCTAGTGAATATCAGGCCAGGGTATCTCACTTTTCGAGTAAAGGAGGAATGCTTCATTGAGCCTTATTTTCCCTGTCGTTTTGCTTTCGCCTTGGCATTTACCAACTTTATGTTGGGAACCCGAACCGACAGCTCCAGACTCGAGGTGGACTTGTGGATGGCCTTCGAGCATGGTTGTGGAGCGTCATGGGATGTACCGGTGCTAGATTCAGTCTCCCGAGCTCAGACCGTCAGCTGGAGTCGACATTCCTTCATTGTAGTTGGCTATTAGTAGCTAACGAGCCAGTCCCTGTGAGGGCTATCTCAGACCTGGTGGCCGAAGCATCGTTGCGAGCCGACACTCGGACATCCCCAGATGCCGCTCAAGTTCAGAGGAAGCGCCGGCAATCTCATCCACCGATTGAGGCTGAGGGGGAGTTCCACGACTCGTCTTTGGGACTTTAAAAGAGGACCAAGCTGGGTCGCGAACCTTGGTACTCTCTTTTTCCCTTCGCTTCTCATCCTTTCTATTGGATTCCTCATCCAACTGAACTTTCGTGAAAATCAATAAGAAGAGGAATTTCGACCTTCTCGAGGGGTTAAACGAAAGAGATTAGCCCATAAGACTTCGGGTGAATTCTCGGTCCTTTGATATAGACTTGACCAAATGATGATCCAAATGACGGAGGTAACAATTCGCCATGATGTAACCTGAAGTTTTCGGCTTTTGGAGACTAACGTTTCTCCGCTTGCATGCGGGGTTTTAGAGATCATGATTACGGTTTTGATTTTCCTCACCACACCCCGGCTGCCTGGCCGCCATGCCGAGCCAAGTTTTACTCAACAGATGTATGGAGCTATGGCGGGCGGCGATGTAGGACCTGATTCGGTGAACCCAGGTACATCTAACATTGATAATTCCTCTTCTGGATGGCGAATGCGAGAATTGAACGACTCGGAATTCGTACCCCCATTAATTGTCTCTTTGCTTTTTGCTCTTTTAGAAGGATTGCAGGAGACAAATGCACGAACCGAGGCTAGGCAAGCTAATTGCACTGTAGGAGGTAAGTAGTTTTACCTATTGTTCGTCAACTCTTAGTTGCATTCGTTTTCCTAATGCCTTCTTTTTCAGACTTCTCAATGGAAGATTTCGTGGAAGCTGGTTTATCGGCAATACTTCCATGGATGACATGATTTGGTCAGCGGATGGCAATGCATTCGTGAAGATTTACCCAAGCTACCATCCCTGAAGAAGGTATGAATTTTCTCTTCGATTAATTATAGGACCAGCCGTTTGGCCAATACCACTATAATTAAAAGAGGCTGAGACGCTCCCTTTGTGTAGTGGCAGGGACTCCTCTTTCCGCTGCTTTCTCGGAATCAGCTACCACAGCGACCGTTGAGATAGATGAGCACACTGAGGGCTCACCGCGGTTGCGATCCCAACATAGATACCTGGTAGACTCACTAGTCTCTGAAACTACACCGAAGGAGACGGGTAAGAGTCCTTTAGCCAAATAAGTTTTCGCCAATTTTTGACTGAAGATTCTAAAGTCCTCTCTTCTTCTGTGTAGAGCCTACATCTCGACTCCATGATCTGGTGAGAGCGTTGATGCTGGATGAAGATCCATCCCATCTTATTATCTGTTTGGAAGTACGCTCATTCTTTTCTCTGGTGAACACGGTGATCGAAAAGGTCCTTCATGGCGGGCTTTCTCTTCATCAGTTCAGGGAGGCCACTGCTTGATCCCCGGATGGCCTTGATACGGGATATGGGTTATCCCGAGCTGGCTCAGGCCATTGTTGACTACTTCCCATCGGAGGGAAAGAGATCGCAAGAACTGCGGGCAGCTCGGGTTTCCTCATTCATAGCTGCTCATACCGACTTGCGTTTCGAGGCATGGCGCGATGCTCGTGTCTTTACTGGACTCGAAGTCGGATCTGAGAGAGACAGCGCCGATCAGCTTCGGGCTGTTGTTCTTTGAGACATATTCTTCCCTAAGCCACATCCGCAGACCGATATTGTGCGAGGATATCGCTGTGGAGAGCTCCATGCTGAGGAAGATAAGATGAGCAGTTTGGAGCTGGCCAAGGCCGACAAGGAAGAAGCCCTCACCGTTGCGTCTAGGGAACTCGATCTGTCGAAGCAGAAACTGGCTGAGCTCGAGGAGGCAACCACGAAGACACTGAACACCGATGAGGATTTCTTCAGGGCCGAGTTGCAGGAAGAACTCCACCAGGCTTACAATGGTGAAGTGTCTCAGCTCGAACAACAAATCCTTTGTCATAGACTTGATGTTTAAACAGTTGTAGCTCCTTCTATATTTACTTCAAATGAATAAGATTTATTCCTTTCATTATTTATTATGATTCTTTTACTTCGTCAGAAATAATTAACCATAATACTTATAGGATTTTTGGCAAACCCTCAGCCATCAACGGGTTTGATTAGCCTTTACCAACTACCGTTTGAGTTGGGCTAGCATGTAGATTGTCTAAATCCGTTCTATACACAACGTTGTGCTAAAAGAATGAAACTCTCTTAGACTTAATGCTACGATGTTGAATATGTAGGCTTCGTCTTTTGTCACGGAATAGACTACCCGACAGCGTGTTACACGTAGACTCATCCCTTCTTAGGCTTCGGGATAAAATACCCCAGAATCAAACTCTGGTGTCTTCTTCAATCGGAAAAAAGACTAAACCGGCAACGCGTGTAAGGCGTTGGCTTTATCCCTTCTTAGGCTTCGGGATAAAATACCCCAGAATCAAACTCTGGTGTCTTCTTCAATCGGAAAAAGACTAAACCGGCAACGCGTGTGAGGCGTTGACTTTAGGATTATTGGCCAACCCCCAGCCTTCAACGGGTTTGATGAGCCTTTACCAACTACCGTTTGAGTTGGGCTAGCATGTAGATTGTCTAAATCCGTTCTATACACAACGTTGTGCTAAAAGAATAAAACTCTCTTAGACTTAATGCTACGATGTTGAATATGTAGGCTTCGTCTTTTGTCACGGGAATAGACTACCCGGCAACGCGTGGTAGGCGTTGACTTATCCCTGCTAAGGATTCGGGATCAAATTCCCCAGAATCAAACTCTGGTGTCTTCTTCAATCGGAGAAAGACTAAACCGGCAACGCGTGTGAGGCGTTGGCTTTATCCCTTCTTAGGCTTCGGGATAAAATACCCCAGAATCAAACTCTGGTGTCTTCTTCAATCGGAAAAGACTAAACCGCAACGCTGCGGTGAGGCGTTGGCTTTATCCCTTCTTAGGCTTCGGGATAAAATACCCGAGAATCAAACTCGGTGTCTTCTTCAATCGGAAAAGACTAAACCGCAACGCTGCGGTGAGGCGTTGGCTTTATCCCTTCTTAGGCTTCAGATAAAATACCCCAAGAAGAATCTTGGATTAAGGAGTTTTGATTGATAGGATTAAATTGGTGAGAGAGGAGGAACTTTATGTTCTATTTCTCGAATCGAAACCATAGCGTGGGCCCCAACAGAATCAAGAGGGTTCGTCCTTCAGTCGGACGACTTGATCAAACAATCTCGGCGCATACCTTGATCGGCTACCTAAGATGAAGGGTGGAACTAAAAGTGGGATCTCCACCGAGAACCGAAGAGACTCAGTGACCTTCAAAGGACAACCCGGTTTGAAAATCCCTACAAGATACCTTCACCGGGCGCTACCTAGAGAGAGATGGAACTAAGAGTGGGATCTCCACCGAGAACCGAAGAGACTCAGTGACCTTCAAAGGACAACCCGGTTTGAAAATCCCTACAAGATACCTTCACCGGGCGCTACCTAGAGAGATGGAACTAAGAGTGGGATCTCCACCGAGAACCGAAGAGACTCAGTGACCTTCAAAGGACAACCCGGTTTGAAAATCCCTACAAGATACCTTCACCGGGCGCTACCTAGAGAGAGATGGAACTAAGAGTGGGATCTCCACCGAGAACCGAAGAGACTCAGTGACCTTCAAAGGACAACCCGCCTCGAAAATCCCTACAAGATACCTTCACCGGGCGCTACCTAGGAGAGAGATGGAACTAAGAGGGATCTCCACCGAGAACCGAAGAGACTCAGTGACCTTCAAAGGACAACCCGCCTCGAAAATCCCTACAAGATACCTTCACCGGGCGCTACCTAAGATGAAAGTTCCGGTGCTTACCTTCGGTCGGCTACCTAGGAGAGAGATGGAACTAAGAGTGGGATCTCCACTCAGAACCGAAGAGACTCAGTGACCTTCAAAGGACAACCCGCCTCGAAAATCCCTACAAGATACCTTCACCGGGCGCTACCTAGAGAGAGATGGAACTAAGAGTGGGAACTCCACTCAGAACCGAAGAGACTCAGTGACCTTCAAAGGACAACCCGGTTTGAAAATCCGGCGCATACCTTGATCGGCTACCTAGGAGAGAGATGGAAAGAACCCCTCCGTTTATCACGAAAGGGATCTGATGCTTGGAGAGGAAGAATTTTATATTCTATCTCCGGCGTAAAAGGGATTTTGATTGGGCCTCTTGTTCATAGAAGGAATCAAGAGGAGATTGTGGCAATGTACCATAAAATTTGTAGGCCCACCGTCAAGGAATTTGATCGGTGGGGAAATTATGATGGAGGACAAATCTAGGGTTATCCTCAAGGAAAGTGGGTGAAGCATTCCACGAGGAACTTCCCGTCGAAACGGGTTATCCTGAAGATACTAAGGGTAGTATTTCTTCAGGAACTTCCCATTTATCGGCTTTAATTGCCGGTCGCCATTTTGGGTAATTAGGCGATACACACCATTAGAGTAAACCGTTTCTATTACAAACGGACCCTCCCATTTAGGCTCGAATTTGCCTTTCTTCTTGGAAGTGAGGATTATCGGTCGTCGAGCAGCGAGGACCAAATCTCCTTCTTTAAAACTCCGTTGTCGTACTTTCTTGTTAAAAGCTCTCGATATCCTAGCTTGGTAGAACTCAATGCATTGTTGAGCTTCCAGGCGCTTTTCATCTAACATCTCGAGTTCTTCGAGACATTTCTGATGTTGTTCTTCAATCGTCATCTCCGTTGCGAGGGCGATGCGGAGTGACGGAATCTGGATTTCTAATGGGAGAACTGCTTCACACCCGTAGACCAGAGAATACGGGGTCTCTCCAGTTGGCGTGCGTACGGTTGTGCGATATGCCCAGAGTGCTTCTCCAAGTCTATCATCCCAGTCTCGCTTGTTATTCTTCACGAGCTTCGACAGAATCTTAATAATCGTCTTGTTGAATGCCTCGGCTAATCCATTTCTTGTTGGATTATAGAACATCGGCGAGCGTCTTGTATCTTGAATTTCATAAAACGATGAAGGAATTGGCGATGAATTGGGGACGTTGTCATGCGATCCGTCTTGGGACACCGTGTCGGTAAATGACATGGTGTTTGATAAATTTGACGACGCGATTGCCTTTACTTCTTTAGGGATTGCTTACCACTGGAGAAGTAGTCGGTGATTGCTAGAATAAACCGACGCTTTGACCGACGGAGGAAAAATGGGACCTACAGCGTCCATTCCCCATGTCTCGAATGGCGGGATGTGGTCGAAGGATGCAGCTGGGGAGGCGATGCATATAATTCGCGCGGAATTTGACACGCGGCATTTCGAAGCGATCGACCGCTATTAATCATCGGGCCAAAGTAGCCCATTCTCCGATTCGATCGTAGAGCTTGGGACCGGTGGTGTGCTCCATATTCACCTTCGTGTGCTTCGAAGGACCTCTTCGCCTCCTTGTTTGAAAGGCATCGGAGTAAAGACCATCGCATTCTACGATATAACATCCGGTCTCCGTGTCGTAGAAGAATCTTGGAGCTCTTCACGGATTGATTCTCTCCCACGCCTCTCGCGTATACCGTGCAAGACGTAGTCAATGATAGGAAAGCGCCAATCTCGGGGCTCCAACTTGGTTTGGGTTGCATTTACCTCTTTGGTAACTATCCCTTTGTCTTCTTGTACCCCATCATATATGGGTACGAAGAGCTGGTGAGTCCTGACCGAATAGCTGCTCGGCCTCGAAGGTTGTGCTAATCTATTACGCCCAATGCATCTGCGTAAGCATTTTGGAGGCGCGGGATATATTCGATGAAGAATTCTTCGAATGAGTCTGCCATTTCAACGGCTATCTGATGATAGGGGACCAGATCAGGGTTTCTAACTTCATAGTCACCACGAATCTGCTTAACTATCAATTGCGAATCGCCGTATGCTTCGAGATACTCGACCCCCAGCTCCTTGGCGAAGCTAAGTCCAATAAGTAACGCGTTGTATTCGGCTACGTTATTGGAACAAGGTTCGGTGAGTGAATAAGCACGGGGCATGACATGATTCCCCGGGGAAATCAAGACAACCCCGACCTCGGCGGAAATCTTAGAACATCCGGGGGCACTTGCTACATTAGTAGCTCGAGAAGCCCACAAAGTACGCCATATTTGTTGGTGCGATGTAGTGTTAACTTCGTGGACTTCATCCGAAGATCATCATATAGCTCAACCGCATCCTGTCGCCGGGTACCAAGAGATCGCGAAATCGCTTGTCCTTTGACCGACTTCGTTGTTTGAAATACAAGTCATATTGGGACAAGAGCAAGGCCCATTTCGCCGACACCAACTCATTGAGGCCGGCTGGGTCATAAATATTCGGACCGAATTTACATTAGAGATAACATAAATCGTCTGTCCGACTAAATAGTGGGGCATTTTCTGAATTGCAAACACTAATGCAAGGCACTGCTTCTTGACCATTGGATATCGAGACTCACCACTAATGTTCGCTCGTAATATCAATCGCTTGTGATCATTGCCATCGCCCCGCTAAAGCGCCAACGAGTGGTCCTGCCTTGATGTAAATCGTGAATGGTTTTCCCGACGCTGCGCGGCAAGAACAGAGGTTTAGAGATAAGACTTGCTCTCTTCAATGTTTCGGCAAAGGCCGCCCCAAATAAACGACACTTTTTGTTCAACTTAGAGAACGGTTGGCACTTCCCGTGATAGGTTCGATATGAACCGCCGGATGTACGCCAATCGCCTTTGTAACCCCCGAAGTTCTCTAAGATTTCTGAGGTTGCAACTCTTGAATCGCTTCCACTTTGTCGATCGACATGGATTCCTTTGTTGGTGACAACGGCCAAGGAACTTGCCACCGACATTCCAAGGAAGGATTTGGGTTCATCTTTAGTTGATGAGTCCGCATGAGTTCAATACCGCTCTAAGATCTTTGATGTGATCTCCTTTGTCACGCTTTTCACGCACCAAGTCGCCGACGAGCATTCGACCGCTTTCCGGAGATGATCCCGAAAATTTTAGTCATCGCCACGATACGCATGCCAAAGATTTTGAGGCCGAACGGCATGACCGTAGCAATATATACCGATGGGCGTCAACGCCGTGGTGCTTGGCGTCATCGGGTGCATTTTGATCTGATTGTAACCCGAGAAACCATCCATGAATGACATTCTTTCAAATCCACACGTATTGTCGACTATGACATCGCGATTGGAAGAGGAAAATCATCTTCGCAAGCAGCGCTCGTGTCTCAGAGTCCATACGCATCCTAATCGAACCATTCTTCTTCATGACCGACTATATTCGCCACCCAACGGATGTTGAATTTCCTCGATGAATCCCGATTCTATGAGTTTCTTTACTGCCTACGATTGCCTCAGATTTGTGGACTAAACCGCCTTTTGCATTGCTTGACAGTTTGACATCCACCTTGATGTTGAGGTGATGAGTCGCCATTAGGGTCGAAGTCCCCGCATGTCCTCGTAACTCCGTGCTAATACATCGATATACTCCCCGATTAGGCTCAACTTTTCCTTCTCTTCCGAGGGAAGAGTATTGCTGATGTTTATGAGCTTAGGATGCTCCTCGTCACCCATATTAACCTCGACTACCTCGCCTTAGTGGGGGTTCTCTTTGTTCAATCTATCCCCAAATTGCTCTTTGAGTTGATGGATCCATGGGTCTTCCCATGTTGGCATGTCTTCATCACTCTCAACAAGAGCGTGGATCGACCGTAGCCATATTTGACATCAAAGCCTTGAAGGCTTCTCCGAGGTCGTGTCTAATCCCAAGCCAAGAATCGATCGAATGTCCGGCCCCTCATCGGGTGGATTATTATCAATCACCATGAGCATTCATCTTCTCGAGGAGGATTCATATCCCAACCCTTCTAAATGCATAGTAGTTATCCCGCCTCTTGGGACATATGTCGCTTAGAGGGTTCGAGGCCTCGTCCAAACATAGACCTTCCCTCGTGTCAAATCGCATTCCCCACTTCTTCATGATACCCTGTTTCGACTATATCTGAACGTGTGGAGGATAGGTCCATTGTCTCTTCGCCTTCTTAAGAAATGATTCGCTGAACCGTGATCTCCTTTACCGTAAACCAAGTCTTTTCACTACTCGATCTTGGGATGACGAAGTGCTATCCCAAAGGAGTCTCTGAATCGCTTTTGTGTAAAGCAAGATGACCGTTAAGTGTGCAACTCGATCATTGTATAAACCTCGCATTACATCATTCAAAGACAAAGGGTACTCTAAATCGCCATTTATTGATTCATCCATTGCATATTACCATAATGTTCATCCGACGATTCTTCATCGCCAAGATTGATTACAAGGGTACAATGTCATTTAAAACAAAACCACCACTATAACCAAGCCCGCCAGACGGCTTCTTCACCACGTCTGCCTTGGACCGATGATTCGCCGGACTCATTATCAGAGGAGAGAATCGCGAAATAATTCTCCATCCCCTTAAACGGTTGTTTGTCCGCGACCACCGCCTTGACTCATTATTCGTGTCTACATATTTGAGACACCGATGAAGAGTAGATGGGACTATAACATTACCGTGGATCCAAGGTCGACTCCAATAAGTTATAGGAAGTCTCTCACAATCACATAGCAGTGACTTCGACTTTAAGTCCCCATTTGGCACTTTATCCGATTTTACCCCGGCCGGACCCGCTAGTGTTAAACCGTAGATCACCGTGTTCGCTGACGCCCACCGCAGGGATTCCAAGATGATACATGAGGCTAGGGCATGATGCTCACAATGAACCCGGATCGACTTGGATCCTAACTTCACTAGAGCCAATATACCCGGTGAAGTATAGCGCCTATCGTGCTTGGAATTCCTCGCCGCATATCCTCCTTTGTAAAAGTGATGCGAAGTGTTTAGTTGCAAGGTTGCATTGCTGGGCTTCTTCTGACTGGCCTTAACTGGGTGAGGAAGACTTCCGAATCGAGGGCTTGAAGGGCTTCTCTTGTCTCTTTGACAACCGCAACGTCAGAAGAGTGATCCTTGCGGGAATATTAGCCAATTGGGCCATGACGCCGGCGATATGGGTGTTGGAGCTTCCGGTTTGTCTCTTCTAATCGGGTGATTGAACCAGACCGCTTCGAGCCGAACTTGTGTCGCTTGGCTGTGGCTTCTTTGGCGACCACCGCTGCTGGCGCTCTTCTGGCGAAGAGGGGAGTCGGCACCCCCAGCCGACAGCCGCTGGCATTAGGGTCGGGACTTCCGGTACTCATATTTGTACTGTGGTCCGCCTCCCCGTGGCGGCTTCAGTTCCCTTCTGGACATTGGAATGTTACCACTGCTCATCATCTCCTCCGCACTGCGGAGTAGCATGTCATGCATTTCTTCGCTTTGATTTCTTCAATGAAGAAGAGGCTACCCATTGCTCATCCTCAAGTAGGTCTGGTGGATCCACAGACTTCGCCATTTGGGGTCAGATATGATACAAGTCCTTTCGGCGCTGCTTGTGTGGGTCGCCATTCACCGCCTTCATTGCGACTTTGACCACCGGTTTGGGTTCGAACCATGTCAATGGCACTCCACCAGCTTATGGACACCGTGATTTGCTCCGACCTTCTTTTCTTTGGACGGCTTCATAGTAATGACCCCTACGCAATTAAAGCTTGGATTTTATCCTTAAGGCTGAAACAGATTTAGTGGGTGATGAATTGCCCCTGCGGATACGCAGTATTTTGGGTCGCTCGTCCTCATTGCCTCCTCTTGATTCAATTGAGGGAGCTTGATCTTGTTATTTTCGACAAGATATTTGAAGAGACCGGAATCTCGCCGTCCCTAAAGGAATAGGACTTTGGGAATCTCGGTTTCGAGGGTTTCGCTTTGCGGCCTGTGTTGCCGCGTTGATTGTGCTCATGGCGGCGCTCGTTGTTGCCGCTGCTGCCGCCGCCGGGTTGTGAGTTGAACGCTGTTCGCGAACCGCCTTTGCTTGTTTCCCTTTGCCGCGTGGGACAAAATTACGCTTCGAGCTTCCGCCGTACTGGCCTCTTTCCGCCTTTTTCCTTTGAGGAATCTTTTCACTGTTTCTCCGCGAACCTTCAAGTCCTTCCACGCTATAGACGCGGCTGTCCCCATTGCTCGAAAGCACGCTCTATCGACAAGTTGTTGTGGCAGGTCCGAGGATGAACTCCTTCATATCGGATCCCCGCAGTTCATTGCCTTGTTCCAATCGCTTGACGAAGATATCCACAGTCTGCCCTTCGCTGCCGAGTAATGTGCCGATCGATACTTCAGATCGCCGTCGAAGAAATTGGTGAGAAAGCTAGACTCCATGTCGCCCCATGCGGAATGCTCCCCGCTTGAGACGGCGGTACCAATCGAAGGCCGCTCCCCGCAGGGTACCAACGAATGACCGAACCATTAGGGGTTCATTTCGGGATATGACTCCGAGGTGCGACTTGAAGTAAATCAAGTGCTGCGTCGGGGAACCCTTCCCGTCAAACGGTGTAAAGTTTATTAAGTTAAACTTTGACGGGTATGGGATTGATTCCCACTTCTGCATGGGCAAGGAATACCTGTCTTCTTCACCTCTTGAGCGGAAATCAATGAGTTGATTTTGCTCTCGAGGTCTTTGATTTTCTCGCTCTCATGAGCAGCCATATCTACATTATGCCCAGCGTTGCGTGGTTAAGGAGGGTTATCATCCTCTTGTGCCTCCTCCTGGTCTGAATCGCTGTCATCTTGGTCGACGCCGATACCGACTCGATTCTCCTCGATGTTTTGTCAAGGCTTGGATCTGTTGGTCATGCATTTTCTCATCGCCTCCGCATGGCCAAATCCATCTCTAGCTTGAAGTTTTCCGTTGTTTAGCCAATGCTTCGTCTAGCATTTTAGCCACTTGATCTGTACTGATCATAAGCGTTTCTTGGGGGCTCCCTTCGATAGATACAGTATGATCAGAGGCGATTGCGGAGCCGATATCCGATGCATCATCCTCCGCGGGTATCCCTTTTAGAAGTTTATCGTATCTAGACCGTCGGATAGTCCCGGACCGCAAACGAGTTAACCGTTGCGATGCGCTGGGGATGGCCCGTGACGACGATTCTTTGCCGGTCATGTTATTAGTGACCTCTGGCAATTCATTTTCTCGATGCCATCCTTTCATGAATCGCCTTGACCTAGGTTTCGCGTGGTGGTGCCTCTCGAAGACCGATACTTTTCGGAGTTTCTTGTCGGCAATTGCACTCGAGAGCACCGCTTTGATGAGCTTAGAGCACAAGCACGACTGCATGAGTTTGGGGAATCCTCCGAGATTTCCTCGCACTCGCTCCGCGAATATCGCTCATCAAGATGTGTACCGAGGAATCCGCCGTGTTTGGCGCGATCTCTGTATAACGCCGCCGCCATCGACGAGCGCTCCTTCCAGAATGGCCAAAACTACCGAAAGTAACTTCGCTTTGACTTCCGCTATGTGAGCGAAGTTTCGGGGACTCTGGACTTCGATCTTTAATCCTGGTGGTGTTGCAGAATTTCCGTCCTTCGAACGGTGCGCCTCCTCGTATGAGGAGTGACCTGATCCCTTCGTGAGGACCCAAACGATCCTTGATAGTTGGTTTGGTGGTGATGACGGGAGTTGGCTTCACCACCGGTTCAGGTGCAGGCACCTTTGACCTTGAGGCGCCGTCGGTCTTGGGTTTTGGTTTTGAACTTGAGACGCCTATAGCCTTCGGCTTAAGTGCCGAGACAGGAGCGTGGGCAACTGGGGTTGGGGCACCGTTAGACTTGGGCCTCCAAACCTGGTGGTACGTCGGTGGCTTCTTTACCACCTCTTTCTTTAATTCACGAGCTTGTTGTACCAAAGCTCATGCCAGACAAGGAGGCGCTGGGCGCTGGATACGCCGGAAGCGGAGCGGTTCCGCTTGACACGACCCACTGCTATCGACGGCTTGATGGGCCGCTCGATCTCTTTGAGACCGAAGCCTCTCGTAGTTCGATCTTAGATCCGCCAGAAGGACCCCATCCATGGATTGCAGCTTTGGCATGTTTATGCCGCTTATGCGTCGTTTGGCGGCTCGCTTGGAGAGTGCTGCCACATGCGTTCATCTCTCGCGCCAAGTAGTTCGGACTTCGACGCCGAGGGGATTTCTTGCTACCCGAGACAGCGGGTTGGACTTCGGCCCCGGGCTCTACATCGAGGCCCATCGGGTTCTCCTTGCACGGAGTCCTTCTTGAGCGGCGGGGAGCCGGATCTAGAGGACGAGGAAAGATACTCCTCGATTGGCTGGTCGAACTCGAACTCGACCTCTTCCTCCACCGGATAGGGATCCGCTGGTTATGCGACGACCTCCTCGACTGGAGGCCGGGGTTCATCGGTGGTCGCCAGCTTGTTCACGTAAAAGTCGCTTTTGTATTCATTGTTGTTTGAACTCGCTTTTACGCCTTCTTTGGCCTACAACAAAAATTCAAACAAAAGAAATGCCTTTTATTTTAATGCATAAATGGAAACAAAAATTACAACTTTTCCTTTATGAACAAACACGAGGATCTCGTTATATCGAGGTCCCGCCATGCGGGTTCTTTGCCTCGCGTCGGGACTTGAATCGCCTGTGGACCACGCCGAATCCGATCCGTAGAGACCCGGTTCGGAACTACAGACGGAAGGGCTCGCTTCACGGCGAAACGACGCCTAAGGGGATCACACTCACGAAGGAGAGGATCGCCTTGGGATCACACTCACGAAGGAGAGGATCGCGGAGCGTGAGATCTACTAGGAGAAATCATCGCTGATCAGAGTGATCCGAAGTTTGCTTACCTCATTTGTAGATCTCGACGTCGACGGACTTGTGCTCACCGGTGCTCGGAACCGTGGCGTCGACGCCAGATCTCGCGAGAATTCTTCGAAGATCGAAGTCCACCAAGTCCGAGCCTCGAAAAATCTCCCAAAAATCCTCTGAAAATCCAACCCCTGAAAGACACCCCTATTTATACGACCGGGGTGTTGGTGGCTCGGCCATTTGCCGAGCCACCTCGCCAAGTTGTCAGGTGGCTCACCAAAGTGTCAGCCACCTCGCCCTTGGCGAGTCACCTCGACCAAAGTGGTCGAGCAGCCTCTCTACCACTTGTCGAGGTACCGCCAAGTTGGTCGAGGCGCCACGCCGCTTTGGCGCCGCTTTTTCCGCCGCTTTTCGCCTCGCTCGGCTTGGGTTCCGCTCATTTGATTCCGACTAATTCTTGGTTCGCTCCGGTTCAACGGTCTCAATCCGAT
This sequence comes from Asparagus setaceus, assembly GCA_012295165.1. NCBI lineage: Eukaryota > Viridiplantae > Streptophyta > Magnoliopsida > Asparagales > Asparagaceae > Asparagus > Asparagus setaceus. The sequence goes on along the minus strand of CM022705.1, from coordinate 46,901,489 downwards.
CGTCCGCTCAAGTCCGGTTTAAACCGTGCTTGTGACGGTTTGCCGTCGGGTTCGCCTCTCAACTATTCGACGTCCGTATCATTCGATGGGTTGTCATTCGCCGACTTCGCCACGAAGTTGGTATCGGGATCTTGTAAGTATTTTTAACGCCTACAATTATTTTTGAAAATTACAGAAATGTGGTTGTGGATTAGATTATGGGAATGGTTTGACAAACCATCGGCAATGTTGCTTTAGATTTTACACCTTTTAAGAGATGAAATTAGTGAGATGAGGAACAAATTGGATGTCAAAGATGAGTTGGTTGAAAGATTTGAAAATGAGCTCGAGTATGCCATCACCAAAATACCAAGTTGAAAGAAGATTTTGCTCGAATGCTGAATTAAGTAAGAGTTGAGAAATCATATTTTGAGGCTCACCTTGAAAAAGAAAAGAAGAAATTGATGTTCTATAAGAGAGTTAGTTTGATTTAGAATTTATGTGTTTGTTTAGTTTTCTATTTTTCTCAAATTATGTAAGCCACCGAGACAAGGGTTGACTCGGCCAGCCCCGGGCTCTACATCGAGGCCCATCGGGTTCTCCTGCAGCCGAGTCCTTCTGGAGCGGCGGGGAGAGTCGATCTAGAGGACGAGGGAAAGATACCTTCGTGAGCCGGTCGAACTCGAACTCGACCTCTTTCCACCGATAGGGATCCGCTGTTAGGCACGCACACCCGACTGGAGGCCTATGGCTCCCACCGTGGTCGCCAAATTTGTTCTTAGTCGCTTTTGTATTCATTGTTGTTTGAACTTCGTTTTACGGCTTCTTTGGCCTACAACAAAAATTCAAACAAAAGAAATGCCTTTTATTTTAAGGCGCATAATGGAAACAAAAATTACAACTTTTCCTTTATGAACAAACACGAGGATCTCGCTATATCGGCGGTCCTCGCCACGCTTTTCTTTCGCGGTCGGACTTGAATCGCTCAGGACCACACGCTAATTCGATCCGTAGAGACCCGGTTCGAACTACAGACGGAAGGGGCTCGCTTCACGAAGGAAACGACGCCTAAGGGGATCACACTCACGAAGGAGAGGATGGCCGGGGATCACACTCACGAAGGAGAGGATGGCGGGCGGGTGAGATCTACTAGGAGAAATCACCGGCTGACCAGAGTCAATTCGAAGTTTGCTTACCTCGCGATTTGTAGATCGGCGTCGGCGGGACTTGTGCTCACCGGTGCTTTCGGAACCGTCGTCGGCGCTTTCGTAGATCTCGCGAGAATTCTTCGAAGATCGAAAGTCCAGCTCAAGTCCGAGCCTCGAAAAATCTCCCAAAAATCCGCCCTCTGAAAATCCAACCGCCCCTCGAAAAGACACCCCTATTTATACGACCTGGTTGTGGTTCGCACATTGCCGAGCCACCGGCCAGTCGTCGGTGGTCGGCCAAAGAGCCGAGCTAATTGCCGGTCAATTCTACCAAAGTGAGCCGAAATGCCACTTGCCGAGGTACGCCTACTTGGTCAGGCGCCAGCCGCCGCTTTGCGCCGCTTTTTCCGCCGCTTTTCTCGCTTTCCGTCTCTGCTTGTTCCGGCTCAGATTTGATTCCGACTAATTCTTGGTTCGTTCGGTTCAGCGGTCTGAAATCCGATCGTCGTTCAAGTCCGGTTTAAACCGTGCTTGTGACGCTGTGGGTTTGCCGTCGGGTTCGCGTCTCAACTATTCGACGTCCGTATCATTCGATGGGTTGTCATTCGCCGACTCCCCGTCACGAGTTGGTATCGGGGATCTTGTAAGTATTTTTTAACGCCTACAATTATTTTTGAAAATTACAGAAATGTGGTTGTGGATTAGATTATGGGAATGGTTTGACAAACTACTGTGCAATGTTGCTTTCGAGATTTTACACCTTTTAAGAGATGAAATTAGTGAGATGAGGAACAAATTGGATGTCAAAGATGAGTTGGTTGAAAGATTTGAAAATGAGCTCAGAGTATGCCATCACCAAAATACCAAGTTGAAAGAAGATTTTGCTCTGTGCTAAAATAGAATGTCCTCGTGTACTGCAGAAATTGAAAAAGTAAGAGTTGAGAAATCATATTTTGAGGCTCACCTTGAAAAAGAAAAGAAGAAATTGATGTTCTATAAGAGAGTTAGTTTGATTTAGAATTTATGTGTTTGTTTAGTTTTCTATTTTTCTCAAATTATGTAAATGGGGATCTGATATGAGGCAATGAGTTTGTATTATTTCCTCTCGTGATCAATGAAATTATGAATTATATGCATTTTGGTATATGGAGATGAATACAATGAATGTAATTGTAATTTATCTTGCAATTTCTCCCTTGTGTACATCTACAAAAAAATGGCAATATGTCCCCAGTGTCAATATAGCCCCTATGTACATAAAAATACACATTGACTCACCCAGTTTTATACATTCCCACATTAAACTACCTCGCACAATCACAACCAATGTACAAAATAATCTATTTCCTGTACATAACAATATAGCTCAAAACCGTGTAAAGCAAAAAATTATGAGAACTCTATCACAACTAATGGGTCAATAACAACATAATGAACTGTAAGCCATCAATTATAGAACACAAGTTTACACAATCATCACACTGCCAAATTTCAGCATAAAAACATAATGTTTGTTACAAAATAGTCTAGGTTCTACCATAAAAAAGGGGGAAAAAATGAAAGATACATATTAATGAGTTCCAAACATTGGTTCAACAACCATCAAAATATTATTTCAATAACAATCACAATCAAACTTGTTTACATCATATGTGCATCTGAAGACTGTAATAACTGAGAGATATTTTGGGAACCAACACAGAGTATTGTTGCTTGAGTGGCACTTGGATCCCTAAATGCTATCTTTCGTTGATCTCCTTGCTAAAGATCATGTCCCATAGGTAAATTAACATTAGAGCTACCCCTCCTTCCTCTACCCATCCCTCTACTCCTTCCTCTACCTAGCCCTCTACCCCTTCCTCCTCTAGCACCTGAACTAGTAGTTTGTGATTGATGTTCACTTGTGTTGAAAGTTTATAATTATCAAAAGATCACTGAATATAGAATACACATTATTAAAAAAATAGGTAATACTATCAATACCATTTCCTCTCCCTCTTGATCTATTGTTATTAGCAATTCTGCTTGGGTATGAGTATTTTGACTTCTGAGTTCTTCTAATGACAAGTCAATCCTGCTCTTACTCCCCTTAGGTCTACCTCCCCTTTTAGCTTGGCTTGTCTCTCCTCCAGTAGACTGTGCTTGAGTTACATGACATAGAGAAATACCAAATTGTATAATATTGAACTAAAACTTTACAAAAAATAGTAAGGATTGAAATATACGACAGAGACTGTGAATTAAGATATTTCCACTTACAGTTGGATTTGATGTTATAGGAGGTGGTGGATTAGGGCCCTATCTTTTTGAATGTCCTAGTGTCCCACAATTCCCATATTTCAACAACATTCCTTGTCTTGAAGTCTTGGATACGCTCTTTGGTCCTTCAGATGGATCCTTTCTTCTTGCAGTTTTCGGCCTTCCCATTTTCTTCCTAACAATATTATGAGGTAAAACCATTCCTTCCCCTTCTTTGTCCCAAAACCTAGAGCCTTGTAGGGAACTCAACATCCATGCATAGGCCATGACATAGTTTTCTTGGGTTAACCATTCTGATAAATAGGCTTCTACTGGTTTTCTCATAAATAATATTGCATTAGTTGCGTATACACATGGAATTTCTGTTAAATCACAAACTCTACATGAGCATGTCCTCTTTCCTAGATGCACTACATGGCTATTTTCATTCTGGATCACTTCAAAATCATGATCATCATGTTGCGGATTCCAATGACATTCACAATTCACTTGCTCATCATAACTCGGTTTCAACTTCTTTGCAACCCAAGGTGGAACAGGCCCAACCAACTTTGATATTTCATTCCTTTTCTTTTGCATTCTATCCATCACTACTAACCTAATGCCCTCTAGCATAGTGACAATAGACTTATACCTTGCAAGTAGAATAAAGGAATTGAATGTCTCTGTCATATTGTTATCTATAATGTCACAATGATTGTGAGTTTGAAAATGAGACTTACAAAATGCTTTGGGGTCCCTAGCCATAAAATCATCATAACCCCTCTCTGACATGTTCCTAAGGTTGGTTGCCTCTGCTGCAAAAAGCCTCATGTTTGTGGTCTTCACACATTTCCAGAATTGCTTTTGTAGTGTCCTCCCCCATGAATTTTTCTCCAATTTGAATAAATATGTCTAGCACACTGCCTATGTTCAAATTGTGGCCATATCTCATGTATAGCTAGTACTAAGCCCTACAATATCAAACAAGATGAAATTATTATCATGAAGGAATAATAGTTAGTAAGTTAAAAAATAAATAAATTACTAACATACATTTTGTTGATCTGACATTACAGTCCAACCCTCTCCATCCCCCATGTTGAGATCATGAGCCAATATCCTCAAAAATCATAGCCATGAATTGTTATTTTCTCCTTCAACAACTACCCAAGCAATAGGCCACATCTGATCATTTGCATCTCTTCCCACAGCACATAGTAATTGGCCACCACATGCATGCTTCAAAAAGCATCCATCTAATCCAAATATCCTTCTATAGGAATGGATAAAACCATATTTTAGAACATCAAAAGCTACATAGAATCTCTGAAAGATTGGTGGTTTTCCTTGTTCTTGCTCAAGCACCTTGAGAATACATGTTGTTTGCTCCCCATTGGATCTCCATATTTCCCTCATGTAAGGTAAGGCTTTAATAAGCCATGCTGTCTCTGCATCAGCCCTTCTACTGCATTTAATGCCTTCTCTTTGGCCCTCTGGCATTTCCTCAAACACACATTTATCCAAAGTTCCTTTTTCATGTCTGCATATATGCCCTTTGACTTCAACTGTGGTTTTCGTAGAAAAGTATCTAAATATGTTGTAGCAATCCAATTTTCAGTGATCAATCGATTGTTGAATGTTCTGTTGCATGAATGTTGAGCGAAAATTTTGACTTGCCAACTTATTCTATCTTCTAAGTCTGGACTAGCACTTAACTCCCAGTGACACAGTGAGCACCCAATATCTAGCCTCTTTTTATCATTTTTTAAATAAACCAAATCATAATAATTTTGAATTGAGTAATTTAGAATTGCTTCTTTCAAAAACCCTTTTGAGGTGAATATCAAACCACGAGTGAAATATACCTGTTTCATGTCCACTTCCTCATTGAAATGACTATATTGTATCTTTTGTTTCTTTTTTTTAAATCTTGATATTGTTGTCTCATCCTCACTATCAATTATTGGTCCCTCATCTTCACTGCCTCTTTGGTCAGATTCATAGTGCCCCCCACCCATATGTAGTCCAAGGATTAAGCCATTTGGAACTATTTGGTATAACGCCTTTTTTCTACTTGATCCACCAATATTTAGACCTTGAAATTCTCTCTCAGTGTTGACTTCATCAGGAATTGCCAATAAAATTATGTTGTGATTAATAGTAATTCAACGAACATGAAGAGTTAAGAGTACTACAATTAGCTTGTAAGAGTGACAAGGAAAAAGTGAGAGCAAAAATTCTCGTATCAGCATAACATAAGTGTATTAAAGTGCAATAATATGTTAGCTTGCGACGTGGGACCCAGATTTTAGGGTGATTCTCGCAAAAATCCGTGAGAGTCACACTAGTAAAACAAACAGCGTTGCGAGTCAGGTTGCATTGTAATAGAAAACCCGACTCGAATATATCGAAAAGAGATTCTGCACTTATAAATAATAGTTTAGGAATATTAACGATAATATTAAAATCTTTTTTTTCATTTCTAAAGAGTCTTTCTTCATCATTTTCCCTCTCTTTTCAAGAAATAAGAAAACCCTTGCACCTCTCAATCGCATATGAGACCTCACAATGGCGAACCCATACCAAACCCAGCATCCGTCTCCTGCTCCGCCGCCGCCTCCATCTCCGTTGCCGCTGTCTCCACCTCTATCACGGCCTTCTCTGCCGGCAACTCTGACTCAAACTCAGGAAAAATGTCCGATCTTTTGCTTAAATATTTCTTCAAAAATAAGCATAAAAGAGCGGCATGTGTTTACTGTTACCTTACAGGCAAAACAGTTACATCTATCCTATGATAATGTGGAGAGGCACGTCAATGAGATCCACTGTTCGAAGTTTTGTCCAAATTAACCCATGTGTTAAATGAGAAATAATAGAATTAATGGCCTATTAAGAGAGAATAAATTGGCTCTTAATGTGATACTATTCAGGGCTGTTAATGGTTATTATTTTGATTAATGGGTGAATTAATTTGATTTAATTTGAGGCTAATTTGGGGTGAAGGTGATTGGGATAATGAAGCCTCTATACATAGTGTGGTTCTTTGCAAATAGAATACACAGAAACAAGAAATAGTCCCTCCCCACCGGAACCCTAAAAATAACTCAATCTTTTTCTCTCCTCCACGTTTAAACACTAGTATCAGAGCAGTATAGAGATCCGTTCCCTTCATTTTTACTCGAATCCCTATCTTGGGACCACGTGAACCTGTCCCTCTCCTCCACCCATTTATTTAATATGTTGCTCCTTGAAAAGAGTTCAAAGTCTCTGTTTTTGATTTCCCATCATAGTAGTGCCTATTTTTTTATTCCACTACAACGGAAAATTATCTTCAGCTCCTCTAATTATTTTTCAAGTTTAGTCAGAGCCATTCAAGCCTAAGGGAAAATTTCCTTCTGCCCCTTCTTCACAATTCTACTACCATTTCTAGACAATTGCAGCTGTTTGAACAATTCTTCACAGATCTGGTCTGATGCAACTCAACAGCTGCAGATCATCTCCAAACCCAGTCCGAATCAACTTTGACAAGTGCTTCGAGGGTTGACACTAGTGAGTGACGATCTCGCTCGAATTGGAGCTTCCTTTTCAACTTGAAACAGTCCGTTTTAGTTCTCTACCAGATGGCTAGTAAACTCGTTCTATCAGAACTAGGGAAATTTAACAAATTTAATGGCAGTAATTATGACATGTGGTACAGAAAAATAGGATATGCTCTTATTCATGACAATATCGGTGATGTAATCAAAATCACTGGTCCAACCCTTACTGATAAATCTATACCTGAAGAAAAGAAAGGGTTTGAACAGTGAAAGTCGAAAGACAAAAAGGCAAAAAGCCTAATGCTCATGTTCATGGAAGATCTTGATCATAGTTTTTGAAACTTACAAAACTTCCATGGACATGTGGAAAGCTATAAAAGAAAAATACGACACTGCCTCTGAAGTTAACATTCAGCTCCTCTTGCATAAATACAATTCTTGTCGTATGCAAGAGGGAGACAATATTGTAGAATATATTAATAAGATGATTGTCATGGCTAAGGACTTATCCACTACTGGGACCAAAATCTCAGAAAGAATGCAAGTGACAACCATTTTGAATAGTCTTCCCTCTTCTCTTGCTGTGGCTGCCACCACATTAAGAATGAACTCTGCCATTAAATCTGTCACTAATCTTTCAATACACCTAGTGATAGAACAAGACTTAGTAGCCAGCAGGAAGGAACTAGAACTAAACATGGTGTAACAGGAAATGAACTATGTGCACCAGAGGCAGCAAACTGGAAGAAATAGAAACCCCGGCCTTAATAAATCACAACTTCGAGGTCCAAAATCACAGTAATTTAAGAAGAAGGTACCCGTGGAGCCTGCTACACCTGTGAAAAGTTTGGGCATTTTAGATCAACTGTCCACAAGGAGAAAAGCAGGAGAATAAGGGACGCTTCAAGCTAGGAATTACCAACAAGAGAGAATTCGTCGATGTGACGGAGTGCAATGCTGTGATGACGGACATCAGCAGTTGGTGGATCGACTCCAGTGCGACTAGACATATTGCAAAGGACAAGAATGGAGTCACTGAATTCACTGAGCTGAAGAAAGGAGAACAGAGGATCTATATGGGAAACAACACTTATCTCGATGTAGAAGGTATTAGTTCGTATAGATTGGATCTTAGGGACAGTGTTCTCGTCCTCAAAGATGTGTTCTATGCGCCAGGTATTCGACACAATCTGATCTCTATTCCCAGCTTGATGAAGAAAGGACTGGAAATTAGGTTATACAATAACCTGGTTTCTATAGGAAAAAATAACAAAGTGTATGCTATGAAAAAATATGTACCTGAGCATGAATTGTGTATCCTTCCAATAGTTTGTAATAATTCTGGTAATAGAAACTCTGATTGAAACTACTACTTCTGTTATATTTCTAAGTCTGAATTATAGCATTCTAGACTAGGACATGCTAGTATTTCGAAAATGAATCAGATTACCAGAATGAACTATTGTCTGGACTGTCTAATGTTCAGTTATCACCATGTGAATATTGTCTAACTGGTAAAATGACCAGGAAACCTTTTATTAGTGGACAAAGAGCCAATGAACTTTTAGGGTTGATACACTCGGATATTTGTGGTCACATAAATGTTAGAACTCATAGTAGTAAAGAATATTTTATAACCTTCATAGATAATTATTCCAAGTTTGCACATGTCTATCTTATCTCTAGAAAATTGAAAGTTTTTGAATGCTTTAAGAGATATAAGACAGAAGTTAAAAATCAACTTTGAAGGAATATCAAAATGTTAAGAACTAATAGAGGTGGGGAATATAACTCTAAATAATTAAAGAGTTATTGTGTTCAACATGGAATTAAAAGGCATACAATAATGCCGTACACACCACAATAGAATGGTGTAGCTGAAAGAAAGAATAGAACATTGTTAAATGTAGTTAGATGCATGTTGTCTCATTCAGGTCTCTCCAAGAAATTTTGGGGAGAAGCATTATTAACTGTAAACTATATTTTAAATAGAATTCCCACCAAATCAGTTGCATCTACACCTTATGACTTATGGAATGGGCGGAAATCAGATCTGAGTCATCTCAGGAAATGGGGATGTATAGCCCATGTTCTCATTCTAAGTCAACTTAGAGATAAGTTGGACTTTAAAATATTGAAGTGTAGATTCTTAGGGTATTTAGAAAAATCAAAAGGTTATAGGTTCTATAATAAAGAAAAAGGGGTCATTAAAAACAGAGATGCTACATTTCTAAAAAATCTAGAGGAAGAGGAACAAGTTCAAGAGGAAACAGAACCTCTAAGTAAAATAAATGATGATTATTACAGTAATGTTCCCACTAATGATCCTGATATTGTGAATGAACCTAATCTTGAAAATAATGAAATACCTATGAAAAATGATGAATCTCAGAATATAGGTGTTTTAGGTAAAAGGCCTAGAACACAACCTGCATGGATGGATGATTATTATTTATATTCATGTGAACCATCTTGTTTCTCGGTAGATGCAAATATAGAAGAATAAGATCCCTTAAACTTCTCTGATACGATGAAATCGCATGAATCAGATCTATGGCTGGAAGCCATGAGAGAAGAACTTGATTCTATAGAAAAGAACAAGGTTTGGGAGCTAAGTGATCTACCGGAAAATAGAAAAGCCATAGGATGTAAATAGGTGCTTAAAAAGAAATACCGTGTTAATGGGTCTATTTATAAATTCAAAGCACGGTTAGTTGCCAAGGGTTACAACCAGAAGACAGGAATAGATTTTTAGAAGATGTATTCTCCTGTAGCTAAATTTGCGTCCATTAGAATCAGTTTAGCTATTATTGCATATCTTGATTTAGAGTTATCCCAAATTTATGTTAAAACAGCATTCCTCGACGGAGAGTTGAAGAAAGTGATACATATGCAATAACCTGACGGTTTTCATGTAAAAGGACAGAAACAAAAAGTTTACAATTTAACAAAATCTCTGTATGGTTTAAAACAATTTTCCAGACAATGGTATCTCAAGTTTCATGATGCGGTCACCAAACTTGATTTTATTCAAAATAAATTATATAATAGTGTATATGTCTTGAAAAGTGGGAGCAAGTTCACTATATTATCTTTGTATGTGAATGATATATTGCTTGTCGGAAATGACATGAAAATGTTGAATAAAATCAAGGAATATCTCAATGAAAAGTTTGAGATGAAAGACATGGGTGATGCATCATATATTCTTGGAAGTCAAATAATTAAAGATAGAAAGTCTAGAATGTTAAGTTAAACCAAGAAAAGTATTTAAGATCGGTTCTTAAAAGGTTTGGAATGGAGAATTCCAATCTTGCACCAACTCCGTTGGTTATAGAAAAGAGATTGTGTAAAGAGCAAAGCCCTGAAGAGGGACAGAAGCCATTAGATATTCCTTATGCTCAAGCAGTTAGAATCTTGATGTATGTAATGTTATGCACCAGACCTAATTTAGCTTATGCTGTAAGTCTGATTAGCCGATATCAAAGTAATCCAAGACCAGCACATTGGGAAGCTGTTAAAAGTATGATGAAGTATATTAGAAGCACATTGACTTATAGATTGATTTATCAAGTGAGTTTGCTTGAAGTCCTCGGTTACTCCGATGCTGATTTCGGAGGTGATAAAGATGATGGAAAGTCCACTTCGGGACACTTGTTCATCTTTGGAGGAGGAGCTGTTTCTTAGAGTAGCAAGAAATAAGGGTGTGTTGCTAGATATACACAAGAAGCTGAATATGTAGCTTGCAGTATGGCAACTACACTTACTGTCTGGATAAGATGGTTTTTAATGGATCTAGATCTCAATTTGTTGGAAGGACCTATTGATATTTATTGTCATAACCAGGCAGCAATTAGTCTGATCAATAGTGGAGCGAATAGTTCGAAAGAAAAATATATTGAGATCCAGTATCACTATATTCGAGATAGTGTAGAAAAGGAAGAAGTTAAAGTAACTTATATCCCTACTATAGATATATTGTTGATCCTTTAATAAAAGGAATACCTGCGAAATCTTTTATGAAACACGTGAGTTTGATGGGACTTATAAATAAATAACTCCAAGTAAATTTCATGAATAATGAAATAAAAATTACTCTTCATGGATAGTGGGAGTAATGGTAAGAAAAAAATATCTGATCTCACGGATAGTGGGAGACATATCATTTGGTTAATTTGGCTAAGTGGGAGGTGTTAGAAGTTTTGTCCAAATTAACCCATGTGTTAAATGAGAAATAATAGAATTAATGGCCTATTAAGAGAGAATAAATTAGCTCTTAATGTGATATTATTCGGGGCTGTTAATGATCATTATTCTTATTAATGAGTGAATTGATTTGGTTTAATTTGAGGCTGATTTGGGATGGAGATGTTTGGGACAATGAAGCCTCTATAAATAGTGTGGTTCTTTGCAAACAGAATAAGGGGCTGTTTGGTTCAAGTAAAATTTTGGCATTTGGTGTGGATTACCAATTTTGGGATAAAAAAGTGTGTTTTTTTTTATTTTGGGATTCCATAGTTGATGTTTGTTTCAATAATTTTTTTAGAATGTTGAATCCCACAAGTGCAAAAAGCACCCAATTTTTAGAATTTGTCAAATCCTCTCAATTAGAGAGGATTTGGCAAATCCCATAAATGGGTATGGTTACCCCTCTTTCTATACTCTTGTATTTTATTTTCTTATGGGAGGTAACCTCATCAATGTAACTATATTCATCTCTCCTTCTTTTTTAGAATTCGTTATCCTATAATTTGGGTTGGAATCAAACAAGATATTACAAATTATAAGATTTATTTTCCTATAATAATGTTGGACCAAATAAAATATTAAAAATTCAAAAGTATGTATAAAACCCTATAGATTTAAAATTCTCTATGAAATTACAAATCCTAAAATTTTGACATTTGAACCGAACAGCTCCTAAACAGAAAACAGGAAATAGTCCCAGTCCACCTGAACCCTAAGGGTGTGTTTGGTAACTTAGAAACTAACCTAATTTAGTTTTGATCCAATTACACGTGGGCTTGATAAGACTACACCAGTTTTAATGTGGACTAGTTTTGAGTTAAACCTAGTTTGGCTAATGTTTAGACAAAACTAGTTTAGAACTATCTCTAGTTTGGCCATCAAGATGGATGTGTCAAGTTATACAAATTCCATCAAAAAAATAAAAAATAAAAAATTGCTAGGAAGCTGCAGATTCCAAAAACTAGGGTCAATCCGTCAAATTAATCCAAATCAATACTTCATATTGCATCTAAATACTACAATTTGATGGCCATCAAGATGGATTGCTCATAGATCTGTCAATTTATAAAAATTAAATAAAATAAACCAAACCCTAATTAAGAAAACTTGGAGAAAATAAGAAGGTGAAGAAGCAATATCTCACCAATATTGGATCCACCAGCACTTCCCATTGCCATCAATAGTCTCTAGCAACCAAAGAAAGAGGGTTTGAGAAATAAAGGGGATAAAATGACTGATGAGAGAAAAAGGAAGGAAGGAATATGGAGAATGGTGAGGAGGGGAAAAAAGGGTGATTGTGGGATCTGAGCCTTGGCGCCAACTTTTTGCCCTTTCCCGCTGGATTTTTTTGGCTACACTTATCCGATTTTATTTCATACCTTGGGGGGCTTGGTTTATCTTTAGCCTTGTTATTGGGTAAAAATGGGCCATAGAAAAACTGTTTTAGCCCAACTTTCTTATTTGCCAAACTGAGGCTGAACATTTGGTCCAAAGCTATCACAACTAAAACTTGTTTTATCAATTTGCCAAACAGGCCCTAAAAGGCTAAAAATAACCCAATCTTTTTCTCTCCTCCATGTTTAAACATCCACCATGCCTTTGGATTCAAGTGCAAAGTCTGCCCTCTTCGTCTCAAAACTCAAGGAGACATTGATGAGCATAGGCTTCATCATCGCTAATACAATTTCCTACAAAAGATTTTGCGAGAATTTGCATGTTGTTTTTACACAATATTAGGTTTTAGGTTATTCTCTGTTGTTATTGTACTAGATTCATAGTTCCTCTTTCACATCCAGTAAATAAGTAGCTTCTTACTTGTAATAAGTTTTAGCTGCTGGTTTCAATTAATAGATGAAATGGCTTTTGAATTTGAGTATGGTATTCTTGTTTGTTGATGAACTGAGATTATAATTTGGGGTTTTATCTACTTTGTAAAGGGTTTGTGGTCCTCTTTATTAATTTGTTGTAAAAGATGAAGGCACTGTTTGGCAACAAAAAATAGTGTCTTATCTAAGAGATTGTGTCTTATTGACTTGGTCAATAAGCTAGTAAAGCTGTTTGGTGACAAAAAATAGGAGGAGATTATTTTGGAGATTGTGTCTTTTGCAAGTAGCTTTTGGAAAGCTACCTCAAGTAGCGTTTTGTATTTTGAAAGGAGTTGTCAAATTTTTTTTCCCGTTTTTGCCCCTAATAATTCTAGTTTTATATCAATAATATTGTATGTCCTTTTTAGTCATTTAACAAATTTTAGCTAGTTGTAAAGATACTTTTGCCAAACAGCTCTATTTCAATCAGCTAGCTACACAGCTATCAGCTCGTAACTATAATTTCATAGCTTGCAGCTAGCTTAACAACTTTAGCTATAATCTCGCAGCTTTCAGCTAGTTTTGCCAAGCAGAGCCGAAGAGTCAGCGGGTTGTTAGTTATGCAAACTGACTGTTCAATTCTTTTCCTATTTCAGGTGTAGTCCTCTATGCGATTTCTGTTGGTGATTGTCAAAGTGAAACTACGATTTTATCTGGACCTGATGATGGACAAATTACTTTTTCAACCAGTCAAAGATTTTTATTGGTAGGTTAATCTGAGATAATAATCTCTTCTTTTTTACCATCTCTTTAGTTCACCTAATTTATTTATTTAATAATGTCATTTTTTTACCCAATGAAATCTGAACTAGGTTACGTTGAGGTAGGAAGTCAAGATTATTAAATTATCGGCATTACTTCATAAACTATGGAGTTTATTTATTTTATTTGTTTAATGGTTCTTTTATAAGTTACAGGGTTATCTTATCGTGATCTGACTTTGCTGTATAGGCACTTAACTCAAATGGTCCATATATAGAACTTTAGCTAGAACAAGTGTCTTAACATTCCACTTTTATAGAGTTAAAGACATTTCCTGTATGTAGAATGGGTGCCTAGCTAGAATGGTAAAACATGATAATCGCTGTTCATTGTACAGTACGCGCATTTGTCATTTATTTTGAAATGAATTATACTTAACAAATCTTTATTTCCTTCTTTGAAATGATCAGATGTCCGAATATATTTAGCGAGAAAATCTAGCCTATATGAAAGATGTTAATTATAGGTGGCTTGTACTACCTCTACGAGTTCTTCAGATAGAATTGGTTCCTGTTTATTTCCTAACTTATTTTACTCCTCAGTAGATGCCTCAACTTCTGGGCTTTCTCCTTAATGGCAAAATATATTTGTGATGTTGCGGCCAAGATGTCTAATTGAATAGATGCCAAACATCTTTTTAAACTAGTGATAATGATAACTGTAATTAATCTTTTGCACAGAGGAGAAGCATTTGGGTTTCATGAGTACCTCATGAATCATAATTTTGACTACTCTGTAATGTATGGTTATAGGCGTCCATGTGATGTTACATGTTCTTTTGCTCATAGTAATAACACAATCGTTTATAAAATGCTCTCCAAGGTTGTTGGCAAAGATGTATTTTTTCTGAAGCTTTTCTAGCAACTTGCTGAAGGACAATGAGAGGCCAAAAGAAAAGGAGAAAGGAAAACCACGTGCAATTGATAATTTGCTGGAAGAGCTGAAGCTTAAACAAGAGCTGAGGGAGAAGCTTAATGTGTGCAACGATGCGAAGGGCGATATGGTGATAGTTCTGCGGTAAGCCTTATCGTCCAACATAGAAGTTATTATATAATTATTAATTGCTTGTTTATTATATGAGCCTGTCCTTATGCTTCATCAGTCTAACAACTTTGCGTAGACTACTACAGTCTACAGAGTTATAAACAAGAAGCAAAACTTTGATTAAAATAGAACCATAATAAGTTTGAACAGTAAAGAACGCAAAGCTCCTTTAAACCATAGCGCTTTCTATAAGTAGTTCCCCTAGAAAAGATACCCCACATGACACTCTTGAATTACTCCAGGATGTGTAAGTACAGGTAGTGGCAACATGGTTGCATGCATATCATGCTGGGTTTAACTCGGGAATCTTGGTAAACTCTGGGTGGGGGTCTTTTTGGGTTTTGGTTTTTTTTTTTTTTTTTTTTTGGGTGGGGGACGGCGGCGGTGGTCTTCAACAGTATGCAATCTCTTGCATATTTCATTTTGTCCTAAGGAAAATAGAGATTTAGGCTCCTATCCTATCTTATACACAAAGTCTTATGTATATATAATTATTATATTGAATGTTTTATAATTATTTGAGTAGAAAATGAAAATGAGGGGCAAGGTGTAAAGTGTCACTTTCAAAACAGGGATCTTCTGTGATTAATTCCTATAAACCTGAGGATTATTTGTAATTTACTTGTTTTACAAAGAAGCTACTTTGTATTTTCTTCTCTCATAGTTCACTGCAACTTTTCCAGGCATTATTTCCTCAAACACATACATAATGGGCATCCGATCATATTCTAAGGCCTCTTTACGATTGATTGCTTTGACTACACAAAGAGAAAGTTTTGAGCAGGGATGGTCACGGGTCACATCAGTTCGTGATGGGCATCCCAATTTTTTGTTTGGGAAAACTACCTGCATAATAGCATATTATTTTCAATGTTTGTAGCATATTACAATATTTAAGGACCAACTTTTTTTATCTATACTACACTATGACAAATTGTTTGAATGCATTGATGTTGTTAGGTTCAACTATGACATGTTTGACCCTGCCAGGGAGGGAACCAAATATCACTTTGTACACAATATACTATAATCTCAGGTTTATTTAGGAGCATTATTCTTTTTCCTACGCATTTTGTCGCCAGTCTCACATTTCAGAGTTCCTTGCACATGCATTGTAAGTTTTAATCCAATTTTGTGCCATCTTCTGCGCGCTTTATCTTTTCCCTGATTTTTGTGACTGCAGGCTGGACTGCTGAAACCTGATGTGGCAGAAGGTACAGACATTGAGATACCTGAGTTGAATGTTTCATATAAGCCTCAGAGAATCAGTCCTAGGTTTCCAAACTCTATGAGGAACTTGCTGCATCAAAAAAATTAGGGATTCATATATGCATCCTCAGCTCGTATCTGATGTTATGAAGCCCCAAACAAATTGTGCAACTAATGGTGGACCAAGAAGTTGGGAGCGTTTCTAGTGGAGAACAGCAAGGAGGACCTTTGTGTCTGTGTCTTGGGAAGGTATGATTTTTTACTTCCTCATTTGTGATATTTTATTATTCTCATTATCTTGTTAGCTTATAGTCGTGTTTAGGTTCTCTGCAATATGCTGAATAAAGTTATCACCTAGACAGTTCATCTTGATTTTCGTTCCTTTCAGTTAACGTCCAGAAGGGTTTTTTGAGCTTTCTTAGAATACCGGTAACCTGTTTAGATCAAAGATATGTTAAGTGGAGCTTAGAATCCTATAATGATACTTGGCGTTGCTTATGATCAATTATTAGTATTTCATGAATTTTACAGGTAAACTTATGAAGTAATATTTGAGGGGGTGTCTACACATGAGTTAAAATTAAGATATTGGTCTTTTATTGGATCAGATAAGTTCATATAGCAGCCCAGAGCTTGGGATATTTCAAACTTGTGAAGATGTCAAAATATCCTTTGTTGGAACTGTCCAGGTTGCATGCAGCTTAAGATGTCAAAATATGAAGCATTTATCTTTTTCAGTTCTCCTACTTTAGATGAATTATACATTGTTTTGCCTTGGTAGTCAGTGGCATGTTTCCAGTTAACAACAGAATGATTCCGCTTTCTTCTCCTTCTAACTTGTGTAAATTTTATTATTGGAACAGTTTGGTGGAGTTGCAGCTTTACATTTGCCGTATGACACAGCTCCCAAATCTCTTCCAAATGCTCATTTTGAACCACTTGGCAAAATCCACGGATTGTGAATTCTCTCATTCTCGTTCAGTACATACGTCACACGTCTTTGGACCTTGTTTGCTGTCTGTCTCTGAATCTCTGTACAGCTATTCATGATGCTGAGATATATCGTTTTTCTTGTTAATATATGGTTGTTCATATTCGTAATTTTCCATGCGAATCTTTTTTGTATTACAATTCATTGCTGTAACAATCATATGTTGCTGTGTGATATTTGTGAACTTTTGAGCTGATCAATGTGATATTGTTTTGTTACTAATGTGTTTAGATCTCTGTAACTGCTAAACCTTTCTAGTTTAAGATTTGAAATAGTTCGCGAAGACTTGTGTTCTTGTTCCTATCAGTTTTACTTTGAGGTTATATTGCTTGCTTGTTAATTTCTGAGTGTCACTATATCAATACAGAATGTTGATTGACCATACCTTTTAGATGTTCTCCTGACATAAGCTGTATCTTTCTGTTTCTCTGACCTTATGGAGCAATTGTAACACAATTATGAGTGTCACTATCTCAAAATTTCAAATGACCACACCTTTTAGATATTCATAGCCATATAAGTTGCCATATAAATTAGGAAAACTTGTCTCTTGGTCCCAAAGTAAGAATTATCATGTGACCAAGCCCATTGACTATTTTGACCATGTGTTTTGGCCCATTGACCCAATTTCTCATGTGAAAAGACCCCTCCTCAACCTATATTTTTCTCATATCCCTAAAATACTCCTTTTCTTCTTCCTTCTCTCCATCCTCTTGTATTCTCTCTCTTTCTCCCTCCTCTCTCCTCTAGTCCATCTCAACTCAACTTTCCTCCCTCCCTTCTCTTTCATTTCATTTTCACCCTTTTCTTTCCTCCCTATTTTCAACTTCCCTTATATCATAATCGTCGTCTCATCTCTTAAAGATCATTATTGACTAAAATAACCATTTTCTAAAGTCACACACCAAAGTTAGCACTTAAGAGGTAAAGTTAACATCTAAATTTTATAATTAACATCTAACAATTAAAATTGACATGTGATTTCTAAAGTTAATATTTAACATGTGAGGTCTAAGATTAGCATATGAAGTATAAGGTTAATGTCTAACTTTAGAAATTAGCATAAAAATTTTAAAACTATTAGATGTTAACTTTAGACCTCACATGTTATTGTTAATTGTTAGATCGTAATTGTAAGCCTTAGATTTTAATATTACCTATTAAGTGTTAATTTTGGCATGACTTTAAGAGATGACCATTTTAGCCAAAGGAGACCGACTTTAAGTGATGTGGTGGTGGTTGTGGGAGGAGGAGAGACGGTTGAGAAAAAAAATAAAAAATAACAAAGAAGATACCGTGGTGGCGAAGAAGATAATAGTCTAAAAAGATGAGAAGAAAGAGAATAAATATGTAATGGCGAAATTGGTGGTGAAAGAGATAACAGTTGAGGAGGGGGAGGTGGAGGAAAATGATTCATGTGTTTATGGGAAAAGAGAGACGGAGAGAGAGAGAGATGATAGGTTGAGGGTGAGGGTAGTTTGGGGATAAAAGCTAAAAAGGGACTTTTTCACATGAGAACTTGGGTCAAGAGCCCAAAGCACATGGCCAAAAAATCAATGAGCTTGGTCACATAAAGGTTCTTAATTTGGGGTCTAGACACAATTTTTCCTATAAATTATGAGTGTCACTATATCAATACAGAATGTTGATTGACCATACCTTTTAGATGTTCTCCTGACATAAGCTGTATCTTTCTGTTTCTCTGACCTTATGGAGCAATTGTAACACAATTATGAGTGTCACTATATCAATACAGAATGTTGATTGACCATACCTTTTAGATGTTCTCCTGACATAAGCTGTATCTTTCTGTTTCTCTGACCTTATGGAGCAATTGTAACACAATTATGAGTGTCACTATCTCAAAATTTCAAATGACCACACCTTTTAGATATTCATAGCCATATAAGTTGCCATATAAATTAGGAAAACTTGTCTCTTGGTCCCAAAGTAAGAATTATCATGTGACCAAGCCCATTGACTATTTTGACCATGTGTTTTGGCCCATTGACCCAATTTCTCATGTGAAAAGACCCCTCCTCAACCTATATTTTTCTCATATCCCTAAAATACTCCTTTTCTTCTTCCTTCTCTCCATCCTCTTGTATTCTCTCTTTTTGCTCATCTTCCCCACTCTTCACTCCTTCATCCAACTCAGTTCATTCTCCTCCTTTCTCTTTCCTCCATCCTAACTCCATCATCGTCCCTTTTTCTTCGCTCCCCCCATCCTTCCTCCTCCACTCAACCTCCTCCCTCCTCTCTCCTCTAGTCCATCTCAACTCAACTTTCCTCCCCTCCCTTCTCTTTCATTTCATTTTCACCCTTTTCTTTCCTCCCCTATTTTCAACTTCCCCTTATATCATAATCGTCGTCTCATCTCTTAAAGATCGTATTGACTAAAATAACCATTTTCTAAAGTCACACACCAAAGTTAGCACTTAAGAGGTAAAGTTAACATCTAAATTTTATAATTAACATCTAACAATTAAAATTGACATGTGATTTCTAAAGTTAATATTTAACATGTGAGGTCTAAGATTAGCATATGAAGTATAAGGTTAATGTCTAACTTTAGAAATTAGCATAAAAATTTTAAAACTATTAGATGTTAACTTTAGACCTCACATGTTATTGTTAATTGTTAGATCGTAATTGTAAGCCTTAGATTTTAATATTACCTATTAAGTGTTAATTTTGGCATGACTTTAAGAGATGACCATTTTAGCCAAAGGAGACCGACTTTAAGTGATGTGGTGGTGGTTGTGGGAGGAGGAGAGACGGTTGAGAAAAAAAATAAAAAATAACAAAGAAGATACCGTGGTGGCGAAGAAGATAATAGTCTAAAAAGATGAGAAGAAAGAGAATAAATATGTAATGGCGAAATTGGTGGTGAAAGAGATAACAGTTGAGGAGGGGGAGGTGGAGGAAAATGATTCATGTGTTTATGGGAAAAGAGAGACGGAGAGAGAGAGAGATGATAGGTTGAGGGTGAGGGTAGTTTGGGGATAAAAGCTAAAAAGGGACTTTTTCACATGAGAACTTGGGTCAAGAGCCCAAAGCACATGGCCAAAAAATCAATGAGCTTGGTCACATAAAGGTTCTTAATTTGGGGTCTAGACACAATTTTTCCTATAAATTATGAGTGTCATTATATCAAATTATCAAGTCTTTCTGGTTCTCTGCTCTTTTAGAGCGATTGTCATATCTTTAACAGAATACTGTTCTTGAGTTCTGTTTACGAACTCAAAATCTTATCTGAAAGTATTAAGACTTATCTCTCTTCTAGTTTTACAATATTTTTTTTGGAGAGGGGGCGGGGAAGTAATATATATATGTCATAGAATTTTTTTTCTGAACAAAAATGTCATAGATTTTGAAACTTACTAACACCTATTTCGGTTGTGCAATCAACTAAATTTGTAAGACGCGAAATCAAAAGATCTATTCTAATGTTCAGAACAATGGTCATTGAAATTATCCTAATTATGAATAATTATTATTTCCCGTTTTCTGTTATCATACTTTACGAAGGATCACGTCAATAAAATAAGCTCTTAGGCAAACAAAAAAAAAGCGTCTATAGAAGAATGTATCTCGTGAATAATCTTTGGCAATAACACACACTTGTAATATTAATTTTAAAATTTTCCAATCTAAGAGATTTAAAACCAAGCCCTCGCTAATTGGAGTGTCATGCTATCTAATCAGTAATCCCCATCCGCATGGACTTTTCCTCGAATTTGAATCCTCTTCACTTAAAAAATAGTGAAGATGATACTACATTAATTATAGCCGTTGATCTGTCAAGTAGATGGTTATGATTCACTCTAAATGTCAAGTAGATGGTTATGATTCACTCTAAATGTCAAATCACAACCACTAATTAAACAAATTAATGTTTATGATATAATAGAGGTCTCTATAATTTTTTATAGTGGAGAAGATCCAAAGTTAGAGTAATTTTAGATAAGCTTCTCATCCATACCTTCAATAGTTGTATTCAACACCGTTCAATTTATTTATCAGCACTAGTCCACCATAACTTTTAAGGGAGAATGAATAGGCAATTTTTTTTGTCTATTTTAGGAAAATAATTTTTTTAGAAATGACAATTTAGGAAAGGAGAAATTTTTGAAATAAACTCATTCCCAAAATTAATTCCAAAAACCGACCCTATCCCAATTTTATTACAGAAATCGACCCACTTTCTGGCCACGTCAGCTTCATGGCCAGAAACTGGGTCGTTTTAAAAAAATCGTGATTCTAATTAGTCGGGGTTGGCAACCCCGACTAATTAGTCGCCTAATAAGCACCGCAAGTGGGTTAGGGTCGAAAACCACGACCAAAATGGTCGTGGTTGCCAACCATGACTAAAGTGGTCAGGGTTGGCAACCCCGACCAAATTTTGGCTGCATCGGGCTACTTGCTCTTGAAATGGTCGGGGTTTCCAACCCTGGTCATTTAGCAAAATTACAATTTCAAACCCCGGCCATTTAGCAAAATTACTATTGAAATTGGTCGGGGTTGGGAACCCTAACCATTTGGCAGAAACTCTGCTCCCACTCGCCAATTTTAAAATTGGCTAAGGAATGGAATAGTCAGGGTTTCCAACCTCGACTATTTCGCAGAAACCTACCAGCTCACCCCCTGCTGAAAAATCTCTCTCCTACTACACATATATCGCATATATCAATCATCAACCAAAATTATCAGGTTTAGCATAAACGCTCCTGCTATACATAAACATCAATCCATAATTAATTTCAATCACAACACATATCTTTATATATATAACCAAGTTCAAACACAAAAAAACATGTAATTGGCTTACTAAAATTCCAAACATAAACATGTAGTCCAACTAGCATTTCAAATATAAAACAAACACGATTGAAACTCAGCAAATACTTAGAACTCCCTTTCCTCTCGCTCTCGCTCTCCCTCTCCCTCTTCTTCCTCTCCCTTTTCCGCGTTCGCCTTTAATATGAGCTTGGATGATCTCATCATCTGGTTGTGTGTGAAGTTGTGTGCGCATGACATCCTCCTTGCCTTGAGCCTGCTGTGAATATTTGGCTTGAGCTTGCTGTGAACATCCGGCTTCATCACGTGCATGACTTGAGCCCGCCCTGGTGTGTCCTCGGACCCGTCGACGCTCGTACCCTATGAGTCGTTCTTGACGCCCATCACAATTTGCATGACGCGTGTTTCTAAGAGTGTCTCGAATCGTTCCTATGATCCGAACAAATGCGTTCCTCGCCCCAGGCTTAGTAGTCGTTCTCAATGCATCATGTGCAATAGATGCAACCTCATCGAGTTCTTGTACCTATAAGATAAAAAGCAAAAGAAGATTATTAGCAATTGGATGATAATTAAAATAATAATCACAAAATAATAGTATATTTTGCCTATCTACTTACCAACTCTCTCTCAACTAGACCCCTCGGTATGTACTCCTTAGGTGCCTTGTTCTCCCGAAATATCCATCGGCGAGTAATTCCCCAATACCAACGTAAGTACACATCTAGTTCTGGTGCATCAGCTCTCTACATCACTACAACATCCTCTCTCAACTCCCAATTCTCAATGTGAGCTTGACGAATTATCTCCTAATTTTGATGATGTGCTCCTTTTCGGGAATTTCGCTCTATTCTTTCTACAGGATCTGGAATATGTTATTTTAATCCAAATTGTCGAAGCACACGATCGGGCACGTGCATTTCGACAATCTCAAAGCATATAATCGGGACTCGGGCATGCTATATATCTTCACCATCTCTGCAAATATCTGGTAGAGAAGCTAAAAGCGGTTCATCCTCCATTTCATAGGGCATCCATTTGACCTATAAAGAAAATTATAGAAATGTACATATCAGTAACACATGATATATTGCTTGAATATAGTTAGATATTATGATTTTATATTTGTTCATCCTCCATTTGGTCAAGCTCATTCCTGTAAAAGTTTTCATGACCCTTTGGGGAAGTTTGCCAATATATGGAAATATTCCATCTATTTGATATATAAAGTTTAAGATAGATTGAAATAAATGTATAAAATTACATGTAATCAAAAATATTAGAAATAAATATTAAAAATTCATATGCCTGCATTCTAATGGAATCTGACCATCGAGAACTTGGGTCTCCCTCAAATCTGGTCTTCCCACATGCCATCGCTCCCATGACCATATTTGCAACAAAGTGAGGCAACCTTTAAATTCTTTATTTTGCACGAATGCCACTTTTGTCATCTTCCTATAGAGATAAGCTAAAACTGCACTCCCCCAAGATAATTCCCCACACTCTTCAAGATCCTCAAGAAGTGGCAACCATCTAACATGCACTAATCCTTAGTTGAATCCAGAAATAGAATGGTACCGATCATATGGAGTATATACCCATGGGCATATGTCTTGACGATCTCATCTGTTGCATCGATCGGTACATTCATGTAATTATTTCGTAACCACTCGAGCTTGATCTTACCACCCTTCATAGTAGGAGCTTGACCCAATAATCATTCACACACTCCTCTCCAATTGAAGTCATCGGTACCCGTGACAGCATCCCCATCCACTTTGAGGCTAAGTATAACCCCTACATCTTGCAAAGTAATAGTTGACTCTCCTTGATACATGTGGAATGTATTTGTCTCGGGCCTCCATCGTTCAACCAATTCCATCAAGAGAGGCCAATCGAGTCTTACCCATTTGATTTGTGAACATTCAAAAAAAAACCCGCTTGACGAACATAATATTGGACCTGTGGATCCGTCAAATCCCAAGATGAATGTGCTCGAGTATGGTCAATAATAGTTATACTCGGGGCCTGCATGTATTAAGCAATTTGAATGTATATATAATAGTTTTAAGATTGAAAATTTAAAATGACTGAAAATAATAAAAAATTTTACCTCCCCCGATTCTATCTTCGCGGATTGGTGTCGATCTTGGTCATATAAGACCTCATATGTCAATGGTCCCGCCTGCATACAGAATATATCTGCACATTTCAAGTAAACTGTGTTAATATTGGATGACATGATAAATTGAACTAGAAGTAACTAACAAAATATGAGAGTATGCATTGAAATACAAACCACATAGAAAAATATAAAATAAATAAATTGTACCCATTAATTGCTATCTATTCGGATTGGTAGGACAATGAGATCTATTATGGCCCGATTTTCTGCAATGTCCACATCTATTTTGCTTTGGAACCCCTTCCCGTCCTTCATCCATTGTACCTCTTATGCGTACTGATCGCGGACGTCCAGCTTGTCTCTTATAGTCAGGAGGTAACACATGCGGCCCGTTATAGGGTGGGTATTGCCTACTATCTACAATATGATGGAAACACGGATTGTATGAATCTCTATAGTGACTTGATTGATACCACTCAGAAGCATATGTGTAGTATGAAATATTTGCACCCCCATATTGCTTGGATGAAACCGCTATAACATGTGAACATGGTAATTTTGTAATTGTGGTATGTTACAATCGCATGTGCATTCAGTTCCTCATATATTGATGGTGTAATTATGACCCCATTTGTCTGTAGCCTGACATTCATCTTTATGAAATCTAACAATTTTGGTTGATCTCGCCTACACGACACGAGACCCTATAATCTCTTCATTTTTGGGTGTCAACGCCATCACCCACTTTGCTCCATCCTCCCGCCGCGTGACAAAATAGTGATTGAGTCTATAAAATGTCCTTGCAACCAACGCCTGTATGGGCATTGCTCGGGCACCCTTAAGTACACTGTTGAAGCTTTCAGAATAATTAGTTGTCATCATGCAATACTGATTCCCACCATCTTTACTTTGTGCCCACCGGTCGACATACTCATTTCCCAAACTACTCTCAATCCAGTCATGCGCAACTTGAGATGTTGCCTTGATTTGATCCCTTATCCGATCATATGTACTTGCTTCTGGTGCACAACCAGCTTGCCAAAGAAGATTTTGTAAATGTATCTCACCATGCCTCTTTTTAAAATTATCTCTAATGTGTCTTAAGCAATATCGGTGATAGTGATGTGCACCAAATCTCCTATACAGTGCTTTAGGAATACCTTTCATCCTGTCGGATATAAAAGTAATTTTTCTAGGAGGTAAAACATTAAGAATATATAATTGAATACAAGAAAAAAACCACTCCTAGTTTTCACAATTCTTGACCTCCACAACCGCGAAAGCCAAAGGAAATAAACCACCATTTGCATCTACTCCTGTAGCAACAAGCAATACACCTTTGTATTTACCATATAAGTGTGTGCCATCAATGCTAAGAACCGGCCGACAAAATTTAAATCCCTCGATCGAAGGACCAAATGCCCAAAATACTGAGGTGAATTGCTCAACTCCCGGATGGATCACTTTGGTTATAAGTTTATATTCAGTTTCAGGATTGCTTCTTTTGATCGCATCAAGATATTGAGGAAGTGTCGCGTAAGACTTATCCCAATCACCAAATATTTTTGTCATCGCAATTCTCCTTGCATTCCATGCTTTACTATATGATATTTCAATGAATTTCGAAGCATTCACTCTATCAATTATATCACTTAGCCTTAGACCAAGCCTCTTCTTTAACTTTGGCATAATCAACCGCGCTATGTAAGAGGCTGATGCACCACTATGGTCTTGCTCCAAGATCGGATTGCTACATGTGTGAACACCGAAGTATTTTGTGATTTTAAACCGCCCATTGTATTTCTTTCTGGCAAATGAATATAACTTCCAAGGATATGTGTAATCAGCTTCATTTCCCTCTGCATGACCTTTTCTTTTTATATTCATAAAATAAATTGCATCAAAACTTGTGCGATTGCTTTTAACTTGCTTAAATTTGACATTATTTTTGATAGAATAATCGCGAACAGTATCAACCAATTGGTCCTTAGTCTCGAATAAATCACCAACTTTAAAAGTGAAGTCCTCATCACTTCTACCATTTAAACATTGCCCGATGCCAACATCTTCTACTATGGAAGAACAAATCCACTCATCATCCTCAAACTCGTCAGGAGGTGGCTCTTCGAACTCAACATATTCATTATTAACATAAGCCTCTTCGGGCCATCTGGGGTTCTCTTCAACATCTTCTATCACAAATTGCATGCTATCAATTGGTGCACTATCTTCTTCTTCATCTTCGGAGTCGTCGCTTCTTTCATCCTCTTCAATCGCAGCCCCTCTTAACGCCCTCATATTTTGTTAGGATACGGTTCACGCCCGCACGCCGAGAAAGCGATATCACCTGAGAGAAGGCCCTGATTTATATTCCCGTCTCACGAAGGAAACAAGAATAGAAAGTAAAATATCCCAACAAAGTGAGACATCTACTCTTCCTCTCAACAATACTAGGACTGAATCAGGGAAACCTACAAACAATAGCAAATTCACAGCAAAACAGTAAAGACACGAGATTTACGTGGTTCGGCAAAATTGCCTACGTCCACGGGAGGGGGTGAGGGGAGATTTAACTATAAAGAATACCGACGACTTGTACAATCCATAAGCTCGTCCCAAAGAAAAAGCTTTGATTTTTACCCAAGAGAAATTGACCTCTCTCTTGTAAAATCTCTCCAAGCTCTCTCTTTTTCTCTCTCTAGCCGCCGCCAAAAAAACCCTAGCTTTTTCTCCTTTTTTCTTCACTTTTCTCCACGCAACAAATCCTAGGTTTAATTCTCTATTTAAAGGGAAACAAACTCCTCCTCCCCTTTAACTTGGCCGATGTGGGACTAATTTTTTTTTTGTTTTTCTTCTCAGTCAGTACGTGAAAGAATTGGTGAGGGTGCATCCCATGTGGGTGGCCCCCACCCACGTGGGATGTTCCCCCCCATGTTCACAATTCTCCACCTCGTACATTATTTAATAAACCTCAAATTTTAGACGAACACCAGAAGAACACCACGAACATTACTAGAGAGATCTCCATCAGCCAAACCAGACCAATCCAGCTGCACCATTATACCATGGTTGCCTACGTACCCTCCACCGGGATCAAGCTAACCGTAGTTCTGTAATTATTCTCCATATAGTCTCCACCTCACCCCATCACCGCCCCGAAGGGCCATGCCCTCTTGGGCAGATCAACACGGGTTGATATGAAGCAAGTCCAAGCAATGTTTAAACTTGCTACTTGTGACCACCTTAGTTAACATGTCTGCGGGATTCTCATTCGTGTGTACCTTCATGAGAGAAATATCGCCTTCCTCTATGACATCTCGCACGAAATGATACCTGACATCGATATGCTTGGTACGAGCATGATGAACTTGATTCTTCGCCAAGTGAATTGCACTCTGACTGTCGCACCACAAGTTCACGTTCTCCTGCTCAATCCCCAAATCATCTAGAAGACCCCATAACCACAATGCTTCCTTCACTCCCTCTGTCATGGCCATGTACTCAGCCTCTGTAGTAGAAAGTACCACTGTAGCCTGTAACATCGATCGCCAACTAACTTGAGCCCCATGTATCCTAAATGCATAACCAGTAGTCGATCGCCGTCTATCTAGATCGCCCGCATAATCAGAGTCCACAAACCCATCAATCTGACATGTTTCTCCACCAAAACACAGACCCGTATCAACGGTACCCTTTAAGTACCTCAGGACCCACTTCACTGCTTCCCAGTGCGCTTTTCCCGGATTCGCCATGAATCTACTGACCACACTGACCGCCTATAAAATACCTGGGCATGTACACACCATTGCGTACATTAAGTTACCAACTGCACTAGCATAGGGAACACGCTCCATATGCGTCTTCTTTTCCGCTGTAGTGGGAGATTATTTACCAGAAAGCCTAAAGTGTGGAGTCAATAGAGTCACCACCGACATAGCACTTTGCATCCCGAACCTCGCGATCACCCGCTCTATGTAGCCCTTCTGACTCAAGAACAATTATCGGTTCTCCCGCTCTCTTCTAATCTCCATACCCAGTATTTTCCTAGCAGCGCCCATGTCCTTCATCTCGAACTCTTCACCAAGTTGAGATTTCAGCCTATCTATCTCCACCCTGCTCTTAGAAGCAATAAGCATGTCATCCACATACAAAAGGAGATAGATATAATTACCTCCACGAAGCTTCCGAATGTAAACGCAACAATCATAGTCGCTTCGGGAAAACCCATGCTTCAGCATGAAGGAGTCAAATCGCTTGTACCACTGTCGGGGAGATTGCTTCAATCCATATAGTGACTTCTTCAAACGACACACATGATCCTCTTTGTCCTCAACCTTGTAGCCCTCAGGTTGATGCATGTAGATCTCTTCATCCAAGTCTCCGTGCAAGAAGGTCGTTTTAACATCGAGTTGTTCCGGCTCAAGATCGCCATGAGCAACAATACTCAATAGCACCCGAATAGAAGTGTGTTTCACCACCGGAGAAAAGATCTCATTGTAATCCACACCCTCTTTCTGTGCAAAACCCTTAGCCACTAGCCTCGCCTTGTACCTTGTACCACCAAGCTCTGAAAGATCTTCCTTTCTTTTATATACCCACTTACAACTAATAGCTTTTCTTCCTACGGGCAATGGGACCACCTCCCATGTTTGGTTCTTCCGAAGAGATTCCATCTCTTCCTCCATCGCAGCCAACCAACTCTCACTATCCTTATCCCGAATAGCTTCCTTGAAGGAGACCGGCTCATCCTCCTCCACCGAGAGTGCGTATTCAACCAAATTTACCTGCCCATAGTGCTTCAGGGGTTGATCAGCTCCGAGCTTCTGTACATGCTTGTATGCTCGCCTTGGCCTAGTGGAAGTCAAACTATCCTCGAGCTGCTATTATTGTAGTGCCTATGTATTCTCCTGCTGAACCTCCTCCTACTCAAGCTCATCATCTACCTGATTTTCCACTTGAACACGACTAGAACCTGGTTGGTCTTTAGGTTCTATTTCAATAACCTGAGACTTAGAAATCTCAACAGTCATAACACCATCATCCTTGGACGCCCTAGCAATCATGGATTTCTCATCAAAGGTAACATCCCTGCTGATCACGAACTTCGAATCTTCCGTACACCAAAGGCGATAGCCTTTTACGCCCTTCGCATATCCCAAGAATATTGCCTTCTTGGCCCTCGCGTTAAGCTTTCCCTCGTTGACGTGATAGTAGGCGGTACATTCGAAAATTCTGAGCCTATCATAATCTGCATGCTCCCCTGACCACACCCTATAGGGTGTATGACCATCCAATGTCGAATGTGGTGAACGGTTCACGATGTAACAAGCTGTAGCCACCGCTTCTGCCCACCATTCGTTGCCCAATCCAGCGTATGATCGCATACTCATTGCTTTCTCCCGCAATGTTCGGTTCAGTCTCTCTGCGACCCCATTCTGCTGTGGTGTTGACCTGACTGTCCAGTGTCGAACAATTCCCTCCTGATCACAGAACTCTTTGAAAGCACCATCTGTATACTCTGTACCATTATCAGATCTCAGTGTCTTTAATTTCTTTCCCGTCCTGTTCTCAATCATTGCTTTCCACTTCTTGAATGTCTCGAACACCTCATTCTTATGCTTCAGAAAATAAATCCAAGCATACCTCGAATAGTCATCTATGAACGAGACATAATATCTGGAACCACCCTTAGAAGTGGTCTGAGCCGGACCCCAAACATCCGTGTGCACATAATCTAGTATCCCTCTGCTCTTAGACTTGCTTCTCAGAAACTGAACCCTGTGTGACTTTCCATACACACAATCCTCGCAAAAATCCATGCTAGGTTCCTTCAGATTCTTCAGCAGACCCTCTTTACCAAGCAGAACTAGACCCTTCTCTGACATATGCCCAAGCCATCTATGCCATAACCGTGTGCGCCACATGGGTCTCCACCACTTCCTTCGGTTCCAACATTTGCATCTCCGTCACCGCTGCATTCGAGAGAGTATATAAATTACCGTGACGAACACCCTTCATCACTACAAGGGAACCCCGAACAACCTTCTTCACTCCGTTTTCCGTAATAATTTTGCAACCGCCGGAGTCTAATGCACCAACTGAGATAAGATTCTTCCGCAAGTCGGGAACATGTCTCACATCCGTCAAGGTTCGAACCACTCCATCATGCATCTTGATTTTGATATTACCTAGCCCCACCATTTTACAAGCATGGTTGTTCCCCATCAATACGGTTCCACCATCAATGCCTCTGTAGGTAGTAAACCACTTCCTATTTGGACACATGTGGTAAGAGCAACCAGAATCAAGTATCCTCTTTCCGGAGATATCCTTGCCACCGTGACGACATAGCACTCATTATCGCTCCCTTTCTCTGAAACGTAGCTCGCCTCTTCCTTGCCCTCTCTTCTCTCAGTCTTGTTGTTGTTCTTCTTCTTTCCACCTACTCTCTTATTTGGACAGTCGACCTTGAAATGCCCAACTTCACTGTATTTGAAACACGATTTTCCCACAAGAGGTCTCGATTTAGATCTAGACTTTCCTCATTTGCCTTTTCCTCTCTCATTGCTCCTTCCTCTAGCAAACAATCCCTGCGCTTGTTCTTTGTTACCACCAGTAGTCACGTCACTGGTTGCAATCTTTCGAAGATCATTCGCTAGAAGCGCCGTTCTAGTCTCATCCATCTTCAAATTGTCTCCTACAAGCATCAGTGTTTGCACCGGGTTCTCATAAGACTTTGGCAGAGATAGAAGTAGTAGAAGCGTCTGATCCTCATCTACAACTTTCACATCTATGTCTTTCAAGTCTGATATGATCCTATCAAACTTGTTGATGTATTTCCGGATTGATGAGCCCTCCTCCATCTTGCAAGTATACAATTTGGATTTTAAATAGATCCGGGTCGTTAGACTCTTCGTCATGAAGGTACTTTTTAATTTCGACCCCACGCCCGCAGCCGTTTCCTCTCCATCTACCAAGAAAGCTACATCTCTTTCAAGGCATAGGATAATCGACGCCCGTGCTTCTAGATCCAGCTCCTCCCAATCCTCATCAGACATATCCTTGTGCTTCTTCTCTTTTCCAGCCAAAGCCTTGTGTAATTTTTGCGAAATCAGTGAGTTTTTCATCTGCATCCTCCAATAGGAAAATCATTCTTCCCATTGAACTTTTCAATCTCGAATTTTCCTACTTTGACCGATTTACTGGTAGACGCCATTCTCCGTTTGTATTAATAAATTCGCTTCTCTCAGAAATTACCGAGCACCACCTCAAACCAGAAGTTACACCACTTTCAATATGAATAATAGCTCTGATACCAATTGTTGGGATGCGGGGTCAAGCCCGCACGTCGCGGAAGCGATATCACCTGAGAGAAGGCTTTGTATATATTCCCGTCTCACGAAGGAAATAAGAATAGAAAGTAAAATATCCCAACAAAGTGAGATATCTACTCTTCCTCTCAACAGTACTAGAACTGAATCAAGGGAACCTACAAACAATAGTAAATTCACAGCAAAACAGTAAAGACACGAGATTTACGTGGTTTGGCAAAATTACCTACGTCCACGGGAGGGGGTGAGGGGAGATTTGACTATAAAGAACACCGACGACTTGTACAATCCACAAGCTCGTCCCAAAGAAAAAGCTTTGATTTTTACCCAAGAGAAATTGACCTCTCTCTTGTAAAATCTCTCCAAGCTCTCTTTTTCTCTCTCTAGCCGCCGCCAAAAAAAACCCTAGCTTTTTCTCTCTTTTTCTTCACTTTTCTCCACACAATAAATCCTAGGTTTAATTCTCTATTTAAAGGGAAACAAACTCCTCCTCCCCTTTAACTTGGCCGATGTGGGACTAAATTTTTTTTTGTTTTTCTTCTCATGGTCATACGAGGAAAGAACGGTGAGGTGCATCCCACGTGGGTGGCCCCCACCCACGTGGGATGTTCCCCCCACGTTCACATATTTTGATAAGGGGCTTCACTGTTCATGACACTTGACGTTCTCCCAAATGAAGGTGCACTTAGGTATTGAAATTGAATCCGCTCTATTTCGCTTGAAGATGAAAGAAAACCATCAGACTCAACTCCCAAATCTAACATGCGTGAGAACTCTCCCGAAGGTTTGAGCATTTGGCCCGAACTAAATGGAATCTTTTCAATAAATAGTTCAACCGTCGGTTGCGTCTTGCTCAAATTAAACATAATACTCATATTATGATCGTTTGAGATCTCAACGGCGAACGTTCTGTCAAACGTTATGGGCCAATTGCATATTACTTTTACTTGGTACTCTCGTGGATCAATTTCAGTAACTCGGTGTAATTCTTTAATCAATTCATAATAACTACATGATTCCGAGATCATTAATGGTACCGTTACCCCTCCAACGTATATTGGCATATTATTCATTCCATAGTTAATTTTTCCATCGTATGAACAAAGGATGAAAACCATATTCAACCATGAAAAAATATTATATCATTTAAATTACAATCTCATAATCCATATATACAATGCAACAATCTCATACTCATATAAATCTAATTTTAATCAATAACCCAATACAACAATCTCATACTCATATAACTCGAATTTTAATCAATAATCATAAATAAATAAATGAAAACCCTAAACCCCAAATTGAGTACTCTATGCGCTAGAATTTCAATTTCAATTAAACCATACTACAAATAATGACTGACAATCACTACAAAGATCTCTAATTGGTATTAAATTTCAAACCCTAGAAATTAAATTTTGATTAAAACCCTAGATTTAAATGTTGAATAAGAGAGAAAAATCTTAGATTTTTGAATGTGAAAGAAAAGAGAAGCAAGAGAAATTACCTGTGAGAATTTCTTGTCGAATTTTGGCAAAAATTTTGAGCTGGTGGAGTCGGGTAGGCTGAGGAGGAAGAGGGACCGGAGTGGGCTTGGGGGAAAAAAATGAAGAAGAGGGATGGGGCTGGGTCGGAGGGCTTTTATACCCGATCGCGGCCCCACAGTGTTTAAGGAAATAGTCGGGGTTGCCAACCCCGACTATTTCCTCACTTAGCCAATTCGGGCCAATTCCCGAATTGGCCGAGTCCGCGCGGAGTCTCTGTTAAACGGTCGGCGTTTCAAACCCCGACCATTTAAATAGAGCCAGCCAAAAACTGGCCAACCCCGACCATTTGAATAGAGCCAGCCAAAAACTGGCCAACCCCGACCAATTTGATCGTGGTTGGCAGCCACGACCATTGGTCGTAGTTTTCGACCCTAACCCGCTGCGGTGCTTATTAGGCGACTAATTAGTCGGGGTTGCCAACCCCGACTAATTAGAATCGCGATTTTTTTTAAAACGACCCAGTTTCTGGCCACGAAGCTAACGTGGCTAGAAAGTGGGTCGATTTCTGTAATAAAATTAGGATAGGGTCGGTTTTTGGAATTAATTTTAGGAATGGGTTTATTTCAAAAATTTCTCCTTTAGGAAAACAAGTGTATTTCTATAAAGTTAAAAAAAAAAAACAAGGGGTACCCTGGTACAAACTTGAGTTCAAACTATAAAAGATCAATTAGACCCAACACAAAAAACATATTTGGGAATTGGTCAAAGTGGTTTATAAGCCATTTTTGTGGCTTAAAAGCCACTAGGTCATATTTAGCAAATATTTTTTTTCGTCTTATAAGCCAAAAAATCCCCAGCTTATGTTATGATGACTTATAAGTCACATAGTTTGACGAAGTAAATGACCACTATACCCTTAAAATTTTTAGAAAATTCAAAAGCTCTCCATCCTTTATCTCCAACCCTTTTTGATTATTTTGACAACAAAAATGAATTATAAGCTACTTATTTGCTAAACAATTTACTATAAAAAAAATAAATTACATTTCATTAAATTTACCAAACACTTTAGATTATATATTTAACTGTAAACCATTTGTGAATTGTAAGCTTAAGTAGATTATAATACAAGTAAAACATAGCGGAAGACCTTTCCTCTTTCCTTTACACTGATCAGTGATCGCCCAATGACACCGAAACCGAAACGGTAAATCTCTCCCGTTATCGTCCAATTCCCAGCTTCATGGCAGAGTTATCTTCAATCTCCCTCCCCTCCCTTCTAGGGTTTGCTACCTATTAATCATTCATTTATCCTATTGTTTTTTCTTAAATTCTTTTCATTAGATTTGCTTGTTTGAGTTAAAAAAGGAATCTTTTTTAATAAATTTTGAGTTTTTTTATGTTTTAAGTTTAATTTGTTTGGTTTATAGGTTTTGATTAGAGAGATGAACTTCTCTATGAATCGAAAGAAACCCCTTTGCAAAAGTATCACGAAGAAGGGAAGGCTCAGAAGTCAGGTAAATATTTTTCTTTATTCGTAAAAATTTTTAGTGGATTTTTTATTTTTTTAATTTATTATTATTATTATT
Source organism: Asparagus setaceus (assembly GCA_012295165.1). Taxonomy (NCBI): domain Eukaryota; kingdom Viridiplantae; phylum Streptophyta; class Magnoliopsida; order Asparagales; family Asparagaceae; genus Asparagus; species Asparagus setaceus. The sequence goes on along the minus strand of CM022705.1, from coordinate 46,867,128 downwards.
ATTTTTGGGGTTGTGAAGATATATGTGAATATGAGCTTGTCGTTTTTGCTGGAAAAATTTAGTATTGGAATGCTAAAGGGGGGCGAGTTGCGTGTCTTCTGAACACTCTCGGACATATCCAATGAAATTTTTTTAAGACTATTTTGAAATCCAAAATGAGTGATATTTCTTCCACAAAGGGAAAAAAAAGTCTTTTGTAATGCCTTTGGGACAAATGCTTCTCTTAACAATTTATCGTTTTCTCTTAACAATCTATCATCCATGAGATTAAAAGCAATATCAAGTAGTGTTTTTTTTTTTTTTTCAATTTTTGCCGGGTCATTGTTTGGGGGTGGGGCAGGGGCGGGGGGGGGGATCGTTTGAGTTAGATTGCTACTCTATGAGAGAAAATGTTGTGATATTTCTGAATGGTAAAACGTGAAACAATCATGAAGTCAGATGTAGAAATATTCTCATGCACATTGTAACAAATAAGGAAATTAGTATTCTACCCTCATCCAACCAATCTTCTTTATCCTTGTACAACTCTCTGAAGGGGGAAAATACCAGTATTGCTTCACAGTTAATAAATCTATTATTATGATGTCACTGAAGGATATAATTGGCCCAACTTAACAACTGAGCCAAAATAATTTCCAGACCAAGCTTTTCAAGTGCAATGTGGTTACTATTCTAACTTCTAAGTCTTAGGAGATAATGGGAATATCATAGATCATTTGATTTATGCACATGAAATTTTCAGGATACAAATTCTTGTGTAAACTTCTTTAGTATCATTTGTGATCATATTTTCCATGCATTCCATATTTTATAAGGTGATGATAGTGTGGAAAAGAAAGACATGTCATTCTACACCCATTGCTCTGTCTATCAAGCATCTCCTGATTTTTTATGTGTTCTAAAATCCAAGGAGTCAATGGAGAGAAAACTGAATGATGTGTCACTTATTTTAGTCCCACTTGTAAAAGAAAGAGGGAATCTGAAAGGCTTTTCCTGAACCTATCACCTTGTGTTCAAGTGCTCTTCTCATATCCCTGTCATGTAGACATTCTTAGGGAAATCAATTTTTTATTTTTATTTACTTTCAGACATCATTGTAAATTAGATGTCTCCCAAGAGTATGGTGTTCCTTGCATACCTTTTATTAGGGCTAGATTATACTGAACCATATTAGTACACATGTAAGAATTATGATTGCAATAAGGCAGCAAAATAAAACTGTTTGTTAAATTATTTGTAGTAACCCGAACCCTAAGTGCCCAGCCGATGCATGAGCGTTTAGGTGGTCATTTAGATTTTTTTAAATCAATCTTCTATGTTAGTTAATTAATATATATCTAATTCCTGCATTAATATATTAAATTAATAAAAAAATGGTACCCATGTGGTTGACTTCATGCATAGACATTGTTCTGAACAAAGAAAACTCTTATTTTTTAAACATAAAACGGTAATAGCAAACTACTTAAGTTTCAGTTCTTATCTCATTCTGTTCAAGTGCGTGAACTATTGAATTATTTGATTTGGTTTTTGTGTACTCTTCTAGTCATTTTATGCAAAAGCTGATCTGTAGGCAAGTAAAGGCTATGTCCAGCAGTGAAAAGGAATAATCTGAAGCCTGAGAAGAAGAAAGTTAGGGAAAAGAAACAAGATAAATAAACTGAGGAAGAGGAAAAAGGTACGAGGGTCCAAAATAAATAGGCTTCTTTCTTCTCCCTTTTTCCCTTTCCTCCTTTCATGTGATATCAGAAGATTTAGGTAAACCGATGCTCTAGTTCTCTCACTATTCTCATGCCTTGTAAGATCTAGCTCCATAGCATGTAAATTAGTTAATTTATTAAATAGACAAGAAAATCACACCCCTTCTGATTTCAATATGTTGCACAAATACTTTAACCGAGGATATAAGTGCCCTCATCAAATATCTCTATGGTACTTGATGGATATGTGCTTAAAACTCCTTTTTTTTCCTTTAAAATTTTGGTGGACGCTATATGTATTGGAGATATATGAGAAATACAGCTGTGTCAAAAAAGTAAAAGTTTGAGTGCGGATGACGGATTCACAATTTATTTGGTCTACAGTTTCATTATATTTATTTATTTGATCAGTTTCTTAGGAAGTAACTCATAATAAGGAATATGATTGTTCAAGTAGTTACAATAACTTGTCAGTATTTCAGAATATAAAGTTCAGTTGGAGTAGGGACATTAAACATGCTTAGTTGTCTGCAGGGTGGGAATGGGGGGAGATTTTACTTGAGGTCAGCTTTCACTAGGATTCCTATAAAAGGAGGATGATTGATAAGCATGGAGCAGTACGGATTGTTAGTAGACTTTGTTTCAAGGATAGCAAGTGCAATTGGAGATGGATGTATGAGAGCAGAGGTAGCAGATCTGATCCTTTGTGTCAAGGGAGGAATGTATCCGAGTGAGGGGGACTTTAGTTGGGACCACAATAGCCAAAAAATGAGGAGGATGATTTATTATAAAGTAGGGGTAGAGGATGCAAAATAAATGTGATTAACCAATTTGAGGCACAAGTGCAGATTTCAGTAGTTATCTGCAGAACTTTCACCAATTTGAGGCATAGTGCAGATTTCAGTTGTTACCTATTCAGGTGAAGGCTTTAGTTTTGAGTATGCACAAGGAGTTGGAAGTCCACCAATGATGTCATTTTTACAGGCATACTAGTAGGTAAGAATGTAAATGTGATTGTCGAAATGAAACAAAACAAGAAACTCATGCACAATAAATTGTAAAATAAACAAACAAGAAACAATGACAGAGGAAGAAAGTGTCCTCTGTTAAGTGGACACATATCTGAAATGAGAGAGCTTCATCATCATGATAAATGCGCCTACTCTACATGCAGAGAGATTCCTGTTATTTTTTGGTCTGTCCTGACTCCCCCACCGACCACTGCAGACCCACGCAATCACCTTGACCAATTTATTGTTACCTGAGCATCATGTGTATGTGCACGGAAGTGTATGAATGGAAGTGTTTGGAATTTAAGAAACAACCATATTTTGCAGTTGTGAAATATGTGTATGCATTCAAATACCGGACCAATCAATTAGGCCATTATTCTAAAAGTGATCTAACCTTTAATCGACAAAGTTGTAACTTGATTTCTTCAATACAAGCCTTGTTATGGAACTGGAAAAGGTGATAGCATCTTGATACAATTACTTTACCTTCAGTGTTACATAAGCAAGAGACATTCATAAGCAGGGTATATTGGTGAAATATTTATCATTCCTGCATATCTAAAACAGTAGCCTTTCTAGACAGAGATACAACTGATTTAAATAAGTAAGCATATCACTTATTTTGACCATGTGTTGTTTGACCTAGGTTACGTGCTAAACCATAGTTGAGATAATTAATGTAAGGAGATAATCTGAAAGTTTGCATATAAATCATCTGGTCATGTTTGTCAAGGGACCAAGGGTGAATTTTACTTATCCTCACAAAGTTTGTCTCCATAACAAATATCCTTATTGTAACTTTCTTTTGACATTTCTCCTTCAAAAGTTCATTTTGTTATTATTTCTCCCTCTACCCTATTGAGGTGGTCATATATTGTTACTTATGTTCAAATTGCATGGTCTTACATTGTCATTTATAGGTTTAAAAAAATACTTAAATTGTAAATTTAAACTAGAAAAATACTGAAAATTCTATTCCTATTCTCAATTCACAACATTATTCTTAATATTCTCTCGAGAGACCCAAAACATAATCCAAATTTTCAACCTATGCTTAATAAAATAGATTTCAAAACCTTAATACACTAGCTATTTTTGAATTAGGAAGTTATTTCAGGTTAAGCTTGATATTACTTCAGTTATTAATATTTTGGTTTATAAATTCTAAGTTCAGTTCTGTGCTTAAAGCCTGGTGCTTTCACATTTTGATACATTAGGATCCATGGTGCGGGAAGGAAAAGGATTTAAGGTTAGAATGGTGTCACATGTTAGATACTTAAGAAAACGAAACAAATTTTTTTAATCAACTATAGCATTTTAGACATTAAAATATTAAAATAATTGACATTTTTTGAGGTCATAGAAAAAGACGACGTTCAGTTATCCTCCCAATAGTTTGAAACTGTGGGAGGAATACACAAATAGTTCTTTAGACTCTAATACTAACACAGCTAGTTGCCATCCATCCTTGTGAGGGCAAAGTGTGTGAAACAAAAAACTATTAATATGTGTTTTCGAAGTAAATTTTGGAATTTGGAGAGATAAATGTAATTTATCCATACCTTTATGGATATTTTAAAAGATGCACCCAACAATTAAGAATTTGTATGTCAGCGGAGTTTGTTTAAAAGGATCTTCCCTCTTCATTTGTTCTTAAGTTCATGAATACCTTACGCAGACCAGATTCTTTACAGTATGACATTTGTCCTTGTGTTCATTGAATTGAATTTCCGTTAATTGTTCTTTCTGCCTTGATTTCTGAAATTTATTCAATCTTAGTAAAATATTCCTTTGAAAAAAGGGGAAAAAAAACAACCTATGTATAAAGTCTCAGATTATTACTCATGACAGTCCGGTTTCCACATATTTGTCAATACCATAATCCCCTCCAAACTTAACATTGTTAGGATTTATGTGACTTTAATTGTGATATCCTTAACATCATCCTATTTTATATAATTGGCAACTTAAGAGTTACCCCTATTACTGATGGTTAATTAAGAAAACTAATAAAATTGATGATGTGTTAGCTACTTGCCTACTTGCTCAATCTGTATTTAAGTTGAAAACCCCAACATAGGACTGTTATAACTTCATACGCTTTGCTTATTGAATATGTTGTCAGTCTATATGTAGATAACTAATCAAACTAGACACTTGTCTTTGAGCTTTCATCTCAAAGAATTTCTGATTTCCTGCTTTATGCCTTTGCTTGCATTTATTTTTCTAGAAATTTCTCTTGAATTTGGGTAGCATAGTGCAGGTAGCATGTGGAGACCTTGGAGTTTTCTTCACTTGTTTGTGTCTTTATCTTCAAACTTTATGATTTCTAGCTTGCATGCCATTATAAAATTTTGGATTTACTGCTTCTTATTCTTCTACCATTTATTGAGCTTGTGAAGCAGGGTGGTAACTCATATTTGTAACATTCTTCTCCTTTTCAAATTGGGAACCTAGCATATGAGCATACATATCTTAGATCCAAATTTGTAAGCATTTCCCCTTTTGTTGCCTACAAAAAGTATACACTAGTAAGATGCTTCTATATTGTTAAGATCTACTGCAAAGAGAGACTATGAACAGGTTACAAATGATGATGATCTTGTGAAATCAATGAGAAAAACCAGCAAGCACATGAACTAGAAATAAAGAATAACATCCTCTTCTTATAACTTTTCTTAAATGCTTATAGGAGGGACTAATTATTATTCTTATTAGCTATTATCCAATTGCAAAATGTCAAAGGTCTGTTAACAATTACTAGCAACTATTTTGAAATCCAAAATGAGGAATGTCTCCTTCACAATGTCTTTTTCTAATGCTTTGTGGCTTATGTCATGCCTTTGAGACAAATGCACTCTCTTAACAGTTTATTGTTTTCCCACCTTAAACTGACACTATGTAGTCTGGATGAGTTTTGTTATGGTTCCATCATGGTTCTATCATCTATCAGATTAGCAGCAATATCTGGCAGGCCTTTTTTTTCTTTTTTTTTTCCCTGCATATTGACAGTTTTACACTCCCTGTAAATTTTTTACTGGGTTATTCTGTCTCTTTGTATGTGTGTGAGAGGGGTGGGGGTTGATTCTTTGAGTTAGATTGCTACTGTTATGAGAAAAGGCTTAGATATTTATGACGGTAAAGACAACAAACAATCATGAAATCAGATGGGGAAACATTTTCATACACATTGAAACAAATAAGGACATTCTTATTCTACCCTCACCAGCCAATCTCCCTTACCTCTGTACAACTCTATGACAGGGGAAAACACCAGTATTGCTTATTGTTGGAACATCTAACAAATTTATTGTTATGATGTTAATGAAGGATATATTTGGCTCAACTTAACAATTGAGGCAATATATTGCCAGACTGAGCTTTTCAAGCACTATATGACTACAGTTTTAAATCTTTAGACATCTATCATGGATCACTTGATTTTCTACATAGGAAATTTTCAGGATGCAAAATATTTTGTAAACTTTTTTAGTTCTTTAGTACCTTTTGTGATCATAGTCCCTGTGCCTTCCATATTTTATAAGGTGATGATATTGTAGAATTAAAGTGATTTCATTTTAAAGCTATCCCTCTGTGTATGAGTGTATCAAGCATCTCCTGAAATTTTTTGTGCTCTAAGATACGCGGAGTCAATGGAGAGAAAACTGAAGGATTTTTTCATTTATTTCAGTCCCACTTGTAAAATAAAGAAGGAATTTGAGAGGGCTTGTCCTGAATCTGTCACTCGTGTTCAAGTGCCCTTCTCATATCCATGTCATGAAAACATTCTCTCATATCCATGACATGAAAACATTCTTAGAACTTTACGAATATTTTTATTTGCTTCCTGTCATGCATTGTACCCCGAGAGAGGATGATATGCCTTCCATACCTTCTATTCAGACTGGAATATACTGAACCATAATAGTATTGATGTAAGAATCATGTTTGGAATATGGCAGTGAAGTAAAACTGTTCATATAATTGTTCATAGTAATAAGATTACTGCTTTTAAGGCAGCTAGGCAACCATAATCCTGAACGCCCAGCCAATGCATGAACATATAAGTAGTCATCTAGATTTTTTTAAAATTGAACTTCTACACTAGTTAATTAATACATATCTAATTCCTTCATTATTATATTAAATTTCCAAAAATGGTATGCATATGGTGGCCTTTATGCAAAAACATTGTTCTAAACAAGGAAAACCCTAATAGTTAAACGTATAAAACAACAATTGCAAACTACTTAATTTGTGATTGTTATCTCCTTCTGTTCAAGTGCATAAATTACTTAATTATTTAATTTTTGGCTTTTTTGTACTCTCCTTGTCATTCTCAAGCTTTCAGTAATGCACAGGCTGATCTGTAGCAAAGAAAAGGTTCTATCCGTCAATGGAAAGGAATAATCTGAAGCTATAGAGAAGAAAGTTAGGGAAACAAGATAAATAAAATGTGGAAGAGGTTTGGAAAAGGTTAGAAGATCCAAAACACAAAGGTTTTCTTTCTTGTCCTTTTTTTCCTTTCTACTTTTCATGTGTTGGCTTAGATATTAGAAGATTTAGGGAAACTAATTCTAGTTCACTCACTATGCGCATGCCTTGTAAGATCTAACCTATAGCATATACATAAATTTGGTTTATTACATAGACAAGATAACGATACCCCTTCTTATGTAAATATGTTGTAGTATTGCACGAATACTTCAACGCATAGAAGTCGGGAACTTGGGACGCTATAGCGAACCACGACCTGGGTTCTATCGTCCCAGATTCTTGTGGAACACGACCCTATTCACCAACTCTAGCGACCCGATTTAAAATTCAAACTAGTTAAAATTTAAAAAAAATAACTCTTTTTTAAAAGAATAAACAACAAAAAATGCGAGAAATTAAGGAAATAAAGTATGCATACCTTATTGCAACATGATTCTTAAGGTTCTTTTACCATTACTGATATCTACTAGCATATTTCTTAAATTTGACTCTTGCAAAACCTTTCATTCCTACATTTAAGAACCAAACCTAAAGCATACCACGTACCAGAGCGTACCGTATAAGCCTACCCCCTCGTACCCGATTCCTAATGAGTGGCGTACCACTCTCCCGTACCTGTCCCATGAATCGGGTTTCGTGCAACTATGCTTCAACGAGTATCGCACTTCATCAAATATATATATATATATATATATATATATATATATATATATATATATATATATATATATATATATATATATATATATGGATTTGTGCTGAAAACTCTTTTTCCTAAAATTTTAGTTGTCCTATATTGGAATGTAGGAGAAGTACAACCGTGTCAAAGAAGTAAAACATTTGAGCTTATGGATGATGTATCATAATATTTTTTTGTTCAGTAGATTCATTGCATTTGTTTATTTGTCTAGTTTGTTCAGAACTAACTCCTAATAATGAATATGATGGTTCAAGTAACTATGGACCAATTTACCTAACTTATTAGTATTTCAGAATATAGAGATAGAGTGCTTTTAGCCTTTGTACCGCTACTATTTTATGCTACAATAATGAAAGGCAACATGCATGCAATTTGTTACTGACATACTATCATATCAACCTCGTGTATATTCTAAATATTTTGTACTTGCTATGTCTGCGTAGAAATATCTATCATGTTTATAGGCTATGTGCCATTCAGGTGGCGTAGTCATAATAGGAGCGAAGACATAGGGAACCTTGATAGCCTTAACAAGCGCCTAGGTGGTGTGACTCTTGGCATCTTGGTGCTAATATACCCAGGGAGTTCTCCTTTGTAAAATATAGAATAACATCATATAAGGTTTATTAAAAGAAGTAATCAGAGAGGATACGTAGTTCCCTCTCTTGGATGTTATTTATAATATTATAAATACAAAGAGACTTGTCCCTAACCAATGTGGGACTAGACATACATAAAAAACAACTCTCAACACTCCCCCTCAAGCTGAGCATATATATTATATATGTTCAACTTGTTACAAATAAAGTGCACACACTTTAGTCTGTGACGAGGCTTCAAAAACTCAAAAGTAGTCTTGATCTTCTTATCTTTCACTTGAATGTCTTCAAATCAGCTGATCTCCTCTAGGGCTCCACCAATCAAACGATCCTCTCTGGGATTCACGAAACAAACGATTCTCTCAGGGATCCGCCAAACAAAAGATCCTCTTCAGAGATCCATCAATAAACGATCCTCTCTTGGATCCACCAAATAAACGATCCTCTCAGGGATCTGATCCTTCTTTAAGGATCCAACAACAAATGATCATTCTTTAGGGATCTAACAAATGAACTGAGAGAATGATCTTCTCCAAAACGAACCAACCGAACAATTTTCACTAAACCAAGCATCAAAGCAAACCAACGGAACGATCTCCACCAAAACAATCTCCAAAATCCAAACCAAACAAACCAGTTTTCCGTTATATCAATCACAAAGTATGTCAAACGATGGATGAACAGTATTCTTGATAAACAGTGCCCGCGGTGGATGAACAGTAACTTTATTACCGATTCGGACAGGACCCGATCGCGGGCGGAGGTGAACAGTGCCGCGGTTGATGAACAGTATTTTTGAATAACTGTCGGGAGTGTTGGCGACGAGGGTTGTCGGCTGAGGGTGGAGGGTTAGGGTTTGATGGTGGTGGGTGGCGGCTAGGGTTTGGGAGGGTGGCGGCTAGGTTTGGGAGGTGGCAACTAGGTTTCGCTGTGAGTTGCATATATTTCATGTGGGCCCCACCTCAACTCTTGCACAAAGTGAAGGTGCCCCCCCTCCTGAGAATTTGATATGGTTGGTTTGGATGGACGGTTGGGATTTGATGAAGGATCAAGTGAATGACTCTGATACCATGTTAAAAGAAGTAATCAGAGAGGATACTTAGTTTCCTCTCTTGGATGTTATTTATAGTATTATAAATGCAAAGAGACTTGTACTTAACCAATGCTGGACTAAACCATAGAAGTCGGGAACTAGGGACGATATAGCGACCCGTGACCCGGGTTCAATCGTCCTAGATTTGTGTGGAACACGATTTGATTCACTAACTCCAACGACCCGATTTAGAATTCAAACCAGTTAAAATTTAAAAAAAACTCTTTTTTAAAAAGAGTAAACACTAAAAAACACAGGAAATTGAGAAAATAAAGTATGCATACCTTATTACAACATGATTGTCAAGGTTTTTTTTACCATTACTGATTTCAACTAACATATTTCTTAAATTTGACTCTTGCAAAACCTCTCGCTCCTACATTTAAGAAACGAACCTAAAGCGTACCACTTATCCTAGCGTACCGTATAAGCCTACCCCCCTCGTAACCTATTCCTAATGAGAGGCGTACCACGCTCCCGTACCCGTCTCGTGAACCGCAATGAACCGGGTTCCATGTAACTATGGACTAAACATACATAAAGAAACAACTCTCAACAAGGTTAAATAAATAAATTAATAGAAAATGTTTGACCAACTCTTCTAAAGGGAGACTGCTTTTTTGTAGTCAAGTTGAGTAGTAGGCTTATTGAATTTTGAACCAGGAGCTTTTATGTTCAAATGTAAAGCAGATAGGACCTGAACCGTAACATGAACCTGGAAAAAGATAGAGTTGGGCTTGGACCAGATAAGTAGGTTATCTGGTCCAACCTCAAATGTGGCAACTCAAATTTAAAATTTGGCTTGGTAAATTCCAGAGTTCATCTTACACTTCTTAGGTGTTGGGATCACCCGTCTAGTTTTCTGTAGATTCCAGAAATGGTTATTAATTCTGGGCTCACAGTCACTGGTAAAGAGGTGGAATTGGGTTATTGGAGGAGGGGACCTAAGGTAGATCAGTCTTCAGCCTTTATCCCGAAGGGAAAAAGAACTTATGATTGATTTCTTAAGAATCAAGAGAGGGATCTGGATGTTGGTTATGGTTAGCACACTCATGGATGTACTTATACATTTATTACTGGAAGGATAGATTGATGGAGGGAGGGTGGGATGCATAAGGGCTAACTCTGGAACAAGGATAAGAAATGTCAATAGGCCTTGTGCGGAAAAGAAAGAGATTATTATGATGCAAAGAATGAAAGTAAATGCAGTTGGAGATGTATGAATAAGCGTAGGGGCTTTAAGCATGCCTGGTTGTCTGTAGGGTGCTGAGTGTGGGAGCTTCTATATGAGGTCAGATGTACAAGGATCATTGATGAGAATGGAGTGGAGAAGACTATTAGTGGTCTTTGTTTCAAGGATAGCATTATAGCGAGTAAAGTTGGCGATGAACTTACCAGCACAGAGGCAGCAGACCTGATCCTTTGCGTCAAGGAGGGACAACTTCAAGGAGGGTGTATTTTAGTTAGGAGCAACTACGTACTTTAGTAAGGAACAATGACCAGAAGCTGACAAGGATGATTGATTATGATGTAGGGATAGAATAGAAGCTGTAAAGAAATGATTAAAATTTGAGCTATCAGTGCTGATTTCAGTTATCAAATTCACAGCAGAACCAATTTGAGGTGGAGATGCATATTTCAGTTGTTTCCTGTTCAGGTGAAGGCGTTATTTTTGTAGTATGTATGAAGGCTTGGAACTCAACCTATGATGCTGCTTTTGCAGGCGTAATAGTAGGTAAAACATGGACATGGACATGACCAAATTGAAACAACACAAGAAACTGGTGAACAATAAATTGTAAAATTTGACAAACAAAAAACAGAAACATAGGAAGAAAGTTTTGTTCTGTTAAGTTGATAAATATCCCATACAGTAGGGCTTGAACATCATCAAAGATATGTCTAATCAACATGCATATAGACTCTTGACAATTTAATTCTGCCCTAACTGCCGCATCAACCACCACAGACGCACACAGCCACTCTTATCGATCCATTGCTACATGAGCAACATGTGTATTTGCATCGGACTTTGCAATATTTGGAATTTAAGAAAAATCCATATTTTCCAGCTGTGAGATATGTGTATACATTCACATGCAGCACTAAGAAATCAGACATTTTTAAAATTGATCTAACCTTTAACCGACAAAGTTGTTAGTCGATATCTTTGAGTATTATGTATTGTTATGTAATTGCTATATTACTTGGGTATTTCTATCTAGAAGCCGTACCAGGATCCGGCACGTACCCGTACCCAAACTCCTTGGACATTCCTTGCATGTATGCATACATTTATTCGGGCTTGTACTAAAAAACAATACATGTTTTAATTTAGATCACTCATGAAACATATCCTAGACGTAAATCCTACACTTCACATCCACTTCTTTAAACTCGTTAGGTTCCAAATTATGATTTTAATGGTCGTTTGGGTGTGTAGTTCAAGAAACGAGTGTTTGTTCAATTTATGATCTACATAATAAAAGAAATATAAAAATGTTAATTGGAATTTTAATTGTTCTAACACGTGAATGAAAAATTATTGATGTCATGCAAACTATTAATTTCAATATATCATAAATGTGTATATAAATATTTATATAGCCATGTTCTCATACCCTACTTTTTGCAAGTTTGCCATGTCTCGTACCGACCTAGTACCTATACTCGTATCCATGCAGCACAGTATAAGTAGAAAAGGTGATAGCATTTTGATGCAATGACTTTACCTTCAGTATTACATAAACAAGAGACATTTGTAGATAGGATACATGTATGCAATGTTTTAAAAGGCTCCTGCCTAGCCCGTCTAGGCTCTTACCTAGGCCTAGGCAGTACGTAGGCCGTCCACCTAGGTCTTGGGAGTGCTTAGGCCTTTGGCGATTTCTTACGGGGACTGCACCGCTTAGGTCTTTATTGTGATTTCTTCCATTGCCGTCTAAATCACCCTCCAACCTCCTTCGAACTACTTCGACCTCATTCACTAACTATGAACACCTCCTCCAACACCTTTGACCTTCAACAAACCTCCTCCACTTCCACTTAAACATAAAAAGAAATCCTCACTGAGAAGAGAAACAAATTAGACGATTACGCCATATATTAGACTATTTGTATATTTTTCTTTTGCTGATATTTTGAGCATTAGGCTTCTGAAATTGGGATATTTTGTGTCATTGACATTGATTTATTGTTTCGGTGTTTATTTATAGCATTTTTTCCCTAAAAACCGCCTTTAAAATAGGATAATTATATGTAAACCACCTTTCATTTTCAATTTGCTCATAAACCATTTGTAAAGTGAATTTTTGTTGCAACCATCTCCCAATCAAAGTTTTCACTAAAACCCGAAATTACGCTAAAAACTTACATTCAAGGCAAGCTACATAGTTTTTTTAGTGTTTAGGTCTTGTTGGGATACAACTCACACACCTTGAACTTGAATTTTTAAGATTTTTTATTTTTAGTGAAACTTTGACTAGGAGTTGGTTGATTGTTTTAAGGTAGTTTATGTATAAATTGAAATTATAAGGTAGTTTCCATATAATTACCCTTTTAAGGTGGTTTCGTGAAAAACTCTTATTAGTATTTACCATTTAATCTATTTATGCAGGACTGATTATGAATCTATGATTTTTTGCAATTTTCTATGAATTTAATCCATTTATTATCAATTATTATAATTAAAAATAAAAAAATGGAAAACCACCTAGGCCTTGCCTAGGCTTCCGCATAGGCGTCGCAGAGCTTTCTATTGTGCATATGTAAAACGAGAGTCTATAATTTTGACATAGCGATATAACTTATTTAAATAAGGAAGCATATAAGCTGTATGTGTGTTCAAATATACCAAACTAAACAATCTTAGCTTTATAGAGGTTTCATTCTTGACATAGATTGGACTTAACATCTTTCAATAAAGTGACTATTTTGATACGTCATCGGAAATTTGGAATTTTGATACAATATCACTTGAGACATTGTTGGAAATCTTACTAAACTCTCCGCAAACTGTCAAAGTGCCATAAGTGATCACAATTCAACAAGTATGAACTATAAAGTTTTAACTCATTCTTCATGCTCTCTCTCTCACGATCTCAATCTCGATGCTCGTAGCATACCAGCAATATCAATAACAAAACCACAAGAAAGACTTCAATCTTCACCTCTCTCTCTCTCAATGCTCAGAGCATACCGATATTACTAACAAAACCAATGACGGAAAGACTTCAATCTTTACCTTATTCTCTCTCTCTCTCTCTCTATATATATATATATATATATATATATATATATATATATATATATATATATATAGGGAATAATGTATATGAGGTGGCGGCTTATTTTGTTAAATGTGTATATATATACACATTTAACAAAATGAGCCACCTCATATACATTATTCCGTAAATGCTATGCCTTTTGGTCTCAAGAATGCTCCTCAAATATTCCAGAAATGGATGAATAGCATTTTTGGGTACTTACTCTTTGTAGTTGTCTATATAGACGACATTCTTGTGTTCTCAAAAACCAAAGAAGAACACAAAGAACACCTGATGGCTGTAGCTTAACTATTGCTCAATCATGGTATTGTACTATCCCCTAAAAAGATAACTCTTATGAAAGAGGATATCGAATTTTTAGGAAAACGAATACAAAGTGGTCGTATTGAATTACAAGACTATATTATTATTTATTACAAAGATCAAAGAGTTCAAAGATGACTTTGAAACTCTAAAAGATCTGCAAAGCTTCTTAGGCTTATTAAATTATGGGAGATGATATATACCCAATCTCTCTGAAAAGATTTTTTCACTTCAGAACAAATTAACTGAAGAACAGAAAAAATACAAAGAAATAAATAATAAAGGCGTGACCAGATGGGACACGGACAAAATTAGAATTACATTAAATAATGAGCAATTACAAGAAGTTGCCAACATTAAAAAGGAAATAAAGGAACAAAAAATCCTTTATCAACCACAATCTGGAGATACATTGGTTATACAGACCAATGCTTCGGATACACATTGGGCAGGAATCCTGTTTGCCATTCCTCCCAAATATCCCCATGCCAATTCGATATCTAAGCCTGGATCAAAGGCAAAGATCAACCAATTAGCTCCTGAAATAAGTGCATATTGCTCTGGGAAATTTAAAGGACCAGAGAAAAATTATGCTACATATGACAAGGAATTGTTAGTTAGCAAAAATACTATTAATTCCTTAAAAATATATTTATTATCATCTGAGTTCTTTATTGAAACAAATAATCAAGCTGCTGCACAGTTTCTTAAAAAGAAAACCAATTCTTTAATTGAGAAAAATATGCGCAGAATTAGATGATCCATGGAGTTAGGAAACTATATTTATACAGTTCGATATATTCCTAGATTCACTAACATTGGTGCTAATTTTATCTCCAGGCATGGCTAGCTCCTCCGCAGGAAAACAGTCTGATAAAGGCAAAGCACCAATTCTCCCTCAAACAGAGGTAACGAAAAAAGGTGCATCAAACACCAAAGAGACCTCAAAAGGAGAGGTAACTGAACACAACTGTCACCGTAAAAGACAAGACAAAGAGAGAAGCAGAAGAAAAAACTGTCCAAAATAAGAAGCCCAATGTTCCTCAAGGACACTGGAAAGGCCTCTGCAATTCAAAGACGTAGTCAGAAATTGGTACAATACCAGTTTACCTGAAAATGATTACAACACGGTAAATAACCTCTGGAAGAAGCTTCAAGATATGAAGGTTTCCACTCCAGATACTAATGCCCATCTATCGGCGTTAGAAAAAATTATCAAGGAAAAGTATTAAAAAATTCAGGACCTTGAAAAAGGTTACTAGCGATGCAGAAGCATTGTTGAAAATCTAATGAGTAAATCATCCTTGACAATGTCAAAGGCAATGAAAACTCAAAAAGAACACATGCGAGATTCTTTGGGATCAACCTCTCGGGATCTGAGAAATATCCTAGAAGAGCTTGATATCGAAGACTTGACAATTTCAAAGATTGATGACTTCGTCGAACTAATCAATTACTTTAAATTTGATATCTCAAAATATCAAACTCAACGAAAATTAAAAGATATGTTCGACAGCTATCAGACGAACCTGATAGATGATCAGGCAATGCTCGCATTTTTTGATAAACTGAAGGATGATGGGATATGCTCATTATTCCAATCAGCATCTCAGGTCATTTTAAATCAATATGAACGACCTCGGGTAGTAGCTAGCTTCGAGCTTATACCCGCACACAAAAACCATATTCAGAAAGGCCTAGTTCACAAAATTTATCTTGACAAAACTCGACCTGAAGAATATAAGGCCTTCATTCCTGAAATCTGCACTCAGGCACTTGAAGAAACTGGTAAATTCAAGCCAGTTTTTGAGTTCACCATATGGTCCATATGGGAAGAACGAAATCTTTACGAATTTTATTCATCCTACCAAATTTGGAGAATTGATCCATTGGTAAGGGAGCCCCTCTTCAAACATATTCAATTCAAAGAAACTGAATATGACCTTGAAGAAGAAAAAAAATCAGCAGCTATTGAGTTCTTTGAAGCTTTACACTATAATAATGGGAAGATAATAATTAAAGGAAGCACTATCCTATATCTTCCTCATCTAATCTTCAAAGAGAAGATGCTGCAAGAAAAATTCGAAGAAGAAATGATCCTAGGATCTATAGCCTGCCAAGCAAAGGAGCAGTATGAACTAATGATGAGCACCGACGGAAGCACGTCACCGGCATGCTCTTTTGACCAAGAAACAGCTCCAGAGACAGACTGAAGTGTGGTGGGACCGAAGCCCGACTCTCGAAGCAACGGGACTAACGTAGAAGACACTGGAAAGCCACGACGCTGGACGGCCACTCTTCCTTGTAAAAAGTCGCTTTAATAAAGTTTGTCAGGTCATTTTCAGCTTTATTAAAGTTTGTCGTTTACTTCATGAAGCGTCAATTTATGTAATAGTATTACTTCATGAAGAGTCAAATTATGTAACAGTATATTGGTACTGTAGTAACTACTGTAGCTACTGTAGTGTAATAGTATGTCGGCTACTCTAGTATAATAGTGTGTCGGCTTAAAGTCCATAAATAAAAGAGATGATCAGGTTGTAAGATCATCGAAAATTGGTATAAAAAAATAAAGAGTACTTGTAAGGAAGAGAGTTTGTAAAAAGAAAATAGGAGATCGGCCCT
Organism: Asparagus setaceus; assembly: GCA_012295165.1. Taxonomy (NCBI): domain Eukaryota; kingdom Viridiplantae; phylum Streptophyta; class Magnoliopsida; order Asparagales; family Asparagaceae; genus Asparagus; species Asparagus setaceus. Next base: position 46,850,309 of record CM022705.1, on the reverse strand, counting down.
CCATTAGGACAACTGAATGCTGTTAGCTTCTTATTCTCTTCATCCTTTATTTTTATTTTCCAGAATCCAGAGTTAGCATCAAACTTGCTAAACCATCTAGCATCTCGGATTCTATGTAATAGCAATTCGCTATTCGGGATGAAGAATCCATCAAATTTAGTGGCTTCATTAACCTTTTTATAGTTAATGACCATCCTTGCTTTTCCTCTCTTTTGCTCAGCATGGTTTCTTATCATGAAAGCGGGAGAAGAATGGTTTGATTCTGTTTTTTGAATCAATTGTAGTTTGAAGAGCTCTGCTATTTGAGTTTCAAACTCTTTTCTATCTGCAAGGTTTGTCGCTATTAGGTTAACCCTTATATTTTTCCCTTTGTACTCATCCTTTAGCTGGATTGTACAATACCTGGGACATTTGTTAAAATGTAATAAGGGGTTATCACTGTACAGTGGTGATAACATTGTATGGATAGTTCTTTCAAAATCATTGGCAACCGGGATAGTGTAGTTGAGTTGCTTGATTTCGTTTTGGGGTGAAATATCACCAAGCTGTGCTGCGGGAGTGAGGGTGAAACCTTTCCCTATGCGGAGCATGAACGGTATTTTGGGAATCGGAAATTTCTTCTGGGTGGGAAGAAATTTGAATTTAATAACATGTTTATCGATGGTGATTGGAAACCAGCGATTTATGTTATTATTCCCAATAATAATATCTTCAATATGATCACTTTCCATGATGTAGACAGAAAGTGTCGTAGGAATTTCCTTGTTATCAATTGTTTCAAAGATAACAGGGAGATGTTTGACCTTTTCAGTCATAGTCGTTGCCTTTGCATTAAAGGACGTAATAATTTGAGGATGTTTGCATTCTCTTCGATAAGCAGAAGGAACGAATTCTCCTCTTATAATGCTTATATTGGCTCCAGTATCAATTAAAGTATGGAGCATAAAGCTTTTGTATTCTGGGTATGCAATTGTTACACTTGTGAAACAATTGACCGTTGTTTTTTTATCTAAATTTACCGAACTAATTTTCATTAGCTTTCGGGTGTAATAACTGGGAATGTTGGTTTTTCCACAGGAAAGTAGACGCTTTTCCGTGGGTTCAAGATTTCTTCATTTTCTTTAGAAGATGAAGTAGAGCCTTCCTCTTGTCGGAAAGAGAGACTCCTTGGATGATTGATAGATATTGTTTTAATAGTATTGCCAGATACTATAAATGTTTCTTCTGGCATTTGCACTTGTTTATTTGGTTTTAAATGATCTAAATTGATTTGAAAATCAGGATCAAGTTTCAGATCATTTAGGTGTGCAATTCGAGGTTGTATTACCTTTCCAGGTTGTACCTCAAATAAGCTAATTACTTCTCTAGACATTCTGCTAAAGAAGGTACAGGTTTGGCTGAGGGCTATTACAGATTCCCACTGTATTCCTAGCACTCGGCTTCCTGGTTTCATCTCAATTCCTTTGAGATTGATGCTTAACTTTGCCACATCGCTTATGTGAGGGTCGTTAAGTGCAACAGAGTAATCTGGGTGTATGTTTACACCGAGACTTCTGTTAGCAAGGTTGGATTTGAATCCTCCGATTATGGCGTGTAATGGATTGGAAATGATTCTTTCATCCATACAATGTACCATAATAGGTGTATCAATACCAGACTTAAATTGTCCAGTAATCTTTACTTGGATGAGTCCAAGATGAAGATACTTCATATCTTTATATTTTTCTTTTAACTTATTTATCTTCCTTTAATTGAGGAGTGGAATGCTTTTGAAGCTATCTTCCCCATGTAATTCGATGTTTCCATCGACTCTAGATATAATAATGTTTATTGAGGAATTTGGAATTAAAAATACCTGTTTTCCTATAAACATCATTTCGATGAGGTTTGGGAATGGCTAGTTTTAGCCTTTCTATGTCCTCATCTGATACAGAGAATCTCTCTCCTTGCAGATCTTGTATATCAGTTTCAGAAGATTCTATGTCTTCTCTGCTAGATTCTTTAGTCATCATATAGATCTGAGGATGATTTTCATAATCCCCTTCACTATTTGAATTAGATTCCATTACTAGTTCATAGTATGAATTGTCGGAATCAATTTGTAGTTGGTTTACCTCAACGAGGTCCAGCTCAAATTCGGATATGTCCTCTATAACGATTTCATTTGTATTTTTTCTTTTAGGATATTTGTTTGCATAGTGGCCAACTTCTTGGCATATGAAACACTTACAAGCCCTTCTCGAGGCTCGGGGTTTAACCGTTAGGTTTTTCCTCTCTTGGGGTTGTTTTCCCCTTTGAGGAGCTTTATTTTGTCTAGAAAACTTTCGCTTTCTAAATTTATAAGGTTTTTGGAAGTTGTTTCTTTTATAAGACTTCCGTCTTTGGTATGGTTTGAAACAGCCATATTCCAAAGGATATCCTTGGATTTTATCACAACAGGATTTTCCAAGGGTGCTATCTTTAAGCTAGCTTTTTGTTTGTTTAAAAGCCTTGGATAGCTGACAATACTGTTCTAGTTCTCTTATTATAAAGAGTTGAACAGCGCCACTGGATCGTTCCAGTTCAGGGATTTTCTTTACATATGAATCTTCTAAAAGAGTATCCCATGGTTAAGGTAATTTTTTGAAGACATGTTCTGTCCACCAGTTCATTCGTTGCTTGTTTTCAAGCCGATAGACTAACTTGAAGTAATCTATTAAAAATTCTTTAATATAACAGATATGACATAGCCTCATCTGTATGAGTTTCTTTTCTATGTCAGGGTCTGTTTTATCCAACGGTTGACCACAAAGGTCTTTACACAGTTGGTTCGTAATTACAGCCAGAGCAGCCTCTGGTGTGGTAGCTTTCATTTTTTATTTGTTGTCATCTTTAATGACTTCTACCAACTTTACCCAGTCGGCAGCCATGCCGTCAAAGAGGGAAGTTACATATTCTATGAACTGGACTGTATCCCATTCATAGAAATGCATAATTCCAACAATATATTGGGTCCATCTATTTACATAATTTGTCCTTTCTCTAATTGGGATATTGTCTATATTGAAATAGAGTCCTCCCGTACTGACAGGTTTGTGTACCGCGGATTCCTCATACATTTGTTTGTATTTGGTCCGCATATGAGAAGGAAAATCTCTTCGCGGTTTTTGCGAAGAAGAGGATGGCTGTGACTCAGATTTCATAAAATCTGGTATATGAAAAAATGAATTCCAGTGTTCATTTCTGGCTAAGAAATCAAACTGGCCATATCTAGTCCTAGCTTGCCCTGGTGGAAGAGCTGGGTTAGACGAGGGCTGTGGGTGATCGCCCGTAACAGAAGATTCCCCGTCTGTCATATTTACTTCAACCATATGTATATGAGGTGGCGGCTCATTTTGTTATATATATATACATACCAACATTACCAACAACAAAGTCTCTATCTCGATGCTTGTAGCACACCAACATTAACAACAACAAAATCAACAATAGGAGACTTCAAACTTCACCTTATTTTTTTACTTCTTCTCATCCTGCTTTTCTCTGTCTTATTTTAATTAGCTAGCCTTCATCATTTCTCCATTTCTTCCCATTACCGTCATCATCATATCTTCTTCAAAGCATCACCTATATTCATCGAGTAACTTGTAATTTTAATGTTATATCTGATATTGTATTGTTTAATTAATCCTCGTAAGCTATTTATTTCTTTTTTAGCTAACCCTTCCGTATGTTGACTGCTTAACCTTCCTATTCTTTCCTTTATTTTTCATCATCAATCATCATCGCTTTTGTGAGCGAAAAGTGCTCACGAGCGCTATTGTTCACCGCTAAGGCCCTACTCCATGCGGCGGCCTCCGCTAACGCTGCGCTATTTAGGACAATGCTTATAACCATCAAACTGTTATTGTTGTTGTTGTTGTTATTATTATTATTTTGGTGTGGCAACTCCTTACAGTTACAGAAAACACTATAGTTTTGTGATTAGTAGTAATTAGTGAGGATTATTTGCCCTCTCTTGAGTCTTATTAAAAAAAATGAGAATTTCAAAAAGATTTGTCCCTAACCAATGTGAAATTAAATACAATAACTCTCAATACTCCCCCTCAAGCTAAGCATATATTTAATACATTCCCAACATGTTACAAATTAAATTCACCCGTGTTCTCCCAAAAGTTTTGTAAGAATATCTAGAAGCTGATGCTCTGATGGTATGTGTCTGGCTTTAATGATCCCCTTCTCCATCTTCTCGCTAATCAAGCACATTTTATTTGAGGTAGGAGAATTCTTTTCTTTAAACTTGCAACTTTGATACTTAGAATATATTTCAAGGATCCAGGATACTTGGTCTGAAACTATTGATGCAGATAACTAGATATTCCTTCAAACGGCTAATGTCCTGTATATCATGTATAGCAATCATAATGTCATCAACATATGCTACTAGAAAGATTTGTTTCCCACTATGAAGTCTCCAGAAAATTTAGTGGCCTTTTTGAGCTAGACGAAGACCAAACTCCTGGACTATTGCTGCAAAACATTTGAACCAAGCTATCAGAGATTGCTTCAAGCTATAAAGAGATTTCTTCAACGTGCAGACCTTCTTATGAACCCCCTAAGCTACAAACCTTTGTGGTTGCTCCGTGTAAACATCCTCATCAAGAAGACAATTAAGGAATGCATTATTAACATTTAGCTAATGAAGTGGGTGGTGATAGCGAGCTGGATGAGAAATAATAATTCAAACCGACGTCATCTTTGCTATAGAAGAGGTGTCAATATAATCCAGCCTGTATATCTGTGAATATCCCTTTACAACTAGTCGAGCTTTTAGGCGAGTTAGAGAGCTATCTAGATTCACCTTGACTTTATAAACCCACTTGCAACCAACAGCTTTCTTCCCTGGTGGTAGGGGAACAAGATCCCAAGTCTCATTCTGCTCTAAAGCTATCATCTCCTCCTACATTGCCACTGCCCAACCTAGGATAGATAGGACTGCTCTGACACATTCTTAGGGACCTAGCGAGAGTACAGGGAAGATATAAAAGAATGGGATGACGGAGATACTAAAGTGTAAGAGACATAGTGTGCAAGAGGATATTTAGAACAAGAACTCTTACTCTTTTGTGTTAGCTTCTACCAAGAAGTTGTACGAGAACATTTTGACTAACTTGTACATTAGGCTTTTGGTTGGAGGTAGACTCTGGCACAGGTGACGGAGTAGTACGTCGTGTATAAGCTTGGACTGGCTCAACAAACTTTGATGGTAGATCAACTTGTACAGTAGGCTCAAACGGAGCATTAACAGTTGTTTCGCGAACAATAAGGTCACAATCATCCTGAGCATCTAAGGGTGCGTCAAAAGCACCATGTCCTAGTATGTTTTCAAAGAAAGTAACATCAACTAAAATAATGTAACGATCCAAAGAAGGGTAATAGTACCTGTACCCTTTTTGAAATCTAGAATACTCAAGTAAAATTCCCCTAAGATACTTCGAATCCATATTTTGTGAAGCAATTAATTCCCCTAAGACATCCTTTTATGGCTTGAGGAAATCTCCGAGGGCCTTGGTTCAGGTGTTCTGTTTTCTAGAATAGACAAGGGCAGCCTATTGATCAGGTAATAGAGAACAAAACGGCATCCCCCAAAAATTGTTTTGGAACTTCACGATGAAATAGAAGATTCGAGCAATCTCTAGCAAGTGTTTGTTCTTTCGCTCAGCATCCCTATTTTGTTGAGGTGTGTGAACACAAGATGATTGGTTTAAAATCTCATTTTCTTGCACATATTTTGGGTAGGAACTATCAAAATATTATTTAGCATTGTCTGTTCTTAAACACTCAACACTCAACAAGTTTAGAGATGCTTTGTATTCTTTACTGTTTAAACTTATTATGGTTTTATGTTAATCACAGTTTTGCTTCTTGTTTTTGCTTACCTTTTGTTATCAAATAGCTCCCAGTAAAGCCATAATTTAAAAAAAACTTTATGCTGAGTTTTAGCAAGAGCAAGGGTCTCAGCATCCACTTTTATAGAGTTAAAGACATCTCCCATATGCGGATCATTGTACTTGGGTGACAATTGACTCTTGATACTGGTTAGTCAAAATGAGTGCCTAGAATGGTAAAACATGATAATTGCTGTTCATTTTACAGTAGATGCACTGGTCATTATTTTGAAATGAACTGCAGCTTAGAAGTTTTTTATTTCCTTCTTTATTTTCTGGCAATGTTAAGTTGTGTTGCAGTTGTATATCCGGACATATGTAATGAGAAAATCTTGCCTATAATCCTAGTGTGGTTCAAGAGTAGTAACTATCTTTTACTGATTTGTATCTGCAAGATGTTACCGATAGATGGCTTTAATTGTTGAAATACCTCAACGAGTTCTTCAGAAAATTGATTCCTTTTTATGTCCTAAGCTGTTCTACTCCTTAATAGATGCCTAAAACTTCTGAGTTTTTCTCCTTGTTAGCAAAAGCAGAATGTTTGTAATGTTACTATCTAAAATGCTGATTTAATAGACGCCAAACATCTTTTAATCTACTTATAATTGAAATAAATCTTCTGCATAGAGAGGATAAGCATTTCAGCATCATGGGTACTTCATAATTTTTACTATTCTGCAATGTATGGTCATAAGGTGTTCGTGCGAATGTGTGAGCATAGATGTCCTTTTGACCATAGCAATAAGACTGTTAACAAAATGCTCTTCAAAGGTTTTTACAAGATGATTTTTTTTTCTTCTGAAGCTCTTCTGGTAACTTGCAGAAGAATGATGAGAAGCCAAGGGAAAAGGAGAAAGGAAAACTACATGCAATTGATAATTTCTTGGAAGAGCTGAAGCTTGAACGAGAGCTGAAGAAGAAGCATAATCAAGAACATGAGCAACCACGCTAACGACGATATGGTGATAGTTCAGCGGTAAGCCTTATCCGACTTCAGACTTTGATAAGAGCAGGAATTGGCCCCATTATGTAATTATAGATATTGTATTTGACGAAAGAGAATCACTTCCCTGAAAACTGGATCCTCATGTCGATATGTTTTTCCCCTCTTCAACAATCAAATTTTACTAACAGCACAAGAGGAAGAGTTTGTGAGTATCTCTCAGGAGGGTGACATTCTGTAAATTCCTCATGACTAGAAATAAATTAAGACCATAGTAATAAATTGAGGGATTATATGAGGTTTTTCTCCTTTCTTTTTCATTTGCTTCTGGGATTTTTTAATATATTTTTAATATATTTTTTCTTTTAAGGGCGGTGTGGGGATGGTGGAGGGAGGGAAGGTGCGTAGGTCAGTGACAGTTACCCCTCACTGCATCGCATTGGCTCTAGCCCGTCTAAAGGTTTCCAGGAAGACTATAGTCAAGGCAGTCCATCAATATTTATATCTAGATGGTGCCGCTGACATAGACTAATCTATGAAATAATAAGATGGTATAGCTAAGGCAAATTATATACCAAATTGCTGAAGGATCTATCTTATAAGGACTTACGGAGGCTCTATAATTTTGGTCGCAAGTCCCAGAACCGGAAGTAGACTTCATTTTCTTTTCTTAATTGATATCCTTTTGTGTTTGTATAATGTAAAACAAATTATGATCAGTTAATTTTATTTTATTTATCTCTACCTCTCCAGTATATACTATATCCACTCATCTAAAAGTATTGAGTACTGATCAAGGGTGTGGAAAGTGGAAAGCGGATTAAAACGGCAAAGCGTCGCTTAGGCTTTTTGGGGCTTATGTGTGGCACTGTGGCTTAAGCGGGAAAAAATGCCAAACCGATTTGTTTAGTTTTTTTTTATTTTCTAGATCGGAACAAAAATTAAAGAAATAAGAAAATATCAGGGGAAATTTGAAAATTATAAAACAAGCAAAAAATGGAGAAGATAAAAACTTAACAATGCATATACGATATTAGTGGAGATCCTAAGCATGAATTATATGTGCAACGATACTTAGATTCTACCAAAATACTTTACACATTGTAATGTGGTAAACTAAAATGTCGTGGACTATGTACACTAAGTAGTCAACAAATTAATGACTTAATGTAAATTATCAAAGAAAAAGCTTTTGGTGGCTGCTTTTGGGTATAGTGGCCCTTTTCTGGCCGCTTTTCATGCCGCGTCCGCTTTTGGATGAGGCTTTTTCAAGTTGAAAGCGGCTAAAGTACCACAAGCTTAAGCAACTGCTTTTTTCTGGCTTTTACAGAAGTGACTAAGCTGGTTATGCAAGTTTTATACACATTTTTATGTTTCGGCTATATGTTTTAGAATTTGCTTTTATCCTTCAGATTAGAGGTTCTACTGTGGAATCACTATCACAAATTTAAAACTTACATTGCCATTGCTAATATGTTACTGGTCTTCATTGGGATTTCCAAATTATTCACTCTGTGATTTCCATTCAATCCAATCTTTCAATATGTTCTATTATACCATATATCCGATTTCGTTAGAATAGTCACAGAAAGTGTACGGATAATGATCTGTTCCATTTTAGATGTTCTCAGTTGTATCATACAAGAAAGCTTCAAATTTATTTTTATAGTTATCATTTTTGTTCACTATATGAGTCTGCCCTTATGCTTTATCGAGCTAGTAACTTTGCTTATATTACTGGTTTCAGTGCGCCTTTTGGTTGAGACTTACACTGGTGAATTCTCTCAGTGTGGGACTGTATCTATGAATATTCTGGGGGCTTATTCTGTGTACCCAAATAATAAGGGTCTAAGCATATATGCTATGGTAAGGAACCTGTTTATGGAGGCTTTCATCTATATGTAAAAGAAGTTAAATGGGTAGTACGAGGACCTCTGATATTTTCAGATGATTTTTATATGCTAAAATATCTTACATTTACTTTGAAATAAAGGACATCTGCTTAAACAGGATGATGGGCCACCTCCCAGTAGTATCCAGGTTGTGTTTTGAGTCTGACCACATTTATACCTGTCCTGTAATAACATGGGTTAAGTCACCATAATTCTTGGTTTTGTTGAAACCTATATTGCGAAAATCATGGACATGACACACTGATATGTGGAATAGAAGTTACACAATACACGCATCTCTGACATGGCACAGCTTCATGATAGAAGTGTGCGTGCTACATGGTTAAAAATCATTTCTCTCTAAATGTGCATGTTATGTATGCAATTACCTTGCATTTTCATTCTGTCTTGTTGTTTTGATTTCTTTCCAGTGTTTATTTCTTAAATCCAATATTTGATTGGTTTGCCTTGTCATCCCAGTCTAGTGAATAAATCCAGATTTATCTTACCTTCCATTCGCGCGCAAGTTTTGGCACTTGTGATTTCGTTGCTACACCTACTTATGCATATTGCACAATGTTTCTTTGCCATGGGACCCAGTTATTTCACTACGCATTCAAACATTGATGTATCTGGATTTTCTTCTGTGTGTGTTTGTGTTGTTTGGAGGAGGGTGCACGCACGTGTGTGCGAAATAATGGGTACATGTTCCCCAAAGTAAGTCTATTGTAGGAGTCGTTCTGTCCCTATTCGATTAGACTGATAGCTGACAATCTCTAAAATTGGAGTTAAAAAAAAAGTCTTATATGACTGATTATCATGTTCAATGAGTTGGAATTTAGACAAATAAGAAAAAGCTATTAAGAAACCAAGTTTAGATAAAATGAAATTATTGAGATGTTAGTTTAGGAACCAAGGATGTTTTGGTTAGGAGGAGGCAGCGGATGTTTGTTTCTGAGTTAGATGGACTAAAGATACACTTAAGAGGCGCATCTGCAAAATTTTACTGTAGCTTCAGTAGAGGATTAGGTGAAAGAACTGTTTCAGTGGTTTGAGCACTTGCAATGGAGGCTGATTACTGCTCTAGACAACAGGAGGCAATGGTTGATAGCCTTACAGAGTGATTTAAGGCTGGAAAAAGACTTAGGTGAATGCACATGCGTTGATCTTCAAGAGGATATGATATATGGTGTGCTTTAGCTAAATGGAGATGAGATTCATGTATAAGTCTCAATATGTGCGATTGTAGTTCTAGCCTTTAACGCAAGGAAAAGTTGAATGATACAAAAATTGCTTGTCAGACATAAGATGAGGCAAGATATACTTCGTATTTGAGCTTTGCAATACACTTCAAACTTCTGAAGTTCTTTTAGTTTGAGCTTTGCGATACACTCCAATACTTTTCTTAAGGATGTTTTCCATGGGTGGTATTATTGGATCTGTCCAATTTAATTATAGTCCAAGTTATATTACCTGTTCCTGAATTCTTAACATAATTTCACAGAAGCAACTTCAACATGACATTTACATGGGAACTGTACTAGCTATCAAATAATTATCATGATAGCCGGTTCAGGCAAATGGATGACCTTTCCAATAACTGATCAGCCTCATTGCTTTTGAAACTCATACCTCATTCAATATACTATATCCAGACGATATTTCGTATTATTTTTACTTCTATGTTCTTTAATTATATCCACAAGTCTCTTCTGCAAATCCCAACCTAGATCCCATAGTATCATACACAACCCTCAGATTCTTCTGCTGATAGTTCCCTATAATCCCTACTTCATCCTCAAAAGATAATCCTGTGAAAGCCAAACACACTTGAGATGCATCAGACTTCACGAAATAAAAAACACCACTAACATCCACTTCAACCTCCACTGCATCTTCAAACTCCAGCTTTACTGTAGGAATGTTCACCTCCTTCTTTCCTGACAAGTCAAAACAAGTGTCCAATATCGAAAATCCTGGAACCGAAGGGTAACGCGAGAATTGCTTCAAGAACTCATCTTTCACAGCCTTGTAGATAGAAGGAACAAACCTAGTAATCACTGTTCCCGAGTCTATAAGAATATTACCACTCGAAAAACCAGAAGCCTGTAGAGAAACTCCACCAATGCTCATACCCGTAAGGTTAAGAAAATAGAAGGGAGCCTGGCTAGGATCCGAGATCATTCTAGTATACACCACAGGAGTTGAGTTTCTATAGCTAGAGGAATCACTTCCAAGAACCAAAGAGCCAGAAGAATCAAATTCCTTCGTCGGCAAGCAATAGGAAAAAAACCCTCCAAATTGATCAGTGGTTTGGGACACCAAGGAAAGTTCGCTTCGGGCGAGCCCCATTAGACCTGAGGTTCCCCCAAAAAGCCCATGATTATTTTGCCCACAACCAAACGCAAATTCTTCGATGACTATTCCAGCTAGATTTATTTGGTCATGAGCTAGGATTCCATGAGTATATGATCCATCTCCATAACTAATAGCATAGGTGCAACTTGGATGGTTTAAGCTGCAAGTGCTCGAAACTCCCGTAGATAGTTGAAGAGAGTGACAGGTTGGTGAATTGCATTGAATTGGTTGGTAAGAAGGAGAAGTTGAGGGATCAAAAATAGGGTCCTGTTGATTGTAGCAAGATTGGCATGGTTGGCACTGAATCCATGTGAGATCGCTTCCTGTGTCGACGATCACTGTCATCTTTTTTGATCCTAATTCAATGTTCACGATGTAGTTTAGAGTCTGGAGCTTTCTTCCAGAGGTTAGAGGGATTTGGGCTTCTGATGATCCTTGTTGACTCTTGCTAGAGATTTTATTCATTCGAGACAGCAAGGAGGAAACTCGTGCTTCATCTGAGACTAGTATCATTTGAAGTTTATCTTCTTGGTTTGTAATTGGCTCCCGAGAGTAAGTGTGGTGCCTCATTTCAAGTACTGTAGCATTCTTTTCTCTTCCTGCAGGTGAAAAAAAACTTGGTCTTTGGTTAGAGGATTGAAATGCATTCTGGAGAGTGGATCTTACTTGAAATGTACCCCAAAAAAAGAAAAAGAAAAAAAAAAGAGTGTTGGTTTTCTTTTTAAGAACAAAAAGGAATAATGCAGATAGGTGCAAAAGCTACTTCCCATTTCAGAGGAAATAAGAATATTTCCAAATTCAGGTGGATATATTTCTGACATATTGGAGATATAATTTATCAGAGTTGAGTTTTGCTGTGGAGATCTAAAATGTGGGTTCGAAACTTCTAGCGATGAAGACATTGGAAAAAATTGAAGTCCTCACATTGTTTGTTCAGTTGTATTGAAGTAGAAAAGAACTCCTGAATTCATGAAATATTTTGATCAGCTGCAATTGGAAGTGGAAAGGAATAGGCTTCTGGGGTTTAATCAAGCTAACTTTCTCTCACAATAAAAAAGGCAAATTTCCTGATTCAGATAAATGATTGCAAGAATATTAATCACTATTATTACTTTCAATTTATACGGATCTCTGGTGTTGTACTAGAGGACTTTGATTAGTTTGAGCATATATTCCAAGTCACAAAGTGGCACTGGAACTGTAAAATGCGATTACGGATTGATAAAATGTACGAAAACTATGTATTCAGTTAAAATAAAATTAAAAATTCCTCCGGTAGTAGATACGGACATTGATAATCTATAACAACTAATTTTTTATATTTTTTCTTAATACAGAGAGAGCTTCAAACTAATCTTACTTGATCTCTGTGGTAACAAGGGCTGAGATGGTTTGCTTCTCCTCCAGTGCAACTCTTCCAATGAAACCACTTTCTTGTCTCTAGTGCAGTGAACTCCACTTCCAACGGCGACAAGAAGAAGAAGAAGAAGAAAAAGAAGAAGTTGATGAATAAGCCAATGCATTGTTACCATCACCATTACCAAGTTAAAGCTAATGAAAGATGAAGGGAGCTTAAAGAGAGAGGAAGAGATAAGAGGGGAAAAAAAGAGAGGGAATAGTGTTTTTAGGAGAGATTCTTTTGAGTGGTGGATTTAGGCAAGGGAACAAGGGAGAAGGGGCTGGCTCTTTGGACCCACCACTTGTGCTTGAGAATTATTGAACATTCACATGCATTTCCTCCTCTACACAAGAAGTTAAGCCACAGAGCCTCATCCTGCTGCTGCTCTTCCCCCAAAACTAAAACCACAAGCACTTGTAGGTTGTCTTTCAGCTTCATTGCTTTCTATGGATGATTAATGCATCACTAACGCAAAGGCTATTGTGAATTGTGTGCATTAAGATACATTATAGCAGTCTTACAGAGGACAAGTTGTTTGCTGTCCATTTTTGTGTTTGTTTGTTACTGTTGACACCCCAGGCGTGCTTGATATCCTTCTCTAATAAATAGTATAATAACTGTACTACTATTGCTAATAGGTAGCACATTTTTGGGACATTTTATAGTGTGAAGTGTAGGTGATTTACTGGACCTTTTTCTATTCAATAAAATTTGAAGGCGGTATGATAATCTTATCTGTTATAGTACATCATTGGTGAGTTTAATGCTATGGTAATTTCTTTTTGATGTTTTGTTTTGTGCCTTCCAGGTTTGCATGACAACAAATTTGTGAGGAACCTCTCAGATCTTTGGCAGGATATATATATATATATATATATATATATATATATATATATATATATATATATATATATATATATATATATATATATATATATATATATATATAAACTTAAGTTGATAGGGAGGAGTGTCCATGACTTTATATCCATTGATCTGCTGGGATCCGTGAAATCAAGATATGCACCAATCTCAAAGGTGAGCTTTATATTTTCACGGATCCCAAGCAACATCAATGGATAGAAAAGTTGGTGGATATTCCTATCAACTTAAGTTTATAGGAGCTCTTTCTATATATATATATATATATATATATATATATATATATATATATATATATATATATATATATATATATATATATATTACAAAAGAAAATAAACTACACCTGTCATAATTTGTGCATTTTGCCTTAGTGATCATTGTATAGTGCGAATGCCAGTCATTATTGATATCAATGCGTCAAATTTTTAATATGATATTGTTGTCTGCTCTTTTGTGATATCTTTATTTATTTCACGGCGGTTATATTGATTATGTATTGTGCAAATGCTCTACAGTAACTATAAAGCAAGAACAAAAGTTACAGACTATCGCGGATCAACAATGGATGATTCACATCACATAGTATGCATTAATAGAATATGCTGTGTTCATGAGATAAGATGTGATTCTGGCTTTAGTATAGGGGGGAAAAACATTCATTTGATATCTAAAGGACAATTGTGTGCTTTTTTCATTAATAAAGGATATTGTGGGATGTTATGGAAAATGTTGAAGAATATGGATCATCTAATAGGATGGTACATGATGTAAAATTTGAACTTGTAGTTATGAACACTGTTTTTGATACATACAGTAATATTGTATTCTTTATTTTGTTCCTGTGTGAAGTTTCTTATTAAATTGCGGGTGCAGTGTTTGATCAACAACACATAGAGCAATATTACAACCGACAGCAAAGCAATTTCAACACTTCTTAAAATTCTCGAATGACACCTTTATAAATGTAAATGTTAAAACTGTAAATGCTATAATAATGAGTTTAATCAATATGCCCTTCTGTTGCAAAATAACCTAACATAAATGTAAACACAGACGAGCTCTGCTGCTGCTATCAAATCAATCAATAAACGGCTAAGATTAAATTTGAAAATCTGCCAAAACACATCATAACCATCGATGGTTGGTCACGATCATCGATGGTCCATTGATGATCATAGATGGTTGACTGTAGTCCATCGATTATGCAAATTCTAGTTTCTGGATTTCTCTGATTGTTGACTGTAGTCCATCGATGGTCCTTTGCGATCATCGATGGTTGACTATAGACCATCGATGGACCGATTTCTGATTTTTATTTTCTCCGATTCTTTCCTATATTCCATTGATGATTTGCTTGACCATCGATGGTGTCTCTTGACCATCGATGACTTGCACAAACAATGTTCTGCACGAACAACATTCTAACAATCTCCCCCTTTTGATAATAACAAAACTTAAAATTTAAAATACAGAATATAAAACATGGTGAGGTTTATATTCAGTACACATAACATATTTCATGCAAAAAGATCTATGATATGCAAAGCTACCCCTACAAATATGCATACATGAAAATGTACAGGTATTCCAGAAACTCTCCCTGAAACTAAGCAAACTCTCCTTGAAACAAAGAACTCATAGTAAAAAAAATATACAAATCCATCATGAAAAATTTTAAATTTCATTTCAAATTTCAAATTTCACCCTTTCTCCCCTTTTGTTATTAGCAAAGAAAAAACACACCTAAGATATGCAATATACTCAAAAATTTTAAATAAAAATTATCCAAAGGTGAAAGGAAGAGAAATACATAAGGTTCACAAGAGAATTTTATAGAAAATAGCACTAGCGATATATATATATATATATATATATATATATATATATATATATATATATATATATATATATATATATATATATATATATATATATATATATATATATATATATCAAAACAAGTGAATCATGATGATAAGTCATATTAAAATACACACAAACTATAAAGATATCAATGAAAAGTTTGTAAAAACAACAATAAAAAAATATATTAGTTCCTAAAATAAATTTAGATATATCTTATCTAGCTTGAGCTTCTTCTTTTGTTACACAACTTGAATTATCTCAACCTTTAGAAAAGGTCCAAAATCTCGATCTATCACCTCAACCATATAGGAATTTATAAGAGAAAGAACGATAGTGTTTCGAGGGCGATGTACACCATCTCTAAATATTGAAAATATTTAGCATAGGATGGATACCCTTGAGATATTGCACAATCATATCCACGAGTGTGAGTCTTTGATCATTTTTTAATAAATACACTCAAATTTTACCGTGGATTTATAGAGTGTGGGTCTTTGACCATCGTTTTCACGAATCGCTCTTTTGCTTGATGTTTTATAGCAAATATGTACTTTGTATATGTATAAAAATTTTGGTGTTGTATTCAAGTATAGATTGAGCTCAAAACTATTTGATATATGTAAAAACACTCCATGAACAACATATAAAAATATTTATTCTTACTTTTACAAAACTAAACATGAAGATAATACTAAGGTGTGAAAAGTAATATGAAACATATCATGAACTATCATGTTTATCAATTAAACATGTATAACTATGTGTGCACATATAATATAAATAGATGTAAAAATATGTGAACCAAGATGATAAACTCATGCTTATATACCAATACATAAGCATATCTGAATATTTCATGTAAAAGCATATACATAGTAACATAGACATGTTAAAGTTTTTAAATTATTTTTTTAAAATGAAAAATAAAGAAAAAAATTTTATTTTGTTTTTAAATTTTCACAAGAAAATAAAAAGAAAGAAAGAGAAAATTTTATTTTGTTTTCAATATATAAAAATAACCAAAAATCAAGAAAATTCAAATAAAACCAAGAATCAAGAAAAAAATATGTACATACAACAGTCGGTGAGCATGCATAGAAGTACTAACTAAATAGATATACAGTGAAAGCCAATAAGTTAGTACATGCCAGAGTATCTCATGCATCACCCAAAAATGTACATACAACAAGTAAGAGTTATAGAATATACCTGAAGCTTACCCTTATGAGAAGATAATATAAAACATATATAAAATTAGTATCTCCTCATATCCATGCAGACCAAGGATTGAATTTTGATAATCTGAACCTACAAACAATCACCGTGCATTGCCTCAATCCTCGGTTGACCTGCAAACCTGCAGAAAGGCAGATAATTGTGACATAGGTATCCATAGAGGTCTACGTTGGTTAGCAATAAGACTTTTCAGTACCCAAATCTGTTTGACTGTTTTGATCCTATATCTCATACGACAGGTCATAGAAACATGTCCAGTTTTTCCACATGATGAACAGATATAATGATAAGTTCCATTGGGAATAGAATCAAATCAACCAAGATTATTACCATTTACAAAAGAAGGTTGAAACTTTTTACGTTTTTTTAGAATATGAATAACCAAGTCCTGTTTTGGCTTTTGCAAATCGTTGATTGGAAAGGACCATGTTTAGACCTTTAGATCCCAAAGAGAAATTCTTCACGACCATTTCCAAATTACTATTTTTGGACTTTAGTTGTTCATTTTCAAAAACAATAGTAGTGCGTCAAGTTTCAAACTTATTTGTTCAGAAGACAGCTCACAAAATAACTCATTTACCTTAGCAACAAGTTTTTCTTTTTCACATTGATTGTTTTCAAATTGCTTAGATAAACAAGAGATTTGATTTTGTAGCTCAGGACATTGTGTGCACGTGAAAGAGGTGATATCATGAGATGAATTATCTAAATTCAAATTTGAAGAAGAAAATTCCACTTTCTTTGACAAAAACTTATTTTCGTTCTTCAAGTTTGTATTCATCCTTTTTGTTACTTCATACTTTTTAGCAATTTTCTCAAGGTGAATCAACATATCCTTATATTTTGAATATAAATCATCATATGAAGGATATACCTCTTCGTCTAAACTTTCACTATCAGAGCCACTTAAAATACCTTGACCTGATTTTGAAATTGAAGCTTTTCTTCCCATGAGACATAAATGTGCTCTTTTGTCATCATCGCTCGAACTACTCCCCGAGTCCTACCTAGTAGTTATTTTAGACTTTTGCCCTTCCCTTTATAGTCCTTTTTATTCAGTGGGCAATTCTTATTCAGGTGGCCGGGTTTTCTGCATCGAAAATAAATTAATTCAGTATCAGAATCACTAGAATTATATTTATCTACCTTAGTTGTATAGTGATCCCGTTTGTCTTGCAAGAATTTTTGACAATCCTTTGACTTGAGGAAGGATTTGTAGCCATTAAAAATTTGATCAACTTGGCTATTTTCTTCCTCAGAAATTGAGCTCAAGTTTTTTTTCTTCTTAGATCGGGATTTTTCTTTCTTAGCTTTGAAGGCTAACGACTTCTTCTTTGAGTCTTCTTCTGAGGCATCTTCTCTTTCTTTTAGCCTAACTTCATATGTGATAAGATTGCCTACAAGATCATCAAGAGATAGATTAGAAAATTTTGAAGTTCTTCAATAGCCGTTACCTTAGGTTCCCAATCACGAGATAGAGAACGGAGTTTATTTCTGCACAGCTCCTTGTTATCGTACTCCTTCTCTAAAGCTTTACACTTATTCACAATATCCGTGAATTATGTGAACATATCATGTATGCTCTCCGAGGCCTTCATCTTGAAGTTTTTGTATTTGCTCACCAGCATTATAAGCTTTGCTTTCTTTACCTACGAAGTTTCCTCATGAGTAATTTCCAGTATCTTCCAGATTTCCTGCGCAGTACTATAATTAGAGACATGATTAAATTCTTCAGCAGTAAGAGAGCAATATAAAGCATTCACAACTTTCAAATTATAAGAAAAAATCCTTTTGTGTTGAGGAGTCCATTTATCCATAAGAATTTCGGTAATAACTCCTCCTATATTCGCAATAGGATTATGATATCCGTGCTCGACACACTACCAAATATTAAAATCAGTAGATAATAAAAATATTTTCATGCGTGCTTTCCAAAAAGTATAATTGGCGCCGTCAAAAAGTGGGGGACGGTTGATGGCATGTCCTTCAAGAAAGGCTGAAGCGGTGGTAAGGCTTGGCATCTCTACCCTAGGTTGTGATACCTAAATATGGGTAACGAGGCTCTAATACCACTTGTTAAAACTGGGATGCAAGCCTAGAGAGGGAATGAATAGGATTGCTACAATTTTTTAACTAACTCAGAATAAGCAGCGAAAATAAAATAAGCAAAAAACTAAAAGCAAACTAATACACAGGAACACACGATATTTTTATTGTGGTTCGGATTAAAATCCTATATCCACTCTTCCTTCTCACGAAGTGCCTTCTTTACTATGATCAGAGTTCACCCAAATCACAACCCGATTTGGTAGGCTTTAAAGATCGCACCCTAGAATCTACCCGGAAACCAATCGTCTAACCTAACTCTTCATAATGACTAGAAGAAACCTAGCCCTAGCTAGCCGAATCCTCAATTAACCTGGCTTGAGTACGCGAACCCTCTATTACCCTGACTTGAGTAGGCCGTCAAACTCATAAGTTTGAAATACAACCAACCTAAAACAAATAAAGAATAAAAGAATAATCTTACAGCCCTTTATCAAACCGTTCTCCAAATTAATGTAGATGAAAATTCATGAAGAAGCAGCGTAGCATTGTAGGCGTAGGGAACTCCTTCTCTCTCAATCAAACTCCGATGAAAAGCACATCGAGAAGAAGTTGAACGAGGCTCAGGGATTAGTTCATCTCTCTCTCTCTCTCTCTCTCTCTCTCTCTCTCAAATCCTAGAAAAGGATCTCTCCTTTTTATGCAATTGTCTCTCACTTCGTGTTGTCTCTCTATCAAATATGATCTCCAACTCCTCTTATATAGGCCTTGATAGAATAGGAAAGAGATACTTTAATCAGAGTTTCAATAGGAGATCAAATCAATTAACAAACGACTGAGATTAAATCTAAAAATCTGCCAAAACACGCCATAACCATTGATGGTTGGTCACGATCATCGATGGTCCGTTGATGATCATTGATGGTTGACTGTAGTCCATCGATTGTGTATATTCTGATTTCTGGATTTCTCCGATTGTTGACTGTAGTCCATCGATGATCGATGGTTGACTGTAGACCATCGATGGTCCGATTTCTGGTTTCTATTTTCTCCGATTCTTTCCTGCAGTCCATCGATGACTTGCTTGATCATCGATGGTACCTCTTGACCATCGATGGTTCAAAGGCTGAAATCAACGCTTATGTTAATTTTTGCATTGTTTTGAACCGCAACATGTTCGTCGTACCTGTTTATTCTAGAAATATATCATCTCATAAATATATAAGTAGTAAATGAGAGTTCGTTATTAATCAAACAAGAGATATTGCACAAACAACGTTCTGCCCGAACAACGTTCTAACAAATATTCCAATAGATATGCTATGTCCTAAAAGAAAAATGGGGAAAATGAGACTTTTTAGGCGATGAAGCTGAAATCAGTGAGTTCGCAGAGCAAAAGTTTGAACAACTAAAAAAAGGAGATAATAAAGTACAAGGATGCCATGAGAAATATATTCTGTCTGTTTAGTAGAGGAAAGAAAAAACCTAAGCAGTGGACACTGAACAACTTCATCAACATGCTGGAGGTGTATCTCATGGAGCGGACAGAAAAAGTATAAAAGAAAAGGGAAGTCATAGAGCTTTAGATAGGTTCCTTGACATGGTATCAAAAAAGTCTTTAAATGATGGGATTTATGTTTCATCTTTTCTGATTGTTGCAACTAGTTTTGTACTAATTATCTATCAACTACATTATGAAGTTTTACCTATTGTCTTTTACTTTTGCTTTATCAATTGGTAAAATTACATTTATGAGTTTCTATTGAAAATAATAATAATAGAAATTGGGTATGTTTAAGGATTTATATATGTATTCCAACAACGACAATGGGGAACGTTGCGAGTAAATCACAAAATGTACAAAAAAAACCCCAGTTCATACTTTGCACGAGTAGAATACTAGTAGTTGGTGAAATAAAACCAATAAATATTTTTCCTAGTGTAGAATAATCACACATATTTATATAAAAATAAGTGTAGAAAAATTTTGAAGAACATTGATTTAGATCGAAAAATATAAATTTCATAAAATTATTAAATTATAAAAATAGAAGGTGAGGCAGAAAACCAGGGGAAAAAAGAAAAAAAAGAGAGTAGAAAAAAGGGCGAAATAGATAGAAAGAAAGACTGGAGATAAGATTGGAAAATGGATTAGATTAGAGTGAAAATTAGAGATTTGTCTTGCTAATTGATTCCTATAGTCATAGATAGAAAAGATTGCTTTCATCTCATCCGTCAAAATTAAATTAACGAATGTTATACCTTGGAAATCACCAAGTCTAATGGAACCTCGAGAAATGGCCACGTGTAGTAATTGACTGGTTGACTCCCGTAGCATCAGCAAGCACGACCCGATGATAAGCTAACTGACCTATCTCGCGATCCAAATCAAGACGAAAGGCGCTTCCGACCCGTAATTTCCTGGACGTCCGACTCTGAGATGAAAGGCGCTCTCCACTCGGATCCGACATAGTGCGTCTCGAACAATGGAACGGCTTGCCAAGGTCATCAAAAGTCACACCACATTTAATGATGAACAGTCAATGCCTGCATTTCGCTACCCAGTAGCCATCAACATTAATGCGGCATCAGAACCATTATGACCGCTCAAGCCAGAGCATTCAAAGCTCCTTGGACACGTCATTTCTCCAACTGTCCCATCACTGATTGCGAAGGCAACTCATCCAAACGGATGTCGACACATATAAAGCATGGTCTTAACCATCAGTGCACTAACCCGACCAAAATTACCAACGTGCCCTAGTAAACCCTCTCAACTTCCACCACGCTAAGGTATGCAAAATTTTACACACATAAAAGTCAACGGGACTATGCTCTGTTCTTCTCTTCAGATTAATGAGATTAGCTACTAACTTGAGCATCGGAGGGCATGCCGGAGGAAACAACCTCCAGGGCCTCTAACTTTTGTTTCTTGTGTAGGAAATTACAGCTCAAGATACTCAACGGGAGAATCAACCATCAAAGGCGTTAAGGGACCTAAAAATCAAGTTTAACTCTCCTAAACCACACATCAATTTTCTGACATAAACAACAAATAAAAATGAAAGTAGTGGTCTCGCCACTACCGTCTTGAAGTGGAGAGGATCAGAATCCAGTCTGATTGAATATCTTGTACATTGCCTCTCATTTCCCTATCTTTATATAGTCTTATATATTTTAGAAATGTCAATAAATTGTTATGGATGGTGATAACATATTTCCTTAACACAAGTTAAGATAATACAGGACATGTGAAACCTTCATTTATAACTTATATAAGACAAATGTAAAGAGACTAATTAGAGTTATTATTAGTCTAAATATCAGAACACACCCCCCAACTTTGGATGAGTATCATATAACCCCAAAATTTTCAAAATATCAACCCCAACAACCAAAAAAAAAGTGTAAATCGTAATTTTCAATGGATAAAACATCCCTCTTCATAATTTTATCTATCAATGCGAAAAATCGTGATTAACGTTGTTAGCCTTTTTTAATCTTAAAGTTAAAGGGGTTTTCTTATAACCCCTAAACTTAAGGGTTTTTGGTGATATTTTGAAGGTTATGGGGAGTTATCTGATAATCGTCAAAGTTAGGGTTTTGGATATTTAGCTTTATTATTATATGATCTTAAACATATGCAATCGTCCAAATTTAGGGTTTTTTAAATATTTAGCCATATTATTTATACGATCTACAAGAGTTTGAGAAATTCATTTCTCAATTAGAAACCTATACAATCGTACCATTGTATTAGAGCAAATATGATTCTCTTTCATCATTAAATAAAACGAATGTTGCTGCCTTGAAAAAGTCCAAATCAAAATTATGGATCAGGATGTTGTTAAAGTAAATAGGACACCAAATTTACAGACAAGTACTATCCTAAACTAAAATGGGAAAAAAAAATCAAGGACTGTAATATCCTGAAAACTAAAGAACTAATGCCTCGTTTGGTATGCGAAAATAGAGTCAAGTGAGAATGAAATGAAGGTAGGAAATGAATGTAATTGATGTGGGAATGGAAGGCCCATTCTCATGTTTGGGTGCGATTAGAGAATTATGTGGGAATATCTTTAAGAAGGGTATATCCGAAATTTATTATATTATTTTCATTCTCACTTAAGTGAGAATATCAATTCCTTGATAACTCATTGGGAATAGCAATTCCCACATTAAGTGAGAATTGATGAGAAGTGGGAATGACATTTCTAGCATACAAAAACACATTATGTTTGGTAAGCATGAATGAGAAGTTAGAATTACATTCCATTCCCACTCATTCCCGCATACCAAACGAGGTAAAGGATAAGATTGTCATTAAAGTACAAATTAAATCAAAATTATGCAACAGAGGAAAATCTGTAAACTATAATAAAAAATTATGAACATGAAATTCCTAAATTAAATTGAAGTTTAAAAGTATGGAATGAAGAGCATGTTTGCAAGTTACTTATTTTAACTTACAAGTGAGTTTTACCTTATAAGGATCCAAAATCAAGTTTGGTAAATGTTACATACTTTTTTTTTTTTTGGGTAAGAAAGCTTAATTTCGATTGCCAAACTGTAGAAAAAGAAGATACAATCCCCCTATACACTCAAAGCCCCTATAAAAACAGGACTCAAACTAAGTAAACAAAGCACGAACAAAACCTTCTATACACAGATAACCACATATGTATTAACAACACCAACAAAAAGGCCTTACAATGGCACAAACTTAGGGTATATACACATTCCCCTACACCATGCTCTGTTCGCTTCAGTATCTTTCATCTTCAACACCTTTGCACGCAAGATTTTTGCTCCAAATGTGACCTGCTGGAATACATCTTCCACTCGAAGCCTCTTTTTGAAAAAATCAACAAGTTTCTGGCATTCCAAATAAGATACAAGCACGCAGCAATAGCAGCCCTTTTGATTCTCCTGATGCTAACAGTCCTCTTCCAATCTGTGAGCATCCATGGTACAATGTCTTGCCACCTATAGGGAGGGTTAAATTCCTGCACAAAAGCGATCACCATGCCCCAGAGTTGCAAACTGAAATTGCATTGAAAAAATAGATGATCTCTGTTTTCTATCATCACACCACACAGAGCAAAAGAGTTATCCTCTAGCACCTCAATATGTTGAAGCCTACACTTAGTAGGCAGTCTATCAAGAAAAGCCAACCAAATAGCAAAGATATGTTTTGGAAAAGTGAGTCTATTCCACACAATATGAGCCCATTATTTCTTTTCTATTTCACCAAGCAACGTATGATATGTAGCAGAAGAACTAAATTCATGTTGAGGTCCAAGCCACTTCAAGCAACCATTATTATGAGCAATGCATAACAGAGCATCTTGCCTCAATTTGAGAATTCTCTTAAACACCCAAGAGAAATGAGGCTTAATATCAATTTTCCACAAAGATTTCTCTCTGAGATAGTACTCATGTACCCATCTCACCCAAGAGAGAATCCTTCATGGGAATCAAGGACCAGTGATTCTTAGAATAAAGGCTTTGTTCAAGGAAGAGATATGTTATAAACCAAGGCCACCACCAGTTTTAGGCATATATACCCAAGTCCATGCCACTTTTGCGTTGGTAGGCTGACCATAAGACTCAGTCCACACATAATGCCTATATAGTTGCTCCACTGAGTGAATGACCCCCTAAGGCAAGAGGAAAATACTCCCCCAATAAGCATGCATGCTGTAAATAATAAATTTTATAAGTTGTAATCTGCCAGCATAGAACAAGATTCTAGCAGTCCAACTTCTAACTTTTGAGAGAATTCTCTCCATCAGCAGAACACAATTAATAGATGAAGGCCCTTTAGAAGAGAGAGGAATGCCCAAATATCTGACAGGTAGCACCCCTTCAGTAAACCCCAAGTGTTGTAGGATCAAATTCTTATTTGCATTAGACACCCCTCCAAAGAAAACTTGGCTTTTGGACAAGCACACAGTCCGGAGACTTGAGAGAAATGCGAGAATCTCATATACAGTTTCCCTATAGAACTCAACTCTCCTTTACAGAATAGCACCATGTCATCAGCAAAACACAAATGAGTAATCTTAATTTTTTTACACTTAAGTGAAAACTCTTCACTTTCCCCAAATCAGATAGACTTCTACTGAAGTATTCCATTACCAAGACAAAAAGATAGGGGAGAAAGGATCCCCCCTATCTTATACCTCTTTTCCCCTGAAATTGCTTACTAGGCTAGCCATCAACAAGGACATTATAGGATGCAGTGCTCACACACTCCATTACCCATCTGATAAACTTATGAGGGAACCCCAGACCCCTTAACACAGCAGCAAGGAAGTGCCAATTGATTGAATC
The DNA here is from genome assembly GCA_012295165.1 of Asparagus setaceus. Classification (NCBI taxonomy): domain Eukaryota; kingdom Viridiplantae; phylum Streptophyta; class Magnoliopsida; order Asparagales; family Asparagaceae; genus Asparagus; species Asparagus setaceus. Next base: position 46,825,421 of record CM022705.1, on the reverse strand, counting down.
ATAAGCTTTTCTCAAATCAATCTTCAGAGTACACCTAGGAGAAGTATTTTTCCTCCCATACATATGGACTAACTTACTTAATTTCACTTATAGATAGGCAAAAAATAAGTTGGAAATTCCAAGTTGTTTTTTGGATACTTATAAGTAGATTTACTTATTCATAGTAAGAGACTACTTTGTCCTCTAACAAACTAAATAAAAATAAGTAATTCATAAGGATTTAAAAAATAAATATCAGCCAAATATGCCCGAAATGTCCTTAACCTGAAGTAAAATTTCAAATCTATAATTAAATGTAAAACCTTTATTAGTTTGCAGTGAATTCTCTACCTATTGACAATTATCATAATAGTGTTTATGTCTTTTTCAATTGCAACCATGAAACTACATCAAACCAAAAGAACAAAAGGATTCCATTCAAAAAAGGTGGCTTTGGTTGCACACATTGAGCTAGTTTGGTTGTGACTTCTTTCAAAAAAAAGACACCTTCCACTCTCTTCCTGGACATTAAACAGAAAAGGAGAACCACATTTATATGCAACCTATTTTGAATGGATTAGCATCACAACAAGCAAGTGTTTCACTACCACTCTAAAGTTACATTTGGCCGAAGCCAAAATGCCCCATTGGTTATACCTTGAGCTATATATATGGCCTACGTATGGAGTTCAATTATGTGCCAATAAGTTGGATGCAAGCTTTTGTGTTCAATTTGCTTCAGTCCTGTAAAACTTTTTCTTCCTACATCCCTTTTTCATTTTTCTTTTATTTTTTTCATGACAAAAAAGTTTCTACGAAGCGTTCTTATGATCAAGCCCAGAGCTTTTGTTTGATAAATTATATTCAATCTGGCTTATTGATGAAAAATTAGATTGAATTATAAGAGTTGTATACGATTCAAAATTAGAAATGATTTTTTTCTAAAAGACAAAAAAGATGAAGAAAATCCTACTATACAGCTTTTGTGATAAATTTTTTAAATTCGCAGAGATCATTACTCAATCATTCTAAGCTAGGTGAAAACTTTTCATACCCTAAGATCCCGAGTGAGATCTGCTAATTTTATGTCAAGAAATCACTGCGGAAATTTTTTAGCAAAAATTTTCCTCCTTTTTCTAAAAGGTTTTCTTGATATTGATACCCGCAAAATAAGCGTAATTAAAATAGATCTCACGAAAGGCGCTATTGTGAACAAGATACATTGTTTTAATTACACGAAATAGGCCATATTGTTAAAATCTGATATTCTAAGCTAAAATTTTCCAAGGTAGTTTTTAATCTCAGCTCCACCCTTAGCCACCCATTGAAGTTGTTGTTGTGGTTGTCATTGTTGCTAGTTCGATTTTGCCGTCGACGTTGCTGCTATAATTGTTGCTTTAGTTATCCATGGTATTGTTGTTGTTATTTGATATGTAGAACACATTGCGGATACCTTCATGGAGAAACGGGATCGTAACAAGCCCAAACGCGGACCCGGTCGAGGAAAATAGGTTGCAACGAAGAACGGGTCGTAACTTTCAATCCGTAAGTCGGATTTGGATGATTTTTTTTTTAAAATCACGTATTTTTTCGAGACGGAGCCGACCAAATCAACCTAGTTCGGTTTGCTCACCGTTCGTTTTGCCAAATTCCTTCCGGATTGAGAGATATCGGCGTTTTCGTCGATTTTTACTATTTTAGTAATGTTTTAGAGTCTGTTTGGATTAGGAAGCAAATCCGGTTTGATTTCAAATTTGACCGATTTACTTCCCTAATCGTAGGAGTCTTTTGAGGATAATTTTCTTATTTCTATTTTTGGCAAAGTTGGTCAATTAGAGTTCTTATTTCTATTTTTAGTAGGAGTTAAGTCGTTGTAGGATTCTTATTTATTTTCTATTTAAACAGTCTTGTAAGCCCTTGAGGCATATCTTTTCATCAATAAAATTTTCGTTTAGTATATTTTCTTCGTGGATTCGATTTCTTCGGTGGATTCGAGATCAACCTCGGTGGATTCGAGATTTCAACTTCGTATTGCGTCATTACTGTTGTTACTACTGTTGTTGTCGTTGCCTCCACTATTGTTGTTGTTGCCTCTCCCACTCCTGCTAGTGCTTCCATTGTTGTTACTAATGCTAGTATTGTTGTTGCTACTGTCGTGTTGCCGTCACTACTGTTTGTGTTGTCATCGTTGTTGTTGTTGTTGCTGCCTTTGTGAGTCATCAGTGCCGCTGGGGTTGCATGGAGGATGGCTAGCGGCTGCCGCTCAGAGCGACTGCCCATAGCCACTCGCCACAAGAAATGTGTTCTATTTTTTTTTCACTTAATCCCTTAAATGGCATTTGATGAGCTGATAAAAAAATCAAAACATCCTTTTAAATTAATAACTCTAATTAATGTTTAATTAACTTTAATCATAAATTAAATTAAATTAGAGGGAGAAAGAGAGGGGAGGGTTTGCCGGTTGTGGGGCGACGGTTCCCATATGCGACAAAGGCGGCGGGCGGGTCTTGCCAACTGCGAACCAACGTATGGAGTTCAATTATGTGCCAATAAGTTGGATGCAAGCTTTTGTGTTCAATTTGCTTCAGTCCTGTAAAACTTTTTCTTCCTACATCCCTTTTTCATTTTTCTTTTATTTTTTCATGACAAAAAGTTTCTACGAAGCGTTCTTATGATCAAGCCCAGAGCTTGTGTTTGATAAATTATATTCAATCTGGCTTATTGATGAAAAATTAGATTGAATTATAAGAGTTGTATACGATTCAAAATTAGAAATGATTTTTTTCTAAAAGACAAAAAGATGAAGAAAATCCTACTATACAGCTTTTGTGATAAATTTTTAAATTCGCAGAGATCATTACTCAATCATTCTAAGCAAGGTGAAAACTTTTCATACCCTAAGATCCCGAGTGAGATCTGCTAATTTCATGTCAGTAAATCACTGCGGAAATTTTTTAGCAAAAATTTTCCTCCTTTTGCTAAAAGGTTTTCTTGATATTGATACCCGCAAAATAAGCGTAATTAAAATAGATCTCACGAAAGGCGCTATTGTGAACAAGATACATTGTTTTAATTACACGAAATAGGCCATATTGTTAAAATCTGATATTCTAAGCTAAAATTTTCCAAGGTAGTTTTTAATCTCAGCTCCACCCTTAGCCACCCATTGAAGTTGTTGTTGTGGTTGTCATTGTTGCTAGTTCGATTTTGCCATCGACGTTGCTGCTATAATTGTTGCTTTAGTTATCCATGGTATTGTTGTTGTTATTTGATATGTAGAACACATTGCGGATACCTTCATGAAGAAACGGGATCGTAACAAGCCCAAACGCGGACCCGGTCGAGGAAAATAGGTTGCAACGAAGAACGGGTCGTAACTTTCAATCTGTAAGTCGGATTTGGATGATTTTTTTTTAAAATCACGTATTTTTTCGAGACAGAGCCAACCAAATCAACCTAGTTCGGTTTGCTCGCCGTTCGTTTTGCCAAATTCCTTCCGGATTGAGAGATATCGGCGTTTTCGTCGATTTTTTACTATTTTTAGTAATGTTTTAGGAGTCTGTTTGGATTAGGAAGCAAATCCGGTTTGATTTCAAATTTGACCGATTTACTTCCCTAATCGTAGGGAGTCTTTTGAGGATAATTTTCTTATTTCTATTTTTGGCAAAGTTCGGGTCAATTAGAGTTCTTATTTCTATTTTTAGTAGGAGTTCGAGTCATTGTAGGATTCTTATTTATTTTCTATTTAAACAGAGTCTTGTAAGCCCTTGAGGCATATCTTTTCATCAATAAAATTTTCGTTTAGTATATTTTCTTCGTGGATTCGAAGCTCTTCGTGGATTCGGAGATCAACCCTCGGTGGATTCCGAGATTTCAACTTCCGCGCTGCGTCATTACTGTTGTTACTACTGTTGTTGTCATTGCCTCCACTATTGTTGTTGTTGCCTCTCCCACTCCTGCTAGTGCTTCCATTGTTGTTACTAATGCTAGTATTGTTGTTGCTACTGTCGTGTTGCCGTCACTACTGTTTGTGTTGTCATCGTTGTTGTTGTTGTTGCTGCCTTTGTGAGTCATCAGTGCCGCTGGGGTTGCATGGAGGATGGCTAGCGGCTGCCGCTCAGAGCGACTGCCCATAGCCACTCGCCACAAGAAATGTGTTCTATTTTTTTTCACTTAATCCCTTAAATGGCATTTGATGAGCTGATAAAAAAAAAATCAAAACATCCTTTTTAAATTAATAACTCTAATTAATGTTTAATTAACTTTAATCATAAATTAAATTAAATTAGAGGGAGAAAGAGAGGGGGAGGGGTTTGCCGGTTGTGGGGCGACGGTTCCCATATGCGACAAAGGCGGCGGGGCGGGTCTTGCCAACTGCGAACCAACTGTAGGACAGTGATGCAAGGTAAATGGATAAGACTTTTATTGTATAATCTCTTGCACAAATAGTATAGCGTAATAGAAATTTTATAGTAAAATTTGAAATTGAAAAATATATAAAAGGGTTATCTAAACTTTTTTTTCTTTGCCGCCACATTTATTTGAACTTAAATGCGCCAAAATTTACTCCATTTTTAGTTTTCATACCCCCAAAGTTTTCTTTCCCCAAGAATACCCTAGAGTTTATGCCATTTTTAAATTTGAAGCTCCAGAGTTTTTTTTATATCCGAAAATGCTCAAAAATTCAACAAAATTGAACTTTAAGTAAAATTTAACTTTGACGAACAAAATTTTAAGTTTTGGGGTACAAAAGTTAAATTCTATTAATGTTGAATTTTAGGGTATTTTCTGCTCTAAGCCATTTTTAAATTTTAAGTTTCCACAAGCTCGTCCCAAAAAAAAATTATGGCATATCGAAACTAAATTTTGTTGAACTCTGAGATATTTCATAGGCAAGGAAAAAGTTTAGGGTGTCAAAGGTATAAAAATGAGGTATATAAGTGCAAATAACCATGTAAATAAAGGTATGTTAAAGGTATGTGAAAGACTGCACATGTGATATCATGCATGTTGTGCAAGTTATAAAACAAAAATCAGGGTAGGAATATAAATTACCCATGTTGGGGTACGTGATATTAATGTAGGGGCGAGTGGTTATAGGCACTTGCTGCTCTAAGCCATTGTTGCTAGCAATCCTCTACTCCCATGTCACCAGATATAGATAACTCGATCGAGGAGAATAAATTTTGTTTAATATTTAACTCAACTTGAGTTAGACCATTACAAAAAAAAAAAAAAAGTGTGATAAATTTATATTTTTCTAATCTAACTTCAGTACAATCAAAGAGTTACTTTATAGTATCATATATAGGCTCTGTTAAGGAGGAATATCATAAAATTATTTTTTAAAATTCTTTTGATAAATTTAAAGATTTAAGGTGTGAACGTGGGGGGAACATCCCACGTGGGTGGGGGCCACCCATGTGGGATGCATGACTCAAACCCTACCCCCCCCCCGGTTCTTTCCTGTGCGCGACCGCAGAAAAACAAAAAAAAAAATTTAGTCCCACATCGGCCAAGTTAAAGGGGAGGAGGAGTTTGTTTCCCTTTAAATAGAGAATTAAACCTAGGATTTATGGTGTGGAGAAAAGTGAAGAAAAAGGGAGAAAAATTTAGGATTTTTTGGCTGGAGAGAGAGAAAAAGAGAGAGCTTGGAGAGATTTTCTGAGAGAGGTCGATTCTCTTGGGTAAAAATCAAAGCTTTTCTTTGGGACGAGCAATGGATTGTACAAGTCATCGGTGTTCTTTATAGTCAAATCTCCCTCACCCCTCCAGTGGGCGTAGGCAATTTCTTAGAACCACGTAAATCTCGTGTCTTTCTTGTTTCTTTATGAATTTGCTATTGTTTGTAGGTTCCTTGATTCATCCCCAATGCTTGTTGAGAGGAAGAGTAGATATCTCACTTTGTTGGAATATTTTACTTTCTATTCTTGTTTCCTTCGTGAGACGGGAATATAAATCAGGGTCTTCTCTCAGGTGATATCGCTTCCGCGGCGTGCGGGCGTGACCTCGCATCCCAACAATTAGTATCAAAGCTGTTATTCAGATTGGAAGTGGTGTAACTTCTGGTTTGAGGTGGTGCTCGGTAATTTCTGAGAGAAGCGGATTTATACAAACGGAGAATGACGTCTACCAGTAAATCGGTCAAAGTAAGAAAATTCGAGATTGAAAAGTTCAATGGGAAGAATGATTTTTCCTATTGGAGGATGCAGATGAAAAACTCACTGATTTAGCAAAAATTGCACAAGGCTTTGGCTGGAAAAGAGAAGAAGCACAAGGATATGTCTGATGAGGATTGGGAGGAGCTGGATCTGGAAGCACGGACGTCGATTATCCTATGCCTTGAAAGGGATGTAGCTTTCTTGGTAGATGGAGAGGTAACGGCTACGGGCGTGTGGTCGAAGTTAGAAAGTACCTTCATGACGAAGAGTCTAACGAACCGGATCTATTTAAAATCTAAATTATATACTTGCAAGATGGAGGAGGGCTCATCAATCAGGAATACATCAACAAGTTTGATAGGATCATATCGGACTTGAAAGACATAGATGTGAAAGTTGTAGATGAGGATCGGCGCTTCTACTATTTCTCTCTGCAGAAGTCTTATGAGAACCCGGTGCAAACACCGATGCTTGTAGGAGATCGAATATAAATCGGTCTCTCGTGATATCGCCTCGCTACGTAGTGCTGACCTCGATCCCAACAATTAGTATCAAAGGCATTATTCATATTGAAAGTGGTGTAACCACGGTTTGAGGTGGTGCTCGGTAATTTCGAGAAGCGGATTTATACAAGCGGAGAATGGCGTCTACCAAGAATCGGTCAAAGTAAGAAAATTCGAGATTGAAAAGTTCAATGGGAAGAATGATTTTTCCTATTGGAGGATGCGATGAAAACTCACTGATTTAGCAAAAATTGCACAAGGCTTTGGCTGGAAAAGAGAAGAAGCACAAGGATATGTCTGATGAGGATTGGGAGGAGCTGGATCTGGAAGCACGGACGTCGATTATCCTATGCCTTGAAAGGGATGTAGCTTTCTTGGTAGATGGAGAGGTAACGGCTACGGGCGTGTGGTCGAAGTTAGAAAGTACCTTCATGATGAAGAGTCTAACGAACCGGATCTATTTAAAATCTAAATTATATACTTGCAAGATGGAGGAGGGCTCATCAATCCGGGAATACATCAACAAGTTTGATAGGATCATATCAGACTTGAAAGACATAGATGTGAAAGTTGTAGATGAGGATCAGGCGCTTCTACTATTTCTGTCTCTGCCGAAGTCTTATGAGAACCTGGTGCAAACACTGATGCTTGTAGGAGACAATTTGAAGATGGATGAGACTAGAACGGCGCTTCTAGCGGATGATCTTCGGAAGATTGCAACCGGTGACATGACTCTTGATGGTAACAAAGAACAAGCGAGGATTGTTTGCTAGAGGAAGGAGCAATGAGCGAGGAAAAAGCAAGGGAGGAAAATCTAGATCTAAATCGAGACCTCTTGCGGGAAAATCTTGTTTCAAATGCGGTGAAGTTGGACATTTCAAGGTCGACTGTCCAAATAAGAGAGTAGGTGAAAAGAAGAACAACAACAAGACTGAGAGAAGAGAGGGCAAGGAAGAGGCGAGCTACGTTTTAGAGGAAGGGAGCGATAAGGAGTGCTATGTCGTCACGAGTGGCGAGGATATCTCAGGGAAGTGGATACTTGATTCTGGTTGCTCTTACCATATGTGTCCAAATAGGAAGTGGTTTACTACCTACAGAAATATTGATGGTGAAACCGTATTGATGGGGAACAACCATGCTTGTAAAACGGTGGGGCTAGGTAATATCAAAATCAAGATGCATGATGGAGTGGTTCGAACCTTGACGGATGTGAGGCATGTTCCCGACTTGCGGAAGAATCTTATCTCAGTTGGTGCATTGGACTCCGGCGGTTGCAAAATTATTACGGAGAACGGAGTGAAGAAGGTTGTTCGGGATTCCCTTGTAGTGATGAAGGGTGTTCGTCACGGTAATTTATATACTCTCTCAGGTACGACGGTGACGAGAGATGCAGCGTTTGGAACTGAAGGAAGTGGTGGAGATCCATGTGAGCACACACGGTTATGGCATAGGCGGCTTGGGCATATGTCAGAGAAGGGTCTAGTTCTGCTTGGTAAAGAGGGTCTGCTGAAGAATCTGAAGGAACCTAGCATGGATTTTTACGAGGATTGTGTGTATAAAAAGTCACACAGGGTTCAGTTTCTGAGAAGCAAGTCTAAGAGCAGAGGGATAATAGATTATGTGCACACGGATGTTTGGGGTCCGGCTCAGACCACTTCTAAGGGTGGTTCCAGATATTATGTCTCGTTCATAGATGACTATTCGAGGTATGCTTGGATTTATTTTCTAAAACATAAGAATGAGGTGTTCGAGACATTCAAGAAGTGGAAAACAATGGTTGAGAACAGGACAGGAAAGAAATTAAAGACACTGAGATCTGATAACGGTACAGAGTATACAGATGGTGCTTTCAAGGAGTTCGTGATCGAGGAGGAATTGTTCGACACCGACACCAGTCAACACCACGTGAGAATGGGGTCGCAGAGAGACTGAACCGAACATTGCGGGAGAAAGCAATGAGTATGCGATCATACGCTGGATTGGGCAACGAATGGTGGGCAGAAGCGGTGGCTACAGCTTGTTACATCGTGAACCGTTCACCACATTCGACATTGATGGTGAAACCGTATTGATGGGGAACAACCATGCTTGTAAAGCGGTGGGGCTAGGTAATATCAAAATCAAGATGCATGATGGAGTGGTTCGAACCTTGGCGGATGTGAGGCATGTTCCCGACTTGCGGAAGAATCTTATCTCGGTTGGTGCATTGGACTCGGCGGTTGCAAAATTATTACGGAGAACGGAGTGAAGAAGGTTGTTCGGGATTCCCTTGTAGTGATGAAGGGTGTTCGTCCACGGTAATTTATATACTCTCTCGGGTACGACGGTGACGGGAGATGCAGCGTTTGGAACTGAAGGAAGTGGTGGAGATCCATGTGAGCACACACGGTTATGGCATAGGCGGCTTGGGCATATGTCGAGAAGGGTCTAGTTCGCTTGGTAAAGAGGGTCTGGCGAAGAATCAAGGAACCTAGCATGGATTTTACGAGGATTGTGTGTATGAAAAGTCACACGAGGTTCGGTTCGAGAAGCAAGTCTAAGAGCGAGAGGATACTAGATTATGTGCACACGGATGTTTGGGGTCCGGCTCAGACCACTTCTAAGGGTGATTCCAGATATTATGTCTCGTTCATAGATGACTATTCGAGATATGCTTGGATTTATTTTCTGAAACATAAGAATGAGGTGTTCGAGACATTCAAGAAGTGGAAAACAATGGTTGAGAACAGACAGAAAGAAATTAAAGACACCGAGATCCGATAACGGCATGCAGTATACGATGGTGCTTTCAAGGAGTTCTGTGATCAGGAGGGAATTGTTCGACACTGGACAGTCAGGTCAACACCACAGCAGAATGGGGTCGCAGAGAGACTGAACCGAACATTACGAGAGAAAGCAATGAGTATGCGATCATACGCTAGATTGGGCAACGAATGGTGGGCAGAAGCGGTGGCTACAGCTTGTTACATCGTGAACCGTTCACCACATTCGACATTGGATGGTGATACACCCTATAGGGTGTGGTCAGGGGAGCATGCAGATTATGATAGGCTCAGAATTTTCGGATGTACCGCCTACTATCACGTCAACAAGGGAAAGCTTGGCGTGAGGGCTAAGAAGGCAATATTCTTGGGATATACGAAGGGCGTAAAAGGCTATCGCTTTTGGTGTCTGGAAGATTGAAGTTCGTGATCAGCAGGGATGTTACCTTTGATGAAAATCCATGATTGCTAGGGCCAAGGATGATGGTGTTAGGGTGATGAGGCTTCTAAGTCTCGTGTTATTGAAATAGAATCTAAAGACCAATCAGGTTCTAGTCGTGTTCAAGTGAGAAGTAAGGTAGATGATGAGCTTGAGCAGGAGGAGGTTCAGCAGGAGAATACACAGGCATTATAACAACAGCAACTCGAGGATAGTTTGGCTTCCACTAGGCCAAGGCGAGCATACAAGCATGTACAGAAGCTGGGGGCTGATCAACCTCTGAAGCACTATGGGCAGGTTAATTTGGTTGAATACGCACTCTCGGTGGAGGAGGACGAGCCGGTCTCCTTCAAGGAAGCTATTCGGGATAAGGATAGTGAGAGTTGGTTGGCTGCGATGGAGGAAAAGATGGAATCTCTTCGGAAGAACCAAACATGGGAGGTGGTCCCATTGCCCGTAGGAAGAAAAGCTATTGGTTGTAAGTGGGTGTATAAAAAAAAGGAAGATCTTTCAGAGCTCGGTGGTACAAGGTACAAAGCGAGGCTAGTGGCTAAGGGTTTTGCACAGAAAGAGGGTGTGGATTACAATGAGATATTTTCTCCGGTGGTGAAACACACTTCTATTCGGGTGCTATTGAGTATTGTTGCTCATGGCGATCTTGAGTTGGAACAACTCGATGTTAAAACGGCCTTCTTGCACGAAGACTTAGATGAAGAGATCTACATGCATCAACCTGAGGGCTACAAGGTTGAGGACAAGGAGGATCATGTGTGTCGTTTGAAGAAGTCACTGTATGGATTGAAGCAATCTCCGACAAATGGTACAAGCAATTTGACTCCTTCATCTTTGAAGCATGGGTTTTCAGCGACTATGATTGTTGTGTTTACATTCGGAAGCTTCGTGGAGGTAATTATATCTATCTCCTTTTGTATGTGGATGACATGCTTATTGCTTCTAAGAGCAGGGTGGAGATAGATAGGTCAAATCTCAACTTGGTGAAGAGTTCGAGATGAAGGACATGGCCGCTAAGAAAATACCGGTATGGAGATTAGAAAAGAGCGGCGAACCGGCGATTGTTCTTGAGTCGAAGGGCTACATAGAGCGGGTGATCGCGAGGTTCGATGCAAAGTGCTAAGTCGGTGGTGACTCCATTGGCTCCACACTTTAAGCTTAGTAAACAATCTCCCACTACATCTAAGAGAAGACGATATGGAGCGCGCTTCCTATGCTAGTGCGGTTGGCGCCTTAATGTACGCAATGGTGTGTACACGCCCGTGATATTTCACAGCGTTAGTGTGGTCGGTAGATTCATGGCGAATCCGGAAAAGCGACCGGGAAGCAAAGGAAGTGGGTCCTGAGGTACTTAAAGAGTACCGTTGATACAGGTCTGTGTTTTGGTGGAGAAACATGTCAGATTGATGGGATTGTGGACTCTGATTATGCGGGCGATCTAGATAGACGGCGATTAACTACTGGTTATGTATTCAGGATACATGGGGCTCCGGTTAGTTGGTGATCGATGTTACAGGCTACAGTGGCACTTTCTACTACAGAGGCTGAGTACATGACCATGGTAGAGGAAGTGAAGGAAGCATTGTGGTTGTGGGGTCTTCTAGATGATTTGGGGATTGAGCAGGAGAACGTGAACTTGTGATGCGACAGTCAGAGTGCAATTCACTTGGCGAAGAAGCAAGTTCATCATGCTCGTACCAAGCATATCGATGTCAGGTATCATTTCGTGCTAGATGTCATAGAGGAAGGTGATATTTCTCTCATGAAGGTACACACGAATGAGAATCCCGCAGACATGTTAACTAAGGTGGTCACAGGTAGCAAGTTTAAGCATTGCTTGGACTTGCTTCATATCAACCCGTGTTGATCTGCCCAAGAGGGCATGGCCCTTCGGGGCGGTGATGGGGTGAGGTGGAGACTATATGGAGAACAATTACAGAACTACGGTTAGCTTGATCCCGGTGAAGGGTATGTAGGCAACCATGGTATAATGGTGCAGCTGGATTGGCCTGATTTGGCTGATGTAGATCTCTCTAGTAATGTTCGCGGTGTTCTTCTGGTGTTCGTCAAAATTTAAGGTTTATCAAATGATGTACGATGTGAAGAATTGTGAACATGGGGGGAACATCCCACGTGGGTGGGAGCCACCCACGTGGGATGCATGACTCAAACCCCAGCCCCCCCCCCCCCGTTCTTTCCTGTGCGCAACCCCGGGAAAAAAAATTTAATCCCACATCGGCCAAGTTAAAGGGGAGGAGGAGTTTGTTTCCCTTTAAATAGGGAATTAAATCTAGGATTTGTGGTGTGGAGAAAAGTAAAGAAAAAGGGAGAAAAAGCTAGGATTTTTTTGGCGGCGGCTAAAGAGAAAAAGAGAGAGCTTGGAGAGATTTTACAAGAGAGAGGTCAATTTCTCTTGGGTAAAAATCAAAACTTTTTCTTTGGGACAACTTGTGGATTGTACAAGTCGTCGGTGTTCTTTATAGTTAAATCTCCCTCACCCCCTCCGGTGGGCGTAGGCAATTTTCTTAGAACCTCGTAAATCTCGTGTCTTTCTTGTTTTCTTTGTGAATTTGCTATTGTTTGTAGGTTCCCTTGATTCAGTCCTAGTACTGTTGAGAGGAAGAGTAGATATCTCACTTTGTTGGGATATTTTACTTTCTATTCTTGTTTTCATCGTGAGACGGGAATATAAATCAGGGTCTTCTCTCAGGTGATATTGCTTCCGCGGCATGCGGGCGTGACCCCGCATCCCAACATAAGGAAAAATCATGTTGAGGCCCAAATTAAGAATCATCATATGATATAGCCCATTGACTAAAGTCAAATGCGCTTAAGTCCAATTTTTCTTTCTTTTACCTTCTATCTCTTTTTTTTTCCTAAAATATCTTGTCTTCTTCTTCTTCTTCTTCTTCTTCTTCTTCTTCTTCTTCTTCTTCTTCTTCTTCTTCTTCTTCTTCTTCTTCTTCTTCTTCTTCTTCTTCTTCTTCTTCTTCTTCTTCTTCTTCTTCTTCTTCTTCTTCTTCTTCTTCTTCTTCTTCTTCTTCTTCTTCTTCTTCTTCTTCTTCTTCTTCTTCTTCTTCTTCTTCTTCTTCTTCTTCTTCTTCTTCTTCTTCTTCTTCTTCTTCTTCTTCTTCTTCTTCTTCTTCTTCTTCTTCTTCTTCTTCTTCTTCTTCTTCTTCTTCTTCTTCTTCTTCTTCTTCTTCTTCTTCTTCTTCTTCTTCTTCTTCTTCTTCTTCTTCTTCTTCTTCTTCTTCTTCTTCTTCTTCTTCTTCTTCTTCTTCTTCTTCTTCTTCTTCTTCTTCTTCTTCTTCTTCTTCTTCTTCTTCTTCTTCTTCTTCTTCTTCTTCTTCTTCTTCTTCTTCTTCTTCTTCTTCTTCTTCTTCTTCTTCTTCTTCTTCTTCTTCTTCTTCTTCTTCTTCTTCTTCTTCTTCTTCTTCTTCTTCTTCTTCTTCTTCTTCTTCTTCTTCTTCTTCTTCTTCTTCTTCTTCTTCTTCTTCTTCTTCTTCTTCTTCTTCTTCTTCTTCTTCTTCTTCTTCTTCTTCTTCTTCTTCTTCTTCTTCTTCTTCTTCTTCTTCTTCTTCTTCTTCTTCTTCTTCTTCTTCTTCTTCTTCTTCTTCTTCTTCTTCTTCTTCTTCTTCTTCTTCTTCTTCTTCTTCTTCTTCTTCTTCTTCTTCTTCTTCTTCTTCTTCTTCTTCTTCTTCTTCTTCTTCTTCTTCTTCTTCTTCTTCTTCTTCTTCTTCTTCTTCTTCTTCTTCTTCTTCTTCTTCTTCTTCTTCTTCTTCTTCTTCTTCTTCTTCTTCTTCTTCTTCTTCTTCTTCTTCTTCTTCTTCTTCTTCTTCTTCTTCTTCTTCTTCTTCTTCTTCTTCTTCTTCTTCTTCTTCTTCTTCTTCTTCTTCTTCTTCTTCTTCTTCTTCTTCTTCTTCTTCTTCTTCTTCTTCTTCTTCTTCTTCTTCTTCTTCTTCTTCTTCTTCTTCTTCTTCTTCTTCTTCTTCTTCTTCTTCTTCTTCTTCTTCTTCTTCTTCTTCTTCTTCTTCTTCTTCTTCTTCTTCTTCTTCTTCTTCTTCTTCTTCTTCTTCTTCTTCTTCTTCTTCTTCTTCTTCTTCTTCTTCTTCTTCTTCTTCTTCTTCTTCTTCTTCTTCTTCTTCTTCTTCTTCTTCTTCTTCTTCTTCTTCTTCTTCTTCTTCTTCTTCTTCTTCTTCTTCTTCTTCTTCTTCTTCTTCTTCTTCTTCTTCTTCTTCTTCTTCTTCTTCTTCTTCTTCTTCTTCTTCTTCTTCTTCTTCTTCTTCTTCTTCTTCTTCTTCTTCTTCTTCTTCTTCTTCTTCTTCTTCTTCTTCTTCTTCTTCTTCTTCTTCTTCTTCTTCTTCTTCTTCTTCTTCTTCTTCTTCTTCTTCTTCTTCTTCTTCTTCTTCTTCTTCTTCTTCTTCTTCTTCTTCTTCTTCTTCTTCTTCTTCTTCTTCTTCTTCTTCTTCTTCTTCTTCTTCTTCTTCTTCTTCTTCTTCTTCTTCTTCTTCTTCTTCTTCTTCTTCTTCTTCTTCTTCTTCTTCTTCTTCTTCTTCTTCTTCTTCTTCTTCTTCTTCTTCTTCTTCTTCTATTGCAAAACAAGTTAAAATTGAGAATTTATTGTATCCATGGTTCATTTATTTTATCACATTAATTTATATCTTATATAAAGTCCATAAACCAAATCACAAGATCTCAATACTTGTTCATGTTCAAAATCATGCTTTTCACATATCATTATTTTTCATGTTTTGTAAAACAATTGAGTTTTAACAATTGGAAAATGCAATTTGAAAAATTTCTTCATTTACATGTTTATCTTTATATATACAAACATTTTCCTAATTTTTACTAATTTTGGAGTTGTTTTGTTATTTTCAATTGAGTTTACAAAAGAAGTTTTCAGCAGTTTTTAGAAACTATTTATTTGTGTTCAAATAATTATTTCTCACAAATGGGAAGTGATATTTCATAAATTCTTTTGTAACATGTTTATCTATATCTTTATAACCTTCCCTAAATATTTCATAATATTTGGAGTTGATTTACTATGTCAAATTGATTTTACAATGTCAAGCATTTTAGCAGTTTTTCAGAATCTGAAATATCTGTCCTGAAATAATTATTTATCCCAAATGGGAAGTGATATTTTAGAAATTATTCCTCTAACATGTTCATATACATGTTTAGAAATGTCTCTCAAAATTTCATGATTTTGGAGTTGATTTACTATTTTAATTGATTTTACAAAACTAGATATATAAATTTCCAGAATCTGGATTTTGGGGTATTTTGGTCTTTTCAGCCTATAACGGCTAGTAACGGCTAATTTTTATTTTTGAACATTTTTGCTGGGATTTTCTTGGGTTTTAGGCTTTGTCTCTTCATCCTATATATACCCCATGCCCTCATTTATTTCAGTAATAATCAAGAAGGTTTTAAACACGTTTTTGAAGAGTTTAAGTGTTTGTTTAGTTTGTTTGGAAGTTTAGTTTGTGAAGAAACTTTCACAAGAGCTTGAGGAGATCATCCTTTGGTGTTTGAGCATTCAACTCTTCTCCTTCTCTCTTGTCATCTAGAGAAGTTTTTCTAAACTCATATCTAGCGATTTATATGTTTGATTTTCATTTCCATAAGCTAGAATTTATTTGAGTTTAGTTTTGATTATTTCTCTTTGTCTACACACACAACCATTGAGCTTATAGTATTTGCATACATTGTATAATTTGAGTTGTGGGTAGTGTGACTTAGAGAGTGAGCTACATTGAGTTCTCATCCATTGTAGAGAATAAAATTTGTATTTGCAAGCTTATTGTGAGGACTCACATTATAATACACAAGGACACCGAGAGAAGTGTGCGGTGAGAGACGGGGTTGTCCCAAGAGGAGTGGCGTCGGTAGTAAAGCCTAGGGAGAGGTAGTAAATCCGAGCACTTGAGGGAAACACGGGCTTGAGACCGACACTTAGAGGGTGAGGTTGTGTGATTGCAATTGTGAGAGATTGTAAAATTTTCGGTGAGCTAGAAAATCGAATGTGTAGATGTTGTAAACATTATTGGTGGCGTAGAAAACCGGTTGTGATAGTGGAGATCTCCTCGGCGAGGAGCGAGATGTAGGTCGTGGGGACCGAACTCCGTGATCATATCGTTTGTTTGTGTTTGCTTAGCGTTCATTTCTATTTGTGCTTATTGCCTATTTCGCCAATTTTTATTGATCATTTCATCCACTATTTTGTTTAGTATTGCTTACATATCCTTGCATATAATCTTATTGAATATCATTCTTGCTAGGATATAATTTGTTAATTAGTTTTAATTGGCATTAATTCGGATTAGATTAGCATATTGTCCTATTCACCCCCCTCTAGGGCAATTTCATCATCTTCTCCTTTCTCATCCCTCTACTTTTGTCCCCACCTTCTTTTTCCTCCCTCCTTCATCTCATCTACATCTTCCTCCCCTCTCCTACCTTTTATTGTGTCCCGCAACAGTTGCAATATCACCCATGTGCCATAACCTTTGCTTAAACGGATTATCGTCTAAAATCACGCCAAAGTTAACACTCAACAGTTAGTTTAATACCTAATAGTTAAACTTAACACCTAACGGTTAAACTTAACACCGAGGCTTTAAAGTTAACAAGTAAGTTTTATATTTTTCCTCTTTCCTTAACCATCTTTACTCTTTCTTCTTCCACAACCGTCGTTGTATCCCTCAAAGTCTATCTCTTTGGCTAAGACAGTCATTTTTTAGTGTTAAGTTTAAATTTTGAGTGTTAACTTAAAATTTTGAGTGTTGAATTTAAAATTTGAGTTTAACTTTAAATTTCCAGTGTTAAAATATGTATAATTTTTAAAGTTAACACTTAAAATTTATTGTTATTTAAAGTTTACATTCAAAATTTATAGTTAACGCTCAAAAGTGGTCGTTTTTAGCCAAAGGAGATGATCTTTGAGAGATGTAATAGATTTTGTGGAAGAAGTAGAGATGGTTGATGAAAGAGGAAAAACGGAAGAGAGGCCATGGCAGTGAAAAAAAAAACTTAATTTTTAGTTCATTTTAGACATCACATGTTAACTTTAAGGCTTACATGTTAACTTTAAAGTTTTCAGTGTTAAGTTTAACTGCTAGATGTCAAATTTTAACTGTTAGGTGTTAACTTTAATTGTTACGTGTTAATTTTAACTATTGAGTGTTAATTTTAGCTATTGCATATTAACTTCGACGTGACTTTAAGAGATGGTCCGTTTAAGACAAAAATGATAACCTTGAATGATGCAACAACATTTATAGAAGAAGGATGAGGGATAATTGAAAAAAGAGAAAAAAATAACAAAAAAGTAGCTATGGCGGTGAAAATGATAATGATTGAGAAACAACGAGAAGAAAGAGAAAGAGAATGTAATAAGAAAGATAATGGTGAAAGAAATAATGGTTGAGGAAGAGAGTAGTTTAGGAATAAAGAAAAATTATTTTCTCTTTGTGCTGAGGTGGCTACATGAAAAAGGCTTTCACATGAGAAAGTGGGTCAATGGAAGAAAACACATAAGAGAAAAGTTGTAAAGGGAACAACATGTGAGGATTTTTAAAAAGGGGCCTATAGACAATTTCTCCAAGATTTAATTACTAGTATAAAATTATAAATATTCCAACTTGAAAACAGCCAATACCTCCATTCTGATGAGACCATCGAATGAACTCCATCTCTAACCGCACTTTAACCAACCACTTCATCCCCCTCTGTCCTTGCATCCCTTCAAATCCGCAGAACCAAACCAGACCACATGCGTACCAATCATATACTGGGCCCACCATTGTGGGCCCTCAAGAAAATTACCCAACCCTCACACGCTCACAATTTAAAACCAAAACCAAAGAAGACTTTTAGGTTCTCAATAGAGAAGCTCTGCAAAGCAAAAAACAATGGAGAAGAGAAGGAAATCTGAGCCCATTCTTCTCCTTCCTTTGACCCTTCTTCTTGTTTCCTTAGCCTCTTCTTCTGCTTCTCCTTATTCAGAGGATTCTGCTCTGGAGAAGGACAGGGTGCAGAATTTGCCAGGGCAAGATTTTAATGTTGATTTTGCTCATTATTCTGGTTATATAACAGTTGATGAGGAGGCAGGGAGAGCTCTCTTTTACTGGTTCTTTGAGGCCGCTGAGGATCCTGCATCCAAACCTCTTGTTCTCTGGTTGAATGGAGGTATGCCCATGAAAAAAGAATTGACCCTTTTTTATCTGGTTTTTATTTTTTTTAATTATTTGCATTTGAAGTTCTTTTTTCCAATGAATAAGCTAATGTTTTTAAGATGTTATCAACCTGTTAACTCGAGGGAGAGTGGGGAACATTATCATTAATACTCATTATAATATGTCCCTCTGTTCTGAAATTATTCAGAAACCAATTTCTGTTTGGAAAAGTGAAGAAATGAATTATTTTGTTTTTTTTTTTAATTTTCACGTGATAATTATGTGATGTACTTTAAACTGAACTCTGAACTGTGTAAAGCGTGATGTTAAAGTTAAATTTAGCTGAAGTTGGTGTATTATTTGGGGGGAAGTTTTTCGGGATCCAAAGTTTGCAACCGGTGAAGAACTTTAGGGTGTCAACTGGAAAATGCCTTTTTTTCATTTTTTTTTCTTTTTTTTTCCCGCCCTGTTGCGGGGATTTGGCTTACTATAATGGTGGTGAGTCAGGGAGTCGAAATTTCAAGGAGAAATTGGAACTTGGGAAAGCGGGTTTGATCATTTTGGTGAACGGAGGTTTTTCCATTAAACTGAAGGAAGAAAATTTCCTTTCTGCTCATAATTCTTGAGCTTTTAAGAGTTGAACTTTAGCTTTGATTCTACTACTCAGCGATTGTTTTCTTGTTTTGTTAAATGGGTGAATTTGGGTTTCGGATTTTGGGGTTAGCATTCTGATAAAAAGTGTTGTATTCAAACTGGCTGCATCAAAGAAGGCAGTTGGTTTCTTGGTAATGAAACCCTTTGCTTGCATCCACACTATTTGTTTCTTTGCATCAAAGAGACGTTGTCATAATTTTCTGATACAAAATTTATTGCAATTTCAGGGCCTGGATGTTCTTCAATTGGTTATGGACAGGCACAGGAAGTGGGACCTTTCCATGTTAAGCCAGACGGCAAAAGCCTTTATTTGAATCCTTATTCATGGAATCAAGGTGGAAAAAAAATTGTTTACATCTCTTCCTTCTTAACTTTACCAAATATATATGATTATGGACAAGAGCTTAAATTTTGTGCATATCATAGTCATAGCTATAAGAACCAATTTTTCTTTTTTCTTTTTTTTTTTTTTCCTTCTTTTTAGGTTGAATGCCAATATTTCTGCTAACCAAGCAAAGCGAAATCTGTGACTCTAGTTGTTTGTTTGGCTACATGTGTTTCTCAAGCCATTTGCATTTGTTTTCCATCTCTATAATCAATAAAGACGAACTAAGCTTTAACCTTCTTCCTCTGTTCGTCCATTCTATTAAACAAAATTCCGATTGAGGTGTTACTTTTTCGGCACTCCAATATCCCTTGTAGTTCTAATGATTGTGATGTAAGTTGCATTCGGTTATTGATTCAATTTTGTATTAATCATACAATTTTTTACCCTTTTCTCTAATATTTATTTCAATTATTCTGAAAGTGTATTTGATGTGAATGTATATCATTACTGTAATAGCACTTGACAATTGACATTTGCAGTGGCTAATATTTTGTTCGTTGATTCTCCTGCTGGGGTCGGATTTTCCTACTCAAACAACACCAATGATGTGTTGAGTAATGGAGATGAAAGGACTGGTAAGAATGTTACATTCTACTTGACCTACTTTAAACATATCGCCTTGGTTATTAGGTAGAGGTTAACTTAGTTTTTCCTCTGTATTCGAGTGCAGCCAAGGATTCCTTAAAATTTTTACAGAAGTGGTTCAAACGGTTTCCTCAGTACATGGGACGTGACTTCTATCTAACTGGAGAGAGCTATGCAGGTTTAAGGAGATTACATTACCAATATCATTATTAGAAGAAGCTTCAATTTCTATTCTATATGATAACAAATTTGTAACCAGATCAATATATTTAAACCACTGTGATTCTTACAAATCTCTGCTCTTTTTCTAGGGCATTATGTTCCTCAGTTGGCCCAAGTCATCGTAAGGTCTCAGAAATCGACAGGAGACAAATCAATTAATTTGAAGGGATATATGGTATGAATCCTTGACTTGGGTTTTTTCTTACATATGGAAAGTTCGATTTTCAGTTCTTTTATAAGTACCTTAAAACCAAAAGGGAGCTTTACTCAGAAATAAATGCAGGTGGGAAATGCTCTAACTGATGATTTTCACGACCATTTGGGACTCTTCCAATTCATGTGGGTTGCCGGCTTGATATCAGATCAAACATACAAGCAGTTAAATGTTTCATGTGTCTTTGAGTCATTTCTACATTCATCAGAACAATGTAACAAAATCCTTGACACTGCTAGCAGTGAACTTGGAAACATTGATCCATACAGCATCTTCACTCCTTCCTGTCCCGTGAATGCTACTTTTTCACAGAATAAACTGCTCAAAAGATTACACGTGAGTATTTTCTATCGGAGGTCAAATGCCAATTTTTTGCCAATTTGAGTTTGTTTTCTCTGTAACCCGTCTGCAACTTACTTCCTTGAGCCTGTCAATATTTCAGTTGTTAAACAGATGTCAAAAGTATTATCTAGAGGAAGCTAAAATGACTATCTTGGTTGATAGTAATGAACTTCATAGAGAAGAAAGATCGAATAATGCTCAAAAGAATTTGTATAATATCCTTCATAAGTTTGGTTGTCACTTTGTCACTTTTACATGGAATAAACTTACAGCATCTAATAATTTATTTACTACCTTTTCATGTCAAACTATTGCACCGATTACACATATGCTTTATGTTAACAGTCAGTTGAAGCGATGGGTGAAAAGTATGACCCATGTTCTGAGAAGCATGCAACAGTTTATTTCAACCTGCCTGAGGTTCAACATGCACTTCATGTTAATCCAGCGGCTGCACCATCTAAGTGGGAAACCTGCAGGTAAGCACATGGAACTTTAAGTATTGGCATTTACTTTGTGCATGAAAATAGGTTATGTTTGCAGTGAATTCAGTGCAGGTTGCAACTCTTGAGTAGTCATCTACTCTTTCCATCTGTTTCCCTGTTTCCGGAACGCACTAAATGTGGCATCCACTTCAACTTTCATAACTTGAAGATACATTTAACATGTTTTTTCTTGAAGTAAAGCTATACTGAAAATTCATCGGCAACATTTCATATGATACTCTTTTCTTGAAGCCTTTTGCTCAACTAAGAACTAACAATTTGTACTATTCTGAGGATTAGACAATGTTGAGAAACTACCATTTTCTTTTCTAAAAAAGAGTAACAGATAATAAGGTGGAAACTTCTTCATTTTTTGCCCTACTTCTTTAGCTCTAATAAACTCACTCGAGAAAAATCTTGGACAAACAGAAATTACGTGACTTCCAACAAATTTGTTTTTTTCGATAGCCTCAGACAAATCAATCGAACACTACTTGAAAAGGGCTGTTCTGTTTAGAAAAGAAACGTTCCAAATGTTCTTGAAAATTCTTGCTTCCATTTGTCTCTATATGCATCTGGATCCAGATTCATGGATCTCTCGGTTTCAGAAATAAGAGTGTTAAACCATTTCTTCTGACTCTCTTCGCACCATGCATCCTTTCAAATAGCATTGGCCCAATAAAAATTGTCCTTACAATTGGTGGCTCCCCAGACGCTGGAAATGGCAGCTTGATTTCATCCTGCTAATCCTCCAAAATCATTCATATCAAATATTCTAGTTTCTCCTGTTTGTGGTCTCCACCACCACACTCGCAAGTTCCTTTCTCTCATATTCATGATTTTTTCTCTAAATACTTTCTGTTCACAGTCTATAATTCTGTCACCATATACTTTGTGGGCCCCCCGTCGGAAGCGTAGCGGTATATATATATATATATATATATATATATATATATATATATATATATATATATATATATATATATATATATATATATATATATATATATATATATATATTATTTCGAGTGAAATAAGTTCTAGTTGTTATAACTATAACTGTAATTAGGTAGGAAATTGCTATTTCACTTTCAGGTCAGTTGCACATTTTGTCCTTACTATTCTGTCATTTTAATATTATTGCACACAATTTGTTAGTTTTTCTCCTGACTTCAACTTTTAAAGTTTGATAGAGCTAATCCAAAATACAAGGGATACTTGGTTTGACTTCTCTTTATGGGGCATTCTGGAGATGTCAATCACGATTCCTTGAAAGCTGTGAAATTCCTGTCAAATATCATGTAATGTGCTATTGAAATCCAATTGCATGTTTGTTTAGTTAGTTTGAATGAAGGTTCATATTATCATTAGCTGGGGAGTCGATTCTCGTCTATCCTATATTGCTGTAGACATTTCATTTAAATCTGGGCTTTAAAAGCTCATTCTCGATTTTCCTTGATTGGCATTGAATCATATTATTTTAAATTGAGTTTCATTGTCCCATTAGTTAACTTGTTTCTTGCAGTAATGCTGTGTATGATAATTGGAGGGACTCTTCTAGATCCATGCTACCCATATACCACGAGCTTATAGAGCATGGCCTTCGCATATGGATGTTCAGGTGAGCTCAACCTCAATAACTTTTTTTTTTAGAACTTCTCCACAAGAGTAATTACATGATTGCAACATTATTTGATGAGTAACATGTGCTGATATTTTAAATAAGCTTATATTGAAATATCTCATGCATCAAATGGTCTGTCTTATCAAAAAATTCATCTCAATTAATCTTTCCTGGTCTTAAAATTATTGTTAATTTTCTTATATTGAACGAATTTAAGCACATCCTGTTATAAAGATTCCATGATAGTACTTGTTATTTTCTAGCACATAAGCAAGTAACACAGAACTGTTATGCACTCTCTACTCTTTTACGACTCTAACACAGAACTGTTTTGCAGTCTCTACTCTTTTACGAATAATTTTCTCTATAATAACCTCCTTATTTTCAGGACCAAGTTTTCTCTTAATCATCACTGATTAAGAAATTTTAGGTATGGTATACCGATAACAATTTGTGTGTGCAGTGGTGATACAGATAGCGTACTTCCAGTTACATCCGCACGTTACGATGTTGATGCTCTCAAACTTCCAACTGTAACTCCATGGCATCCCTGGTATGATGACGGTCAGGTATGATATCATATTTATCTCCGTGTGTGTGTCATTGTGTTAGAGCTGAATTACACAATTGAATGACAGAGGGAACTTTTGAGTAATTTCTTCTTTTTAACTAATTCTCCTGTATCCTGTATTATATCATGTCTCACCTTGTAGGTTGACTAAGATAAGTACATGGAATGATTCCTTTAAACTTTCCATATCGTGAACATTGTTGGCCCCCTACGTAAGAGAAACAAAGGAAAGTATTCTCATTTATGCTCTCAGCACAATACAAATCAGTGTGAAAAGTGAAAACCTATTCACTCATTCCCTTTTCCATGTGCTCTCCCCTTCTCCCGATATTTATTCTGATTCACGAGTCTAATTTACCTATAGTACCATGTTAATGTCATGCTGCTTCTTGCACATGGATACCACAAACGCTTGCACCATACTTTAGCTGATTGTTAGCATAGTATATGTTACATTGATGTAATACATGTTTCTTTGTATGGTACATGTGCATGAGATGTATGATAATCTTTTAGATTATCTCCTTGACCGTTCAAGGTATGTCTATCCGCCAACTGCAGTTTTTGGTTCCTAGATGAAGCCTCTCTTGCTCGTAGTTGTGGGAGCCAGGAATTTGATCCGAAAACATATTGTATCCTTTTCTGTGCTTTCAGTTTGTTGCTAATTCTTGCATAAGCCTTCTAGACTTCACTTTCATGTTTCCTAGTCAATCCTATTTTATAATAGGGAAAATTGCTTAATCACCACACTAATGGTGTGATATTATTAGTAAATTCAATTTCATCCACAAAGCGCAAACTATCAGGCCACAGTTTCATGCAGATGATAACGATGACATTTCTCTCTTATTACGATTTTCCTATATTACTATAGAAAAACATAAACCCCTTGTTGCTCTTGCTCCTAAATTCATATGTAATTAAAAGGCTATATATTGATCCTAAAACAGGTTGGTGGGTGGACCCAAGTGTACGAGGGGCTAACATTTGTTACTGTGAGGGGTGCTGGCCATGAGGTTCCTCTTCATCGACCCAAGCAAGCCCTCGTACTCTTCAAGTCATTTTTGGCGGGAAGCCCATTGCCTACTCTCTCCGAGGTTGAAGACTCTTAAGCTTGGTTTTCACCTTCGATTGCTGCAGGCTAATGGACATTTCAAGCTTCTTCAGCCTCCAGTTTAAATAAAATGCAAGGAGAATGCAGATATCTTTTCTTCAATACTATTTATGTACTCCCCATCCTCGCAATAGACTGGCAGAGGGAGACTGTATTTTAGGCTTGTCAATTGTTGCACAAGCACTTTCCTCTTTCAAAGCATGAAATAAAAAGCTGTTAGTTGTATAAACTGCCACACCCTTTGACCTTCACTTTTCAAAACTATATGAGCATTTAGTTCATAATTAAATGTGTATCAATGTCCTGTTCTTGTCGTTTGTTATCTTTAATTACTCTCACTACGGTGAAGATTGTTGGAGTCAGCTGCCATGTCAGCCTCATCTGCCTTCTCAAGATCATTGCCTGTATTTTCACTTCAAAAGGAAAAAAAATTCCCCTCATCATGTAGATTTCGATTACTTGAGCATCTTATAACTAATAGAGAAGAAAGAAACATACCAATGGTGTGACGAAGAGGAAGAAAAATCGAACAAATAAAATTGCTTACCATGCCAATCGTGTGCTCTCAACTAAGGCTAAAGCCGAACCTCTATTTTTACCCCAAACGTCAAAGATTTTGATATTCTCTTTTGCGAAACTTCTCTAAAAAAAAGGAGAAGAGAAGATATGAATATATTCTTGTTTTCTTAATTTATTCTTCTTCTTCATATATTTTTGCTCAGGAGGAAGACAAGGCGAAGAATTTGCTGGGCAGTTTTTCAAAGTGGATTTTGCCCATTACTCTGACTATATAACAGTTGACAAGCACTCTGGGAGAGAGCTCTTTTGCTGGTTCTTTGAGGCTATTGAGAAACCGAAATCCAAGCCTCTTGTTCTCTGGTTAAAGTATGTCCATGAAAAAGAATTTATTCTTTTCTACTATATTGTTATTTATTTTTATTTTTTTGGATTGTTTGCATTTAATTCTCTAAAGTTTGATTGATGTTTTGAAGTATATTTTTTCCACAAGAAAGGAAAAAAAATAACATTTTAAGATGCTCATTGAGGGAGAGCGTGTAAAATATCATTAATACTCGTTATACTATATCCTTCACTTCCCAAATTATTCACAGACCAATTTGTTTTTGGGAAAATGAAGAAATGAATTATTGTTTTTATTTTCAATGGGTTTATGGTTAAGTAGCCAAAGAGGAACAGAGGTATTGGAAGGGTATAAAAGTCCAAAAGTTTGTCACTTGATAATTATATGATGTATTTCATACGGAATTCTGAAAGGTAAAAGTGAAGGTATTAAAGTTGACTGTGGGATACTTGGTGGTGAAAGCTTCAGGTGGTAAAAATTTTCTTTTTGCCCCTCTCTGGAATGTTTTGGATTATGGCCTGTTTGGTTCATTACATGGTAACCATTTTTTGTGGTTTCAAGGGGAAAAAAATCAAAATATCACATATGAGGCCTACTTTTTCATCATTTTTAGCCCATTTCCTCTCAAAACAACCCGAAATAGGTTTCCAGTTTTTGTGGGATCCACTGCATTATTAGCATCTCTTAGTGTGGGTCCGTAGACACTCTTTCCCCACTTTTTTCCCCTCCAACCAAACAGATGAAAAAATTGTGTCAGACCCTATTTCCTCATGTGCCTGCGAGCCAAACAGCCCCCTAGTGTCGTGGTGGTGGACTGGTGGGTCAAGGACTTTGAAATTTCAATGAAATATTGGAACTTGGGAAGTAGGTTTTGTTCTATTTGGTGATGGGCCTCATGGAGGTTTGTCCTCTAAAAAGAAGGAAGAGAACTTTCCCTTCTTTGTTGATTTCTGTTCATGATTGTGATTTTACTACGGATATGAGCTTTTAAGAGTTGGGACTCTGGCTTTGGTTTTAGTGTTTGCAATTCTCGGTTATTGCTTTGTTGATTACAATACTCACAAAAATGACTAGGTTTTTTTTATCTGGGTGAGTTTGGGGGGCAAGATTCTGATAATAAGGTTGTTATCTTCAAATTGGCTGAAGAAGCAGTTGGTTTGTTGATCAGACAGCAATTGGCAAGTGACATTGCTTTTTCAGGACCTGGATGTTCTTCTGTTGCTTTTGGAATGCCAGAGGAAGCGGGATCTTTAACTCTTTATCCTCCTCCTTCTTCTTCTTCTTCTTCTTCTTCTTCTTTTTCATTTAAATTTTTTTTGTTGAATGTTAATATTTAATTGATCAATCAAACAAGTTAAGCTTAAAGCCTCCTTCCCCTGGTTGGGTTTTGGTTGTTTGATAGAGGTTAACTTAGTTTTTCCTTTGTGTTCTTGTGCAACCAAGGATTCTTTAAAATTTTTAGACAATTGGTTCATGCGATTTCCTCACTACAGGGATGCAATTGCTATCTATCTGGACTCTGGAGAGAGCTAATGCAGGTTTAAGAAGACTACAAGCTTTACTTTCTATTATCATGACAAAAAAGTTTGTAAAAATGAACACACATTTAAACCACTGTGATTCTTACAAATCTCTGGAACTCTTCTTTTAGAGCATTATGTTCCTCAGTTGGCCCAAGTCATTGTAAGGTTCCAAAACTGACGGGGGACAAATCAATTAATTTGAAGGGATATAATGGTACGGATCCTTGAAATGGGTATTTTCTAATTCTTTTCGTATGGAGTCTTTCATACATACCTTACTCAGAAATAAATGCAGGAGGGAAACGCTGTAATTGATGATTTTCACGGCCATGTCGGAATTTTCCAAATTATGTGGACTGGCCGGCTTGATATGAGATCAGAGTCCTCAGACATACAAGCTGTAAAATGTTTTATGCACTTCGAGTCAATAATACGTTTATCAGAGCATTGTAATAAAATCCTCGGCACTGGTAGCAGTGAGCTTGGAAACAGCGATCCATACAGCATCTTCCCTCCTCCTTGTCCCAGTAGTGCCTCTTTTTCACGGAATAAACTACTCAAAAGAGTACAGTAAAAGTTGCATTGTTACCCAATATTAGAAAAAGAAAAAGAAAAAGGGGCAAAAAAGCAAAATTCCAGTGATTATAGGCGTAATTAAAGGGATGACTAAAATTTCATAATGGTATTTTAACATCATGTTGCACAACAAGCCACATTGGATCCGCGGAATGGCAAAATGGGGAAGAAAAGAAAGGGGCATTCTCATTTTTACCTTTTTAATTTAAGCACTACCAAGAAGATCTTAGATAGGATTTAAGGCAGAAAGTGATACAGAAAGAATGAGGCAACTCTGATCATTGATAAATATACAACAACTAATGTAGATTTCTAATAATATTCAGTGAGGAAACACCCATTTTTATCATATCTGATCGTCGGTAAAAATTCTTGATAGCATTTTAAACCTGCATAAAATGAAAAATGAGGCAAACTCTAATCATTGATAAATATTCAGTGACAAGAAAAGCTCCCAGTGTTCTGCAATTAATAAAGGCAAGGCACTTTTACCATGAATTTAATACAAAAGATCTCATTACATCAATTAATATTTTGCTAGTAATGAGCACAAAGTCTGAAGAACACATCTACTAAGGATTGATACAATTCTAAGAAACAGTTCTCTATCAATGTCAAAACCCAAATACAAGAAACTTAGGCATGAGAACGAGCTGGTCATCAGTAGAGCATGTGAACAACCTCTTCTCCATAACACATTAGCACTTTCCGCTACTCATTTTCCCTTCCTTCTCCTATCTCTGTCCCTTTCTCTAGTTCTATCCCTTTCATGGTCATCTCGCTCTCTGCTTCCACTCTTTTCTCTTTGACGGTGTCTATCTTGACTCCTATCAGCATCGCTCACCCTTTCCCTGTCTCTGGTTGATGACCTCTTTTGTGGGCTGCGGCTTCTGCTCTGACTTCGGTGCCGCTTCCTTGAAGATTCATGGCCATCTTCACGCTTACCCTTCCTCTCTGTTGATGTCCTCTCTGCAGTTCATTCGTTAACACAACCTCAAACTTGAGGGAAGAATAATTAATCTTTTCTGACTTTTGTGTTCATTAAATGGTTCGTTTTAACAATATAAGCCTCATGCAAACTTGAAATATTGATTTGTTTAGCATCCAGAAATTAATCTCTAAACGCAGACATTATAAAAAGGATAAAATCAATTTTATTTGTATTTTGCATCAAGTGTCACCTATTAAAATAACATCAAGTGCACATATACAACAAACAAAATGGGCATGGTTGATGTTAACCCACATATACCACAAACAAAATGGGCATGGTTTATGTTACCTTTCTCATCCTCTATAAAAATGACAATCAAACCTTTAATCTATGGTAATGTCAATTCTAGTATTCATGTAGAAATTAACAAAAACCAATCCACTGAACTAAATAAATACAGGAGTAAAAGAACATCATCAAAGCTAGAAAATATTGTTGCTGAGTGAAGACTATCTGACATAAAAGAGGATTCTCTCTCAAAAGATAAAAAAAGTCAAATATGTCTCCAGGAAGATCCTAAGCTATGTTACCTGGGTACTTCTAATCTGGAGCCGTACTTGACACGTACCCGTACCCATACCCAAACTCGTTGGACACTCCTTGCATATATGCATACATTTATTCAGACATGTACTCAATTATACAATACATGTTTTAATTTAAAATACTTGTCATGCACTTTTTGGACATATATCATACACTTCACATCCACTTCTAGAAACTCGTTGGACATAGATCAGGTCCCGAATAATTATTTTGAAGGGTTGTTTGGATGTCTACTTCAAAAACTAGTAATTTTCCAATTTATAATCCACATAATAAAATAAACATAAAAATGTTAATAGGAACTTTAATTCTTATCCTTGTTCTCATATAATTTATTAATTCCAATATATAGTATATGCGTATATAAATATTCATACAGCCGTGTCCCTGTACCCTACCTTTTACAAATTTGCCGTGTCCCGTACCCATACCCATACGAATATCTGTACCCGTACCCATGCAACATAGATCCTAAGAGAATGAAACATCCCAGAAATGAGACATGCATTCAACATGAAAAGCAAGAGAATGGCAAACAGACAGAAATGCTTTTTGTGCTGTAACTTACGAGATAATTGCCTACTGGAGCCTTCCACAGAATCTAGTAAACCAAGCTCTAACTGAAGCCGTCTCCGATGATTTGCAACTTTCTTTTCTATTTCCTCTGGATTTCGAATTCCTCGCTCTTCAAGAGTTTCACGATATTCTATTACAGCAACCTCCAAACGCCTGAGTTTTTGTCTGCAAAACAAAATAACAGCAGCATAAGATTTCAATAAAAAAAAATGTGTTACACTTCAAAACAACTGATGCATATACAATACAAGAAAATGGGTCATGACCTGTGCTCTTCACTCATGTTACTCTCAGGATAAGGAAGATTGTTGGCGCCAGCTGCCATGTTAGCCTCCTCTGCCTTCTCAAGGTCACTGCCAGCATTTTCACTTCCAGAGGAGGAATAACTTAGGCCTAAACCTCGACCACCTTGCTTGTCTTCATCATCGCTGCCATCATCATCTCGAGACCATTTAGAATCTGGTAAAATAGGGTCATATTTTTCTTTCTTGCTAGAGAATGCTCTTAACTCAGGCTGAGGAATCGCAAGGGTTGGTGCTAAAGATGAAAAAACATTCCCATGTCCCTCTTCATCATGTCGACTCCACTTACTCGAGCTTCTTGGGTCCATCCCACGGTTGGCTTCTCTGTGACCAGCATTATTCGCATTCAAACTGTCATCCTCTGTTCTATTATGCTTGCCAGAATGGCTATGCACGTATCTCTTGTCATCATCTCGATCATATCCCCTCTGCTTTTCTGCTTCCTCCAGATTCAGCAGTCTTGCAACCATCATTTCCCTACCACCAACAAGTGAGAGACCATTTTGCCTGCAACGTCTTTCCAGTTCAGTAAGAGGAAGACTTAGTAACTCCTGCATAGCTGCTCCCTTCCCCATTGCCAGTGCAGCATCTTGATTAATTTTGTCCCCTTCTTGAAGATCTTCGGAACTACTTTTGTTTTCAATTTCAGGTGCATCTCCACATATAGAATGGAAAGGTGTGACACCAGAGTTCCCTGATCGGAGAAAAGTAGCGCGCAGCCCATTGACATATGCATCAGAAAAAAGAAACCAGTCCGCCCATACCTGAAGAACCTTTAAAACTCGTTCCTGAAGCAAACACCAAGGTAATTGAAGCATATTATATAGGGAAGAGCTATTTGGTAAGCAAAAAGCATCGGACTTGAAGAGAAATCCAGAATCAAAAGTTACCTTGAGGGCCTCGGCAGTAATCCTTCCTGTAATACTACGATATAAGTCATTGAAGCTCTCCATTATGTCTGGTAGAGTAGCTTCAAATTTTGTCCGATAAGCAGAAGCATTTTTCACTGGAGCACTACTGTTATGCAGGATATCAGACACCAGCATTAGCCTTGCAACCTTAGTTGGTATGGGGGTTTCTTTAAGCGTCAATGATTCCGTAAGAACCTCAACCACCTATATGATAAGCAAAAGAACAATACCAGAATAAATTAATTGAATAGGAAAATAACTTTCTTGATCAAATCGTCAATTTATTACTAAGCATGCAAATTGTATAAAACGAAATACAGAAACATTTGTGGAAACGTCTAAAGTTCTGTTACCTGGGTACTTCTAATCTGAAGCCGTACCCGTACCCGTACCCGTACCCAAACTCCTTGGACACTCCTTGCATAATGCATGCATTTATTCATGAATGTACTCAATTATACAGTGCAAGTTTTAATTTAAAGCACTTGTCATACATTTTTTGGACATATATCCTACACTTCACATCCACTTTAAAACTCGTTGGACATAGGTCAAATTCCGAATTATGATTTTGCAGGGTCGCTTAGATGTCTAGTTCAAAAACTAATGATTTTCCAATTTATAATCCACATAATAAAAGAAACATAAAATGTCATAGGAATGTTAATTCTCATCCTTGTTCTCATACAAATTATTAATTCGAATATATAATGTGTATATAAATATTTATATAGCCGTGTCCCCGTACCCTACCTTTTACAAATTTTCCGTGTCCCGTACCAATACCTGTACTGATACCCTTACCCGTACCGCTACCCATGCAACATAGCAAAGTGGCAGATCATTCTTGTAAAATACGATGGTCTATACATAATGATGAGGGAAGCATCATTACCTCTCCAGCTGCATCAGCATTATCCAAAGCAAAACCCATAGCTTGTTTTACTTGGCTCCTCTCCAAAGTTAACGCACGCAACATATCCTCAAATTCATCTCGTTGTGGATCTGTTAGTGTTCTTTCCAATTCCACACGCTATGAAACATTAAAAGTAGTTCACTTAGATTACTTCCAATCAATACATGTTTGACATACCCACAAATCCTTTTATGGTTAAACTATATCTGAAACTCATATATTAAAGGAGATGCCAAAACCATAGTGAAAGTTAAAGGCAGCTAACCCTGCTTCTACCAGCTGCATACGTGGCTGTAGCTTCTTTCTCTTGCTCTGGACTTGGAGTAGGAGGCAAAGAGGGTGGAATCCATCTAATTGGAAAATGACAAATTACAGCATGATATAAAAGGTAACAAAACCCAACAAATACTTCATTTTTATATAATATGACACAGGAACACAGAGCTATGCATACTGCAGAAAAGATATATTTATATTGAGGTAAATAAGGAGAATATGATTACCTCCCACTTCCAGTTATCATGATAAAGGGCTCTGTCCTCCACCGTTGAAGTGTATCACCCTGCATTCCAACAAAAAACTCTTAAGAGACCAGTTGAGACAACAGTTTCCAGAGCATCCCTTATACTACAATGAGAACAGCAGCATACTTCATAACTTTACACAAGGTTGTGAGCCCCAAAAGTAGGCGTCCTTAATCAAGTACAAAGTTCAATACCTCCTTTGGTTCAAACATTTTTAACTTTTTGCCCTTGAACCTAAATATGAAGACGCGATAGAAAGAACAAATAGGATGTACTTTTTATCAAAGGCTAAGTTGGTGAAAAGCTCAAGTCGACTGAAAAGAAGTGCCTTGGAAAATTTGTGGGAAGGATAATAAAGCAAAAAAGTCATAAGAAAATATTCCAACTCCTCGCAACATATCAATTTAGTGTTTATCTATAAGACATGAAATTCCACAAAAAAAAAGAGCATGCTATGCTCCTATGAAGAAAGATATCCTAAAAAAAATGTGGAAGGAATCAATGACAAAGTCATAGACATCTGGAGATATGTTATGGTGTTTTCTCCTGAGCAAGGTTGTGGAAAGCGGCAAGCAGAGTGAGAGGTGAGGCACCGCTTAGGCTTTTTTGGGGCTTAAGCGGTTCAAAACGGAAAAAAGTGCCACGGACAAAAAGGGTCCAAATCCTATTAAAATTTTAAATATGGATACAAATTTGAAAAGAAGAATTTTCAAGAAAAATCTAAAAATTATAAAACCGGCAAGTTGGAGAAGACTTGTTGACTGAATTTTGGGTGAGCATCGACGGAGAAGAGACGGACGAAGCGGTAGTGGAGAGAAATTTAGGTCTAGAGTTTTTTTTGGTTCGGATTGGGAAGAGATGGTGAATGGGGTTTTAATTATTAAAGCGGTCGCGTTCGGATCTGGTATGCATCAAAACCTGTTACCCATTTTTTAAAGCACTGGAAAGTGGTTTTAAAGCGCTTTTACGCGCCGCAAGACGCCTTTTTGAGTAAAAGCCAAGGGCGCTTAATACCAAGAAAAGCGACAAAAGCAAAGCGGCTAGGGGCCGGTTCCTTAGCAAACGGCTTTAGCGGCGAAAAGCACCGCTTTTTTCAACATTGCTCTTGAGATATCATGCAAGTAAAATATTGTATAGACTGAACTAATTTAAGGTAATATATTTGTAATTCAGTGACAGCTAGGCCAAATTAGTAATCATTGTTACATATACTTTACAATGAAACAAAAAGAAAAGGATGATACTACAAAAAATCTTAGAATACAATTAAAAGATGAACTATTACTATTTGATCTCAGAGAACATATTTGACCACCTTGAAACTGACTGGAGAATCGAATAACCTCAAGGAAGAAGGGGTACATACTGCAGGAAGATTCACAAATAAAAGTTTGTAATGGGTAGTTGCACTGCTTTAAGAAATCAACTATCACCAAGGAAGAGGAGCAAAACTCAAAATGGAAGGGTATTTGGTCATCAGTCATGTAACTGATCTCTCTCAGGAGACCGAATGTTTCCTCATAAGGAAAAAGAATCAAGGACGGGGGACTTGATAATGTATTACCAGACAGCTGTTATCTCATCTTCAGTTAAAGCTCTTAAAGTAGATAATATTTAGTCTCATCATCTTTCAACACTGTTTCACTTTTATTCATATATTTATATAGCACATCTTCCCTGTTGATACTGAAATAGACTTTCTTGCAACAAACTACTTGCAACAGATACATGGATTGGTCTCCAAGGGAAGTCCATCAAGCAAAAAAATTATTGCTACTTAACTTAGCTTTGGACCTTGACTCTTATGTCTTTTAACTCTCTTCTGCCCTCATGCTTACCTCTCATCAACCATCCCCTATGAGGAAAAAAAGAAAAAGAAAAAAAAAGGACGTTGCAAAAAAACCTAGAGGTTTTTAACGAACAAACTATACCTGGGCAAAGGAGTAAAGTCTCCAAACATAGTATGTATGTTCTTTGGATCCAAGCTCAAATAAGAAATTAAAAAGAGGATTTCCACGGCCTCTCTCCATAACAGCTTGTTCAAAGGCACATCCGCCATCCAGAACGTGTAGGGCCATTGTGTCAATAACATGTTGTAAGTGTTTATCTTCGGGAAGAAGAACCAGTATATCTGGAACATTTGGGGTAAGAACCTATACAGTGAAACCAACACATGATAAGATAACATTGTAACATAAAAATGAACAATTAAACAAGTAAAATAAATGAACTCCTTAGTTTATGCAAGGAATGCGGATAATTAAATAAAGTTGACTTCCTAGCTCAAGATAAATAACCAAGTTCAATTTTCATTTTGATTAAAAAATTATCATTTATGGAATAAACTAGAAGAAATAAAAAAGAGGAAAAAAAGGAAAAGGTTATATCTGGATTAACCTACCAACTCAGAACTTTGACTAGTCACAGACGTAACTGGAGGACCATCAGGGCCAGATAGAATCACAGTGTTACCCTGCCAATCACCAAAAGAAATGTTGTCATACAATAATTACTTTATAGACTCAATCATAGGAAGAAGATGAAAAAGGTAAATATAGGAGAAGGGTTCTGTATTAGCTTGTTGATTTTATTCACAGTGCAAACCCTAACAGAAAAATTATAGGAAAACTAGTAAAGAAAGGGAAAAACCTCCTTGTTTCTAATAGCCATGTGCCCAGGTGGGGGAGCAGGCAGAGCCTGCGCCGGAAGTGATACCGACTTACCCCACCCAATCTTCAATTCATAATCATACACAACTACACCTGAAATAGGAAATTATAATTCATCATTCAGTTTAAACTACAAAATCTAACAGTGTTTCAAAGCTAACTGCTTCTATAAAAATGATGAAGAATATATAGGTGGTTACCCCTTGTATAAATGTTTAAAAGGTAAATGAAAATTTTAGTAGAATTTTACTAAAATTCTGAGATCAGACTAGGACATGGGGCTCGGTACCAACATTTAGTTTGCATGAAAAGTATATTCAATGTATAAAGATAGCAAAAAGGGGGGAAAAGGAAGAAAGTGATAAAGATAATAAAGTGATAAGCAGTATGACTAGCTGCAGCCATCTTCCATGAACTCTATACTAGCCAAGTTGTATAGCTAAAACCAGCTCATAACATAAAGGGAAACAAACACAGGTCACCATGCTGACACTATTGGAAAAGAAGTTTTACCTGAAACAAGAATATACTAGTGTAGACAGCCCTTCCCATCTTGAATCTCTCTCTTTTTCATTTTAATCTTAATGTCTGAGATTTTGGGTTGCCATCCATGATAATATGTGTTCCATCGAAGAAACAACATATAGATGTTGGGAATTTGGTACATAGTAGACGTATAGGCACATTTCCTTTTCTTCTTTTAGCACTGAGTTGACGACCTGAGCATCTACCTTATTATGATACAGGAGAATTGCAAATAGCCAAATAAGAAAATGCTTCAGAAAGATTTCTCAAAGAATTTAATGAGCATAAGTGCTTCTCTTTGTTGTGGAACGATCTTCGAGAGTCCTATGAGAGCAGGGGTGGTGGTTATCTTTTTTGGCTCCACTTGATCAAACCTAAGCTGTTCTTACAGGGCTTCAACCAAAGTTGAAACCTACCAGAATAATTAGGTATTACCCAGGGTAGGTCTGACTCTAGACATGCTGCTGAAACTTATTCTTTTAGGTCTACCTCTAGTCCTTCAAACTATGAAACTAACATCCAATGCCTCCTCTTAAACAACTCATTGTTGATCTCTGTTTCAAATGTCCAAACATAGTCAAACAATTCCCACTTTATCCTTGTTTGACGCTATATAAAACTTCTTGTTGATGCACTACTTCTAATGTTCTACTTAAGTGTACTTTTACTCATCTCAATGATTTCAATTCAGCCAATCTCAGTTTCTCAATGCTCTTTTTCCTATATGTCCAAATTTCAACACATAAAGCATGAATAACCATTAGTACAAACCTTTCTTAGTGTTCCAATTTTAGAGATTATCAGTTACTAGCGCCATCAAATGGGCAGGACAACTGCTCCTACTACAAATGTACTTGAAGAGTACAAATTGTACATTAACGATAAACAGAAATATTGACTTGATTTAAAGGAAACACCAACAATTTCCATTGTTTATGCCCATTGTAAAACTTGAAGATTATAACTATCAAATCATGGGCAGTGATACAAGTATAAGTGATAAACCTTGCATCTCATCCTTGGCAGCCTGTCCATCAGCTCTGTTCATGAATGCAACAAAGCCACAATTTCTTTGCCTCCTACGTTCTTCTTCTGTTCGAGGCCACATTATTTTCACACTAGCAATGGGTCCAAACCTTCCAAATGTCCTTAATAGAAAATTTTCATCCACCTAAGAAAACCGACAATGAAAATTGTTAGTAAAACAAAGCTTAAACAATCTGCGAGTTTAGCAAGTATCCGCAGTGATGCTTGGCACCTGTGGTGAAAGATTCCCAACATACAAATTTGTAGTCTGGGGATCCCCGTCGTCAAATGATCCTAGAAGTCTTCCACTTGGATCAAACTCATCAGGCAATTCATCGAAACGGCTGGGTGGCTGAAAAAGGAGCAATCCATATACTAAAATTTCAGTTCCATAGAAAACAATTAGGATCTAAAATAAATATACACAAATACAATCCAGATACGGCAATGCTTAAGAATGTAAACGCATAAAGTGGAGTAATTAGAGTACATAGCAAACAAGCATTATGCAATATGCAAAAATAGGAGAATATGGAAATGAAATCCATGTGCCAGAACTTTGCACAAATGGAAGATAAGATAAATTTGGCTTCATTCAATAGCCTAGGATGACAAACAAGACTAAGCAGTAGTATATTTTGCTTAAGTGGATTAGCTATAAACACTGCAGAAGAACTAAAACAACAAGACAGATAGAAAATGACAATTGCATACATAACATGCACACTTATAAAGAAATGATCATTAACCTATGTAGCATGCAGATTTCTATCATGAAGCTGTCCCATGTTGGACACACATGTATTGTATAACTTTTATAGTATTCCGCATATCAGTGTGTCATATCCATGATTTATGCAATATAGGTCTCCACAAAACCAGAAAGTATCTTCCTTCGGTGTGCAGTTCTGGCTCAAACCAAGTTATTACAGGTCAGGTATAAATGTGATCTGGCTCAAACCCAACCTGGATACTATATGGAAGTAGCCCATTGTCCCATTTAATCAGATGATCCTTTATTTCTAAGGTAAAACATCTTTTAGCACATAAAAGAACATTTAAACATTGATGGTCCTTGTACCCATTGAACCTCAGTTAGATCTAGATCCAAAGCCTCCATAAACATTCTTCTTAACATAGTAAATACTTGTATCCCCACCCCCAACCCCACCGAAAAAATCCACCCCAAAAGCTTCTAGTATTATTTGGGTACACCAATTAATTGCCAAGAATCCAATTCATACATGGACAGTCTCAGGCTGAGAAATATGATCAGTATAGGTCACAACCAAAAGGCCCATTGCAATTGGCAATATAAGCAAAAGTTGATAGATCAATGAAGCATGGGGACAGGCTCATATGCTGAACAAATAAAAATCATAACAATAAATTTGAAACTCTTATTTTCATGCAGTTTGTAGTATTTGGTTGCTGAAGAGGGAAAAAGCAAACCGCCCAACACAAGGATCCAGTTGTGGTAAAGGTATTCTCTTTCCTCAACTATAATTAAATAGTGGGCCCAATTCCTGCTCTTATCAAAGTTTAAAGTAGGATAA
The DNA here is from genome assembly GCA_012295165.1 of Asparagus setaceus. Lineage (NCBI taxonomy): Eukaryota > Viridiplantae > Streptophyta > Magnoliopsida > Asparagales > Asparagaceae > Asparagus > Asparagus setaceus. Next base: position 46,787,674 of record CM022705.1, on the reverse strand, counting down.
GGCTTACCACAGAACTATCACCATATCGCCCTTCGCGTCGTTGCTCACGTTCTTGATTACGCTTCTCCCTCAGCTCTTGTTCAAGCTTCAGCTCTTCCAGGAAATTATCGATTGCACGTGGTTTTCCTTTCTCCTTTTCCCTTGGCCTCTCATCATCCTTCTGCAAGTCAACAGAAAAGCTTTAGAAAAGAAAATCATCTTGCAAAAACTTTTAAAGAGCATTTTATAAACTAATGTGATTGTTGCTATGAGCCAAGGTACGTCTAGCATCGCTTAATTGCAGTAAAAGCCTAAGATTGTACCACATGGTATGTATACATTTTAAGTCGGAGAAATTTACCAGAAGAGTGGATCAGTTGAATTGATCATGAAAAAAGAAGATAGGATAAAAGTTGTGGGAAGACCAGCATGTTGAACAGGTTGGACTAGAATAACTTATATCCAGTATACTACCAGTTCTGGTTCACTCTTGTTTTGGGTACAGGACTCAAACAGCATTGGTATTGACTACTTAACACTTAAATACGGGATTTACGGGCGGACCAAATTGATTCCTTTTTAATTTCAATCAGTGCAATTCCAGTTCTTTTTTAGTGACAAATTCATTTTATAATATTTTTTATTCCACATTCACATGTATATTAAACACGGTTATTGTTACGCTTGAACACGTTCATACAACCAATAATCAAATAATAATAATAAATCTAAATGCAAGGCATTTACTATTTGGGCAGTGATTCTCCATCATATTTTAAATCATGTCCTTCAGGAATAATTTCCATATTATTTTAAACCATCTCCTTCGAGAACAATTCCAAAATTACATTTAAATACATAAAAAAATATCCTTCACTAAAACAGTTATCAGTCAGGCTAGAAAAATATATTTTTCACTCCTTGTGCATTTAAATACATTTTTTTATGTTTTTTAAACATTCTGCTGACAATGAACAGACAATGGAAGCAACTAAGTGCAAAACCATTTACTATTGGCTGCAATCCTCCATCATAGCTTAAGACCTGTCCTTCACGAACAAATTCAGCATTATACTTCTCCACTGTAAGTGTGGAGGAAAGACCTCCAGGATCAAATGACCTACGCCAAACCAGCCAGGCTTCTCACGGAAAAGGTACCAAAGCCTCATTCCAAGAAAGTGAGGCTCACAACTTTACTCCAGCTCTTTCAAATACAATTACTTAAGCAAAACCCAATAGGACAAATATAATTATAGTCCATAAAATTGAAGCTTAGACCCAAAAATCAGATCGTCGTGATGGATGATCTAAGATTATATTGAGGAAACCCAGAGTTTATATGCTAACCTTTTTCTCTGGCTCAGTCCCTTTATTAGAAGGTGGAGGTAGAAAGGATGGCACATACCTGCAGAGAGAGTGGAAGAGACATTGTAAATTTGTAATGGCCCAAAATAATGGAAAACTAGTATTTATATGTTTTTATATATAACAAAAAAGACATGTTACAAATGTGAGAATCAACATATTACTGTGATCAGGTCAAGCTTACTTGACCGAGACCAAACACAAAAAGGCTTGCAGTTACTAAACACAAAAATAACTATATTGACTATAAAGCAAGGTTTTAAATGTCGGATGTCGGGTTCATGTCGGACGGCTGAAATCCATGTCGGATAGCGGAAATCGGGGATATATCTGGGGACATGGACTAAATATCGAATTGCCATATCGGGTGGTGCGCATATGTATACTATCATGTCCTAAATGTAACATAAGCATTCCTAAATTCAATTTAAGCATACTTTATAAATTCTATAGTCTAAACATATAAAAAAGTAAATAATATATAATGTTTAGGGTCACTAACCGATTGTAGAAATTTGATTCTCGATTGCATCTTGAAACCATTCACCAGGGGTAGAGAGAGATAGATTGAGAGAGAGAAAGAGACAAAGAGATTGAGAGAGATAGACTCAGAGAGAGAAAGAGAGACTGAGAGAGAGACAAAGAGATTGAGAGAGAGATAGACTCAGAGAGAGAAAGAGAGAGAATCAGAAACTCAGAGAGAGAGAGATAGAAGAAGACTCACCAGTCACCAGAGAAGCTTAAAGTCGTCGTTGGGTTTCGACGTAGCAGGGAAGAGAGAGAGGAAGAGGCGGTGATGGTTCCGAAGTCGCAGCCTCGCAAGGAAGAGAGAGAGAGGACGAGGCGGGGATGGTTCCGAACTTGCAGCGACGAGGACGAGAGAGAGACGAACAGCGGCCATTTTGCCCTATTTTTTTTTTTTGCTATCGGGTTCATATCTCTCAGAACATGTCAAAAGTGAAACGGGTTTGGGTTTTCAACACTAAACCCAAACCCAGTTAGAAAAAAACAGTAGGAAAAAAAGGCCATATCGGCTGATTTTTCAAAGCTGAAAAATCGGCCGATATGGCCGATATATCCCCGACATTTCCGACTTGAACCTGAAAAACGACATACGACTTGAAATTGCCCAAGTCGTGTCGCTCGAGCCCTCAAACCGACATGTCGGACATGTCGGCCGACATTTAAAACACTGCTATAAAGGGAAGGTTTGCTTTCTTTTATAACAAGCTAGGATAGATGGATGGTATGACTTCGATAACCGAGAAGTCTGCTAACCTTCTCGGATATCAAATAGGATGGAAACAAATAATTATAAAACCAGAAGCAACCAGCTCATAACTGGATATTGGTTTTTTAGACCCACTCCCAGTACATGCTAGTTTAAGAGTTCAAAAACATATTGTATAGTTTATGATAGTATTGGCTAACACTTAATTTCTTCTGTTAAATTCAAGTACAAGATTGATATTAATCTGCTGCTGAACTGGATCAAGAGAACACAAAAACAAAGTGCTGCTGAACTGGATCAAGAGAACACAAATGGAAAGAGAACTCCACACACACACACACACATAAACTACTGCTGACCTGGATTAAGAGAACACAGTAATAGTTAGATACTTGGACAATAAATGAGCTCAAAAGTAAGAGAACACAGTACTAGTTAGATACTTGGACAAGAAATGAGATCAAAAGAAAGACGGAGAAATAACAGGTACTACAGAATGATATCATTGACGATTAGAGTGGTTTTTGTTAATGAATTCAGGACAATCATACTACTCATCACAAGCGATCGCAATAAAAAAAGCATTTACAAAGTGCTATCGAGAAAATGATCCCTCCATTTCCTTAATAAAATAGCAGCCAAGGACTACGGAGGTGTTTGGCTGAGCTTATTTTTTGGTCAAAGTAGCTTATAATCTAGCTTTTTATATCTACATGTTTGGTAACATTCCATATAAGCTAGCTTTTAAGTCACGTTTAAAAAAGTTGGGGTTCCCCGACTTTTGGAAAACAAGCTCATCTAAATAAGCTAGGCTTGACCAAGTAAATAGCAATACTACCCAAACAATTTTTATACATTTTTTCATAAAAGCCAAAAGCCACCAAAAACCAGCTTGGCTTATCAGCTCCAAAAAATAAGCTCTCCCAAACACCCTTTAACAAATAAAGAAGATACTTAGAAGATACTTATGAAAGGAATGAAGAAAGAGTTGAAGCAGAGCATATAATGTAGCTCAATGAGTTGTTCACGATGCCCTTATATATACAAGGGCAAACTGCACATTGACTATCATGTATGGACAAGCAACTAAGTCAAATAAATGATAGTCTCTAAGGATGTTATACATTTCCTATCAAAAATAAAAGGAGTAAACTATTTCCACAAGAACAGCAGAATACAACACCATTGGAATAGCATGCAAGAAGTTCCCGATCCAGCACAATATAATATGGGAACCGGATCTCATTTGGCCTAAGAAAAGTGAGTTGTCAAATGTCATAGGATTTTATATTTGGCCTAAGAAAAGTGAGCTGTCAAATGTCATAGGATTTAAAATCATCCTACACAGAATATAGGTAACAATAGTAGTTACCAGCCAAAACATGCCTTGCTTCCACTTCTGGTACCAGTACAGTAGAAAAGAAATGAATCATCGGCCATCTCTACCTCCCTCTAATATTTTCCTTCTAAGTATTTTACTTATCTTCATCAGTTAATGTTTCCTTAGATCTTTTTCTTGCCAGAAAATTTTGAAGAATAGCCCCAAGGTTTCACCTGCATATCAGCCTTTTGATTTTTTTTATTTTAAATTTCAGTAAATTCCCACAAAACATGAACTACATTAAACCTATGCTAAGTACACAATTTTAACATTAGTTGGTACCTAAATTAATGTCCAATTAAATACCAAGTCTCATTACTTTGATATCGAATATAAGATAATTCCCTCTGACTATCTTCCTAGTACCATAAATATTATCTCAAACCTCTCAAACAACATCATTTTCTTTCTTATACCTCTATTTTGACACATGCACTAGCCTTGAAAATCCACCATCAGTTCTATCTCTTGAATCCCAAGATAAAGAGTCGCTAGGTAAATGTTGTCCTTGTCTAGAACCCTTCTTTAAGTCTTTGCAATTGCAGCTCAGAATTTCTGGTTAGCCTATATGCTACGACATGCCCATGAATTCCTCGGGATCTACATATCACTTATGGTAAATTCAAGCTTGGTGAAACATACCAGTAAGGTATTACAGAACTTAACCTCCGAAATTGAATGTGATCCTCTGTTATCTCCAAAAGAGCAGATAATTAAAGTAACATGAAATAATGAAGAAAAAGCACTAAACCACAACCATTAGAAAGCAGAAAAGGAAAGGTGATAAGAAAAGTTCTGAGGGACCAATAAGATTGTCAAATAGATGTCCTCATAAGCAGAAATTGTAGAAAATCTTGTCAAAAATCACACTTCCAATAAATATGCCCATTCATTCACATGTCAACAAAATATATACTATGTATTAACGTGGAAATAGCCATGCTCATAAGCATATACTTCCTGCAGACAAAGACAAATAAAAATCCAAATAAACTACAGTTTCCATATCAGTGCAGAACCTACGCCTCGTTCAGCACGTGGAATCGAGCAGAGTGAGAATGCAATGAAACAAGGAATGAATGGAATTAATGTAGGGATGGGATGCACATTTCCATTTCACATTTGGGTGCAGTTAGAGACTTGAAATGGGAATGAGCATGTTTGGAAGTTATGTACTTTTTTATTCCCACTTCAGTGGGAATGCCTATTCCCTAACATCTCATTAGGAGTGTTATCATTGTGCGAGGCGCAGTGCGGGGAGGAAATTCCCTTTATGCGCACATAAGCAAGGCGCAATGTGGTGCACACGCCCAAGTGAAGAGAGACGTGCATGGCATGCATAATTTTTCAAGATAGACAATCAAGCAAGAAAGAACATGTTTATGAATTTTCACATAAAAATTATGTCAAGATAAATAATACCTACTACCAAATCACAAAATAAGGCATTCATTCATAATAATAACGCATTCAACATAGCAGCAAAGTTTATAATTTTCCAAATGAAAAGTTAAATCAATAGTAATAACAAAGCGAAATCAAATAGTAAATGAGAATGGGTTAGAGTCCTCAATCTGGCTACTAAAAACGCTTAATGGGTTTAGTTTTCATTCTAGGATATGGATATGGGTTATCGAGTATAAGGACCTGACTGAAATATTAAAGAACAAAAACATATAAGGCTACGCCTTGGGCAAAGCACCCTCGCGTAGGGCTCCTCCGAGATGCAAAAGGTGTTGCCGCATCAATGCAGGGTGCTTCGCCACCACCCCGCATCGTTGGGCACATGAGCGCAATAAGGCGTGCGCCTTTGATAACACTTCTCACATAAAGCGGGAATTGATGAGAAGTGGGAATAGGATTTCTCCTATTCCCAGCTTCCAAAAACACGTCGTGTTTGGTATGAAGAAATGAGAAGTGGGAATTGGAATTCCATTCCCACTCCTTCCCGCGTACCAAACGAGGCGCCAACGCCACAATCCTAGTCCTAAATTGGTACAACCAAAGATGAATCAACACTAATTCAAGAGAAATTTCTTGAAATCTCAGTGTAAGCAAAGGCATTTCACAGGAAATCAAAAAATTTAGGTACACGAAAACTCAAAGACAATTATATGATTTGATTAGTTATCTACATATGGACTGACAACATATTGAATAACCGAAGTGTACTAAGTTAGAAAGTCCTTTGTTGGGATTTCAACTTTCAACTTAATTACAGATTGAACTACAAGGCAATCAAGTTGGCAAGCAGCTAAGACGTCATCAGCTTATTACTTATTCTGAATTAAGCATCAACAATAGGGGTAACTCTAAGTTGGAAAAGATATAAATAGGATAGTGTTAAGGATAACTATCACAATTTAAGTCACATAACTCCTAAAAGTGTTAAGTTTGGAAAGGATTTAGGTAAAGAGTCTATTGATCCATATGTGGCTCATAAGAAACCATTTTGTCATGAGGTTCATAGTTGGAGACTTTACGTGTAGGTTGTTTCTTTTTTTCTTTTTCTTTTTTTTCAATTCATAGTGAGGCCTTATGAGATTGTAGAAGTTTCGAAAATCAAGGCAATAACACCAATTAATGGAAATTCAATTCAAAGATGAGAGAACACAAGGACAAATGTCACAGGGTAAAGAATCTGGTCTACATAAGGTATTTATGAACTTACAAATAAATGAAGAGGGAAGATCCTCCTAAACAATCTCTGAACCAATGGCAGGCATATTCTTCATTGGTATTGTCAGGATAAAGGTATGGACATGCTACACTTATCTCTGCGGAAAATTTACTTTGACAACACACATCTATAGCTTTTTGTTTCAATACTTTGCCCTCACAAGGACAGATGGCAACTAGTCGTTCTGGTATTAGAGTCAAAAGGACAATTTTGCTCACAGATCTATTCATCCCACAGTTTCAAACTATAGGGAGGATATAAGTCATATTTTTCTCTTCACCTTTTAAAATGCCAATTATTTTAATCTTTTAATGTCTACTATCCTACAGTTGATTCAAAAAAAATATTTTTAATTTTTTAAATATCCAGCATGTCATATCATTCTAACCCCAATTCCTTTTCCTTTCCACAACATGGATCCTAATACATCAAAATAAGTACCGGGTTCTGAATTGAAATTAGAGTTGGTAAACCGAAACTTATTAATAATGAAGTGACATTAAGCTTAAGCTTAAACAAATCCTAATTCTAAAACAGCTAGCATTTTAAGGTTCAGATATATGTTTGATTAAGCATAGGTAGAGAGTTACTCTTGGATTATGTTTTGGGTCTAGGTCAGAGAAAAGAATAACCATAGGGTTGTAGTTGGATTTGAATATCAATTCAGAACAGGAATAGAATTTTCTAATAGTTTGTTCCAGTTTAAATTTTTCAATTTTTAGTAATTTAACCTTTTTAACATATAGATGATAACATAAGACCACAGCAATTTCAACATAAGAAACAACATGACCACCCCTAAGGGAGAAATACTGAAATACTAACAAATGAACTTCCAGAGGGATGGACATTAAAAGAAAGTTACATAGACTATTGAGTCAAATTTTGTGAGGATAAATGCAATATACCCTAAGGTCAATTGACAAACATATCAGATGATCTATATACAAACTTTCAGATTACCTCCTTACATTAATTATCTCAACTATGGCTTTACCATGTAACCTAAGTCATACTACTCTTGGTCAATGATCTATATACAAACTTTCAGATTACCTCCTTACATTAATTATCTCAACTATGGCTTTACCATGTAACCTAAGTCATACTACTCTTGGTCAATAAAAGTGGTATGCTTACTAATTTAAAATTTTAAATAAGTTGCATTTCTGTCTAGAAAGGTTCTCATTTTAAATATGCAGGATAGATAAATACTTCATCCATTTACCATGTTTATGAATGTCTCTTGCTTATGTAATACTGAAGGAGAAGTCATTGTATCAAGATGCTATCACCATTTCCTGTACCAATAACAAGACTTAGCACTCAAAGAAATAAAACTACAAGGTTATCGATTAAAGGTTAGATCAATTTTTGAACTATGGTCTGATTGCTTGGTGCTATATTTCAATGTATACACATATTTCACAACTGCAAAATATGGATGTTTCTTAAATTCCAAATATTGAAAGGTTCCCATTCATACATTTCAGTGCACAATAACAATGAATTGGTCAAGGTGACTGAGAAGGTCTGCACTTATGCATCATTAGTTGATCATTTTAATTTTGCAGCTTCTACCTTGACTTCATAATCAATCCTTCTCGTCTTTTGGCTATTGCACTCCCAACTAAAGTCCACACCCACTCAAATTCATCTCTCCCTCAACCAAAGAATCAGATCTACTACCTCTGCTCTTATATGTCCATCACCATTTTGTACTTGGTATCCTTGACAAGCCTAGTAGCAGTTTGCGCCACTCCATGCTAATCAAATCATCCTCTTTTAAATAAGGATCCAACTGAAATCTGACCACAGGCAAAAGCTTCCCCCATTCCCACCAGACTACTACGCATGTTTAATGCCCCAACTCCAACTGCATTTACTATATTTGTATATTCTGAGATACTAACAACTAACAAGTCAACATATGAACATAGTTACTTGAACCATCATATTCGTTATTATGAGTAACTTCTTAAGAAACTGGACAAGCAAATAAATACAATGAACCTACAGACCAAATAAAATTGTGAATCCATCATCCACTCCCTCATTCTTTGATATGGCTGTGCCTCTCACATATCTCCAATAGATATAGTGAGTGCATAAAAAAGATTTAGAGGGAAAAGGAGTTTGCAGCCCGTAATCCATCCACATACATAATTGATGAGTTCTTATCCTCCGTTAACATATGTGTGCAACATATTGATATCACAGGGGTATGGTTTACTTATATATGGAGTAAATTAAATTGTGTATATAATTATATAGGATTAGATCTTACAAGGCATGAGAATCATGAGAGAACTAGAACCCTAGTTTCCCCAAATCTTACATTACTAAGCAATGTGTGAAAGGAAGAAAGGGGAAAAAGAAGAAAGAAGACATTGTTTTGTGATCTTCTAAGTTTTAAACTTTTTCCTATTCCTCATCTTGCACCTTGTTTCTCTTTTTCATAATTTTCTTATTTGTAGCTTCAGATTATTCCTTTTCACTGCTGGACAGAGTTTTTACTTGCTATCACATCAGCCTTTGCATCAATGAAAGCTTTAGTAATGACAAGAATAGTACACAAAAGCCAAACTCAAATATAAGTGCTTATGCACTCAGAACAGAATGCAATAACTGAAAATTAAGTAGTTCTGTATTATGGTTTATTTGTTAAAATATAGGGTTTTCCTTGCCCAGAACAATTTTTATGCATAGAGTCCATCATGTGTGTACCATTTTTGGAATTCAATATAATAATGCAGCAATTATATATGCACTAAATTTAACTACTAGTAGAGAATATAGATTAAAAAATCTACATGGTTGCCTAAATGCCCATGCATTAACTGGGCTCATTAAAGAAAATAATCTCACAAATAAAAAATTGCCATATCGTAATCATACCTCTTACATAAGTACTATTACGGTTCAGTATGCTCCAGTTTGAATAGAAGGTATGAGACCCTCTCTCGGGAACATTTAATTTATAATTAAAGTCTGAAAGTTAATTAACATTAAAAAAATTTGTTTTCTTAACATTCGAAGAATGTATTCATGACATGGATATGATAAGACATCAAATTTAGCACTTGTGCACAAGGGGATAGATTCAGGGGGGAAAATCCTTTCAGATTCATTTTACAAGTGGAACTAAACTAAATAAAAAAAATCCTTCAGCTTTCTCTCCATCAAATTCTGGGAACATATTGGCTTTCTTGATCTAAGAACACATGAAAGTTCCAGTAGATGCTTGAAACAAGAGGATGGGTTTAGAATGAAATATCTTCTGCTTCTCACTATCATCACCTTGTAAAATATGGAAGGCACATAGACAACAAAGAAGTGACACAAAATTTGAATCTTGAAAATTTCATGTGCAGAAAACCAAATGATTTACGGTAGCTCCCTCATATCCTAAGGATTTGAACTGTAACCGCATTATGCTAGAAAAGCTTGTTTTAGCAATATAGTAGGCTCAATTGTTAAGTTCGGACAGTTATATCCTTCACTACGTCATAAGAATAAATTAATCAAATGTCTACAAACAAGCAATACTGCCCTTTTCCCCTTCAAAGGAGTTGTAAAGGGCAAAGGAGATTAGCTAGTCAAGGGTACAATAAGAATTCTCTTAATTACAATGTGCCTGACTAAGTATTGAACTAGAAATGTATGCTCATATGCTAGGTTCCCAATTAAAAAAGGAGAAGAAAAAGGAGAAAGTTACAAATAAGAGTTACCACACGCCTCACAGAATCATTTAAAATGGTAAAGAATAAGCATCACTAAGTTTGAAATTTTCATAATGACATGCAAGCTAGAAATCAGAAATTTGAAGATATAGACACAAACAACCTAAGAAAACATCCAAGCCTTTACATGCTATTGCACTGTGCTACCGTTATCAAATGTGTTAAAATTAACTCTAAGGTGTGTTATGTACTTGTAATACACTTGTTGGAAGCAGTTGTTCAAGCTTGAATATTAGCCACATTGCTAGACGCCTACTAGGAAACAGTATTGAACTCATATCATCAATTAAAATATAATTGTCAACAAGGTTGATAATCTGTGGTTCTTTTTAGGCATTCTGCTTAAACAATATGAAAAGTATAAGAACCGGATAGTGAAACTAGGCAGCTGGAGATAGAGAAATTGAGTTACATACCAAGCAAATTTTTTATGCAATTCTAAAACTAGTGAGCTGTGCAACCACCAGATAGTTAGTTGGTTGGAACCCGTACAGGCACTGAATGCATGTCTAAGAAAGCATAGTGCTTGAAGAAGGAAAGAGAAGCTCCATGCTTCCAAATAGAAATTACTGCATATAGAAAATCGCATTTTTCTAAAAAGGATATGAACAAGGGCATTATTTCGTGAACTGTCCTCAAGGAGTCAGGAAGTTTAAACTTTTAGAGAGAAAACAAAAGAAGGGGGGCACCACATTTTCTGGTTTATACCTGCATGATACTGTAAATAATGCGTAACTTAAAAAGACAAGAAACTTCAAGCATAATTTTTCAGTTCATTCGAATGAATGATAAACTTGCATTGCCCTGCTAATCAAAACTATAATGCTCTCTATTTAAACATGGACATGGCTTCACCAAGATTCCACCTTCTAATAATCAAGTAATTTAAGTTACCTAGTTCCCTTCTTTGGAACAGATGGCCCATCTTTGGAATTTCCACCTGCGATCGTCGAATGAATGAAAAGGTCCATCTTTTTAATTAAAATAATCATGTAATAAAAAAATTAAAGCATGTATCCATCTTGTGAGAAATCGAAGGTAAAAAAATAACATTTAACAAATTAAGGATTATAAAATCCCAGTAAGTCTAACCTTCTGAATTTGTCTTCAGCTTCTCATTTGGATCAATCATCCCTCCTCTAACAAAAGCCTTGGACCCAGGTGCTTCGCTCCCTTGGAAGGATTCCACAAACTCGGCATACAATCGAGCAGTTTCATCCTCCTCCCTCTTCAAAATTAACCAATCAAAATAAGAAATTCATCAGATCAAAAACAAAACTAGCTTAATATCCCCCAAAAAAATCAAAAATTTAAGGAAAAAATAGTTACCTTCTTCTTGGCCTCCTCCTCTTCTCTATGTTTCTGGAAAGGGGTCTTCTTTCGAGTCATAGAGAAATTCATCTCTCCAATCAAAAGCTACAAACAAAAAAATCAATTAAAACGTAAAAAAAAAACCACTACATTCATCAAAAGACACTGCTTTGTCACTCAAAACCAATCTAACGAAAAATCAAAACAAAAGACAATCGAATGGACGAATGAACTAATGGCAAGTAAAACCCTAGAAGATAGGAGAGGGAGGTCAAGGAGAACCTCTACGATCCAGCTGGGAATTCGACGGTGAAAGGAAAGAATTAGGGTTTCGGTGTTTTGGGCGATCAGTGTGAGAGAAATAGGATGAAAGGCCTTCGATTGATTTATGTCGTGTGGGGTTTTGTTCGGACTTTACAGTTCGAACCCGAATCCGTACCTAAATTTAGTCCCTCTTATCTAAATTTGTGGCTAATTAGCACTTAAATACCTTATAATTTTCCCTACTGCGCACTTAGATACTCTCACTTGTTTTTAACAGCACTTATGTTCGTTAAAGTTCTAATATCACTTTAATATCCTCGCAAATGTAAGACTTTTCTCCTAAATGTTTCCGTGTCACACTTCCAAGCTAATTTTAAAATGTTTTAATCCTTCATAATTTACTGTTAAACTTATGTTTTTAAAATAGAATTGTGATGAGTTTAATAATAATTTCAACCAATATTAAGGATGAACAATGTCCTAAAATTAGCTTTTAAATGTCACATGCAAAAATTTTGAGAAAATTCTCACATTTGGATAGGCTGAAATACTAGATTGGCCTAAAAAGTAACACTCATCTACCACTTTGGCCTAAAAGTAATACCAGTGACACTTTGATTTAAAAAGTGATTAATTAGAGACACATTAGCCTTTCTAATCATCGGAGACAATTTTTAAGCGAAATATTGAGGGATTTTTGCATATAAACCCCCTCAATTTCCCATATTTTTCGAATTAACCCCTCTCTCCCCCCAAATTATGATTTTTATAAATAAAAAATCTTTCCCTTCCCATCATCTCCTTCAGAATCCCAACCTTCTCTCCTCTGTTTCACTCCTTCTCCTTCCCTTCCCATATCCATATTCTTACCTTTTTCTTTCTGTCATCTCCTTCATTCTCTTCTCCTCTCAATCCCCAACCTTCCCTCCTTCTCCTGCTCCCTCTCTCATCTTCCTCTAATCATTAAAAAATTCAACCTCCTCCTCTTCCTCTCTAAGACACAACATGAAACATTCTATCAAAATCTTAACCTCCTTCTCCTCTTCCTCTCTCAGACACAACATGAAACATTCTATCAAAATCTTAACCTCCTTCTCCTCTTCCTCTCAAGAAAGTATCTGGTGGGGACGGCCCATGACATTAAATATGCACCCAAAGGATATTAAAAGTGGGATCTTGGTACGAATCGCGAAATCTAATAATCCAACGGCTGACATCATTTGGGCGCGCATTTAATATCATGGATCCGGGTGCACTTGATATTTTTCCGTTCCTCTCTCCCACTCGATCTCTCTCCTTGCTCTGCCACACTCCCTTGTCACCCTCCAACCATTAAAAACACAACCTCCTTCTCATCTTCCTCTCTCAGACCGAAAATTAAATATTCTACCTGAAGCATTAGGAGGGAGTGGAGGAGAGGGGAGAGGGAAAATAGGAGTAGGGAGAGAGAGAGAGAGAGAGAGAGAGAGAGAAGTTAAGGAAAGGTGGAGTTTGAAAAAGAGGAAAAGAAGAAGGTAAGAGTGAGGATATGAGAAAGGAGGAAGAGAGTGTGGGAGAGAAGAGGTGAGGTTGAGGATTTGGATCAGAAAAGAATTGAGGAGATGGTGGGAATAACGATGGAGGAGATGGTGTGAAGGGAGAGAGAGAGAGAGATATCAGGGGCCATGTGCCCTCCAAGGATAAGCTTATGGGCAACAACAATGGTTATGAGAACAATCTGTTAGTTACAGATTAGTGAAATAAAATGTTAGTTAGGATTGATGCATTATCTATGTTGTTATGACGTTGTTTAGAGCCAACAAGCAATAAGACCATTTTGAGCTATATATGATCATGTAACAAGGATGGGAGGAATCTCAAGATACATGATGATCAAGTTTTCCCTCATCTCCTATCTCTAATCTCCTCTCATCCTCTTATTCTCTTTCTTTATCTCCCATATGTAATTACTTTTGTGAGTAAATTCTATGGTACGTAAGGCGCTGTAGGCAATAAAAATTGCCTTAATCCCTACACAGCAACTCGGAATGAGCAAAAGAGCTTAAGGGTCCATCTGAGTGAAGTCAGGTCCGCCTAAAGGTTAAGTTCATCTGAATGCTTGACTCTACAAAATAGACAAAAGTGCTGATATCTCTATAACCGGAAGGAATTGGGCAAAATGACCGAAACAATTGGCTCCGTCTCGTCGAGATAGTCGATTTTCATATATAATTCGTCCTGCCCGACGTGACGGCTTGAAAGTTACAACCCTGCTCGTCGTAGCCGTCATGCAGAAAAGTAGACTTGTTATTCATTGCTCGTTTGAACTTGTTTACGGCCGTTGGCCTACAACAAAATTCAAAACAAAAGAAATGCCTTTTATTTTAGGCGTACAATGAAAACAAAATTACAACTTCTTCCTTTTGTGAACAAACACGAGGATCTCTATTTTACGGGATCCTCGCCATGGGTTCTTTGCCCGTGTCGGACTTTTGTTCGTCAGTGGACTACCGCGCAATTGAGATCGAGTGAAACCGGGTTGCGGAACTTCTGAGCGTGAAGGGGCTCGTTTCCGCGAAGGAAGCGGCGCTTGAGGGGATCACACTCACGAAGGAGAGGATCGCCGGGGATCGCCTCCGCGAAGGAGAGGATCGCGGGCGGGTGAGATCTACTAGGAGAAATCAAATACTGACCAGAGTCGACCCGAATTACACTGCCGGTTTGTAGATCGGACGTACCGCCGGTGTTCTGATCAGGCCGACGGCTCGTGGATCTCGCGAGGGCTTTCTCAAGAATATCGAGAAAATCCAATCTCCAAAAATCCGCCTCAATCCAACCTTTTGGCCAGGCACACCCCTATTTATAGGAGATAAGGGGGTTTGAGGCGGACACCATTTGGTGTCCGGCGGACACCATTTGGTGTCCGGCGGACACCATTTGGTGTCCGGCGGACACCATTTGATGTCGACCATTAACGAACCAGCGGTGTCCGGTTTGGGGGCGCCGTTTTGGCTTCTCGGTTTGGTTTTCGGACTTTTCGGATTTTTCCGTGACGTTCGTTCCGATCTTGTCGTCGTCGTTCTAAGTCCGTGCTTGGTTCACTTGATCGGTTTAATCCCGTCAACGGTTTAAGCGACGATCGGTCGATGTTCAAATCCGATCTTCGTTGACGTTCGAATCCGATTGATCTCGCTGAAGCTTCGCTTGTTGGTTTCATTCCATAACACGTAGCCTCGTAGATTCGTACGCCTTGCTGACCCACTTCATGTGTTCGTCAATTTATTTTATGCGGCGTTGGTTTGTCGAATGGGTTGTTGGTTGTTAACCCACCGTCACGAGTTTCGTTCGGGCACTGATAAGCAATTTTTAACGCCTACAGATACCCCCTCCAAAGCGTCTCAGTCTCGATTCTTGATGAGTCTGGGATGCTTTGGACGTGATGAGCCCTTCACCCTTTAGTTGGCGTGATAGGACTTACGAATGACCTTGGCGTTTGATCTCTCCTCTCCCTTCAGTCTTTCCAGTGCTTTGTAGGATTATTGAAGGTATTACGGTACTGCATTTTTTGTCTGACCGTTGTTGAGATCTTGACCAGAAGTCGATAGATGAATTTCTTCTGAGATTGGCTCCAGTATTTAATTCCTCCAATTCTCTCAGGTTCTCCCGTGCTTTGTAGGATACCTGGGGGTGTTGCGATGCTGCATTTATTGCTTGACCGTTGTTGGAATTTTGAACTGTAGCTAATTGAGTTCATTTGCTGTTGACTCGTGTCGGTGGATTGTCGTCCAATTGACCATCGAGATTCCTTCGTTGATCGGGGAATTTTTCATTGGATCCGAACCGTTGATCGGTGAATCCTTCGTCGACGACGCGTTGGTTGGCGTCGCTACTGTTAAAGTGCATTCATCCACGGTGGGAGGTATTCTTCCCAATTGTTGATTGGTAAGCCCTCAGGCGGCGACGCATGAATCGGCACTAATACGATTGGGGATTCTTTCAAGGTAGAACGTTGTTGGCCCATATAAGCCTTGTCGAATTCATCCACTTTTTCCTGTGGAGAAATTAAAGATTATCGAGTTATCCTTAAGAACGTGGTAATATTCTCGGGAACTTCGTTAAATTGGGAAGCGGTTTATACTCATAATCCTAGTTGGAGTAGGATTAGGCGACGTTGATTGGCGTCGGCGCAATTCGTATGATCGAGTTATCCTTAAGAATATTTATTGTGAGAATATTCTTAGGAACTTCGCCAAATTAGGAAGCGGTTTATACTCGTAATCCTAGTTGGAGTAGGATTAGGCGGCAGCGTTGATCGGCGTCGGTGCAATTCATACGATCGAGTTATCCTAAGAATATTTATTGTGAGAATATTCTTAGGAACTTCTCGACAATTTAGGGAGCGGTTTATACTTTCGTAATCCTAGTTGGAGTAGGATTAGGCGTTGATGTCGGTGCAATCCATACGATCGAGTTATCCCTAAGAATATTTCTTGTGAGAATATTCTTAGGAACTTCGCCAAATTAGGAAGCGGTTTATACTCGTAATCCTAGTTGGGTAGGATTAGGCGGCAGCGTTGATTTGCGTCGACGCTATCCGTGGGGTGTCATCCTGCCGAATAAATCTTCAGAATCTTTCCAAACATAACGGAGGGGTTAGGAGCCAATCAACGGATTGATTTGGCACTAATTTGACATCCAAATAAGATTCCAATTAGGACTCCTAATTAGGGGCTGATTAGAGTCCTAATTAGAATTGGTTTGGGCCCATTAGGAGTTGTTATAAATACCCATACTCCTCCTCCTCTGATGACCTAGGCCGCCCCTTGTGCTCTCTCTCCCTTGTTTTCATCTTGCTTCTCGCCGTCTCATATCTCTCAAACAACGAGGTACATGCACGAGTATTTTGTAAATTCTTTTTCTTCTTTTCTCTCTTTTCCCCCTTTTTTTTGTTGTCGCAGCATGCATGGGAGGCGAAGGATTCGGCCGGTGGTCGAGGGGCGGGAAGCGGCTGGCGGTGTAGGCGCCGGAGCCATCGGCTTCGGGCGGCCGAGCACGAGCTGGCGGCTTTCGATCGCTGACGGCGCTGGCAGATGGCTTCGGTGTGACCGGCCTGTACAGCAAACGGTGCGTGATGACAGCGCTGTATGGCGCTTCGATGACGGCGCCCTGGCAACTGGCGAGGTTGGTTGTTTGGCTTGTGCCGTGTCGGACTATGTCGTCCGTTGGTGCCCGATGCGTGGCCAATGAGCTGACGACAACAGGACCTCTTGCTGTTATATTCGCTGATCTTTTAGCCATGTATTTGACTTTTCGTCGTGTTTTGCGGCTTCGATGTCGTCGGGAAGATCCGCAGCGTTAGAGGAGCCGACCGTCTACTCCATCTCGCGACGGCGTGCCACCATCATTTGCGGTGAGGTTTTCATGTCAAATTGCTCATTCACAACTTGTATTTGTAAATTATGCGGCCTTGATTCCTCGCCGTGGGGAGCGGCGCTGTATAGCCTCGATTTCTCCTTCGTGAGAATCGGCCTTCATACGACCTTGATTCCTCCTTCGTGGGAATCGGCCTTCATACGACCTTGATTCCTCCTTCGTGAGGATCGGCGCTTATATTGCGACCGGACGATGGGGGCGATTCCGAGCACTACGCTCGGATGGATAGAATATGTCGTCATTTTATGTGGCGGGGTGCATTCTTGAATCCATCCGTAGTGTGTTCGGGATCGGTCCTATATAAGTCGTGACTCTATCTCACGAATTTCGTGAGATGAATTCAACGTCTTATATATATATCTGCTGGGTTCTGACTCATTCTGATTTCATCTTTTCAGTTGAGTATCCCTCTGGTGCGCTTCCTTCGCATGCGGTTGACGGACGTCGTGGTGACCAATTCTCCTCCTCTGATGACCCCACTATTCTTATTTCGCCCCAGTTTAGACCGGATACGCCCGCGGAGGTGACCCAGCTGGTACTTGGTGGAAGTCCTCGTGTGTTGAGGTCGTGATGGTGGCGCACCACTCGAGAAGATGCTGGTTCTTCTCAACCTTTGGGCAAGACGGACTATTTATTTGGTGACTCTGTCGAGGACCCGGATACGACTTTCATTGAGAGTGAGCAATGGCTGCACAAGGATGATGGTGGATTCTTATATCTCCCTTGGATTCCTCGGCATCGTTGTTTGACCGAGCTACGTCATCAGGGCGTCGCACGGAAAATGTCGTGGCACCTGACAGAGGAGCGTGACAGCATTCATTGTGGGTTTATCACCCATCAGTCGGTTCCTGGTTCACTCAGAGGTCGGGTTATCGGTTGCACCACGGTATATTGGGACTGGATTCTCCGCCTCGTGGCGAGCTTTTCGTCATTAGTCGGACTTTGAAGAATCGCCTTGCCCTATTGGGACCGGAGATCTTAGGCATCGGTCATAGATTCTTTGGTGGGTTCATTCATGAATAAGCTTTGGTGGACTCGTCTGACTAGTCACGTTCTTGGCCGATGGGGTGAGGACCTTCGTGCCTGTGGTTTATATGCCGCCGTTCGTGCCACCATGTATGGGCTCCCGATCAGTACCAACCACTTCTTCGCTTTATCGGAGCTCTATGATCCTGATTCGAATACATTCTCAACCAGGCATGGCGAACTTGGATTGGCTTTGCGAGATGCATCGGGTCGGGTTTGCCTATGGGAAGAATGCTCTATCGGGAATATTTCCCTTACGTAGAAATTGGATCGTTGAAGGCTACTCGCGACCGTTATGACACTCTGTGGGATCTCACGTGCCATTATCACATTGCTCTAAGCGAGATAGAGCCGTCGGCAAAAGGAAGTCAATTATAAGTCGAAGCAATTTGCCAATTATTTGTTCAAGCATCACGGAGGATGATTACGATGGCAATTTGTGAATTGGCTCCTTCTACCCCTCGGAGATTAATGAGCTGATTGAAAAGTCGGCTAAGTCTTATACCGAGTGGTATGGAGTATGGTTTTCAGCGGGGACCAAGTTCTCGACCTTCTTATGGCATGCGATAAAGCATCCGGCCGATGACTCTCTTAGCGGCTTCATCGCCATCTGGTTGAAGAAATGTGTGATCGCAGGTGTCGACCTAGCGGCGCTTTGCCATTAGAGGTGCTCTATCCATGATTCGGCTAGCTCATAAGAAGGAGTTGTCTCTTCTTCCGGTGATGGTGGCTAACATTCATCGGGGACTTCGTCAAATAGCCCTTGCCTTTACTCGGAGGAAAAACAAACCGTCGGATGAGATTCCTCATGTCAAGGTGGAGGCTGCAGTACACCTATTTGATGGCTGGTTTGTCCTTCATCGACTGATATGATGGCGGCGAAGCTTGCGGATCCGTCGCCCATTTTATCCAATCTTTAGAAATGTAAATGGCAAAGGCGGATTTTTAGCGATGCGGGCGGTTGCAAATCCACAATGGTTGGATCTTTTCGGTGTTTTCCTCGGTTCTGCAGTCGATGCGGGGAGTCCTTGATCGATGAGGAGGCATAAAATGAACGGACTTTACTTGGCGTTGGTTGTTTTAATTGGTGACCAACATCCGACCGGCTATCTTATCTCTCGAGTAAGCGAGTGCTACATTGAGCCTTACTTCCCTTCTCGTTTATTTCGTCGGTTCGGTTCACGACCGGCTTTACGTTGGGAACCCAGGAAATCGGACTTCGCGGCGGTTTGATCGATGGTGTCGGCGTGGCTATAGATATAGCGGGTTGTACCGATGCTAAATTTAGCCTTCCGTGCACCGATCGCAAGTTGGAGTCGACATATCTATCTGCGGTTGGCTTTTGGCGCCCGGTGAACTTCGTTCTGTGAAGTCCCTTGGCGGCGAAGGTTGAGAGGCTTCTCGGTGACACTCGGTATCGGGGGCGCTCGAGCCCCGAAGAAGCGTCGTCGTACCCGCGAATCAGACAGGTCTGATGGGGAGGTTCATAGTTCTGCAGCGATACTTCAGGAGATGACCAGGAAGAGATTGCAACTCATGAAGAGAACTCTGGTACTCTCTCCTTTACTCTCATTATTCCCCTCTTATGATATCCTAGTCTGACTCTAGTCTATCTTTTCAGGCATACCAGGGAAAGAGGCGGTCCGCCCTTGCAAAGGGGACAAACTCCGCAATGGAGTTCCTCTTAAGCGAAAGAGGCTTGTCCATAGATCTCGCCCTGCCTCTCAGACCATTAACTTGGATTCAACAAGCGAAGACTCTGCCGGTGATGGGGGTAATGTTTGGCTAACCCATAACCTTATGATTATCCGGCTCTTTTATGAATCTCACGATTTCCTCCTGTGCAGGAGAATTTGGTGGGGATGTCAATTCGGATTTTCCCTTCCCTGACTTTGTCGCGTCCAGCTTTGTGGAGCAAGTACGGGCTATGGGCCGGAAGGCCGAAGTGCCAACATAGGACCGGGATTGGAGAATCGGGTTAGATCTAATATTGGTATTTTTCTACGTACATTACTTGCAAAGACATGAAATTTGTTTCCTGCGGTTTTCATCTATACTTCACACTCTTATGCGGCTTTTTCGATGGAGGAGTTCGAGGATTTGATCGCGATTTACCGAGGCGGCTCCTCCTCTGGCGATCTTGAGCTTGAGTTAGGAATCCCTAGGGATATCGGCGATTCCTTTGAAGGTAAAACTCCCTCCATGATAATCATAGGACTATTCAATTTTAAATGAATGCGTCTATGATTGAAAATGTCTCCGTTTGACAACGAGACTTCGTCCGGTGACATTGAGGCTGCTATTCCTCGAGTCGGCTTCGTAACCGTTGATATGTCGGACGGTTGAGATACCGATTGAGGCTGTCGATCGCCCCACCGGCTGCTTCTTTGTTCGCCGGTTTCATTAGGGCAAGGAGCTGGTTCTCGGTATGAACCCCTCCGTGCCAATACTCATGTTGATTTTGTTTTGGGGTTTTAACCCTTTTCTTCCTTTTCGCGGGGCTGTCCGCGACTCTTCATGACTTAGTGAGAGCTTTGATGTCGACGGCGATCCATCTCGGCTTATTATCGGGTGGAAATTCGTTCGTTCTTTTCCTATTGGCCATAGTGGTAGACACACTTCGGTACCGGGCTTTCTCTTAGTCGGTTCCGACCATTCCTCGATCCTAGGGTAACTACGATCTGGCGGGTTATTCGAGTTGGCCAAGGCCATTCTTGATGATCTCGATCATCGGAGGTTAAGCTCAAAAGTGCGCAAGACTTTGAGGCGGCAGGTTCTCCTCATATGTAGAGCGAGCGGAGGCTCGGTAGAAAGCTGGCGTGATGCTCAGCGTTATTCTTGGACTCGAAGTTCGATGCGGCAAGACGCGTCGTCTTTTGGAGGCTAGCTGTCACGAAGCCGTTTCCGTGGAACATTTTCAATCTTGTGTTCTTCTTTGGAGAAGCGAGAATAGTAGAGCTCGAGCAGGAACTTCGGCGGCGAGGAGAGTCGATCATCTTGAAGGCGGCGAAGGCCAACAAAGAAGACTCTTGCGTTATGTCCAGAAGCTTGAGTTTTCAAAGCGGTGAGAAGTCGAGGAGAAACATAAAGACCCTTAATAGCAGCGAGGAGACTTTCAGGGCCGAGCTTCAGGAGGAACTTCAGCAAGCTTTCCTCAATAAAGCATCTGAGTTAAAGCAGCAAATTTGCTGTCACAAATTTGACGTTTAGAAAACTTGTGTAACTTCAGTCTTTTATCAATAAAACATATTTCTGTCCTCTTTTATGCTTTATTATGATTCTTTTATTTCGACAGAAATAATTAACCATAATACTTATAGGATTTTTGGCAAACCCTCAGCCGTCAACGGATTTGATTAGCCTTTACCAATTACCGTTTGAATTGGGCTAGCGTGCGGATTGTCCAAATCCGTTCCGCACGTGACGTTATGCTAAAAGAATGAAACTCTTCTAGTCTTATTGCTATGATATTGAATACATAGACTTGGTACTCTTTTACGGGCAAGAGACCACCCGGCAACGCGTGTAAGGCGTTGACTTTAGGGTTATTGGCCAACCCCCAGCCTTCAACGGGTTTGATGAGCCTTTACCAACTACCGTTTGAGTTGGGCTAGCATGTAGATTATCTAAATCCGTTCCACACACAACGTTGTGCTAAAAGAATGAAACTCTTCTAGACTTAATGCTACGATGTTGAATACGTAGGCTTCGTCTTTTATTACGGGAATAGACTACCCGGCAACGCGTGTAAGGTGTTGACTTTATCCCTTCTTAGACTTCGGGATAAAATGCCCCAGAATCGAACTCTGGTGTCTTCTTCAATCGGAGAAAGACTAAACCGGCAACGCGTGTGAGGCATTGGCTTTATCCCTTCTTAGGCTTCGGGATAAGATGCCCCAAGATGAATCTTGGTGTCTTCTTTTGACCGGAGAACGACTGAACCGGTTTAAGATTGATTGAGGTGGGAAAGGAAGAATGTATTCTATTTCCCGTATGTGGAGAGGAAGGAGGATCTTGTCTCCTGCCGATGGAGAGGAAGGAGGATCTTGTCTCCTATCTCCGGGTGAGGGATGAACAAGAGAGGAAGGTTTTGTATCCTATCTCTTGATTCTGGAGAGGAAGAATGTATTCTATCTCCGAGTGAAATGTGGGAAAGGAAGAATGTATTCTATTTCCCGAAAGTGGAGAGGAAGGTTTTGTGTCCTATCTCCAGGTGCTCACGAATAAGAGAGGAAGGTTTTGTATCCTATCTCTTACTGATGGAGAGGAAGGAGGATCTTGTCTCCTATCTCCGGATGCTGGAAAGGAAGGATTTTTGTCCTGTTTCCAGTGAAAGAGACTAAAAATGGGATTTCCATTTTGAGAATCTTGAAGGATGAAACTAAGAGTGGTATCTCCACTCCGAGAATCTAAGACAAGAGAGGAAGAATGTATTCTATCTCTTGCTTCTGAAGAGGAAGGATGTGTCTATCTCGGTGAATGTGGGAAAGGAAGAATGTATTCTATTTCAGATGAGAAACTAAGAGTGGGGTCTCCATTCGAGAATCTTTGGAAGAGATGCGGATAGCTTCGTTTTATAGGATTGCTAACCAAAATTTGAAAGTGGACCTCGTTCATGGAAGGAATCGAGAGGGACTTTCTTGGTGGTTGGACGAGGGAGATTTTAGTGGGCCCAGTCAATGAGTTTGATCGGTGAGAAAGTTTTGGGGAAAACACAATAATTTAGGGTTATCCTCATTTATCCTCATGAAAATGAGTGAGATATTCTCGAGGAACTTCCCATCAAAATGGGTTATCTGAATGTATTAAGGATAATACTTTTGAAACTTCCATTTATCGGCATTAATTGCTTGGGCCATGCATGTGATATGGCGATATATGCATGTTGAATAGGCGTGTCTATTATGAACGGTCCTTCCCATTGGGTTAATTTACCTTTCTTCTTGGAGGTGAGGATTATCGGTCGCCTAGCAGCGAGGACGAGATCTCCCTCCTTAAAGGTTCTCTGTCGAACTTTCTTGTTGAAAGCCCTCGACATCCTAGCTTGATAGAACTCAATGCATTGTTGAGCCTCCAAGCGCTTCTCATCTAACATCTCAAGCTCTTCGAGGCGTTTTTGATGTTGTTCTTGATCGTCATCTACATTTGCAAGAGGCGGCGAAGTGGCGAATCTGGATTTCTAACGGGAGAATTGCTTCACATCCGTAAACCAGGGAGTACGGTGTCGCTCCTGTTGGCGTACGTACCGTTGTGCGATATGCCCAGAGTGCTTCTCCGAGTTTATCGTCCCAGTCTCGCTTGTTATTCTTCACAAGCTTCGACAAAATCTTGATGATCGTCTTGTTGAACGCCTCGGCTAACCCATTTCTTCTTTGGATTATAAGGCTGTCGGCGAGACATCTTGTATCTTGAATTTTTCGCAAAACGATGAAGGAATTGGCGATAAATTGGGGACCGTTGTCATGCGATCCGTCTTGGGACACCATGTCGATAGATGACATGGTGTTTGATGAATCGGCGGCGGTACTCGCCTTGACCTCTTTTAGCGGGATTGCTTGACCCACTTGGAGAAGTAGTCGGTGATCACTAGAATAAACCGATCTCCCTTAGCGATGGCGGAAAAATGGGACCTCGGCGTCCATTCCCCATGTCTCGAATGGCGGGATGTGGTCGAAGGATGCAAGCGCTCACGGAGGCGATGCATATAATTGGCGTGAATTTGACAGCGTGGCATTTCGGCGTGCTTTCGGCGTCATTAATCATTGTTGGCGAAGTAGCCCATTCTCTAATTGATCGTAGAGTTTGGGACGGTGGTCGCACCACACTCACCTTCGTGTGCTTCGAAGGACCTCTTACGCCTCTTTGTTTGAAGGCATCGGAGTAAAGACCATCGTACCCTCGGCGATATAACATCACGGGTTTCAGTGTCATAAAAGAATCTTGGAGCTCTTGGCGGATTGACTCTCTCTCCTTCCGTCTTCGGAGAATGCCATGTAAGGCGTGTCGATGATAGAGGCGCCAATCTCGGGGCTCCAACTTGGTTTGGGTTGCATGTACTTCTTTGGTAACTACCCCTTATCTCCTTGTGCCTCATCATATATTGAGTGCGAAGAGTTGATGAGTCTGGCCGTAACTAGTTGCTCGGTCTCGGAAGGTTGTGCTAGCGACCACTTACGCCGCCGGTGCATGCATGGCGTTTTGGGCGGGATATATTCGATGAAGAATTCTTGACGATGTCGCCATTTCAGCGGCTATCGATGATAGGGACTAGATCGGGGTTCACGACCGTAGTCACCACGAACACCTTAACTATCAATTGTGAGTCGCCATGCGGCTTGAGATATTGACCCCGACTCCTTGGCGAAACTAAGTCCAATAAGTAGCGCATTGTATTCAGCTACATTATTAGAGCAAGGTTCAGTGAGTGAATAAGCACGGGGCATGACATGATTCCCCGGGGAAACTAAGACAACCCCGACTCCGGCGGAAATCTTAGAACATCCGGGGGCACTTGCCACATTGGTAGCTCGAGAGGCTCCGTCAAAATATAATCGCCATATTTGTTGGTGCGATGTAGTGTTGACTTCTTGAACTTCATCCGGAAGATCATCATATAGCTCAACTGCGTCCGTTGTCGGTTGGCGACCGAATCGCAAATTGCGTCCTGGTGACTTGTTGTTTGAAGTGTAAGTCATATTGGGACAAGAGCAAGGCCCATTTAAGCTAGCAACTCATCGAGGCGGTGGGTCATAAATATTCGGACCGGATTTACATTAGAGATAACATAAATCGTCTGTCCTACTAAATAGTGTCGCATTTTGAATCGCGAACACTAATGCAAACACGCTTCTCGACCATTGGGTATCGAGACTTCGGCGCCGACCAATGTTCGACTCGGGTAATACGCACGTTGCGTGACCAACGTCGTCGTCTGCTTGGCGAGTAAAGCTTAACGAGTGATCCGTTGCCTTGGCGTAGATCGAGGCGGTTTTCCGGCTAGCGGTCGCGGCGAGAGCAGGAGGTTTAGCGAGATCGATTTGATCTCTTCAAGCGGCTTTCGGCGGCGTCGTCCCAAATAAGCGACCGCCCTTCTTGTTTAACTTAGAAAATGGTTGGCACTTCGGATAGGTTCGATATGAACCGTCGGATGTACGCCAATCTTGTAACCCGAGTTCTCTCGGATTTCGGAGGTTGCAACTCTTGAATTGCCTTCACTTTGTCAGGATCAACGTGGATTCCTTTGTCGGTGACGATGAAACCGAGGAACTTGCCACTGGACATCCCAAGGAAGGATTTGGCAGGGTTCATCTTTAGTTGATGAGTTCGCATGAGTTCGAATACCGTTCTAAGATCTTTGATGTGATCTCTCTTGTTACGGCTTTTCGACCAAGTCATCGGCGTAGCATTCGACCGTTTTCGTAGATGATCTGGAAAATTTTAGTCATTGCTCGTGATATGTGGCGGCGTTCTTTAACCGAATGGCATGACCGTGTAGCAATATATACCGATGAAGTTACGAGCGGTGTGTGTTTGGCGTCATCGGGGTGCATCTTGATTTGGTTATACCCCGAAAAACCATCCATAAAGGACATCCTCTCGAATCCACATGTATTGTCAACTATGACGTCAGTGATTGGCGGAGGAAATCATCCTTTGGGCAGCGGCGTTTAGGTCTCGTAGTCGACCACAGTCCTAATCGAACCATTCTTCTTCATGGCCGGGACTATATTAGCCACCCAATCCGGATGTTGAATTTCCTCGATGAATCCGATTCTATGAGTTTCTTTACTTCATCAGCGATGCTTTGTAAGATTTGTGGTGAAACCGTCTTTGCGATTGCTTGGCGGGTTTGACATCCACGTTGATGTTGGCGATGTGTCGCCACATTAAGTCGAGTCTTGGCATATCCTCGTAGCTCAGCGAATACATCGATATACTCCTGATCAAGGCAATTAACTCTTCCTTCTCTTAGGGGAAGAGTATTGCTGATGTTTATGAGCTTAGGATGCTCTTCATCACCCATATTAACACGGACTACCTGCGTCCTTAGTGGGGGTTCTCTTTGCTCGAATCTATCCCCAAAGCTCTTTGAGTTGATGGATCCATGGGTCTTCCCATGTTGGCATATCTTCATCATCCTCAATAGTAGCGGGGATCGTAGTAGCCATATTAGACATCAAAGCCTTGAAAGCTTCTCAGGCGGTGTGCCGAATCAATAGAAGAATCGGGCGAATGTCAGTCCCTCTCATCGGTGGATTATTATCAATCATCCATGAGCATTCATCTTCGAGGAGGATTAGGTACCCCAATCCCCTTCTAAATGCATAGTAGTTATCAGGCTTCCCCTTGGGACATATGCGCTTTAGGAGGGATTCGAGGACCTCGCCGAAACATAGGCCTTCTCCTTGTGTCAAGTTGTACCCCACTTCTTCATGATACCCGGTGTTTTGGACTATATCGAATCGTGGAGGATAGGCTCATTGCCATCTTCATCGTTTTCTAAGAAATGATTTGGTCTTTGGAGCGCATTTCCTTTACAGTAAACCAAGTCTTTTCACTATTAGATCTTAGGTGGGATGGCGAGTCTTTGTCCCAAAGGAGTCTGGAACTGCTTTTGTGTAAAGCAAGATGGCCAGAGTTGGCGAGTGCAGCTCTGGATCTTCGTATAAACTGTCATTACATCATTTAAAGACAAAGGATACTCTAAATGCGTCATTTATTGATTCATCGCAATTTGCCAATTACAATGTTCATCGGCGATTCTTCATCGTCAAGATTGATTACAAGGGTACAATGTCGTTTAAAACAAAACCACCACTATAACCAAGCGGGCCGTTATCGGCTTCTTCACACATCCGTTGCTTGGTAGATGATTGATTTAGGACTCATTAGTAGAGGAGAGAATCGGTGAAATAATTCTCCATCCTTAAGCGGTTGTTTGTCGCGACCGTCTTGACCTCATTATTTGTGTCTACATACTTGAGACGATGAAGGTGGATGGGACTATAGCGTTATTGTGGATCGAGTCGACCCAACAATAAATTATAGGAAGTCTGCGTCAATCCGTAGCAAGTGACTTGGACTTTAAGTCCCCATTTGACACTTAATCCGGATTTTACCAAGTGGGCGGGACCGGTGTTAAATCCGTAAATCATGTGCCGATTGGCCCGACTTCTGGCGGGGATTCAAGGTGATACATGGCGCAAGGGCATGATGCTCTGTGGAACCGGATCGACTTGGATCGGTTGACTTCGCTAGAACCAATATACGGTGAAGTATAGCGGCCTATCGTGCTTGGAATTCTTGAGTGCATATCCTCCTTTGTAAAGGTGATGCGGGGCAAGTCTTTAACCATAAAGTTGCATTCTTTGTCGCGATTCTTCGGACTTGGCTCAATCTGGGTGAGAAAGACTTGAGTCGGCCGAGCTTCTTGTAGAAACTTCGGGTTTCCTTTGACAATCGAACCTTCGTAGAGAGTTATCTGGCGGGATGTTTGCCAGCGAGCCATAACATCAGGCGGTGCGGAGAATTTGATGTTCCGGTCTATCCCTCTGTCGGGCGATTGAATCGGGACTGCTTCGGGAATTGAGCTTCCTGGACCTGAGGTTGTTTCTCCTTTGTTTCGGCTGCTTTTTCTCTGGCAGTCGTCTGCTGTTGTCCTTTCTCTGCACGAGTGGGAGGAGTCATGGCTACCCCCAGTTCAGATAACGTCTTCGCATTCGGGTTTGGAATCTCTGGATATTTGTAGTTGTATTCGTGCCCACTCCTTGTGGCAAAGACTTCGTGCTCATCCTCCGAAAATTGGAAGGCTGCCACTTCTTCATCGTCCTTTTACGGAATGCTGAGGCGGCTTGGCATAATTTGCCTTTTCCTTGGACTTCTTTTTGGCGAAGGCGGTCCAGCGATCGTCTTCCAACAAATCGGGGTGGACCCAAAGGATTTCTCCGTTTGCGTAGGTGTGTGAGTGCGAGTCCCTTCTCCGTTGCGGTGAGGATCTTCATTCACCGTCTTTACTCCTACCTTCACAATTGGGGTCGGTTGAAACCAATCCAAAGGCGATCGAAGCTTATAGAGGCGCATTAGCTCCACCTTCTTTTCTTTAGAAGGTTTTGGAGTGATGACTCCAACGTCGATCAAGGCTTGGATCTTGTCCACTGAATGATAGCGAACCGTGGGATGATGTGCGGCCTGTGATAAGCGCGATGCCAGGATCGTAACCTTGTTTGCCTCCTCTTGGTTCACAATTGGAGGTGGCGGATCTTATTGTTCTCGGAAGGTATTTGAAAATGCACGGAACTTCCTCATCCTTGAGCGAGTAATTCTTGGGAAATCTCGAACGAAGGTTTCGATTACGAGTTTGCGCCGTGAGGCTACGATTCGTGGCCTTGGTATTGCGGCTTCTTTGTTGTGGTTGCGATTCGAAGGTTTGATTGGCGTCTGACCTTTCTTTGGCGCCTTGCCTCTGGCGTGGTACAAAATTACGTTTGTTAGGTGTTTGTCGCCGGTGGCCTCTTTACCTTTCTTCCTTTTAAGGAACCTTTCGGCTTGCTCTCCACGAACTTTCAAGTCCTTCCACGTTACGGATGGTGCGTCCCCATTGCTTCGAGCCGTCTATCGACAAATTCTTGTGGCAGTGCGGAGGATGAACTCCTCGTTATCGGATCCGGCAATTCATTGCCTTGTTCGCGAATAAACGACAAAGGTATCTCGGTTTCTCCATCCTTCTGCTTTTCGTCGAGTAACGTTCCAATGGATACCTCGGTATCGTCATCAAAGAAGTTGGAGAGAAACAAGGACTCCATATCGTCCCGGTGTTGATGCTCCCTGTTTAAGGCGGTACCAATCGAAGCTGACTCCACGAAGGGTGCCAACGAATGACCGAACCATCAGGGGTTCATTGCCAGAAATAACCCCGAGGTGTGACTTGAAGTAAATCAAGTGTTGCGTCGGGGAGCCCTTACCGTCAAATGGTGTAAAGTTTATTAAGTTAAACTTTGAAGGGTATGGGATTGATTCCCACCCCCTCGGGTATGGGCAAGGGATACCCGTCTTCTTCACCTCTTGGGCGGAAATCAACGAGTTGATTTTGCTCTCGAGGTCTTTAATCTTCTCGTTCTCATGAGCAACAGCAGCGTCACGTGGTTCAAGAGGGTTGTCATCTTCTGGTGCTTCCTCCTGATCTGAGTCGCTGTCATCTTGATCAACATCGATGTGTTGACTTGATTCCCCTCGATGCTTTGTTAGAGCTTGGATCTGTTGGTCATGCATTTCTCTCATCGTCTGCATGGCCAACTCCATCTCTAGTTTGAAGTTTTCCCGTTGCTTATTCAACGCTTCATCCAGCATCTTGGCCACCTGATCTGTACTGATCATGAGCGCTTTTCGGGGCTGTCCATCACTAGAAGCTGTATTGTCGGATGCCATTGCCGATCCAGCGTCTGATACTTCATCCTCACGAAGGTAGCCCTCTCAAGAGCTTGTCGTGGTGGACCGTCGAATAGTCGGGACATAAGCGAGTTAATCGTTGCGATGCGCTAGGAATAGTTCTTGACGATGGTTCTTTGCCAGTCATATTATTAGTGACCTCCGGCAACTCATCCTCTCGGGATGCCATCCTTCTGTGGAATCGCCTTGACCTAGGTCTCGGTGTTGGTGCTAAGTCTGAAGAAAGAGAGACTCTTTACGGAGTTCCTCGACAACAATTACACTCGAGAACCTTGTCTTGATGAGCTTAGAGCACAAACATGGTGTGGCGATTTAGGGGAATCCTTCGAGATTTTCGTACCCTTACCGCGGTAGTACGGCTGTCGGTGGGTGAGCGGAGCAATCTGCGCGTGTCGGTCGCGATTTCGGGTATAGCGTCGTCGTCGTCGGGCGAGGCGTCTCCTTCGAGAATGACCAAAACTACGAAAGTAACTCTCCTTGACTTCGCTTACGTGGCGTGAAGTTTGAGGACTCTCGGACTTCGACTTTCAATCCGGTATGCAAAGCGGGAATCTTCTTGTCTTTGTGGGTGCGACCCTGTATCGGGAGTGACCCGTGATTCCTTTAGCGGACCGAGCGATCCTTGGCCGATGCTTTGTTGAGTGGTGGCGAGTTGGCCGTAGGAAGTTTGGAGTCTCGACAGGAGGTAACCGGCGTCACTTTGTTGAAGTGCTCACAATTTACGATTTGAGCAGGGGCGAAGGGTAACTGCGGGCTTGGATGCCGGCCGTCGGAGTTGAAGCGTCGGCGGTCTGGGCTTCAAACTAGCCGGCTCGTTGGCGACTTCTTGGTAGCCTCCTTCTTCAACTTCGCGGGCTTGTTGTACCAAAGCCCTTGCTTGTCGCGAGGAAGCGGCGCTTCGGATCGCTCTGAAGTGTAGAGCGGTTCCGTTTGACTTCGGACCCATTCGTTTGTCGCCGTACTGTAGATCGGCTACAATCTCGAACTTCAATCTCGAGTTAACACGGATCTTAGATCCGCCTCATAGCGAACCCCATCCATTGATTCTTTTGCTGCGCGGTTTGTTTTGCCGGCGTTGGCGTCGCCTCGGCGGGCTCTCTTAGAGAGTCCGCGGCGCCATTGGCGGGAACCACCTCTGAGGAGATAGAGGTTCGGAAATTTGGCTTGCCCGTAGAGAACCACCGTTATCTGCGGTCTCGGCGGTGGTGGTGGATTTTCTTGCCTCCCGTCACGAGGCGATTGGGTCTTCCTTGCGGCGGAGACCATCTTGGACTTGCGGGGGCTGGATCTGGGCGAGGAAGAGAGGTACTCCTCGTACTTCTTTTGGTCAAACTTCGAACTTCGACCTCTTCTATCAGGGATGCGGATCGCGGTTGCGACACGGCTTCTTTGTTGAAGCCGTTGGCTCTATTGTAATTCGCCCGGCTTGTTCGCGGTAAAAGTAGACTTGTTATTCATTGCTCGTTTGAACTTGTTTACGGCCGTTGGCCTACAACAAAATTCAAAACAAAGAAATGCCTTTTATTTTAGGCGTACAATGAAAACAAAATTACAACTTCTTCCTTTTGTGAACAAACACGAGGATCTCTATTTCACGGGATCACCGGCTTGCGTCAGGTTCTTTGCTGTCTTGGGGACTTTTGTTCGTCCGTGGACTACCGCGCAATTCAGATCGGTGAAAACCGGGTTGCGGAACTCTGACGTGAAGGGGCTCGTTTCCGCGAAGGAAGCGGCGCTGAGGGGATCACACTCCGCGAAGGAGAGGATCGCCGGGGATCGCCTCACGAAGGAGAGGATGGCGGGCGGGTGAGATCTACTAGGAGAAATCCCTTGGCTGCTGTAGGCGACCGAGTTAAACACCTCGCGGTTTGTAGATCGGACGTGCTCGCCGGTGCTTCGGGGCGTGCGTGGCGGCTCGTGGATCTCGCGAGGGCTTTCTCAAGAATATCGAGAAAATCAATCTCCAAAAATCGGCCTCAATCCAACCTTTTGGCCAGGCACACCTATTTATAGGAGATAAGGGGGTTTGGCGGCCGGACACCATTTGGTGTCCGGCGGACACCATTGGTGTCCGGCGGACACCATTTGGTGTCGGCGGACACCATTTGGTGTCGGCGGACACCATTTGGTGTCCGGCGGACACCATTTGGTGTCCGGCGGACACCATTTGGTGTCCGGCCATTGGCCGGACACCAAACGGTGTCCGGGTTTCGGCCGGACGCCGTTTTGGCTTCTCGGTTTGGTTTTCGGACTTTTCGGATTTTTCCGTGACGTTCGTTCCGATCTTGTCGTCGTCGTTCTAAGTCCGTGCTTGGTTCACTTGATCGGTTTAATCCCGTCAACGGTTTAAGCGACGATCGGTCGATGTTCAAATCCGATCTTCGTTGACGTTCGAATCCGATTGATCTCGCTGAAGCTTCGCTTGTTGGTTTCATTCCATAACACGTAGCCTCGTAGATTCGTACGCCTTGCTGACCCACTTCATGTGTTCGTCAATTTATTTTATGCGGCGTTGGTTTGTCGAATGGGTTGTTGGTTGTTAACCCACCGTCACGAGTTTCATTAGTGCGATAAGTAATTTTACGCCTGATAGCATGTTCTCACGTAAGCCTTAAGCGCTAAGAGACAAAAGAGGAGGTTCGATCGGCTGCGAGGCTCGGCGTTCAACCGGGTTCGCCAAGTAGCGAAACTCTCCATTGAGCGAGGTTCGCCAAGTAGCGAAGCCCTTCATTGACGAGGTTAAGCCAAGCGTGAAGCTCTTCACTCAACCGGTTCGCCAAGTAGCGAAGCCCTTCATTGAGCGAGGTTAAGCCAGCGGCGAAGCTCTACATTCAACGAGGTTCGCCAAGCGTGACTCTACACTCAACGAGGTTAAGCCAAGCGTGAAGCTCTTCATTCGAGCGAGGTTAAGCCAGCGGCGAAGCTCTTCACTCAACGAGGTTAGCCCAGTAGCGAAACCCTCCATTCGAGGCGAGGTTCGCCAAGCGTGACTCTTCACTCAACCGAGGTTCGCCAAGCGGCTCTTCACTCAACCGAGGTTAAGCCAAGCGTGAAGCTCTTCATTGAGCGAGGTTAAGCCAGCGGCGAAGCTCTACATTCAACGAGGTTCGCCAGCGGCGAAGCTCTTCACTCAACCGAGGTTAGCCAAGTAGCGAAGCCCTTCATTCGAGCGAGGTTAAGCCAGCGGCGAAGCTCTACATTCAACCGAGGTTAAGCCAGCGTGGCTCTTCACTCAACGAGGTTCGCCAAGCGTGAAGCTCTTCATTCGAGCGAGGTTCGCCAAGCGTGACTCTTCACTCAACCGAGGTTAGCCAAGTAGCGAAGCCCTTCATTCAAGCGAGGTTCGCCAGCGTGGCTCTTCACTCAACCGAGGTTCGCCAAGCGGCTCTTCATTCGAGCGAGGTTCGCCAAGTAGCGAAACCCTCCATTCGAGCGAGGTTCGCCAGCGTGAGGCTCGACATTCAACCGAGGTTAAGCCAAGCGGCTCTTCACTCAACCGAGGTTCGCCAGCGTGAAGCCCTTCATTCGACGAGGTTCGCCAAGCGTGACTCTTCACTCAACCGAGGTTAAGCCAGCGTGGCTCTACATTCAACCGAGGTTCGCCAAGTAGCGAAACTCTCCATTCGAGCGAGGTTAAGCCAAGCGTGGCTCTTCATTCGAGCGAGGTTGCCAAGCGTGGCTCTTCACTCAACCGAGGTTCGCCAGCGTGGCTCTACATTCAACCGAGGTTCGCCAAGTAGCGAAACTCTCCATTCGACGAGGTTAAGCCAAGTAGCGAAGCCCTTCATTGAGCGAGGTTAGCCAGCGGCGAAGCTCTTCATTGAGCGAGGTTCACCAGCGTGACTCTTCATTGAGGCGAGGTTAGCCCGGCGGTGAAGCTCTCCACTCAACCGAGGTTCACCTACGCAGTGAATCTCGACATTAAACCGAGGCTAGACCGGTGCAAGCTTCAAAGCGAGACTTGCTCAAGGCGGGACTTCGACCTCAATCGGGGTTCGCGCGTGGGCGGAGTTCGATCTCAACGAGGTTCGCCAAGCGTGAAGCTCTTCACTCAACGAGGTTAAGCCCTATGATGGTTTGACGAGGCTCGCCCACAACATCAAAGTTTGACGAGGCTCGCCCATAACATCAGCGTTTGGCGAGGCTGCGCCCACAACATCAAAGTTTGTGAGGCTCGCCCACAACCTCAAAGAAGCTCAACAGGTTTGACGAGGTTCGCCCACAACATCAAAGTTTGTGAGGCTTCGCCCACAACATCAAAGTTTGACGAGGCTCGCCCACAACCTCAAAGTTTGTGAGGCTTCGCCCACAACATCAAAGTTTGACGAGGCTCGCCCACAACCTCAAAGTTTGACGAGGCTCGCCCACAACCTCAAAGAAGCTCAACAGGTTTGACGAGGTTCGCCAGCGTGGCTCTTCATTGAGCGAGGTTAAGCCAGCGTGGCTCTTCACTCAACCGAGGTTCGCCAAGTAGCGAAGCCCTTCATTGAGCGAGGTTAAGCCAGCGTGGCTCTTCATTGAGCGAGGTTAAGCCAGCGTGGCTCTTCATTGAGCGAGGTTAAGCCCTATGATGGTTTGACGAGGCTCGCCCACAACCTCAAAGAAGCTCAACAGGTTTGACGAGGTTCGCCCACAACATCAAAGTTTGGCGAGGCTCGCCCACAACATCAAAGTTTGGCGAGGCTGCGCCCACAACATCAAAGTTTGGCGAGGCTCGCCCACAACATCAAAGTTTGACGAGGCTCGCCCACAACCTCAAAGTTTGACGAGGCTCGCCCACAACCTCAAAGAAGCTCAACAGGTTTGACGAGGTTCGCCAGCGTGAAGCTCTTCATTGAGCGAGGTTAAGCCCTATGATGGTTTGACGAGGCTCGCCCACAACCTCAAAGAAGCTCAACAGGTTTGACGAGGTTCGCCCACAACATCAAAGTTTGACGAGGCTCGCCCACAACATCAAAGTTTGACGAGGCTCGCCCATAACATCAACGTTGACGAGGCTCGCCCACAACCTCAAAGAAGCTCAACAGGTTTGACGAGGTTCGCCAAGTAGCGAAGCCCTTCATTCGACGAGGTTCGCCAAGCAAATGGCTCTTCATTCGAGCGAGGTTGGTGATGAGGAGGCTGAGCTCTCCGACCATGGTCTTGGAGAGGTGGATAAGCTTAAGGAGACTGTTGAGCAACAGGGGATGATGTTGCGCACGATGGGGGTCAGATAGATGGCCTATCTCAGGCTATAAAGGCATTCTCTTCCTAAAATCAGCAGTGTAGTTGATCAGATGGGGAGAATGGCGGTCAACAAGGGCAATGCTCATCTGGAGTCCGTTCTTGAATGTCCACCAACTCTGATGGGATCTCAAGTGAAACCAAGCTTGTTGCATCAGTCTTAATTTAGCCATCAATACCAGCAAGGCCCTTCGGGGTTCAACAAAGTGGCGTCCAACGTAGGCGCACCGGCAAATGTCGTCCTGATTTTCCAATGTTCACAGGTGAAAACGTCTATGGGTGGATTTATAGAGTGAAGCAACTTTTGGAGTTCTATTCTATTGCCGAGGATCCACATGTAAAACATGCTTCCCTAGTCCTTGACGAGTCACCGTTGTAATGGTTTCACTGGGTGGAGAAGGGTAAATGCCGATGACTCAGTTGGGAGGAGTTTGAGAGGGCATTGTTGGCAAGATTTGGTCCCTCAGAATACTTAGATTACAAAGGAGCACTATCCAAGCTTTGTCAAATAGGGTCTCTTATTGAGTATCAAGCAGAATTCAAGAAACTTTTGAATTTTGTGCATGGGTTGAGCGAGGACTACTTGGTTGACTGTTTCATAAGCGAATTACGTGAAGAGACCAGATTCAATGTGATGTTAAAATCCCCCACAACCTTGGAAGCTGCGATTCGGGCAAACTGACCCTCGCTTGAAAGACACAAATGCAGAAGCCTAACAACAATAGGTCAACCCAGCCGATCTTAATTCCACAATAGGGCTTGAGTGGCACTCCCAATCAGAGCTCCTCTGCAGTGACACATGTTAAGCATCACACGACATGAAGCCTAAGAGAGGAGGGAGAAGGGACTATGCTATCATTGAGAAATACGTTCTCAACCATAAGTGCAAATCACAAAAGTTGTTCATTATCGAAGAAATTCCCTTCGATGATGATGGAGACAGAAGCTCGGATTGGGGATTTGATAATATTGAATTAGAAGGGTTTGTGAATTGAGAACCTGAGCTGAACTTCAATAGCATGTCTAGCTTAGAAGGTGAAATCTCTTCGATTTATAAGGAGAATCGGTGAAAGAACAATACCAGTGCTAGTAGACTCTGGGGTTACTCATAATTTCATTGATCCGTTAGTGGTATCTTGTGCTTCCTTGCCCATAAGCAACGATAAGGCATTTTCTGTGAGGATGGCAGATGGTATGCAACTGGAAGGAAGGGGGTATTGTGAAGATGTGCAACTTGAGATACAATGTGTGGTAACACAAACTACATTATTGGTGATACCCATAGGGGAGCCACAAGTAGCATCAGCACCATATGGTTCGAATCGCTTGGTCCTGTGTTATGGGATTTGTTGCAGCGGGGGGCTTCACAGACACAAAAGATGTCTATACAAAGCGGATAATAACACAACACTGATAAACACAGTGAAGACAAAGAGAACAGCACACAAGGATTTAACGTGATTCGGTCAGTATGACCTACGTCCACGGGCGAGAACAGCAGAGAAATTTTACTAATCAGAGAAGATTACAAACGGGGGACCACTCTAATATCTCCCCGAACTCTCAAGGAGAATAACACTCAAAGGAAAAAACTCTCTTTTTCTCTTCTCTCCTTTTTCTTTTCCTCTCTACCTCTCTTTCTAACCTCTCTTTCTCTCTTTTCTTTCTCTGTCTGATGCATCTCTCCTCACATATCAACGTCCCTTTTATAGGCATTTAAAGGTTGGTGGCACAGTGAAATATTTGGTGGAACAGTGTTGGGTAGGTGACTGTTGGTTGGTGGGTTTAAAAAATTCAAAGGCACGTGCTTCACAAATCTTCACATTGACTTTGAACATGAAGATCTTCTCTTTACTCGAGCTGTCTCGCCAGAAGCCCCTTACGGGCTTAACCTCTGTTTTGTTGAACTCTAAGCAATTCGAGGCAATGCTCGAACTTGCGCGAAGGTATGGGCTTCGTCATCATATCCGCTGAATTATCTGCAGTACCAATTTTATCAATCTTGATGACTTTAATTTCTCTGATAAAATAATACCTGACATCTATATGTTTGGTTCGTTCATGGTACATCTGATGCTTCGTCAAATGTATGGCACTCTGGCTATCACAATACACCATAGTAACACTTTGGTGTAAGCCGAGATCTTCAACCAAACCTCTCAACCAAATGGCTTTTTCATCGCTTCAGCATCGCCATATACTCGCCTCGTGGTAGACAGCAACCGCCGATCAGAGTCGCCTTCCAACTAATGACACTACCTAAAAGAGTGAATACATAACCTGTCAAGGATCGTCTCTTATCTAAATCGCCCGCATAATCTGAATCAGAATAGCCAAGTATTCTGCAATCTGATTTTGTGTTCCTGCCAAAATATAAACCAATATTAGCAGATCCTCTCAAATATCTAAGTACCCATTTCATAGCCTGCCAATGGACCTTTCCAGGCTTATCCATATACCGACTCACAACACTGACTGCATGTGAAATATCCGACGGTGCGCACTATAGCATACATAATGCTTCCAACCGCACTAGCATAAGGAACACAAGACATGTATCGCCTCCTTCTCGTCTCGTGATAAATCGGCGAAAGACTAAAATGAGCAAAGAAGAGTCTTTCATTGTGCCATCAAGCATGCCAAATCTCTCCAACACCTTCTTGATATATTTCTCCGCGATAGAAATAAACTTCCTTCTCGTCTGTTCCTGTGGATCTCCATACCTAAAATCTTCTTCGCTGCTCCCAATTCCTTCATCTCAAACTCATGTTTAAGTTGAGATTTCAATTCGGTGATTTCTGACATATCTTTAGCTGCAATTAACATGTCATCAACATACAAAAGCAAATATATAAAAGAACCATCATTGAGCTTTTTATGATAAACACAACTATCATATTTACTCCTATAGTAATCATGCTCAAACATGAAAGTATCAAATCTCAAATACCACTGTCTCGAAGATTGTTTCAACCCATAAAGAGATTTCTTCAACCTGCATACGTGATCTTCTTTATCTTCAATAACAAATCCCTCTGGTTGATGCATAAAGATCTGCTTCTCAAGCTCGCCATGTAGAAACGCCGCCTTCACATCAAGTTGCTCAAGCTCCAAATTAAAGTGAGCAACCATGACAAGCAACACGCGAATTGAGGTGTGTTTTACAACTGGAGAGAATACTTCATTGAAGTCCACACCCTCGGTTTGACTGTAGCCTTTAGCTACCAAGCGTGCCTTGTATCTTACAGAATCTGTATCTGGAGCTCCTTCTTTCTTCTTGAAGACCCATTTACAACCAATAATTTTCTGTCCCCTAGGTAGCTTCACTAACTCCCATGTTTGGTTCTTGTGAAGAGACTCCATCTCTTCGGTCATCGCAACAGTCCAATCTGCAGCCTCACTGCCACTAATAGCCTCCTTGTAGGTAGAAGGCTCTGGAATCTGAATCGATTCTGCTATACTCAAAGCGTAAGCAAGCATGTCTGCATATCGCTGAGGAGGTTGGATCTGCCTCTTTGTTCTCCCGGTGGCAATATTGTACTGTTGCTCTTGTGGTGTATCAAGATCCAGTTGAACCTTCCGCAGATCAATCGGTTCAACATGAGCCCTCGAGCACTCCCTTTGAAGTGAGCTCTCTAGCTCTACCTGCTTGCTAGACTCCTTCTTAGTACCTGTGGTATCAATAACAAACTCTTTTCTCGGGTGAAGCATGGATTTCTCATCAAAAGTAACATCCCTACTAATAATAAACTTAGATGATTTAGGATCAGAAAACCACAATCTATATCCCTTCACCCCCAGTAGCATATCCTAGAAAGATAGCTTTCTTTGCTCGAGGTTCAAGCTTACCATCATTAACATGAAAATAAGCGAGCAACCAAATACTCTTAAATGAGAGTAATTAGCGTGAGCACCGCACCATATCTCTTTCCGAGTCTTAAAATCAATTCTTTGTAGAAGGAGATCTATTTATCAAATAGCAAGCTATATTGACTGCCTCAGCCCAAAAGTCTTTTAACAAACCGGCATTAGAGAGCATGCACCGAGCTTTCTCTAAAAGTGTTCTGTTCATCCTTTCTGCAACTCCATTTTGCTCTGGTGTATGCCGAATCAGACGATGACGACGATGCCTTCATTCTTGCGTAATCGGTCAAACTCGTGGAACAAAACTCCATCCCATTGCCTGCCTGGAGGCGCTTCACTTTCTTTCCTGTTTGCTTTTCAATCATAACCTTCCATTGCTTGAAGGTTGCAAACACATCACTCTTATGCTTCAAAGGATACACCCAAACTTTTCTGGAATAATCATCAATCAATGTTAGCAGAAAACGAGCTCCACCTTTTGATGGAACCTGAGAGGGACCCCAAACATCTGAATGGATATAATCTAAAGTACCCTTGGTTCTGTGGACACCGGTACTAAAGGAGACTCTATGGTGTTTGCCGAAAACACAATGCTCACAAAAGTCTAGTTTGCTAGTTTTTTGACCACAAAGTAGACCTTGTTTGCTCAAAACATCTAGTCCTCTCTCACTCATATGCCCTAACCGCATATGCCACAAACGTGTAGTGTCAGAATCTGAATCCTCTGAGGATGACACTGCCTAAAGACTGCCACTGTGATCGCCTTCAAGGATATAAAGGGTATTTACCTTCTTTCCTTTCATCACAATAAGAGAGCCTTTACTAACTCTCAAAACTCCACCTTCAGCCGAAAACTTAAAACCATTGGAGTCAAGGGTGCCTAAAGAAATGAGGTTCTTCTTTAACTCTGGTATATGTCGGACATTACTCAATGTTCTAACAATACCATCATGTGTTTTAATCTTAATTGACCCGATACCAACAGTCTTGCAAGGCATATCATTTCCCAACAAGACATTCCCACCATTAATAGACTGATATGTGACAAACCAATCCTTATGTGGACACATATGGTAGGAACAACCCGAATCAAGAACCCACTCATCTTGTGAATGAGTATTAACACTAACTGAAAGAACATCATGTGAACTAGAAGACTCTTCAGTTACAGTGGCAACTGAAGGTTTCACCTCCCAAGACTTCGACTGTGAATTATCCTTTGCTTTGAGCGCTGGACAATTAGGTTTTATATGTCCAAACTTGTGACAGTAATAACATTCAATATTTTTTCTTGGCCTTAATTTTGATCTAGACATGCTTCTAGATTTACCTCTACCACCAACACCCTTTTCAGGACGACCACGAGCGAACAAGCCTTCAGCTTGATCCTCACCTCCTACGATAGACGCTTTCTGCCTTAACTCTTTTGAATGTAAGGCTGATTTGACATCCTCTATGCCTTAACTCTTTTGAATGTAAGGCTGATTTGACATCCTCTAAAGAAAGTGTATCTCTACCGTATAACATGCTATTAACAAAATTCTCATATGAAGGAGGTAATGAACATTACAAGATAAGGGCTTGATCTTCTTCATCGATTTTGACATCAATATTTTTTAAATCCATAAGAATAGTATTAAGTTCATCTAAGTGGTCTTTTATCCGCATACCTTCCTTCATGCGAAGGGTGAAGAGGCGTTGCTTCAAGTAGAGCTTGTTCGTTAGAGATTTCGTCATGTACAAGCTCTCCAACTTGAGCCATAGGCCGGCGGCGGTATCTTCATTGGCAACCTCCCGCAAGACCTCATCGGCCAAACAGAGCTGTATGGCACTATGCGCCTTCATCTCCAGCTCTTCTTTCTCATCATCGGGCATGGATTCCGACAACTTGTCCTTCCCGGACGGGACTTTGAACAATCCTTATTGTACTAGGAGAGCCCTCATTTTTACTCTCTACAAACTGAAGCTGTTTCTCCCATCGAATTTTTCCACTTTGTATTTTGCAGAAGACATCTTGAAGCCTACTAGAACAGTAACTATACTCGTGAACGGTAATCGTATTTATGAACAGTACTGTACTCATGAATAGTACCGTATGCGTGAACAGTACCGTACTTGTGAATAGTACCATACGCGTGAACAGTGTTATGGCTCTGATACCAGTTTGTTACAGCGGGGGGCTTCACAGACATAAAAGATGTCTATACAAAGCGGATAATAACACAACATTGATAAACACAAAGAAGACAGAACAAGACGCTTTAACGTGGTTCGGTCAAGATGACCTATCCACCACGAAACAGCAGAGAAATTTCACTAATCAGAGAAGATTACAAACGGGGGACCACTCTAATATCTCCCCGAACTCTCAAGGAGAATAACACTCAAAGGAAAAAACTCTCTTTTTCTCTTCTCTCCTTTTTCTTTTCC
The DNA here is from genome assembly GCA_012295165.1 of Asparagus setaceus. Taxonomy (NCBI): domain Eukaryota; kingdom Viridiplantae; phylum Streptophyta; class Magnoliopsida; order Asparagales; family Asparagaceae; genus Asparagus; species Asparagus setaceus. The sequence goes on along the minus strand of CM022705.1, from coordinate 46,746,320 downwards.
TCTCTACCTCTCTTTCTAACCTCTCTTTCTCTCTTTTCTTTCTCTGTCTGATGCATCTCTCCTCACATATCAACGTCCCTTTTATAGGCATTTAAAGGTTGGTGGCACAGTGAAATATTTGGTGGAACAGTGTTGGGTAGGTGACTGTTGGTTGGTGGGTTTAAAAAATTCAAAGGCACGTGCTTCACAGGATTTCTGTGCTCGCACACTTAAATTCTAGAAGCAAGGGAAGAGAAGAATGTTGAAGGCAGCTAGTGAAGAGGAATTGGGTCTTGTTGACTGTAAGGGGCAAGATAAATTGATTAGTACCATGGGATAAGCTTATCTAATACAATGGGCTTCGACGGAGACTAAAGAATTAGAACCAGATTACCTTGGGGGAGGATTTGATAGAACTCCTTCTAAGGTACAATGGTGTATTTGAAGAGCCAAGGGGACTACCCCCTAAGAGGGATTGTGACCATTAGATACCCCTCCATGATCCCTCTAAGGTTGCTTGTATACGAGCCTATTGTCATACATTCCATCAGAAAAATGCAATAGCGCCAATGGTGCGGGAAATATTGCAGGCTGGAATTATTCGACCAAAGTACAAGCCCCTTTGCCATTCTTATAGTCTAGTGAGGAAGTCGGATGGAAATTGGCGTATGTGCCTTGACTATCGAGCTCTTAACAACAACACTATCAAAGACAAATTCCACATTCCATTAGTAGATGAGCTGTTAGATGAGTTGCACTGTGCAGTGATCTTTCTAAGCTAGACCTCCGATCGGGGTACCATTAGATTAGAGTGGCAGAGAAGGAAGTGTACAACACGGCTTTTTCGCACCCACCATGGTCATTATGAATTCTTGGTAATGCCTTTTGGCTTAGCCAATGCACCCTCGACATTCCAAAGCCTCACGAATAAGGTATTCCAACCCTACTTAAGAAAATTTATTCTTGTTTTCTTCGATGATATTCTTGTGTATAGCAAAATCGCATTGTGAGCAGTATCTTTAGCACCTCCAGATAGCTTTTGATCTTCGTAACTTAATTTGATCTATATGCTAAAAGGAGAAAATGTTGGTTCGGAGTGAAGGAGGTAGACTACCTTGGCCACATAGTGCGCAATGAAGGAGTGGCTGTAGATCCAAACCAAGTTGTTGCACTAAAGGATTGGCATGTGCCCAAAAGTGCTCGAGCTCTTAGAGGATTTCTAGGACTCACCGGCTACTACAGACACTTCATCAAAGGATACAGGGAAATCGCAAGGCCGCTAACTGAGTTACTTAAGAAGAACATATTCAAGTGGAATGAAGAAGCTGGGAGAGCATTCGCGCAACTAAAAGATGCACTAATTGCTCCTCCGGTATTGATAATGCCTAACTATGTTGAAACTTTTATTGTAGAGTGTGATGCCTCGGGTAAAAGGGTCGGAGCTGTTTTGACTCAATTTGGCAGACCTGTGGCTTACATGAGTAAAGGACTCAAGGGAAGGTTACTCACTCTCTCCACTTACGAGAAGGAAGTTATGGCCATACTCTTAGTAGTGCGTAAGTGGAAATCATACCTGATTAGAAGACCCTTTGTTATCAAGATGGATCAGTGAACTATCGCACCCATTCTCAATCAGAGAATGAGCACAGAGGCTCAAGGTAATTGGTTATGAAAACTCATGGGATTTGATTATTGAGTTGAATATGAGAAGGAATCTGACAACGGTGCAGCGGACAAGTTGTCCCAGAAAGAAGATGAAGCGGGAGAAGTAGGAATCAATTGTGTCACCATGGTCATTCCACGATGGCTAGAGATAATCAAGGCTGGGGGCTTGAAGGAACCTTACTACAAGGAGTTACATGACAAAATTGATAAGAGTCAATTAAATGGAGATTTATATCTAGTGAAGGATGATCTATGGCTATACAAGGGTAAACCTTTGATTAGTCCAGACTCACGGTTGTGCTCATAACTAATACATGAATATCATTCTTCTCCTCAAGGAGCAAGCTGTCATCGTATGCTACAGTTCTTAAGGGCAAATACTTGGTGGTCATGAATGTATAATCAAGTGAAGGAGTTTGTGAAGCAATGCAATATTTGCTAGCGTCAAAAGGGAGATACTCTCAAGCCTGAGGGCCTACTTCAGCCATTGCCAACTCCCAATCAGGTGTAGGAATCCATTTCTATGGATTTTATTGAAGGGTTACCTCAAAGCTTGGGCAATACGGTAGCCTATGTTGTGGTTGATAGGCTGACAAAATACAGTCATTTCTTTGCCTTGAAACACCTGTACATAGCCACAACTATTACAAAAGGTTTCTTCAAGGGTGTGTTTTGTCTACATGGCTCGCCTGTGACTATACTGAGCGATCGCGATCCTATTTTCATGAGCCAATTTTTGGAAGAGTTTTTTTTACATCCACGGCACACAACTGGGAGTTCAACAGGGATTGTGAATAAGGCTTTGGAAATTTATCTTTGATGTTTCTGTAGCCTCAAGCCAAAGGAGTGGAGTGAGTGGCTCACTTGGCTTGAGTATTGGTACAATTCTATATGGCATGTATCAATAGGAATGACGCCATTCAAATCGTTATATGGTCACGACCCGCCAACACTATTATCATATACCGCAGCCACCACAAGAGTTCAAGCAGTGGAGGAAAACCTCATGGCCAGAGATGAGATTTTACAGCTCTTAAAAGACAACTTAGAGAGGGCTAAGGTCATTATGAAAACGTTTGCTGATGAGAAGAGTCGGGATGAGGAGTTTGCCATTAGTGCTAAGGTTTTGCTTCGCCTACAACCGTACCGGCAAAATTCAATGGGGTCACGCATAATTCAAAAGTTAGCAGCAAAGTTTTATGACCTACCGCCCAGTTCAAAAATACATCCTGTATTTCACGTCACACAACTCAAGCCTTACAGAGGAGAAAGTCCATGCCAACCAAGTGAATTTTGGAGGTATTGAGAGGAACTGGAGCATGTCCCAAAGAAGATTTTGGATAGGCGCTTGAAGAAAATGGGTACCAAGGGGGTTGTTTATGCTATTGTGAAGTGGAAAGGGAATGAAGCTACATGGAAGGAATACTATCCTTTTATCCGTAAATTTCCTTCATATGGGCTCGAGGACGAGCCTAATGCTAGCAGGGAGGATTGTCAGGGGCCATATGCACTCCAAGGATAAGCTTAGGGGCAACAACAATTGTTATGAGGACAATCTACTAGTTACATATTAGTGAAATAAAATGTTAGTTAGGATTGATGCATTACCTAGGTTGTTGTGAAGTTGTTTAGAACCAGCAAGCAATAAGATCATTCTGAGCTATATAAGATCATGTAACAAGGAAGCGAGGAATCTCAAGACATAGGATAATCAAATTTTCCCTCATCTCCTATCTCTAATCGCTTCTCATCCTCTTTTCTTTTTTTTTTCTTTATCTCCCTTATCTAATTACTTTTGTGAGTGAATTCTATTGCAGGTAAGGCGCACACGTGAGCTCAGGTTTCTGCACCTGACAAGAGAGGAGTTTCTTATTACAAATCTTATAACTTGAGGGGGTTAATCCGAAAATATGAGAGATTTTAGGGGTATATATGATCAAATCCCTTTTTTTGCTTAAAAATTATCGCTAGCGATACTATGTGTCGTCAATTTGTCACTTTTTAGATCAAAGTGTTGTCACTACACTTTTTAGGCTAAAGTGATAAAATAGTGTCATTTTTTAGGCTAATCTAGTATTTTAGCCCATTTGCATAACATAAGGTAGTGCAAACTTTTTGAAAGTTTAGGATATATAAATGCTGCCCAGAACAAGTGAGGGTACGTATATGCAAGGCAAGTACAAGAATAGGTGTTAATTGGCCCTAATTTTTGTATCTCTAACAATGGTAGCTTAGTTATTAGCATAGGGATTATTAGTTTTAGAATAAAAGCATATAACATCTCCCACTCTCATGAACTCAGAAAACTAAGGGCATGCTTGGCAATCCTACATTATAATCTACTTGCTTAATAATCTATTCATAGATTACAATCTAAGTAGATTAAAACATTAGGTGTTTGGTAGAGAGTGGTTTATAATATTCTTTTTGTTAAAATGACTAAAATATCTTCCAAACTGCATGGAGAAAGGAGAAAGAAAGGGATGTGAAAGAGTAAAGAGCCTTTTCATTATTTACTCGGTCAAACATTGTCATATGTTATTTTTTGGTGGATTACAATTTAAAATAATCCACTCAAAAATGTATACTAAGAATCCTATCAGAACTCCCTACCATGCTTGGGGATCACGAGTCATCACAGGCGATGAAATACCTAAATTGCCCCTCTGTTTGATATCTTAAGGGTTCGAACCTCTCAGATCAGACGCCACACTATGCGGTGGGTTCTCATAGGTCCCGAGCTCAAAAATATAGTAACCAGACAAATAAAAGTCGATTATAACAAAAAGTGGATTACAATCCACTTTGAGCAAGTTTCCAAACATGAGAGTTTTTTTTGGCCGCGCTTACCCTACAATGTAAATGTTTAAGTATGCAATTCCCAAGGAAAAAAAGTCCATTATGAAAGCATATAACATCTCCCACTCTCATGAACTTAGAAAACTAAGGGCATGCTTGGCAATCCTACATTATAATCTACTTGCTTAATAATCTATTCATAGATTACAATCTATGCAGATTAAAACATTAGGTGTTTGGTAGAGAGTGGTTTATAATATTCTTTTTGTTAAAATGACTAAAATATCTTCCAAACTGCATGGAGAAAGGAGAAAGAAAGGGGTGTAAAAGAGTAAAGAGCCTTTTCATTATTTACTCGGTCAAACATTGTCATATGTTATTTTTTGGTGGATTACAATTTAAAATAATCCACTCAAAAATGTATACTAAGAATCCTATCAGAACTCCCTACCATGCTTGGGGATCTGAGTCATACAGGGGGCAGTGAAATACCTAAATTGCCCCTCTGTTTGATATCTTAAGGGTTCAGAACCTCTCGCACTGTACGCCACACTATGCGGTGGGTTCTCATAGGTCCCGAGCTCAAAAATATAGTAACCAGACAAATAAAAGTCGATTATAACAAAAAGTGGATTACAATCCACTTTGAGCAAGTTTCCAAACATGAGAGTTTTTTTTGCCTCGCTTACCCTACAATGTAAATGTTTAAGTATGCAATTCCCAAGGAAAAAAAGTCCATTATGAAAATCATATGGTACGGCACTTCACTCATGTATAATTTGTTGAAAGAAGTATTAGAAGAATTAAGTAGATTAAAGAAATATCTTCTAAAATTATAAAGTAGAAAATAGCGAGAGCGATGTTTTTTTGGATTAATTGCGACAGACCCCTTACAATATCGCTTAATTGCAGATAGACCCCTTGAAGGTCTATTGGTGTGAATAAACCACCAATTCTATTTACCCAAGTGCGAGCAAACCCTCTGTGAATTTTTTTGACCCAATTAAGAGAAAAAAATAGCAATTGTACTGGGGTCTATCCACCTCTTTAAATTTTTGTAAAACTCAAGAGAAAGAAAACAAAATTCAGTAAGGAGATATATTCATACAAGTAGAATTATGTGGAAGCTATCTGCAATTGGTGGTACTATAGAGGGTCATCCGCAATTAACCTTTTTTCTTTGTTTCAGACATTTTTAGCAATAGTGGAATATTACTGTTCCTCTTCATCCACTTTTTCATTTGGATAGCAATTTCAGAGAAATGAGTGCTGGGATTTAGAAGTATGAAGGGAGAGATTAATTAAAAAAAGGGGTTTTTGTCTTTTAACCCAAAGTTTTGCCCTAATTTATTTAAAAACCCATTCACTTTCATAAAAACCCCTACGCCCAAAGTACCTCGTGTGACTTATTTATAAACCTAATTTTTAGGATACCCTCAAACTTTATACTGTATTTTTCAACAAAAAAAAATCGCAAATCCCAAAATTGCCTTTCTTCCCCAAATAAACCTAGCGCTTCTCTCTTTCTCCCTTCCCTCATTTCATAAAACATTAAACCCTAAGAGCTGATCCCCAAATTCTAGGTGTAGTTGATCCCTAAAGTCCATTGAAGCTGAGTAAAGTATAGCACTTTATACGAAAACATAGCTTTTTTTAGCAAAGTATAACACCTTATAAAGAAGTATAACTCTTTATGATTAAAGTATAACTCTTTATTATTATAATCTGACTATTTATTGGTTCCGAGACTACATGAAAGAAATTAATAGTCGTAATATCTTTGTCAAGAAAATTGTTGGAGAAAATAGGGAAATTTTAGTATCCATTGGTCCAATTAACATAAAAATATGAAAGCTTAATAGCTATTAATTTTGGTGAGCAAAGTATAACATGTAAGAACATAACTTCTTATGAGAAAAGCATAGCACCATATACGTAGTATAACTCTTTACGACTAAAGATCTCTTTATCGCTATAGTATAACTCTATATTGATTCTCGGACTTCTGAGAAAAGAAATATTTAATGATTGCAAATAGAAATCATATTAAAATCAAATTATCGTCTTTTATGAGGAAAAATATTAATGGAAGAGTGAGATTTTTTAGGAAGAAAGAGGAGATTAATGGAGGAAAGAGAGATTTTGAAGGAGATAAATATATTAAATTGAGTTTTACGGAGTGAGGGGAGCAACACTCAAAAAAAATTTCTCCCCGCATCACCATTAATGCGATGAGAGTGGAGCATGTCGCTATTTAGAAGAGAGAGAAAAGGGAAATTTTGAGTTTATTTTGGGAGATTCAGTATAAAGTTTGAGGGTGTACTACAGGTTGGGTTTAAAAATAAGTCACAAGTTGGGTTTGGAAATAAGTCACATGAGATACTTTGGGGGTATGGGTGTTTATGGTAGTGGGTGGGTTTTTAAATAAGTGGGGGTACAACTTTGGGTTAAAAGATAAAAACCCCTTTAAAAAAAACCTATTTTACCTCAATTCACACGTGTTACAGCTGCTTCTATGTATTAAGGGATAGAATTTTTTTTAAAAAACAAAGATTTCACATAGGAATCACATCAATATATAACAAAGGGCAAAAGTAGTTTTTTAGAGAAACAAATAGTTTTTTCCGGCTGAAAGGCAGAAGTAACATCTATTTCGTTCACTTTAGCTATGTTATAGCTACTTATGTGGAAACAAACAGCCTGACGAGGTTTCAATTTTAAATCTTCAATATAAAAAAATAAAATCATTATAAGAGTGTATTATTGCAAAAAGATCATTCAGAAGATCTTTGTTATGGGAGCATTTTCCTTTCTTCAAAATTCTACTCTCAACGGATTTGCATTATAATAGTAACCAGAGGCATGAATTTGCATTATGACATATGCAGCATTAATCACCACCATCTTTTACTCGCAAGAAAAGAAAAGAAGAAATAAGAAGCAAAAAAGAAAAATCAAATATGACTTATGCAGTATTAATCGCCACGACCTTTTACTCGCAAAGAAAAGAAAAGAAGAAAATAATAAGCAAAAAAGAAAAATCAAAACAAAAGAAAGAAAGTAATTGATTCAGGTTCTTGCAGAGTTGAGAAAATCTAGGCTAGCAGATTATTGACCATGAATTCAAATCTTATGGAAATAGAGCATCAACTGTGTTCTTTCTTAGTCAACAATTTTCCCGAAATTTAAGTTTACCTATCTTTTTTCTCTCTTTTCTTAAATTTTCATGTCTTGCTTGCTTTCACTTTAGCAAAATGTCTGATTATCTAGTGAATGAAGCAGATTAGATTTGTTTTACAATGACATGCTCTTCACTCAAAAAAACTTGAAAACTTTGTTATGAAGAAGTTCAATTTTATCTTTATACTGCATTAAAATAACATTTTATATAAATAGTTAATTGCAGATAGACCCCATGTACCACCGGCCAATAGCGGATAGACACCTGTAGTTCTATACGTCAATTAACCCTGATAAAAAGCTCCTACAACTACATAGTTATGAACAAAAATCTATACCTTTCTGGAGAAAATCTAGCATTACTATGCAACTTTCCAACAAGCTCATGAAACAGATTCTTGGCACCAGAATTACTATTAGAAAATTTCAAGATAATGCAAACATGTACTTTGTTTTAAATTTATTTCTCCTCCTTCTCATTAATAACTGTAAGCTCTAAGCTCTCCTCATCACCTCCAGCTGATTTGAGAACTTCCTCAGGGAGCAATGTATCTGATGTATCAGCTTTCGGCACCAAGAAAATCAAACCCAATGTCGCAAATCTCAGCAAGTTCCTTATAAGAACAACGAGCCACAGATTCCTGAAATCAGTTCTTGTAACATGGAAAGTATGCAGAATTATACCTCCCCCAGTCTTTGAAGATAATGTGCCAAGACTATCAATACACATAAGAAGAGCAAAGAAAGTCCCCTCGATACCCAACGGGCACAATTTCGTGCTGAGGACAATCATGGGCAACAACCTGATTTTGCTTACAATTCGTGAACAACACTCTTCCAAGATAACAAATGTGTAATCAGGTATTTTCAATTTTAAATTCCAACGTAGGATGAAAATGAGGTCGAGTGATCCTGATATAGCATAAAGGAGTTGCACATAGAAAAGTAAGCTTCTGAATGGATAGTTTTTTAGGAGCTTGTGATAGATTAGGACTCCTATAATAGAAGCCAATGCTCCAATTGCGTAGATGACACCGACAAATTCCTGCAAAAATAGAAATGCTAGAGTAAAAATTTATGACAGTCAGCTCTCACAACTTCAGAGTTCAGGTGCAGTGGCAGGGTCCTTTCATATAGTATCAAAGCAACCCAGGTTCAGCTGTTGGCCAAAACTTCTAAAGCAGATTAAAGAAAAAGATACCTCATTGTGAGTCGACCAACACCACAACTTCGGACTTCTGGTGCAGTGCATGGTCCTTTGACAAACAACTAATTCATTTTATGGTTATTTAGTTATGCAAAGTTTGGAGGAAGAATGACATATTACCTGTGAGAATGCTGGACCAGCTTTAGGATCAGTGTACCAGTAGAAATGACCTTCATGAGTACTGAAGCTGAGGGCCAAAGAGAGAAACATATATAGAGAAGGCTTCCAAACTTGAGGACATTTTATTGTCCTTCCCATCCCTCCTATTGCTCCACCAACCTTTTGCATCAACTGAAATTTAACATCACAAAACCCTGTCAATTATCAAGATTTGTCATGGTGAATTATTTGCAACTAATACTTGAATTACGAACAATAAAGAGCAAAGTGCACAATGCAAACTTTCCGTCCAATTCCAAATGCAACTTCTAATTTGAAGTTATTCATCAGTTATGTGCACTAGAAGAGAAAGTACAATTATGCATGCTTTTAGGGGTTTCAAAGGTTTAAACAAACCTACAATCAAATCTAAGAAGAGCTAAATCCAAAATTATGAGAGTAGCAACTCAAACTACTCGGACAAACCTTTCTCTTCTCCGAGCGTTGATTCGTCCTCGACTCAAATATAACAAAGCCAAGAACCACCAACAAAGAAGGAGGCATTGCCATTACCCCTAAAGCTCCCTGCAACAGGATGCATATTTCATTGCTCTCATACAAACATGGGTTAGTTATGGTTAGACCCCATTACTATCGCCCAAATTGAACTTACTATGCCCTGTAGTCTATTGTTGCAGATGGTCCCCCTGAATGAAATTATTTTCACCCTTTTCAGGGGCCTATCTGCAACAATATAACTACAGGATAGCAAGTTCAATTTGGCGATACTACAAGGGTCTATCTGCAATTAACCCTATAAACATCACCCAAAAGAATTCTAGTTTACAAGGTCACAAACCTGAGCCCCAAGCATATGCACAAACACTCCACTAGATAAATACCCGATCAATGCACCTACAGATTGAACAAACCCACAGAGGCTCTGCATGTCAGGCGCCAGCGATGGGCGCACTATGCTATTCCTTGCAATGCATGCATCAATCGTCACATCTGCAATGGCGATTGCTCCCGCCATCCCAACAAGGCAGAGCAGTGCCATTATGATTGGCAAATTTCCATACATTGATATAATCAGCGCAGTTGAAGTCCCCAAAATGCCTGTTAGAAACCAAAAAGGGATAATCTAAGCCTACAATCTGATATTCTTAGATTTCTTTGTAGGGAAATGTTTGAGTATTCCTTTGCAAGTTTTATTTTGTTTTCTGATTTATATTCTGTTGATATATTTATTAGACCCATATGTGAAAAGATAAAGGGAAGAATACTCTATATGTTTGAATAGTAGCAAATTTGGAAAGAAAATTAAGAGGATAGTATCACTGATTTCTTTCTTTTTGTCTCTACGAAAGGGCCTCGGTTATAACTCAAAATACAAATCTCTAAAAATTTCTCAACCAAGCTCCACTGAGCTCTCACTCTCTCAATAAATTCATGCACATAATTTCCTTTACATTCTTCAATTTTATTGGGATCCATTGACCAAAAACCTGCATTTTTTGCTGCAAATTTGGGTGCTGATCTATCATGAGCATTTCCTATTAGTTGATAGGTTATCATCAAAAACCTATTCAAGGACAGCCACAGGCATATGACTAAATCAAAAAACGCTAGCAGACCAATCTTTTATTTCTTAATTTGTTTACCCTTTATCCAGTCAAAGTCTTCATATAAGAAAGGGTTTTTTTTCCTAGAAATCACCTTTAAAATAGAGTCATTTTACAGGAACCACATTTCATTTTCAATTTATACATAAACTACCTTTAAAGTGGGTTTTTATTCTAATCAACCACCTTCTAGCTAAATCTTCACTAAAAAACCTGAAATAACCTTTAAAAATACACGTTTAAAGTACGTGGCTTGTATCCTAACTAAACTTAAACATCAACAAAGTGAGTCACGTGTCTTGAATGTGAGTTTTTAAGTGGACATTTAAGTTTTTAGTGAAAATTTTGACTAGAGGTGGTTGATTGTAATAAATACCCGCTTCAAAGGTGGTTTAGACATAAATTAAAAATAAAAGGTGGGTTCCTGTAAAATGACCCTATTTTAAAGGTGGTTTCCTGGAAAAAAAACCCTACAAGAAATTACTAACAAATCACATCTCTGTAACAACAAGAACATAAATGCAAGAAAAGCTTACCAGCAAGAATGAAGTAAGGCCGGCGCTTATACCCGAACACAGGAAACACATCAGTAAGAACGCCCCAAACAGGCTTCATAACCCAAGGTATGAAGTAAAACCCCGTGTACATCTGCACCGTCGACGGCTGCACCTTCTGCACATCCTTCCAGTAGTAATCCGTCGTCACCCTGAAGAAGGATCCGGTGAAGCCCTGGCTCAGCCCGTGCACCAGGACCACGCCCACCACGAAGCTCGGGCTCAGCTCCCTGCACAGCATCCTGATCCATTCGAAGGGCTCGAGAAGGATGTTGGATTTGGATGGCGCAGTGGGCTTGGGACCGGTATCGGGTTGTGGCCTTTCGATGAGATCTTGGGTCTCAGAGGGCGAATCCATGGAGTGTTTTGGTTAATGGGGGATTGGGGAGGGAGGGAGTTGACTGTTGACTCTGAGTGAAAGAAAGTAGGTTGGAGTTTGAAAAATATGCTATCTGTTGAAGCATTCAAAATATTTATATTTATATTTCACCTTGCTGCATATATCATTATAAAAAAAATGAAACTATATATGTCTGCAGAGAAAAAATTCATACTTTTCTTCATCCTTATAATAATAATAATAATAAAAGTAATCAAAGAGAAATAGGAAACAGAAGAGATAGTTTTCTCTCATTTATTCAACTATATTTATAATAGGAGAGTATTTACACAATTATTACATAATGTGGGACTAAATACTAATTAACTCTCTTTCTCTCTCTCTCAACACCCCCCCTCAAGCTGGAGCATATGCATTGTACATGCCTAGTTTGTCACAAATAAAATCTACTTGTGTTTTCCGAGAGATTTAGTGAGAATATCTGCAAGCTGATTCTCTGATGATACATGTGTAGCCAAATAATCCCTTTGTTCATCTTCTCACGAACTAAATGACAATCAATCTCAATGTATTTGCTCTTCTTATGGAACACATGATTCTCAGCAATATGTATAGCAAACTTGTTGTCAACATATAATCTCATAGGGCATTCAGGAGAAAAACCAATTTCTGTCAAAAGGTCTCTAATCCAAACTAACTCACAAGTTACGTTCACCATTGCTCGATACTTAGACTCTGCACTAGACCGAGAAACCATACTTTATTTCTTGGTTTTTTAGGACACGATATTTCCACCAAGAAACACACGATAATCAGTAGTTGAATGCCTATCAGAAGGTGATCCTGCCCAATCCGCATCTGAAAAACCTGCAACTCTTGTGTGCCCACAATCTGAATAGAGAATTTCCCTTTCCGGAGCTTTCTTTAGATATCTGAGAATCCTCTTCACAGCCTCCAAATGAATCGTTCTTAGTGCTGAAAGAAACTGGCTAACTACAATAACAGCAAATGTGACATTTGGCTTGGTCACTGTTAGGTAGTTTAACATTTCTACTAATCTTCTATATACCATAGCATCTTCCAAAAGCTCCCCATGATCTGGTAGTAGCTTATTCTTCATATCCATCAGAGCGTTAACAGTTGTACATCCTAACATATCTGCCTCTGTAAGCATGTCAAGGATATATTTCCTCTGTGATAGGAGAATGCCCTTTATGGATCTGGCAAATTCAATACCAAAGAAGTACTTTAAGGAACCGAGATCCTTTGTCTGGAAATGCTGCTGTAGGTGCTTCTTCAGGCTTTCAATCCCATATGTATCATCTCCTGTTATCACAATATCATCCACATCTACAACAAGGAGAATCCTCTTCCCTGCATGAGTTTGCCAAAATACTGAGTAGTCTTTCTGTGCTCGACAAAGACCAAACTCCTGAACAACCAATGTAAAATGCTCAAACCATACTCTTGGAGATTATTTCACGCCGTAAAGTGACTTCTTCAGCTTACACACCTTCTCATACTCCCCATGAGCAACAAAACCTGGTGGTTGCTCCATATAAACCTTATCTTCAAGGACACCATTGAAAAAGCATTATTGATGTCCAACTGATGAAAATGCCAGCAGAATATCGTAGCTAATGAAATAAGAATCCGTACAAAAGTCATTTTGTCATAGGAGAGAAGGTGTCAAGATAGTCAAGCCCATATACCGAGAATACCCTTTTGCGATTGTTATAGTGCTTCAATTACAAAGTAATAATCTCTCTTCGCCAGCAGACAAGTATCCGCATTAAATGTATAACCAAATCAGTTCGCCACTTCGAGATAACCAGAGTCCCCAGCCCAGACGACTCGAGGGGTCGACATCTAGCGTGGCCGACTCAAAAGGCGGTGCATGCCAACCTTTTCGATAGGACGATGCCTAAGGCGACCTACATGATCGATTACTCGGCCGATTACTCACGAAGCAGACTCGAGAGGCGGTGCTTCTCGGCCCTCTACCTCGAGTAGGAAGGCGGCGACATACCTCGAGTCCCCCACTGATAGCTCGTCGCCATCGCATTGAATGCGTGATCAGAATCATTATTTCTCCGTCCCCGAAGATCTTTATGACACATCGGACCATGTTGGCACCCCATGCCTCCAGTCACTTCACATTAAATGCCGAAGTGACTCCCTCCACTCGGCAGCCGACACCTGTAAAGCAAATGTTGACTCAGTCGCCAGCCCATACCTGGCCGAAGTTACCAAACCACCCCTCTATTATCACTATAAATAGGAAGACTATTCCTAACATGGGTGTAAGCAATTTCTAAGCAATATTTTCTGCTCACTAAGAACTTCTTCAGTTCTTTACTTTTGTCCCCACTCAAGCAAGTTACTGACTTGATCGTTGGAGGAACAACAGGGGAATCAACCCCGCCCTCTTACGATCTCTTGCATGTGCAGGGAAGAACAGCTCATCTCAGAACCGGATATTTAGAGAAGTTAGCGGACCCTAATCTCCTTAATTCATAACTAAGTGGTGTTCCTAACATCAAGCATCATGACTAATCTCATTGTCAAGCAAGCAAGAGACCTGTTGGGATTTAATTTGATAGTGTAAACCCATTTGCGAAATAACTTTCTTCTCTAGAGGAAGAATAACCAGATCCTAAGTATCATTCTACTCGAGGGTCATCTCGTCTTTCATCGCCTTAGTCCAACTTGGAATATATAGAGCCCACACGAGTTGGGAACAGTGAGAATCTAAGAAGATACAAAAGACGATATAAAGATGATAAGTGAACTACTGAGACAAAATTAGAAATTGAATGTCGAGTGCAATATCTCTTACCCTTGTAAGAGTGATAGGAGATCATCAAGAGTAATGGTACTAGACAACTAATTAGCAACAATCTCACTATATTGTAAATCAGGACTTGACTAAGTCTAACACTGGCACAGAAGTAGGGGCATGGCGACGTGTACAAACTTGATGAGGCTTCTCAAATGCAGATGGTTCTGAGTCAGGTACTGCATCGGAATTAGACTGACCACTAATGATTTGTGTCTCACGAATAATCAAGTAATCATAATCATCCTCAGAAGTAGAAGGAGGAGAAGATGAATGTCCAGACTGAGACTTGACAAAAGTGATATCTGCTGATAAAACATAGCGACCTAGAGATGGACAATAACACCTATAACCCTTTTGAGTGCGAGAATAACCAAGAAAGATACCTTTGAGGTACCGCGAATGTAGCTCTTTCTTCTGAGGGTTATAATTGTGAACGAAACATAAGGATCCAAAGATTTTAAGTAGAAGAGAAAACATGTCATTATGAGAGTGTAAAATTAAGTATGGAGCTTTATTGTCCAAAATTGAAGAAGCATGCGATTTATCAAGTAACATGCAGTCAAAATGGCATCTCCCCAAAATTCTTTCAGAACATATCTATGAAACAAAAGAGTGCGCGCGATATCTAGAAAATTTCGATTTTTACGCTCAGAACCCAATTTTCTTTGAGGGTATAAACACGATGATTCGTGCAAAATTCCATTTTGTTCTAAAAACTAAGTGAAAGATTTATCAAAATATTTCTTTAGCATTGTCAGTTCTAAAATTTTTATATCAATGTTAAATTAGTTTTAATCTTAACAAAAACTTTGAAAATTGAAAACACCTCTAACGAGATTTTAAAAGATATATCCATGTAACTCTAGAAAAATCATCCACATCTACAACAAGGAGAATCCTCTTCCCCGCATGAGTTTGCCAAAATACTGAGTAGTCTTTCTGTGCTCGACAAAGACCAAACTCCTGAACAACCAATGTAAAATGCTCAAACCATACTCTTGGAGATTATTTCACGCCGTAAAGTGACTTCTTCAGCTTACACACCTTCTCATACTCCCCATGAGCAACAAAACCTGGTGGTTGCTCCATATAAACCTTATCTTCAAGGACACCATTGAAAAAGCATTATTGATGTCCAACTGATGAAAATGCCAGCAGAATATCGTAGCTAATGAAATAAGAATCCGTACAAAAGTCATTTTTGTCATAGGAGAGAAGGTGTCAAGATAGTCAAGCCCATATACCTGAGAATACCCTTTTGCGACTGTTATAGTGCTTCAATTACAAAGTAATAATCTCTCTTCAGCAGCAGACAAGTATCCCGCATTAAATGTATAACCAAATCAGTTCGCCACTTCGAGATAACCAGAGTCCCCAGCTCAGACGACTCGAGGGGTCGACATCTCGCGTGGCCGACTCAAAAGGCGGTGCATGCTAACCTTTTCGATAGGACGACGCCTTTGGCGACCTACATGATCGATTACTCAGCCGATATCTCGCGAAGCAGACTCGAGAGGCGGTGCTTCTCGGCCCTCTACCTGGAGTAGGAAGGCGGCGACATACCTCGAGTCCCCCACTGACAGCTCGTCGCCATCGCATTGAATGCGTGATCAGAATCATTATTTCTCTGTCCCCGAAGATCTTTATGACACATCAGACCACGTTGGCACCCCATGCCTCCAGTCACTTCACATTAAATGCCGAAGTGACTCCCTCCACTCGGCGGTAGACGCACAGCAAAAGCAAATGTTGACTTCGGTCATCGCCTGGCCGGAGTTACCAAACCACCCCTCTATTATCACTATAAATAGGAAGACTATTCCTAACATGGGTGTAAGCAATTTCTAAGCAATATTTTCTGCTCACTAAGAACTTCTTCAGTTCTTTACTTTTGTCCCCACTCAAGCAAGTTACTGACTTGATCGTTGGAGGAACAACAGGGGAATCAACCCCGCCCTCTTACGATCTCTTGCATGTGGGAAGAACAAATCATCTCGTGAACCGATATTTAGAGAAGTTAGCGGACCCTAATCTCCTTAATTCATAACTAAGTGACTGTGTGATTCCTAACATCAACAGTGACTAATCTCGCTGTCAAGCAAGCAAGAGACCTGTTGGGATTTAATTTGATAGTGTAAACCCATTTGCAGCCAATAACTTTCTTCTCTAGAGGAAGAATAACCAGATCCTAAGTATCATTCTACTCGAGGGCTGTCATCTCGTCTTTCATCGCCTTAGTCCAACTTGGAATATATAGAGCTTCTGACACAGAGTTGGGAACAGAGTGAGAATCTAAGAAGATACAAAAGACTGATATAAAGATGATAAGTGAACTACGAGACAAAATTAGAAATTGAATGTCGAGTGCAATATCTCTTACCCTTGCGAAGAGTGATAGGGAGATCATCAGTAGTAATGGTACTAGACAACTAATTAGCAACAATCTCACTATATTGTAAATCAGGACTTGACTAAGTCTAACACTGGCACAGAAGTAGGGGCATGGCGGCGTGTACAAACTTGATGAGGCTTCTCAAATGAGATGGTTCGAGTCAGTCTTGCATCGAATTAGGCCCGACCACTAATGATTTGTGTCTCACGAATAATCAAGTAATCATAATCATCCTCAAGTAGAAGGAGGAGAAGATGAATGTCGGTGAGACTTGACAAAAGTGATATCTGGCGATAAAACATAGCGACCTAGAGATGGACAATAACACCTATAACCCTTTTGAGTGCGAGAATAACCAAGAAAGATACCTTTGAGGTACCGCGAATGTAGCTCTTTCTTCTGAGGGTTATAATTGTGAACGAAACATAAGGATCCAAAGATTTTAAGTAGAAGAGAAAACATGTCATTATGAGAGTGTAAAATTAAGTATGGAGCTTTATTGTCCAAAATTGAAGAAGCATGCGATTTATCAAGTAACATGCAGTCAAAATGGCATCTCCCCAAAATTCTTTCAGAACATATCTATGAAACAAAAGAGTGCGAGCGATATCTAGAAAATTTCGATTTTTACGTTCAGCAACCCAATTTTGCTGAGGGGTATAAACACAGATGATTCGTGCAAAATTCCATTTTGTTCTAAAAACTAAGTGAAAGATTTATCAAAATATTTCTTTAGCATTGTCAGTTCTAAAATTTTTATATCAATGTTAAATTAGTTTTTAATCTCAGAACAAAAAACTTTGAAAATTGAAAACACCTCAGAACGAGATTTTAAAAGATATATCCATGTAACTCTAGAAAAATCATCCACAAAGCTAATAAAATATTTGAATCCAAGTTTTAACACTACAGGACATGGACCCCAAATATCTGAATGAACTAAATCAAATGGGCTAGTAGCCCTCTTATTGACCAAACTAGGATAATACACATGATGATGCTTTCCTAGTTGACATGACTCACACTCTAATGATTGAACATAACCCAAATAAGGAACCAAAAGCTTAAGTACAGATAGAGATGGATGACTGAACAGCAATGGTAGTCAAAAGCTGATGTAGTGCTGATGCAGGCCATTTGGTCGGATGCCAACTCTAACTCCGTTGTGCTCACGTCCTGTGCTAATTGTCTTCCTCGTTCCAAGTGCCTGAAAAGTACAGTGAATAGGAAAAAAATATTACTAAATAGTTTAAAGCTCTAGTAATACTACTAACTGATAATAAATTAAATAGAAATCAAGGCAAGTAAAGCACAAACGATAAGAAAAGTCAAGTGTGGTAGAGAAAGATGCAACCCCAGTAACTGGTGTCTTAGAATCATCTGCTAGGGTAACTGACGATGAAGTAGAAATAGGGGTAACTCTATTCCTAGTCATACGATCAGTCGCCCCAGAGTCTATTACCCAGTACGAGATGGAGAGAATGTAAGGCAAGCGGTTGGAGTACCTGTTTGAGCTAATGCCAGTGTAGCAGATGAAGATTGTGCCTGTTGATACTGCTAAAACTGCTAAATTTAGAACTGTTTAAGCCATCTCCTAGTCTCCGCGCCTATCAAAAGTGTGTAGAGAGTAGGGTTTCTCTTCTGAGATGTAGGTACATGGGCACTCCGGCTCAATTTGCCCTGCAGGAGGGGGCACTGGTACTTGGTATGTCCTAGTTCCTTACAGCAGTAACAGTATATGGCTAAGCTATCTCCGCGTCCACCACAAGCACCAGACCGCCCTCCATGGTTGCCTCCGCGACCTCCTCCTTAACTAATAAAGTGTCGCCTTGTTCCCTTCCCTAAGCAGCTAGGGCTAAGCGATCTTATGATGCTACTGGAGAAGTCGATGAAGGAGGTGAGGCCACCTTTCGGAGAAAGCGATAAGTCTCTGCTAGAGAACCAATAGCTATGGTACCCAAAATCTGAGGCAAGACGTGGATTACTCTAGATCAAAACCTCCCAAAAAAGTCAATACCATCAGCTGCTTTCCATTGCTTCTGCATCTTCTTCACGTCAGATGTAATCGAAAATATCTGACAAAGATCCTCTGACAAGTGATTGAAATCGCCATAATATCCTCTAACGGCTGACCACTCGCTTCTTTCAAAATAGCTCATGTATGACCTCGTAAGTGCTGTTGGTATTGCTACTCCCTCCATATAACTCCTCCAAAAATATTCAAAGTTCCTTCACAGTCTCACATGTAGTATTAAGTCTTGAGTCTTGTCCTTCATTGCATTCAAAATCTGATCTTGTAGGGTAGTGTCCTCCTGTATCCATGCATCAGTCACCGGCATAGGAGGATCGTCTAATAAGTGATTCATCTTTCCTCGACTATATAAATAAATCTCAATCCTTCGCTTCCATTGTAGGTAGTTGTTGCCATCTAACTTTCAGTCTGTGATCTTTCCTGTGATCACCTTAGAAAACTTCACCTCGGTCTTCGTCTCAGTCTTCATCTCACTAGAATCGGCCATCATGCAACAACAAATCTAAACAAGAGACACTCTCAAAGAAAATACACACCCTACTACTCAATCAAAGTGCATAAGCTCCTCAACAAACCAACATAAACAACCTGAGAATCCAAACAAAAAACAGGATCAGATCTGGGTTTTTTTTAGGGCACCGATGAGGTAGCGATGACAAGGTAGTAGAGATGCGTCGGCGACGGAGTTATGTGATGGAGGAGGGCTAAGATCACTATTTATCAATAATGCAGAGTTCCTATTCACGTGGGGTTCTTGTTTTGGTCGGTGAATAGTACCATGTGTTACTGCTTATTGATGAATAACACTGCAAGGTTAGGGCTTTGGATTAGAGAAGAGAGGAGAGATTAGGGCTAGGGTTTTGGATGAAGAGCTGAGATTTAGTGGATATGGATCCTTTTGTGTGGCTCTGATACCATGTAATAAAAGTAATTTGAGAGAAATAGGAAAAAGAAGAGATAATTTTCTCTACTCTATTCAACTATATTTATAATGGGAGAGTATTTACATAATTATTACACAACTAATGTGGAACTAAATACTAATTAACTCTCTCTCTCTCTCTCTCAACATCATAAATGTCCATCATTTTAATCAGAGTCAATTTTTGGAGAGAAAAAAAAGGATGAGGTTATGATTCACAGTCATTTCGATATTGTGGAACAGTTAATGATTGAGAAAATGTATTTGCAACGCCGATGTGACAGTATAGAGGATCCAAATTTCACCCAAAAAAAAAAAAGAGCCTGGTATGTAAAATGCAAAAGAAATGCCTGTTCAAATTGCCCCTTGATTATGAATAAAGTTCAGTTTTCAAAGTATGATATCAATTCAACCCACTTGGTATAGTTTACTGGCTTCAATGTCATGGGAGTTGAGCAAACCGCCAGAATACATTTTCTTATTGGTGAGAGACTTGAATTTAATCCTTCATTTTCGAAAACTCTTATTTTTATGTGTAGTTTGCAAACAGAATGAGACGGAAAAGAACCACCCAAACACTTATGTGAAGATTTTCAGAAACAGAAGAAAGGATGCAAGAGAGAGAAAAGAGTAAATGCTCATTTGTGTGATGATAGTGCAAAACTCAAGCAAATTTGGCTTTGATTCAACATGTGACTAACCTCATCCAAGGGAAAATAGAAGAAGACAGAACCAAGAAGATAACTTTATTTTAGGCAGAATCCCAGATTTGATTCTTGCAGATGCCAATTAAAATTTTTTTGAATACTTAGTTATGAGCAAAACACAGATAAAAGTATTCCCACTTTAAATATATGTGTAAGAATTCTTTAAAGTACTGCTCCCACACCCATTTACAACTCCATCGCAACCGTAAAAAGAGGCAGGTGGGTCTGGCCTTTGTTACGTGCGAAGCACGTGCTCGCTTCTTGCCTTGTATCTCTCCGAAAAGGTGAAAGATGTTGAAATTTCTAGTCTATCCAACTTTGCATGAACTTTTTGGCAGTGGAACATATTGGCATTCAAATACTCCAAAGTACAGTATTGTAACAAAGTTTATCACGAAGGGATATTAAAAGATTTATTTATGGATCTAAGGAAGTAAATAGCTCTCGATAGTCAAAATATCAAATAATGTGTGCACTGCAATAATTTGAGAAATCTATTTGTGGATAGTATATTTCATTTCCTCCATCACTTGAACAAGATTAACATGTATGAACATTTCTTCCTTGGAATATGCAGTTTCAAATTTCAATCGAACAACTTCTATGCTACAAGTTAAAGGATAGAATGTAACTTTACTAAAAGTATAAGAAGAAATAAATCTGTCAAATTTGCTTCAAAATTTTCTTGTGTGAGTAATATTTAACTTTACAGTTTTTTGATGGATTTAACTTTACAGTTTTGATATGGTACAAAATGGACATAATGAGAGGCAAATGAACATAATTAATGAGAGGGAGCAAGATCTTTTAATTTTTTAAAGAAGTTTAGTCCTAGCATTTTTAATTAGGTCCATGTAGTTCATATATAACTACAGACTCGGATGCAAATCTACCTTAGTTCAGTATTTTAGGATATCTTTTTTTGCAGAAGGCTGCAGCTGTATAGATTTCAATGTCTTATTCAAAGGAGGAGCTAGATCTCTGTGAATCTTCTTCATCTTTAAACTCTACACAAACTGTAATTTTCTTCTGTCTACAATCTTTGGGGAAAAAGATTGTAGCTTCAATTTCCATTGGTGGAGATCAGTCTTGGCTCCAGCTTACGAGAGGATGAGGAATAGAAGGCCAGGGGGGTGTTAAAAGAAGCAAAGTAGAGGGCAGAGTTGGACGTTGATGGAGGAGGAGGTACTATTAGATGAGCCTTAAGATGAAAGGGATTGGGCTTGGTGGAGGCCCATTTACACGTGAGGAGCTGATCAACTCTCGATTCCTCTCGGCAACGTGTGGAGCCCACTTGCACGCGAGAGGCTGTAGTTATTTATTTAGTTGGTTTACCTTTTTGGGCACTACGCTTTTGTGTTTGCTTCACAAATAAGGAGAGAACATAAGGTGTGGTTTGGCAAAGGGTTAACCGAGAAGGGCTATGGAGAAGGATTAACTTAGTTAATGTTGAGGATCGATGTCGTCGTTTGGCTCAGAAGCCTGCTTCAATCAGTCACGATTGATCCTTCTCAAGTGCACCACCAAGGATACAAGGGGACAAAGTCACACGCTCTCACAAAGAAAGGTGGATCGTGACAAAGCAATGGACGGAGAAAAGCCTCACAGAGAAACGGGGAGAGGATCGCACAAAGTCCCTCTCGATCTCATCTCTGCTACTACCAACCCTTCTATATATAGGGAAGAGGGCACCACACGCAGAGATCGATCCTAGGGTTTTCGAGGCGTTGGCCGAGAGGGGGGAGGAGAGGAAACTAGGGTTTGGCAAATGACTAAAAGAGGAAAGAAACCGAGGTCGGTAGTAGGAAGTGAACTGGCCTCTCCATCGATGGGCCTAGCTCATGGGCCAACAAATAGCAACAGTTAACCCATCGCGAGGGGTTAAAAATTCTTTAATTCTGTCTGGATTGAATAGTTATGAGGAAAGGTTTAAGTTTTTGTGTTTGGTTAATAAAGAAGGGTTCAAAAGGGCTTAAGAAATTTAATTCGCCAAAATTTTAGTAAATTTCAACTTTAACCTTATCGAAACAACAACATCCATTGCACAATTTTTTATTGCACCGACATGCACAGCAAGAGGGCTGAAAATATATCTTATTACCCAAAAAAAATACTATTTTTTTTGTTAAGAGCCACAACCATATAAGTTTATTTCTTCTTTCTATAATATAAAGCTATTTGCATTATTAAATTGGACCTCAATTAGTAGATGTCTTATATGAGTTCTATTTCAATTGTTTCCATTAATTTTCTGCTAGTTGCTTCCCAATTACTAAATTAATTTTCATGAAGTCAAGAGTACATTGGAATGAGATTGGGTACAAGTCTTTGAAGTGGGATTTCGTTGATGTCTCAATGGACAGAGCACAGCCAACAGACTCTTGGTTATGGCTAGCCAAATATATTTTACTTTGTATAAATGATTTTCTTTTGGGCTCTTTTGTAAATTTCACATTGAACTCTATGTGAGGACGCGGAGTAAAAAGTTACTCCGCCTTCTCACGCGGAGTTGTAAACCCGCCGAATGACGGGTTAAGTGGGATGTAACCGTCACGTGCGGTTTAACAAAGCTGTTGGAAACTTTTGTTGTTTGGCGGGTTAATGAGGGACTAAACCCTCTTAAACCCCCCCGCTAACCTGTTGCCAAACGGAGCCTAAAGGTTGGGGGGTGGTAGGGGGGGGCTGTCTGACTAAATATTACGCAACAAACGAAAACTAAAATCACTGTAGCAGTACCTCTTTTTATATAGAGAATGAAATGAAATGAAATGATACAAATCATGACGAAAACTCGAAATAATAAATTTCCAACCACATAATGTTGTAAACTACAAAACCTGTCTTCAACATTGAATCTACACATATCATGACCCAACCTCGAAGATAATAAATCTCCAACCATAAAGTTATTGTGATAAGAAGCTACAAAACCTGTCTTCATATCGAATCAAGACATATGATGACAAAATCTCGAAGATAATAAATTTACAACCAAATAATTATTGTGATTAAAAAGCTACGAAACCTGCCTTCAATGGTGAACGAGTGAAGTCACCATTCGACAGCAGCATATAATGTAGTACTTAAAAAAAAAAAGAGATAGACATGAGAACTTTTTCAAGAACGGGAGACATAAGAAAAATTTTGGCGCTACAAAAGCAGAAGACATGTTCTTTTCTGAAGAGGAGAAACATCCCACCTACACCGTACATACATCTTCACATAAATACATTAGAAATGAATGAACCTAAATATCAAGAGTAACCTCAAATATTCGATATTTAATGAAAATCAAAATGGGTTTGGTTTGTATTACAGATGGATGCTCATACTCTGTCATTTCTAAATCGAAGCCAACACATTCAAGAAACATGACCAACATAATGTTTAGAAGAATTCTCCTATATGGGTGTAGGTGGACTTATCAGCCTTATTCATTTAAGGGTGAGGATGTTTTGTACAGTCCAAAAAACATTATTTGCAAAATGAGAGTCCATAATGACAGGAATGGTCACTGTTCATTTGTCTTCAACATGGCGAAGCATCAAATAATTTTCCTGATACACCAGATAATGCAACTAATGTTACATGTGAAATCAGGGAACTTTCAGAAAATAAAGAAAGCCAGCAAGAAACAAGATGTGATCATGACAATGATTACCTCTTTCTCCTAGAAGTGGATGCCCAACACGATGAGAGGAATTACTACTCCAGCAAGTAGGAAGATTGACTGAAATGCAAAAATCATAGACAGCCTTTTCTGCCTATTTTTTCTCATAACTGATCCTTAATCCAATCCAAGTTCAATTACAGCTGCCTTGTGTATCAATATGGTCTCCGAAAAGGAGAATGTTTTGTATCCATTCGTATCTGTTCAGTACATATGTCACCGGTTCAGGAGATTGGTGTCAAGGTTGCAGATATCCCTTCTAAGTATGCTCGAATAACCAGAGCCTATTGTTCCCCTGGGCCAGGCAAGGTCTGTTGGAATTTTCACTCTAGTTTCTCTGCTGATTCTCTGTATCGTTTATTTTGGATGTTGCAGATTATATAATATTTTGGCAATATGGCTGGGGTCAGCTCCTAGTGAAAGAAACAACTGTATATTCCCTCTCGTGTTAATGGCTGCAATGGAGGGAGTATTCAAGGACATTTCTGAAACATCTAAAGCTCACCCAACCAAAACCTACTCTCAAAATCAAAAACAAGAAGATGATACAAGATCTAGCTGAGAAAAGAAAAAGGAAAGGACTACAGAAGTAAAATGTCACTGTAAGAAATAAACAACAAAGTGCACTGATTTGGTCAAAAACTGGAACTGCTGAGATCATAAATGAACAGCAGCTAAAGCACCATACTGCTAGTCTAAGAAGTAAGAAGTTAAACATATAAAAAGAGGTCCTATTAGAACCACCTTGGTGATATAAGAGACAGATGTCAGAGATGAAAATGGTCGTGGGACTGTCCCAAAACTCTCCGAGTCTTCCAAGAAAGCTGCATGTGTCCCAAAGTGAAAATAGACTACAAAATACTTCTCTTCAAACAGAAAAGAACTTGCTGATTTAGGATGTTAAAATGCTTGCATATATTCTACATGGAGAATAGAGAAAAGCATCTAACAGGTCCCATCTATATGAAATAGCATAGAAAGAAACCGAGTTTCCTATCAGATACGCAACTTGAGTGTGACTACGAGTTCGATATAGATTGTAGACGATGGCAAAAAAAAAAATCTAAAGAATAGACTTAATATTCAGAAGGAGAACGAGGCGTGAAAATGAAAAGAATAAAAGATAGATAACAATAAAAGTAGCTGGGCAAAGATCAAGGTGTTGGGTGCAGAGGCCCGGAAACAAAGATGTATTTGGCTATTAGGCCTGTAACCACATTAATTCAAAAGGCTTAACCATATTTGTACTGTATGTAGTATGTACTTACATATTTAACTATCTATCCGTCTTCCTTTGAAACACGAGACTAAGCCCAATCTCATACCGTATTAGACAAAACCCACTATAAATTGAATGGTTAAAGAGAATGATCCAGACTCCTAACACTATGAAAGATTTGTATAAAGATAAATCGGTTTACAATATATATCTGTACCAATTACATCTAACTAAACAATAGAATTAATTTTGAAAGCATGAGTCAAGTCTACAAATAAGTAACTTCAGCTGTCATCCCTTTCATTTCTGCATAAATAATCATCTCATGAAGGTTTTTACAATCTGCAGAAGAGTTTTAATCTCAATAAGGAAGTCCACTGGAGTATTATTAAGATTTCAATATACTGGTGTGTAAACAAACTGGGTAGACAGGTTATACAAAAATACAAGAAAGATACATTTGCTCAGGATGAAGGACAGATTCATTATATGACAAGAACAACAAAAAATGTTTATTGTCAACAATGAATAGTTCGAAGCATTTCACCTATACATTTGGCACTCTTGGGGTGAAGCACTGCTAGCATTCGATCCTTGATCATGAGGGATAGATAATTGAAAATTTTCATCTATTCCCAATGTGGCATAAATATTGAGCATACTTGAGTTAACTCGTCATTTCCATCTGTTTCATCCAGAGCGACCACTTAACAGCCTCGAGGAAATTCTCGTTCCTCTGTAGAGCAGCAATTAAGTTAGTAAAGGTTACCCGATCAGGCTTGATGCCTTTCGCTCTCATTTCCTGCACAACAGTAACAGCCTCCTCAACCATTCCAGCAATCCCATAAGCCTTGATCAAAGAATTATAGCTATACAAATCAGGTTCCATGCCTCGCTCTTTCAGTTCACCAAGCACATAAGCAACTTCCTCTATCCAACCTTTCTTCCCATATATATTTATCATGATATTGTAGGTGTAATGATCAGAAGGGCAGCTTGCTTCCTTCATCTTCTGCAAAACTTCATTGAATTCCTCCAATAAGTCTTCCTTTCCATAAGCATGTAACATACAATTGTATGCTTCGAGGGAGACAGGGTGCCCGTCATGTTGCATTTGCTTAACAACTGATCTCATGCTTTTAAAGTCCTTATTATTTCCGTATGCTGCTATAATGGTGTTGTAAGAAATTACATCTTGCAAACCTTGCTTTCGTGCCATTCGAAATACCTCCCTAGCTTTTTTGAGAAGACCGGCTTTCCCATAAACATCGAGCATGACATTGAAAGTGATGGTGTTAGCAGAATATCCACATTGGATCATCTCGTTGAAGAGCTTCGAGAGCTCATCCACAGGCAAAGCACGGCCACAGCAGTTTATAACACAGTTGTACATGGCCTCATCCCACACTATTCCAGACCTTAGTACTCGATAGTAGACACTCGCCAATTTTTCAAGCAAGCCACATTGTTGGTAAGTCCTGAGCATATCACGGAAAAGATATGTATCAGGAACTATATCTTTTTGTTTCTCCATCGCATCTAACACCAAACATGCATCTTTCAGAGATCCAGCTTTAATGTACATCCTGACAACTATACTGTAAGCAATCATATCGAAGGTTATTTCAGACGCTTTCAGCATCAAATACAGATTTTCAGCATCATTAAACTTGTTAAGGGAACTATAAATATCAATCATTGAACATGTAATATGGAGATTTGGGTTCATCTCAGATTTTGGCATTTGAGCATAGATCTTAACTGCATTCTCAAATTGACCTGCCTCTTTACAGGAACATATTAATAAATGGTATAAGTTGCCTTCAAATTCAGAATCTTTCCACTTCTTCTCTTGTAGAACTTGTAGAGCTTCTTCCAACAAGGAGTTTTTCACGTAAGCCATGACTAAAATAGAACACGATGTTGGATCAAGTAAAATTTTCTCATAAAAAGAAGCTTTTAAGATGATAGGGACTTCATATACTCTTCCAACCTTCTCATATGCTTGCAAAAGGCTACTTAGAATTGATGAATACTGGCATCCAACTGCCCTCATATCCATGAGAGTTTTAATAGCACTGTTTTGGTCACTATGCCTTGCTTGCAAGTTTATCATTGTGTAGAAATTGGAAGAGTTTGGCTTAAATCCCACATTCTTCATTTCCTTGTAATACCATAATGTTTCTTTGTAATTGTCAGACCGACCAAAGCCCTCGACCATGGACCTGTAGCTTGTTTCATCTGGCTCCAAGCCAACATTTTGAAGACTTTGAAATAATCGTTTTGCAGCTATAGTGTTGGACACCTTTCCATACCCAGTAATCAATGTATTATACGCAATAATGTTAGGGGATATTCCCGATGCGAGCATGGACTTCAATACTGATTCTGCCTCCTCTAGCTTCCCTTGCTGGCTGTATGCATTAATACAAACCAACCAGTTCTCCAAATTAGGAAGCACTTCATCTTCCTCCATCAAGCTAATGACCTCTTCTGACTTACTGTACAATCCCAAACGAGTATAGATGGTAATCATAGTGGAGTAAGCGTTGATGCATTTTAGTTTGAAGCTCCTCATTTGATTGAATGTGTATTCAGCTTGTGAGAGGTGAGTATTCCTTTGGTAAAGGCCCATGAGCATGCCGATTGTGGCTACATTAGGCTGCACTCCTCTTTCTAACATCATATGAAACCATTTAGAACCCCACTGAACAAGCCCCCTTTTAGCACATACAAAAACCAGTGCATTAAATACCTGAGAAGTCAATTCACAACCAGAATCAGAAACCATTTCTTGGTTTCTCCATCGCATCTAACACCAAACATGCATCTTTCAGAGATCCAGCTTTAATGTACATCCTGACAACTATACTGTAAGCAATCATATCGAAGGTTATTTCAGACGCTTTCAGCATCAAATACAGATTTTCAGCATCATTAAACTTGTTAAGGGAACTATAAATATCAATCATTGAACATGTAATATGGAGATTTGGGTTCATCTCAGATTTTGGCATTTGAGCATAGATCTTAACTGCATTCTCAAATTGACCTGCCTCTTTACAGGAACATATTAATAAATGGTATAAGTTGCCTTCAAATTCAGAATCTTTCCACTTCTTCTCTTGTAGAACTTGTAGAGCTTCTTCCAACAAGGAGTTTTTCACGTAAGCCATGACTAAAATAGAACACGATGTTGGATCAAGTAAAATTTTCTCATAAAAAGAAGCTTTTAAGATGATAGGGACTTCATATACTCTTCCAACCTTCTCATATGCTTGCAAAAGGCTACTTAGAATTGATGAATACTGGCATCCAACTGCCCTCATATCCATGAGAGTTTTAATAGCACTGTTTTGGTCACTATGCCTTGCTTGCAAGTTTATCATTGTGTAGAAATTGGAAGAGTTTGGCTTAAATCCCACATTCTTCATTTCCTTGTAATACCATAATGTTTCTTTGTAATTGTCAGACCGACCAAAGCCCTCGACCATGGACCTGTAGCTTGTTTCATCTGGCTCCAAGCCAACATTTTGAAGACTTTGAAATAATCGTTTTGCAGCTATAGTGTTGGACACCTTTCCATACCCAGTAATCAATGTATTATCACTTAATAATGTTAGGGGATATTCCCGATCGAGCATGGACTTCAATACTGATTCTGCCTCCTCTAGCTTCCCTTGCTGGCTGTATGCATTAATACAAACCAACCAGTTCTCCAAATTAGGAAGCACTTCATCTTCCTCCATCAAGCTAATGACCTCTTCTGACTTACTGTACAATCCCAAACGAGTATAGATGGTAATCATAGTGGAGTAAGCGTTGATGCATTTTAGTTTGAAGCTCCTCATTTGATTGAATGTGTATTCAGCTTGTGAGAGGTGAGTATTCCTTTGGTAAAGGCCCATGAGCATGCCGATTGTGGCTACATTAGGCTGCACTCCTCTTTCTAACATCATATGAAACCATTTAGAACCCCACTGAACAAGCCCCCTTTTAGCACATACAAAAACCAGTGCATTAAATACCTGAGAAGTCAATTCACAACCAGAATCAGAAACCATTTCTTGGAGCACTGACTTAGCCATACTCCAATGCTCCTTCCTAGCCAATGCTCTTAACACTAGATTATAAGCTGTATCATTCTTATTCAACTTCCCGTGGTCCTTCATCCACATAAAGAATTCAATTGTCTTGTCGTCATTACTCCTCTCAAGGAATCTAAGTATAGAGTTGCAGCGCTCGACACTAGATTCAGGTCTTATGGTGGATAGAGCATCTTTGATTTGGTTACTACTATCTTTTGTACGCTCCAATGATTGATTATTTCTAGTAGAAACTCGTGTTTTACCTCTTCTTTGTACTGTTTTATTCATATTAACGACTCGACTCCATATTTTCCTTCCACTCTTCTTCAGTACATTATTCTCATCACTCTTGTTCTGGATTTCCACCGAATTAGTAATCGGGTTCATCATCAGAGTTAAGCGTTCACCTACTAAAGCCTCGTCGGAATCTTTATTCAACTGAGACCCTTCATTTGCTTCCAACCCATCAACCAAAGTTTGTTGGAACCTACCATTAGGATTCGAATTAATACCCAATATCTTCAAAGATTTCTTCTTTCTTTGATGGCGAGAGAAGCCACATAATCTCTCAGCATCAAGTCTCACTATTTTCTTCCTATTTACCAATAAGCCCACACCAAATTGAGATGAGCACGAGCTGTGACCAACAAAATTTACCACATATGGACCGAAATGCCCCAAAAGCTTGGATCTTTTCGGCTCATAAATCTCAGGAGCAGCACAAAATCTCAAAGAACCCATATTATCTACCAAGCCATCAATTTTGATCCTCTTAGTGATCTGTACGGAATCAAATTGAAACATTAAACAACTTAAATGAAGAAAGGGGTTAAAAAAATATTTTGATCACAAATACCGAACTTTTGATCAATGAAGAAGAAGTAGGATTGTGAATGGGGCTGTTTCAGTAAAGAATATAGCAAAAATTTTGAAAAGATAGCAAAATTTGATAGTTGAGGAATTAGGGTTAGTTTGGAGCTTACTATCTTTGTTGCAGCTGAGGAGCTCAAAGCAACGCAGCGGAGAAGCTGAGGATAGGGGAATTAGAAAGAAGAAGAATTGTTCAAAAGATTAGGGTTTAAATTGAAAAGGGAATTCTTATCCGTAGACTGAAGCAGCGCCGTGCGTTGTTTTTCTGTTTGGAATTCTGTTAATCTCAATATCTGCTTATTAGTCCCTCAAATCTTCAAGTTTCTTCAAATTCGCCACTCTGTTAGGAATTCTGTTAATTTCTCTAAGGAGAATTTAAAAAAAAAAAGACCCTTTTTAAAAAATAATTAGTAAAAATAATTTTTTTGCTAAATAATTAGCAAAATCGATCTCTTTTTGGCCAGCATCAATGATGGCCAAAAAGAGATCGATTTTGCAAAATTTGATTTTGAAAACACACGGGACTATCGGTCGCGTGTGTCCCTATCTGATCACGAGAAAATACGGGACTAGTAGTCCGTGTGTTAACAGAATATTAGCGGCTGCGGCTTGATTGCGGGGTTCCCAGCAAATACACGGGACTAGTAGTCTCATGTATTTATCGGGGGTACATAAGCCAAGCCGTGCCCAAAAATTAGGGCACAACCGCACTCTCCCCTACTTTGAGATGCCTCTCCCCGTTCTCTCCCTCAAATCACTCCCGTTCTCTCTCCCCCACCCCATTCATCCCCTCCCACATCACCTCCTTCTCCCTCAATTTTCTCTCTCTCCTTCTCTCCAAACGCAAACAGAGGCTCTTCCCTAAAATTTCTTTCTTGATTCACTCTGGCATTGTTGAACTCCGACGCCATCTAACCTCTCTGACGCCGACGAACTTCAACTCTTCATCAAGGTAAAATTTTCTAATTTTGCATAATTTTTTAGTTACAATTGTAGTATGAAAATAACCCTATATTTAGAATAATTTTATTTTAATTTTGATAAACAATATGGTTTGGCTAAATTTTGATAGATTAAATTTGATATAGAGGGTCTTTTAACTACGGTTTAACTAGAAACAAGATATATAAAATTTAGTTTATGAATAATATAGATAATTTGCATATGATGATTTTAATATTTCAATTCCGATGGCGAACGGAATACCCGTTATTTGCTTCTTCAATGGGAGACTGAGTGTTGGAATGAATAATATGCCTATATACAAGGGAGGATCTAGAAAAATATTCATGTTATCTAAAACATGCAACTTCGATGGAATAATGAAGGAAATATACATAGTTACTAGAATTAACCATGGAGAGTATGCAACTAAGGTGTTCTGTAATTGTCTGATAAATGAAAAAAGAACAATTGCTGTAGAGATCACCAATGATCAAGAAATGATTGATATGATACAACTCTCTGAAAAGCAAATCTCAATTGAGTTGTTCATTGAAAATTTTCCAATATCCGGTGTTGCCCAAGTTTCGAATGCTCCGAGAGAGTTCTCCCGCATGCTTAACTTAGAAAATAATTCGAGCGAATTCATTTCATCTCCAAGTGTCGTGCACTTAGAAAATGACTTGAATGAAATGGCATGGACTCAACTACAACATTTAAGCGGGTCTTCCCATTGTGCATCGTCAAGTGATATGTTCCACAACGCTTCAGGTCATATTACGGATAATTTACCGGTTGGTTCCAATGTAGAAGAGGATGATAATGCAGATGATGATTCTGAAGATGTTGAAGAAGAGGAACGACTTGATAGCATGCAGTGTGCAATTGGAGGAATGGATGAGGACACCTGTTGGATGGATGAATTTTGTGTAAACAACGATTATGTGGAGTCTGAAGAACCGTTGCCAGAAGAGTTTCAAAATGAGGAGTGGATAAATGCCTCACAAGCTGAGTTTGTTGATCTTGGTTCTAATTTCAAACGACCCGAGGACTTCACTTTCAAAAAAAGAGATCTATTCGAGAATAAGGAAGCGTTGATTTTCACTATACGTGAATGGTCAATCAAGAATCGGGTCAAATTCAAGCCGGTGAAAACTAATACAACCAACTACCATGTAAAGTGCTACTTCCACGAGAAAGCTCAAGGAGATTATGCAAGTGCTCAAGATGAAAGAAATTCAAAGTGTCCTTGAAGCTTAATGCAGCTGTTAGAAAAAAAGCTAATGGGTAATTTATGGTCTCTAGTTATTGGGGACTTCATACATGTTGCAATCCGACTGTCAATGTCAATCATAAGACAACAACTTCCTCTTATATCATGAAGCTAATTATGCCCGAAGTAAGGAGAGAACTTAATCTAACTGCAGGTCAGATAATTACAAGGGTATACGATATGAGAAAAATAACTATATCCAAATATAAGGCATATGATGCACGGAGGAAGGCGTTGACTAAAATCTTTGGAGATTGGGAGAAATCTTATGAATTACTTCCACAATATCTTGAAGCAATTAAGAGGAAAAGTCCAGGTACTGAATACGAAATATTGTCTAAAGAGATTGCACCGGGAGTGGAGAGGTTCACACGTGTATTTTACGTAATTACAGATAGATGCTATGGATGATATTGAGGGCATTGCAAATGAGAGCCTAGCACTTTTTATAGCGGGAATAGATCCAGGTGTACATGCATTTCTGTATCAGCGGATAGTGCGGAGGGTTGTAGAGCTTTTCATTGAACTCATGAGGATCTTCATGATGGTCTCGAGGAGATGGCGTAGGAGGATCTCTTATATACACGCCGACCAAATAGATGAAGACGATATGGATCTTGTACGCACGACAATGAAGTTGGTCCGTCACAGCCACACACGCAACCGGAGAGTGAGCTCGTACAAGATCAAGTTGATGGAGGACGACGACGATCTGAGCGGGTACGAAGAGGGAGACAAAGGGGAAGGGGCGGTCTTCTAGGTTGTATGTGATAGTTTAATGAATTTTCTGCATGGACTCTATTTGTAAATAAATATACTTGATATATTTGGATTTGTGGCAATATTTTGGCGTATGGATATAAAATGTGTTGCCATGGACTGTTATCTATTGTGTTGTGATGTTTTGGATTGATTATATGTGTATTAAGTTATGTTTATTTCTTGAAATTTATAAGTTATGTAGGGATTATACTGTTTAGATATGTATATGAGGTGAATTTAAATTTTTTGTGCACATGAAATATTGTACATACGTAGGATATAAGTTGGAATAGAAGTGTGCATGTTTCGTGCATGTTTTGGGCATTCTGTAAAACACACGGGACTACTAGTCCCGTGTGTTTTCTACGCTGTATTTAGGGGCTGATTAGCGAATGCTAAACACACGGGACTAATAGTCCCGTGTGTTTTCAAGACCAAATTTTACAAAATCGACCTCTTTTTGACCAGCCTTGATGAGCTGGCCAAAAAGAGGTCGATTTTGCTAATTATTTAGCAAAAAGGTTATTTTTGCTAATTATTTTTTTAAAAAGGGTCTTTTTTAAAAAAAATTCTCCTTCCTCTAACTCTAGTTGGGTTAAGCCTTAACCTAACATCTAAAATTATCCAAGCGCCCCTGAGTTCTCTACGTGGGGTTTTCTCTAACTCTAATTGGGAATATAACCATTGGAAAAAGCTTTGGATTGAGTTTGGGGAAGCTCCTGTCATCGGAGAAGAAAAATTAATGGATTTGGATCTTAGTTGGAGCGGGTTGCGGGTATAAACCCGTTATGAAATGGGTTGACAAGGTTTTAAATGATAGGGTTAACTGTGGATGTGGGTATAATGGAAAAGCCATCTAATTCCGTTGAAATTAACGAAAGTTCACTCTCATAAATAATGTCACTAAACAAGAGGGACGAATTTGCAAGAAAATTAAAGATTTGAGGGACTAATTACCAAATTCTGAGATTTGAGGGACTATTTGACAATTAAAGATGATTTTAGTATGATTTGAGGGGCTAATATACAATTATGTCTTTTTCTCTCACTCTTACAAAATATTTTTTGTTTGGGCTAAATATCAGAAAAACCCCTAACATTAAATTCAAAAAGCCTGTATCAAAATCCTTCACCAAGATTAATTAATCGACCTGTTGTCATCAAAACCCCATGGATCTTCACATATGCGGACTGTAGACCCGTCACTCATTCGCCAAACCAAACATCTTGCAATAACTGGACGAGCTTCAATGATGCTTTGGCAAGTACATGACGAATTATTTCCCATATTAACTTCCGTAAAAGACAAGCTGGGAAAATAGCGAGCCTTAAACACCTTGAAGAACAACGAAGAATGGTTAACTAAAAGTCACCAGAACTTGCTTATGGAGTTTAATTCATTATAACAAGTCACCGGAAACCTGAAGACGCTCATAGCATAAGTGGGAATGGTCTGAGCAATCGCCTTAAGAACTTCTCTACATGCCTTAGAGACTCTTGAAC
The DNA here is from genome assembly GCA_012295165.1 of Asparagus setaceus. Taxonomy (NCBI): domain Eukaryota; kingdom Viridiplantae; phylum Streptophyta; class Magnoliopsida; order Asparagales; family Asparagaceae; genus Asparagus; species Asparagus setaceus. Next base: position 46,711,650 of record CM022705.1, on the reverse strand, counting down.
AGAATTTAAAACGTAAGAGTAATACTTACTGAACTTGCAAGCTAGCTAATGCAGAACTTCAAAAAGGATGCGGACCTGTTGTCATCAAAATCCCTTTGAACTTTGAAACGTTTTCCTTGATATTTTTCAATACAAAAGCTTCTTCCAATATCACCACACAGGAAATGCAGAAATCAAAGCTTAGATTACTTCTTGCTGCAAATTTTCTAAATCTCCCTGAAAATCTTGATATTTCTACAGCAGGTACGAAAAGAATTCCAATCAAAACAAATGTCAGACAGGTTATCTGTGCTTTACATTTTCAAGTAAATGAAGGAATGAATCGTTCAAGTTAGGGCTCCAGGAATCATAAAGAGCTTAATATTTACAAACTGGGAGCCGTATCAGGAAACTTAAAATCGACAGCAAAATGCAGCAACAATGAACTGTATGTTCTGGTCGCCATTCATTTTTTTTTGTGAAATGTTCTGAGGTTTTGCTCCCTTTACAGAATGCAAATCGATGCAAACTGCATCGCGTGTCTTAATTAGCTTCCATCTGCTTCATGAACTAAATCACAGCTCATTGTTGCATGGAGATATTGGTTCTCTAAGTACCTGTCGCATGTTACTAAATCAAAAAGTGTGAACATTATATTATGCCTGTCATAGAAATCAAATCATTAAAGGATGCAAGCAACAAAAGAAAATTTCTATGGTTCTAATACTACTAGAGGTTAAATTCTCTCTTCAGAATGTTCGGCAACATTCCTGATATTTATGTTTGGTTGAATTCCAATGAAGGTTGATTTGCAGCAATATCTTTGTAACGTGCTGCACAAGAAAAATGGTTGCAAATTCTTACCAACTTGATCAGAAAATACTTGACAGTGCTATGACCATTTAAATTTTCAGGAAGCAACCTTAGCCCAACATAAACATGCTTCAGATTTAGCATGCTTTGCTTTGTTGCCAGTATCATTATATGAATATGAAATTTAGCCGATAATAGTTGAAGCAGCCATGAATTGACTATTTCATGAATGAGTTCATATTAGAACAATTACATCAAATTTTCTCTTACTTCCAGTATATCTTGCCAAACACTGTATCTATGAAGATAATAAACTAAGAGTGGTACTCTCTTTCTCGGTAGAAGTGACAGCAACTTGTTTTCAGTTTTTATGACTAATTTGTCAATTAGTACTTCTTTTTTCCCCCTCAAAACCCACTTGTATTAGATTACAATCTATTCTTAAAGAAAAAAAAACTTATCTTTGTTGAACAGGTTGGATGACTCTCTTTGTGCTGATATCATCAGCTGTACCGACAATGATCCCCAACGCAGTATCTATAGCTGCCATATCAGAATCCATATCTTAAATTTAAAAAACATAAACTAAAGGCAAATAATCAATCAAGTAAGTACCATTACCAATATGAACACCATTAATAAAATCCCCATCACTAGCCTTTTAAACCCACGCCATCATCTACCCAATAGCATTCCGCCCTCCACCAAACAAATCACATCCCAAAACGCCGTTAAGCCACCAAACCATGCTAACGCCTCTGACGTGGCAACCCTCGGTCATCAAGCACGTGTACGAATCCTTGTACTCATGCCACCCCCTCAACAGTCAATTCTTATGGCGCCAAATCTAACGATTAAATTTTTGTCAAACCGAAGTTAGGCAGATATCCTCCAAATTATGCTTTCCAATCCCTCTTAAAGCCAAAGCGTTGTAGCAAACTTTAGCAGTATGCACCTCCTATACTCTCAACTCACCCATCATGGTCAAAATCTTGATCCTGATATTATCTTTGCTCCCACTTGGCTCTCTAGCGATCACCAATGGTGCCTCAAGAGACCGAGAGGCACTCATTGCCTTCAACACTGGCATCACCGCAGACCCGAGCAATGCACTTGCAAACTGGGGGTCTAGAAGCTCCGACACGTGCAGCTGGACCGGAGTCACATGCCATAGGACCAAATGGCGTGTAGTGAAACTAGTCCTCAGTGACCGGAATCTCAGAGGGGTGATATCACCAGCGTTGGTTAATCTCTCTTTCTTATCAGTGCTTGATCTATCTGTCAACTATTTCTACGGAAAAGTCCCTACTGAGCTTGGGGCACTTTCTCGCTTGAAGGAGTTGAGCCTCACCACAAATCTTCTCCATGGCTCGATCCCTGCAGAGCTTGGGCTGCTTAAGAAACTGGTTTACTTGGACTTGGGGAGTAACCAACTTACAGGGCCAATACCGAAGACTCTCCTCTGTAACTGCTCTTCCTTGCAGTATGTCGATCTTTCAAACAATTCTCTAACTGGAAAGATTGCCGTAAGTGATAAGTGCAGGTTAAATGACTTGAAGTATCTTTTACTTTGGTTGAATAACTTTGATGGACCAATACCTCCTTCTCTGTCGAACCACTCAACGCTTGCATGGATTGATGTCGAGTCAAATTATCTTAGCGGAGAGCTGCCATCTGAGATTTTCAACAAGATGCCTTATCTGCAGTATCTTCACCTGTCCTATAATAACTTGTCAAGCTTCAGTACTAACACGAACCTTGACCTGTTCTTCACTTCATTAAGTAATAGCACTCACTTGCAAGAGCTTGAACTTGCTGGAAATAATCTCAGAGGTGTTATACCGTCATCTATAGGTGATATCTCAGCTAGTCTGCAGCAAATCCATCTTGAAGATAATCTCCTTTATGGTCCAATCCCAGCAAAAATATCCAATCTTGTAAACCTCACCTACTTGAACCTGTCAAATAATTTTTTGAATGGATCAATACCGTCTGATATATCCAAACTGAGGAGGCTAGAGAGGTTCTACTTGTCGAATAACTTGCTCTCAGGAGAGATCCCACCATCTCTTGGTCAAATTCCTCATTTAGGACTTGTTGATATATCTCGAAACATGCTCTCGGGTTCAATTCCTGATACTCTATCCAAGCTCTCACAACTGACGAGGCTAATGCTCCACAACAACCAGCTCTCAGGCACGATACCCTCAAGCCTTGGAAACTGTATAAATTTGGAAATCTTGGACATCTCATACAACCAACTTTCAGGAGAAATTCCCAGAAATGTTGCAGAGCTGATGAGCTTGAAGCTGTACTTGAACTTGTCGAGCAATTTCTTGAGTGGTCCTCTTCCAACAGAGCTCAGCAAGATGAATATGATCATGGCATTGGATCTATCATCAAACAATTTCTCTGGCTCAATCCCTCCCCAACTTGGAATCTGCATTGCCCTCGAGTACCTCAACCTTTCATCTAATTCCCTACAAGGCCTCCTCCCAAACTCTATTGGGGCCTTGCCTTATCTCAAATCACTGGACCTGTCCTCAAACAAGTTGACAGGAACTATGCCTAAGTCCTTACAAACCTCTTCAACCCTTAAACAACTCAATGTCTCATTCAACAATTTTTCAGGGATCATACCGAGCCAGGGAGTATTTGCTACCCTCTCCAAGGACTCCTTTATTGGCAACCCTGAGCTCTGTAGCACCATCTTGGGAATGTCACCATGCACACATGAAAAGGTGCACCATTTCGCCATCCTGCCAATAGTTCTCACTCTTATTGCTTCATCGAGTTGCATGATGTGCCTTTTTGCTTATCCTCTAGTTCTTAGATCAAGAAGGAGATCTCAGGCATTAATCATGCAACACTCAAGGATGAGGGATGATAACGAACGAAGCACGAAAGAATACCCAAGGATTCATTATCGGGAACTTGAAAAAGCAACTGAAGGGTTCTCGGAATCTAATCTAATTGGTGCAGGTAGGTTTGGGCAAGTTTACAAAGGAGTTCTTTCAGATGAAATGAGAATAGCACTGAAGGTTTTGAATCTGAAGATCGGTGAGAGGGAAATTTCAGGAAGCTTCAGACGAGAATGTGAGGTTCTGAAAAGGATTAGACATCGCAATTTGATCAAGATCATAACAACTTGTAGCAAACCAGATTTTCAAGCTCTAGTCCTTCCTTTAATGCCGAATGGGAACCTCGACATCCATCTCTATCCTCCAGATGGGTCCAGCTGCAGATTGAGCTTGGTTCAAATGGTCAGCATAGCAAGTGATATTGCTGAAGGGATTGCATACCTGCACCATTACGCTCCAGTTAAGGTGGTCCACTGTGATCTGAAGCCAAGCAATGTTCTTCTAGACGAAGACATGACAGCAATTGTATCAGATTTTGGGATTGCAAGATTAATGCAGGGTGATTGCAATGAAGGAAGCGGTGGCAATGATAGCTCTGCATCGTGTATTTCAACCACTGGGCTGTTACATGGATCTGTTGGTTATATAGCACCCGGTAAGTAAAATTTCTAACAGATTTCATTTCCATTTGCAAGTGGTTTTTCGGAAGCATAGTACCTTAAGTCACAGTTCCAATATGCAAACGTTCGTATATTCAAAATGCAGCAGTTCTCAATTTTATGCACATCATAAGCCAGGGAAATAACCATGCATGTAGTTGTTAACCTGATTCAGGCTCTGTTAAATGTAGTCCACAGTAAGAAATCTAATAAAGTTGTTTCTAGTCAAATTTAGCCATGTAACAAGAGTTTTGCATATGGACATTGCTAATGAAATCACATCCGTAAATTTTTTATTTTTATTGAGAGTTTGATAAAAGATTTACAAAAGACTTATTGTAGGCTCATGAAGCTGCTTTGTCCTTAATTATAACGGCCATACTTTTGACATAAGATTTTTCAAGAGATTAAGATACTTCTTTCCTGTAGATCCACTTTAATATTTCTATAACTGGACTGCTAGTTAGAGTGCCTCAAGGGTATGCTTAGAAATTTCTTTCAAGTTCATTTTGTTTCTAATCGTCCAATAGCTTGCATATGATTGTATATTCTGTTCAACAAAAATTTTCATCATCCATCAATCTACATCTTTCTCTCCTCCAATGATACGTCCCACATGTTTAAACATTGAATAACTGCGGGACACCTTGCACTTTAGTTTTCATACTGCTAACGTATTAGTAATTTGTACGATATTAAACACACTGATATTTATGACTACAGAATATGGTTTTGGAGGCCAACCTTCAACACAAGGTGATGTATATAGCTTTGGCATTCTTCTGTTGGAGATCATAACTGGAAAGAGACCCACCAGTGTTACATTTCATGAGGGACTCACCCTGCCAGATTGGGTCAAAAGTCACTATCCAGAGAACATTGACCCCTTAATCTCAAATATATCTCCAATGGATTGGCCCTCATCCGATGAATCTTTATACTACAAGAAACTCAAGAGAGACGTGGCGATAGAGATGATTGAGCTGGGCCTCATCTGCACACACTTCACTCCTATAATAAGGCCCACAATGATCGACGTCGCTCATGAGCTGGCCCTACTAAAGCTTGACCTTTTGAGGCATGGCTCAATACCACCTTCAGTGCCTGATTCATCTCTCTGAACATTAAAGAAACTGTAATGCTAGAAAGGCACACTTTTGATTTGCTGGATCATTATCATATCCGTCATTTGGAATATTGTCCATTGTGATTTAATGCTTTTCAATTTTCAATTCATAGATGGAGTAATCACTTTGAATAGATTAATCATTAATGTTTGTTTAATGATATTCGTATGTATTAAATATGTGGGTTGAGGGGTTTGGTAAGCACTTAAAACTTAAGAACCAATCGTTCATGGAAATCAAGGATAGAATCAGCTTATGCAAACCTAACACTTCTCAACTCCTCCTTTGTTTGATCTCTCAAAAGAATGATGCAAGTGCATTATGTCAAAAAGTTTGGTTATGACAATTTAAACATAGGATGTTGACATAACTGCTACAGCTAATTCATGACTAAGTGGGCGACAAACACACACGCGCGTGCGCACACACACACAAAAACACACGCGCGCGCACAAACACACATATAGTTGAGCTACAATTCACTTAAGTGGATATGAGCTCTTGTCCATCTGACTTTTTGTCCCTACATTTTGCTTTGAGATACGTGTTACACATCAATGCTATTTTTGAGATGCGTGCCTTAATGCGTATCACACACCAATGTGAATTTCAAAGCAAAACCAAACAGTGGAAATGAAAATCTGGATGTAGCGTTTGCTGTTGCAGCTCTATTTCCAGTCAACCAAACAGCCCCTTAGTTACAAAGTTTTTAAGGAGGCAATTATTTTACTTTGATTTGTAGGTGACGCTTCCATATTGCCTGGCTGCCAAGATAGAGAGAGGGATAAAATCCCCTGGAACCCCAAGAGCAGAAAGACCAACTTTAGCCATAAGAAACCACCTCTATGCAAGTCATGCATATGATAATCTACGACAAAGCAAAGAAGAATATAGATATTAAAGAATAATGAAGATACGATGGAGTAGGAAAGGTTGCACTAGTCTCTAGTTTGGGGTTGAAATTTCACCAGTAGGGTCAGAATAAAAAATAATAACTTCTTTTTGAAGTGTTCATACTAATACTATATCATTAAAGAAGTCCAAAGTAGTCAATATTCCTGAGAAGATAGCATAATTATTCTATCTGAGATTTTGTTAGATTATTGTGGTATCAAACTACCATTGTATGACTTATTTGAATAATTAACTATGCAAATCATCAGAAGATTTCAAAGAGCCAGTGAGAAGAAGCAAGGGCCTCTTTGGACAATAAAACATGATATTGACATTGGTTTCTCAAGGATAAGAGTAGAGACTAATAAAAGTCGAGGATAAGAGCAGAACCTTCTCATATGAATCATGATAAGAAGTCAGACACCCTAGTGGGAAGTCTAGACGACTCTTTCCTACGATAGTTAATTAAAGAGAAAAAGGCCACAGTTTGGACCTGGAAACAAAAAAGATGATTATTATATTTGGAAATAAATTGCTTAGTTAGATTTGCAACTAAGACTTGCTAGACAATTTGAAGTGGCAGGGAGAGTTTCAGAAGAAACATGTTGCTTGAGACATGCTATGGCAAATTCTATGCCTGAAATTGTCCCATAATTAAAGATTTTTTTGATGTGACAAACTTGAAAATTGATCATGTGAAAGATGACTCCTAACCTGAAGATTTCATAGGATTCCAAATGAGAATGTTGCAGTTCGCATACAAAAATCAACCTTAACATGGCTGAAAATCACTTTGGATAATAATTTGAACTCTGACACATTATTAACGGCTTTGGAACAAAAAGGCTTTAACACAGGCTGAATATCATATCTATGAATATATGGCATTGGCTGTAAACCTAATACATATGGATAGAACTCTTTTATTACTTGCAGATGTGGGAGTGTACTTCATACATGACTAGCTCAATACTTCCACCATATTTAAAATAAAGATAAAAACAGAAATAAAGAGAGATAGAAAAACACATAAAATAGCCAAAAGTCATAGAGAGAACTTAGTAAGATATTTGGTATATTTTGCTTGCTTTTCGACCAGAAGGTAGACTCTGGTACCACTGTTACATAAGCTTAGCGAATAAACTATTATTGTTTTTTGACTGTAATATAATGAAGTCCAAAGTCACCATATTCTTGAGATGATCACATAATTATTCGACCTGCAATTTGATAACATTATTGTGGCATCAAAGCATCATTTTACATGCATGTTTGGAATAATTAATTATGAGAATCATTGTAATTTCAAATAATCAGTCAATACAAAGAAGCAAGAGCCTCTTAAAACAAGCATCATACCTTTGCTTAAGGATAAGAGTAAAGCCCAGCGGAAGTTGAGGATAATAAAAAAAAAGAGCTTTCTCACTTAAACAATGTCGAAAAGTTAAACACCCTGCTGCAACATTTGGAGGCTTTTTCTACGACAGCAAAAAAGAGGAAAAGTATTACAATTAGGAACCTTGAAGAAATGTTATTTTTGAGATCAAAGAATATCTTATGATTTTCTTTTTCATGGAAATGTCTTCATACTGTATTGTGGATTCTTCTTTCAATTGTTAACTTCAGGCTCAAGATGCAAGTAGGTCATCTCAAAACTCATCTGAAGTGTGTCAAATATGTCTTTTGTTGTCATATGACATTAAAACTTATTTATCAGGCTGTTCTGCAAGCAGCTCAACAACACGAAGCTAGTCATTTTGATCCAATAGACACATGTAGATCATCTTGTGTCAAGCATTAAACTCTTACTGCACTCATATTAGGGATTAATAGCACTTAGCAGGCAAGTCATTTTCTCAGTGATAACGAAACAGTCATTTCAGCTGAGCAAGTATTGAACTTTATGATACCAAATGTCATAATCACCGGCATACAATTTCTTGAATCTCAATAAGTTTGCAATGACAGTTTTAGGTATCATAGCTAGCCAGTTCTCATATAAAGCATGTAGCTTAGCTAGGTTGCCTGTTTTAATGAACCGGACTGGACAGAACGGGTGGGCTAGTTATGGGATGTTCTATTACTCGGGTCGCCTGGGCCTCCAACAAGCTCGAATGACAGCCTGTCCTGGAACGAGCCTGCATGGTTCCGGTCCTAATCGAGCCTGGTCTACTTGCCATCATTAGAATTATGAACCCTGTCCAAATTTGACTCAAACTGAGTGTTTATTACGGCCAAACCTCAATATGAATCCAAACATAGAACAAAGGTTCTACTGGGTTGGCGAGGCTTAAAAGTTTGGTTATGGTATTCTATAGCACCTCATAGGAAAGAGAGGGATGGGAAACACCTAATAATGGAACCAATTTCCTAATTCCTGGTAAAGAAGGCCCTATTCTTCTGTCTATTAAAATAAAAATGAGAAATACCCAAGAATCACTACTTTTACACCTAAAAGATGATAATTCATCATTCATAACAATGTTCTACAATCAAATCAAAGTGAATTGTTAAAAACAGAAGAATGTTTGAAGTATCACATGACTATTGAAAAGGTTGTTTTAAGGAAAGTTTAAATTGCTATATTTCTGATCATGCATTATGTATCCAGCACTGAGGAATAGAGAGTGATGTGCAAGAAATGAGTGAAATAATGGAAAATGAATTGGAGGATACTACTTCACCATAGGTTTAGCTTCAAGAACTAGGAACTGTATTAAAATTGGAGCTAATCCTCCCCTCCTCTACATACACAAAAGAGAGGAATTCATGCAGGCTGAGTTTAAAGGCCAAATTGGGTATCATGTGGGCCAAATGCAATAGTGTCTCTTTTAAATGGGCCTTTGTCTAAAAGAAATCACCCTTCTATTACTTCTCATTCCAACAGGATTAAGTTTCTCTTGAGAACAGATGGCCCTCAAATGAGTTTCCACGTCTATCTGCTCACTTTTAAGGACAGCTTGCTTCTTAAATACCTGAGTTACTTTTAGAGGATTATCATTTCCTTCCTTGTCACAGAAAACATAATGGAATTGTGGTGTTAAATTAATCTGGCTGTCGCTATACAATGAAATAGTTGCAGTGAAGCTTACCTCACAGGATTTGAACTCTAACCTCTCTGTTTCCTTTTGCTTTTCTTTATCATCCTCCACACTGAAATCAATATAGTGAAGTTCAGAACTAATAAGTATGGCTTTTATCATAATATTTGACATCTATTAAAAATCATACAGCAACTTGTCTATAAAATAGGCACAAAATATTGATGACCAATCAGGAATTCGCTCCTGAAACATCGGATGAATTCTGAAGCGAGAGACTAAACAATTATTAAGGTTATTTGCAGTAAAAATTATCAATATCATTTCCAAGATATTTCCACACTAGCTTTGTTGAAATAATAAAAGATATCCATGAATCCTTCATCACATTTTCAACTGAGAGAGAAGCTTAACACGACATACACAAAATGGTTCTTTTACCTTTTTCTGACATACCTGGAGATTTTGAAAACCGCTAGTTATTTATTTTGTACCAAAGCATCAGCTGCTAGTTGGCACATTGACCTTATACTAGTTTCAGCACTCACATTCATCACACAGATTTCAAACTCATAATTCATACTATGCCTTAGGTTCAGACTTAAAGAAGGATTACTGCGATAAATATGACGATGAAAGTTCTGACTTGTGAAGGACACATGAAACCATTTAAGATCAAGATAGCTATGTGAATGGTTATAGACTTGGAGCTAAACACAACCATATAAAATGTGAGGAATGAGTTGGATCATTTCATTTGCAAAATTTATTAAGCAGCTTCATTATTCCAACACATTTTCCACTACAGAATAATGATTTCAAGCACCAACTAGCCGTACAGATTAGATGACAGTGTTTCCACTCCTGCAGCCTTTTCTTCCACAAAATTTGAAGGAAGCACTATGTGTTTTAATGGATCCATCTTTCTCATCCATCCCTTTCAATAGTTCCTCCTTTTTCTGCTCCACTCTCCACAGTGATAGCAAAGCCTGAGTTGAGCATCCACTAGCCTGATGCAATAAGTGAAAGGTAGGTTCACAATCTAATCATACCCTTCCTTAAAGAAAAATATCCTTCCCCAAAGAAATATCTTCATCAATTTCTTTCAACTAAAGTAGATAATTCTCTTTCAACTTCAGTGACTATAATGCGGTACTCTTAGCTTGATAGTTTTTCTTTTAAGAGGAATTGACACTTCCTACTTTATTAATTTTCTTACCTACCTTGAAGGATATCAGTAATCACAAATTTACGAGACACCTCAGGCCTAGTATTTATCAAGAAACAGGGTTAAAGCTTAAAAGTTAATAAAATCGAGAATTTTTCAGCCCCAAGTAGGCCCTCAAAAGTAGTCAACCTTGAGAGTCTACAGGAATCTTCTGAAGCATATAAAAAATATATAAAAATGATAATCAAGACACGTGGATCACTAAAGAGATTAAAAGTGGGGAAGCTTAAAAGAGAGGTTTTGAATTTTCAGATGTTACTAGTGTTTTAGCACTATTCCAGTTTCGGTCTTAAGTCTAGATGGCCACAAAGTATGAACAGATCATGAATTCTCATATTCACTATAGAGAAATAAGGCGAGGTATATGAACAAGAATGATGTATAGCAACAGGAAAACCTTAAAATGTCAGTATCAGAATACTAAGAAATGTGAAGAAACAGTGTATAAGGAAGCAATGAGATAACTAGGCTTAAGCAATATTGGTTTTCCACACAAACAATGATCCCTGTCATGGTGATGAAGCAAACCATCATTTTATTCTTCCTCTTCCACTACATTGTCTTGTCACATGATCTTTCATCCATGCGCCACCACCGCCATATGCTCCATGTAGAGAAAGCTTCCCTCCTGGCCTTCAAGTCAACCATGACACCTTCCTCGCCTCCGTCTCTAGCAAACTGGAACGAGTCCACCGATGTTTGTGATTTCACAGGAGTCCAATGCAACCGATGGAGACTTCATGTTGTTCATCTACAGCTCAGCCAAATGCTCATTCAAGCTCCACTCTCCCCATTCTTAGCCAACCTCACTGGCCTTCGGATTTTAGACTTGTCAGAAAATCTTCTTACAGGACATATTCCAGAGGAATTCTCCAAACTCCGAAAGCTCATCATCCTCAATGCATCAGAAAACAATCTTGAAGGCCACATTCCTCAATCACTTTCCCTTATCAATTCCTTAGTTGAAATGGACTTATCGAGAAATCAACTTGCAGGTCCTATTCCTGAAGAACTTTCGCACATTCCCAATCTAACCATTCTTATACTCTCCTCAAACAATCTCGAAGGCACTATTCCGAAGTCTCTTTCTCTTCTCAAGTCCCTTGGTTACCTCGACCTTGGAAACAACTTGTTAGTAGGTTAAATTCCAACCTCCATCTTTCATAACTGTACTCTCTTGGGTGTTGTGGACTTCTCCAACAATAGTATCTCAGATGAGATCCCATCTGAAAGTGGGATCTATCTGCCCTATTTGTACACCTTAAATATTTATTTAAATCACTTGACAGGGAACATCCCCATGTGGCTTTCAAATTCTTCCTTAGAAGAGTTGGATATTGAGAATAACCACATATCAGGCGAGTTACCAACCCAATTGGTCTGGAAGTGGGGAAACCTCAAAATCCTTCATCTATCATATACTAATCTATATAGTCATGATAATAACACTAATCTTGAGCCGTTCTTCCTGGCTCTTTCCAACACATCTGAGTTAAGGGAGCTCGAAATGGCAGGAATGGGCCTTGGTGGGCATTTGCCTTACAGGATTGGTCGAAACATGACTCAATTATCCATCATTTGCCTAGATGATAACAACATATTCGGCCCTATCCCTCCTGACATCGCCAATATTTGGAATGTTACACTGCTGAATTTTTCAAGCAATCTTTTCACTGGAGTGGTTCCCGACCAAATAGGCCAACTTTTGGTAATCGAGCGTCTCTTCTTGTCAGACAACTTCTTGACCGGTGAAATCCCACAGATCATAGGAAATATAAGCTCAATTGGTCTTCTCGATTTGTCTAATAACAGATTATTTGGCAAAGTTCCCAGGAGTCTTGGCGATCTCAGTCGAATCCGTGAGCTGTATCTTCACAGAAACCAGCTTTCGGGAGAAATTCCTACTCAACTGGGAAGCTGCGAGACTCTGAACAAACTAGACCTGTCATACAATATGCTAACAGGAAGAATACCCGAAGAAATATCAGGTATCTCGAAAATATTCTTGAATCTTTCCAATAATTTGTTACAAGGACCTTTGCCTATAGGTCTTAGCAAGATGGATCAAGTTGAAGAGATTGATCTTTCTTCCAACAAACTCACTGGCATTGTACTCCCTCAAATATCAGACTGTATAGAGGTTAAGTTAATTAATCTTTCTCATAATTCTCTTCAAGGACAGCTTCCTGAATCATTTGGAGATCTGCGAAATCTCGAGACACTTGATGTTTCTTACAATTTCTTATCTGGTGAAATACCTCTTAGCCTTAATAACTGCATCAGCCTGACTCAATTAAATTTATCATATAACAACTTCAGTGGCATGATACCAACTACAGGAATCTTTTCCTCATTCAACAATCTTTCTTTTCTGGGTAATGAGCACCTATGTGGATTAGTCTCAGGTCGTGCTTGTCCTCACAAGAACAAATGGTGGCATTCCCATAAGTTCCTGATTACAGTTTGTGTCATGGCCTCGGTCCTAGCTTTTCTTTTAACTGCATGCTTTGTAGTTGGACTTAGAAGGATCAGATCAAAATTGTTAACGGAAGAAAGAGATATGCTTGGTAGCTCATCGCCAGTTTTGAGATCAAGCTATCCTCGAATCACATACCGAGAGCTTGTAGAGGCGACTGAAGATTTCATGGAGCACAGGCAAGTAGGGTCTAGTAGGTATGGTCGTGTATATAAAGGGGTCCTAAGAGATGGTACTGTTGTTGCTGTCAAAGTGCTACAACTGCAAACAGGCAACTCAACAAGGAGCTTCAACAGAGAATGCCAAGTTCTAAAGAGGATTCGTCACCGAAACCTCATGAGAATCATAACAACATGTAGTCTACCAGACTTTAAAGCTTTGGTCCTTCCTTTTATGGCCAATGGTAGCCTAGAGAGCTGGCTCTATGATGGTACTCACTGTCTGAGCTTGGTTCAGAGGGTGAACATACTCAGTGATATAGCTGAGGGGATGGCCTACTTGCATCACCACTCACCTATGAAGGTGATACATTGTGACGTGAAGCCCAGTAACGTGCTTCTGAATGATGAAATGACAGCTTTAGTCTCAGATTTTGGGATCGCGAGGCTGGTGACAACAGTTGGAGGTGGCAATACAATTGGGGCAGACAACATGGGAAGTTCTACAGCAAACTTGCTTTGTGGGTCTATTGGTTACATTGCACCAGGTATGTTAATTTCCTTATGATATACTCAAGGTTTTAAATATAGGTTATCAGAAATATATCGAATGGCCAAAATTCATATCGGATCCCAGTTATTGAGGATATATCGGGGATAAGCAGTAAAAATCGGAGTGTCCTATCGGACAGTGAGCATACATAATATAATATCCTAAAATGTAATCTAAGCACATTTAATGAAATATAAACATATTAATATATAAATAACACATGTTTAGGTTCAATAACCAATTGTTTTTGTTTATTGGATGCCGAATAGAATAGGATACACTATTTTTGTTTAGTGGATGCAAGTCGGGTATGGAAAAAAGAGGATGTTTGTCTCCAAATCCGAACCAGTTCACTTAGAACGTAAATTGTAGAAAATCGGACGATTTTTAGCCCACGAGAAATTGGCCGCTTTATAAGATTTACACCTATATATCGCGAAAAATTGACCAAAAACGATATGCGATAAAATATTTGCAGAAATTGTATCGGTCATGGCCCAAACCCGATATATTGGTGATAAATCGATAAAATCGGCTGATTTTTAAAACACTGGGTTCTATTAGTTGATAACTCATTTAGGATCAATTTAGTAAGGGAACTTCTATCATCATATGTTGAGTGTCTCACACGTTGTACTTTGTGTAGTTTCAGAATCTGTCCCATGTCTGTGCCTTGTTCATATCGCCATGACCAAGGACTTTTCACATATATCGTGCCATGGTAATTTGTCAAAACTTTCCTAAAAATCCCCAAAGATGAAAATCACAGTATGTAGGTCATTTACTACATGCAAAGTATGAAATTGAAAATGTATCTTCAAAGTAAAATTTGTCAGGAAGGAATTTAAAGTAAAATACATGAATAAAAATATAAAATAGATCGTTGAACTTAATATCAACATATGAGCAGAGGCTTCATGCATGAATTAAAAGCATAGGAGATATATCAGAGTAAACTGAAACTAATGCTGCTTTTATCATTCCGCATTAACTTCTGCAGAGTATGGATATGGCTCAAACCCATCAACAAAGGGAGATGTGTACAGCTTCGGAGTTATCGTCCTTGAAGTGGTAACACTGAAGAGACCAACTGATGAGATGTTTAATGCTGGTCTCGACCTGCACAAATGGGTTAAAAGCCATCTCCATGGGAGATTGGCGAAGGTTATTGATACTTCCATGGTGAGTGCCAAAAATGATCAAAACACTGAGGTCAGAAGAATGTGGGAGATTGCCATTTCAGAGCTCATTGAACTCGGCCTACTCTGCACCCAGGAGAACCCATCAACTAGACCTTCAATGCTTGATGC
Source organism: Asparagus setaceus (assembly GCA_012295165.1). Taxonomy (NCBI): domain Eukaryota; kingdom Viridiplantae; phylum Streptophyta; class Magnoliopsida; order Asparagales; family Asparagaceae; genus Asparagus; species Asparagus setaceus. Next base: position 46,696,551 of record CM022705.1, on the reverse strand, counting down.
TGCTGATGACTTGGACCGCCTGAAAAGCTACCTTGCAGGTGACACCACTGCAACTTTTGCCTCTTCATTGGGAATGTCATCTTCAACTGTTGGAGAAGATTAGAAATAGGATGTTTCTAGATTTGATTCATGGATTTTAGTTGGTTTCTTCAAAGATAAAAGGTTGCATAGAACACGTTTGAAAGGTACTGAGAAATGCATAGATCTGTGCAGCTTGGTGATTGTTTTTCCAAGTTCAGACTCAGGGGCTTGAGTCATTGCTTAACCTAACAATTACTCATTTTTGGTACAATATATCATGGTTCAGACTGTTCTTAAGTTGCCTCCTCAAAATCTTTACTAGGGCATAATCATTTGAACTTTTAATTGGCACCATATTGTTGATTTAATTCCTTATGAAAGCATTGTTGGAACAAACCCAGGGCCCAATAGAGCAGAGTCACAGCTAAAGTAGTGCAGAAGTAATAAAGAACACACAGATTTACATGGAAAACCCCCTAAATCAATTTGGGGTAAAAACCACGGGTAAGGATAGAAGAATTCACTATGAGGAAAAACTTAGGAGATTACAATCTCTCTTTACAAGGAGATATTCTCTCTATTTTTCTCACTCTATATGTAGAAGAGTTGTTATTTCTGGGATGAAATGAACTGAAGGATTTCTGGGCCTATTTATAGTGTTTGGAAAAATACTATGCATCAACTTTATATTATTTTGTGGGGCCCGCATTTATTATTTTATCCTTCACACGAGCAGCATGAGCTCGTCACTTTCGGTGCAATCGGTGCCTGATAAAACAAAAGGGGGGCCCGTCACTTTTCGTTTGTCAAAAATGGCTGCTGACAATCTCCCACTTGAAGATTTGATTGAGTATCAATCATATCTTCACACCATTATTTCTATCTTGCCATCTTCCTGTTGCTTATGTCTCCATCAAGTCACAGGAGGATCTACATAAAACAAACTTATCAGTATTGATTGTTTTTGTCAAAAATCTGCTAGGTTGTCTTTGGTGTGAATTTTTTACATATCCACGGTTCCTTCCTCCACTTTCTCACGAGCGAAGTGATGCCGAACTTCGAATGTGTTTTGTCTTGAATGAAAGTGGATTTCTTACCAAATGCAAAGCACTCATTTGTCACAAAAGAGAGAAATCTTCTTTTGTTCATGGCCGAGTTCCTCCAGCACTATCTTCAACCATATCGCCTCTTTACTAGCTTGTGTAGCTGCTACATATTACCTTACGTTGTTGAAGTAGCCACAACCGACTGCGGTTTGAAACCCAACTACGACTCGCGGCAAGTGCAAACACATAGCCTTTGGTGGATTTACTATGATCACGATCACCTGCAGGCCCCGACAAAGATCGTATCAAAAATTGAAGGCTCAATTGGCTAGGGAGTTTGAAATGAAGGATTTAGAATCCGCAAACAAGATTCTAGGGATGCAAATTCTGAGAGGCGAAATAATAGGAAGATTTGGCTTTCTCGGAAAAATTATTTGAAGAAAATCTTGCGGCGCTTCAACATGCAAGATTGTAAGCCAATTTCTACCCCACTTTCTATTAATTTTAAGTTATCCTCCAGTATGTGTCCTAGCAGTGAAGAAGAGAGGATGGAGATATCTCGAGTACCGTATGCATCAGCAGTGGGAAGTTTGATGTTCGCTATGATTTGTACAAGACCAGACATTGCACAAGCAGTGGGAGTGGTTAGTCGATACATGGCGAATCCTGGTAAAGAGCATTGAAATGCTGTAAAGAGGATCTTAAAAACATTAAGGGCACCTCAGATGTTGCATTATGTTATGGGGGATCTGATTTTATTGTCAGTGGATATGTTGATTCTGATTGTGTAGGTGATCGTGATCATAGCAAATCCATCACAGGCTATGTGTTTGCACTTGTTGGCGGAGCTATAAGCTGGGTTTCAAAACTACAGGTCAGTTGTGGCTACTTCAACAACGAAGCCAGAATATGTAGCAGCTACACAAGCTAGTAAAGAGGCGATATGGTTGAAGATGGTGCTGGAGGAACTCGGCCATGAACAAAAGAAGATTTCTCTCTTTTGTGACAGTCAGAGTGCTTTGCATTTGGTAAGAAATCCAGCCTTTCATTCGAAGACAAAACACATTCGAGTTCAGTACCACTTCGTTCGTGAGAAAGTAGAGGAAGGAACCGTGGATATGCAGAAAATTCACACCAAAGACAACCTAGCAGATTTTTTGACAAAAACAATCAATACTGACAAGTTTGTTTGGTGTAGATCCTCCTGTGGCTTGATGGAGACATAAGCAACAGGAAAATGGCAAGATAGAAATAATGGTGTGAAGATATGATTGATACTCAATCAAATCTTCAAGTGGGAGATTGTCAGCAGCCATTTTTGACAAACGAAAAGTGGCGGGCCCCCCTTTTGTTTTATTAGGCACCGATTGCACCGAAAGTGACGAGCTCATGCTGCTCATGTGAAGGATAAAATAATGAATGCGGGCCCCACAAAATAATATAAAATTGATGCATAGTATTTTTTCAAACACTATAAATAGGCCTAAAAATCATTCAGTTCATTTCATCCCAGAAACAACAACTCCTCTACATATAGAAGTGAGAGAAAAATAGAGAGAGTATATCCTTGTAAAGAGAGATTGTAATCTCCTAAGTTTTTCTTCATAGTGAATTCTTCTATCTTTGCCCGTGGTTTTTACCCCAAATTGATTTAGGGGGTTTTCCACGTAAATCTGTGTGTTCTTTATTACTTCTATACTACTTTAGCTGTGACTCTGCTCTATTGAGTCTGGGTTTGTTCCAACAAGCATCCTTTCTACGCTCACTTTCTTCAGGTTGCCTACTGAATCTACTTTAGCTTGGGCTTTGCTATGTTTTACTTTGTATCATATGTACAAAATAGGCCAATACTTAATGTTCAGTAACTTTCTTCCTGAATTTAGACTGCATTCTAGGATCTACAGAACTAAACTAGATTTTAATCTTGATTCCCTCATCACACTTAACAAAGTATTTGCATTCGAAAGGCTCTAAGTAATATTGGTAGTGCTGCTGAAAAAAATTTTAAAAAATGAAGGGCTTAAAGTTGTGTAAAATATTCATGCATATACCACTTTCAGCTTGCCAAGAGTTCACAGTGATGACAGAGGCAATTGAATCCTGCATGCTGTGGCAGGCAGAGACCATAAAAATATGCAACTTTGTATAAATACAAATAGTTTAGACAGAGACCTACAAAACTGTGATTGGTTCATATTGAAAACCCAACAAAATCTATCTAGATATATTCACAAATTACAAAGAAACGTTACCATTATTCAGGGAGAACGTTACCATTCTTCAGGGAGGAATTATTCAATAGGAATAAGAGGACAATCAGAAGCTAACAGTAATATCTCCAAGCCCACACGTCTATAGATAAAGGATATCGAAAGAAACTTCGAAAATCCTGACAAGGAGAATTGATTTCTTTCCTTCGTAAAAAACAAATTCTGGGTAAGTTCCAACTTAGCTTTTATCTATTGCTTATTCCTCTACATTTCCCAGCTATAGAAAGTTTCATATTCCTCAAATATGTTGCCCCCTCTGAAACTAATCCCTTTCATTAACAACTTCATTATTAACTTGGCATTTCTTAATTATTTATCCAAGCCACTCCTGATTATTCTTACTATGAAGTGGTCATTGCTTGCATATCAACTCAACCTATGTACTTAATGACTGAAATCTAGTAACTCATCCTACGAATCTACCAGAAAAAAGCAAAAGGTGCCATTTCTGATACTTAGAATTCTACTAAGACAGAGTTGCAAAGACTAGAAGGATCTTCTTTCCACCAATAATAGTTCACCGAAGTGCAACTAGGCTTGTCTTGCACAATGTTTTTGCCCTATTCAGAAATCTTATCCAATCAAATTCACTACGTTCTACAAGGATAGGAAGAAAGGACTTAAGTCTCTTTTTGCTGGCCAACTCGGAGTTGGGACAGATATTTACTAGAAAGGGGTGCAATAAGATAGTGGGATATAGAACAATGTGTGTATATGGCGTATACACTGTCTCTTTCTCTCGCCGCGGTCCCGTCACCACCCTTTCATGAAGAGCGCTTCTCCGCTGCTACCTACTCTTCCCCATTCTCGTTCTCCGCGGTGAGCGAAAATGCCTCTGGTTCGGTTCGAAGTGAGGAATGAGTACGCGCTGGGAGATCTGGAGTTTCCTCCTTTGAGGAAATTAAATGAAAACAGCAGAAAAGAAGTGATGGTGTCAGACGCATGCCAGCACCAACAATGATCAAGGAAATTATGCGCTCTGATAGTTTGTGCCTGCAGATTTGGTAGGCCAAGACATGCCAACAAAATCCCATATACTGAAAACAAATTTGACAGTCACCCTACATTATTGGTGGTCCAAAGACGGAAAATATAGTTGAACAAATTATGGTATTACATCTCTCCTCTACTTGAATCAGAATGCACCACGTTCAGACAAGAAATGGTACAAGGATTAATCAAATAAAAAATTTTGGATAGGATTTTTTTCCCCTAACAATAAAGTAATTTAGGAAGGTAAATAGAAAAATTCAACGAATAGGGCATTTGGCGTTATGTTAGCTTGATATAAACTGTTGACGGAAATAGCTTAAGCTTTTGGTTAAGCGATACCTGTCTCACTACTGGTGCATCAGGTTTCAAGAGATCCTCCATCGGAGTATCATCACTGTCAACTTGAATATATCTCTTTGACAGAATTTGTCTGTCTTTCCAGGAGAGTTCAGCAAGAGGCCTTTCCACGTGGTCTGGAGGCCCACTTGAAGGAGAGTCTGGAATTACTTTTGTATACGTTGTTAGCTCAATGCCTAACTGCTTAAACTTTTGTGCAAAGTGGTTTTCATAATAAAAGAAAATACCATGTCTAATGTAACTGATTTCCTGCTGGCAGAATATTTGTATGCTGAATACTAGAAGGTAAATCTTCCATGCATTTCATAATGAGTTAATATTTTGTGTTTTCATCAAAACCTAAAGCTCATTCCATTTTATTTACATATGAGAATAAAGAGAATGTATGTCTGTAAATTAAACTTTTAAGCTTACAAAAATATCAACCTATATGTTCTTAAGGGTCCCCTATCTCTGCAAGAAAGAACTAAACCCTCTCTGAAGAGTTTCCTGCAGTATTCTGACACCTAACGGGATCTAGCAGTAGTGTTAACTGTTAAGTAGGGAGTTATGAAATCGTTACTAGGAACAAAGAAGTTCTTAGCAAAATCCATCACCTTTAAAAGTTCTACCATGAAAGAGATTCCTAGTCTTAAATTAAGTACCTCTAACCATTACACCAAAACTCCGGAGTTGTGGTGAGGGGTCAAGGTTATTGTTTTATATTCTAACATGCCCCCGCAGGTTGAGCTCCCTTTTTATAGGCCGAAACCAAAACTCACACAGCAGCGTCAATTTTTTAAAAATCCGCTTTAAATTCGTGGTTTGTGAGATTTGAACTTGGGTTGCTCTGATATAAGTCCTTCTAACCATTACACTAAAACTCCGAAGTTGTGGTGAGGGTTAAGGGTTATGGTTTTATATTCTAACATGCCCCCGACTTAGGTTACAAGCTCACGTTACTGAGTTTGGTTATACAATTAAATGGACAATTAAATGGAACAAAGATGCATTTCACTTTATCTTGCTTCGTTATTAAATGTCAACTATTCTTGCTGAACTCATTGGTATACTGAACCAACAAGAATCCAATGTGAAAGCATTCTTAAGACAGGCTACAAGATAATATTTAATAATTGTACTGAATTGGATGGTGGGAGAAGTATGTACCCACTAAGATACTTTCAGGTCTTTATTTTTCAAATGGTTGCAACAAAAGAAGGAAATAGTTACAAAAACATTTGTTATACAAAAAGTTAAAAGAAATGAATGTCATAGGAAAGTGGATTTAATTGAACATAAATAACCTAGAATGATAAAGATAACCAAATTTGCAACTTAGAAGAAGAGACTGACTAATTATTTCATTAAAAGAATTTCTTTAATAAAATATTGTGAAAAGAATAGAAGTTCACCTCTAAGCCAGGAGCTTTCATTTATTCCAATTGTATGAAAACTGGAGCTCCTAAGCAAGCTTTATCTTTTCTGACGAAATAAAGTGTAAGATTGGCTGCAAGCAGTCTGAAAGAATCTTGTATTTGTATTTAACATCTCACATATTAAACAGTAAATAAGATGGGAAAAGTGTTGATTAATTTATGAAAATTTAAGCACAGCTATGCATCTGTAGAATGAAAACTGGAAAAAATACAAAGAACTTAAGAAAAAAGTATGAATATTAATGTCTAAGAAAATGGAAAAGATACCACTTACCAATATCATTTATTAAGTCACACCACCACTTGAAACTCTGAGGATAAATGTGGGTTTTCTCTTCATCATGTGCAATAAACTTCAATCTTCGACTTCAAAGTATAGATACACTCAATTGACTAAGATTTCTTTTCAACCATTCTCATTAGCCAATATCTTCACAGTATTCTCTCCGTTAACTGCTGACATCCACTTGAAGTCTTGGAAAGCTCTATTGCATCATTGTTCGGAGAGAATACATAACTCACAGTACTACAATATTTAATCTAATGGGTTTCTCCCCCTTTACCTTAGTCCAATTCCTCTTCCTTCTCATCCCCTCCCTCGTTCATCTTTCCCAACCAACCAATGGAATCATAACAGACCAATCAGCTCTTTTAGAATTCAAGAAAGGAATTGTTGCTGATCCACAAAGTTCTCTTAGTAACTGGAACAAGGCAAATCATGTCTGTGAGTGGAAAGGTGTAACTTGCAGCACAGAATCTGGAAGAGTAACTGAGCTTGATCTCAAAGGTAACTATCTTCAAGGAACTATCTCCCCATTTCTCTCAAACCTTTCTGTCCTCGAGTTACTTGACTTGTCTGATAATTCATTTCAAGGTCCCATTCCAGTAGAGCTTGGGACTTTGTCTAGCCTAGAGTTACTTAGTATAGCTGGGAACAGTGTGCAATATGAAATTCCTGAGAGCTTTTCCATGCTCTCGGAACTTCGTTATATCAACTTGAGAAATAACCAGATTCAGGGCAGCCTTCCCACCTCTTTCTTCTATAACTGCACTCAACTGAGCTATATAGATCTTTCCAACAATTCATTTACTGGTGTCATTCCTTCAGAAATGGAAATCATCTCCTTTACTTGGAGAACCTTCTTCTTTATTTAAACCAACTATCAGGTTACATTCCGGCTTCGCTTTCCAATTCAACACAGATGGTAGAGATTGATCTTGAGAACAATTTCTTTAAAGGCACATTACCCTCAAACATTTTGATGCATATGCCTTCTCTTGAGATACTTCATCTTTCTTTCAACAATTTCTCAAGTGATGAGCATAACTCGGATCTCAGCTACTTCTTTGATTCAATTGCAAATTTGACTCATCTAAAGGAGCTTGAGCTTGCTGGAAATCATCTTGGAGGTGTACTACCTTCAACATTAGGCCTCCTCAGTGTCAACATTTCACAAGTATATCTCCAAGACAACTTCATATATGGAGCAATCCCATCAAATATATCAGACCTTTCAAATTTGATGGAATTGAATCTGTCAGACAATCTTTTGAATGGAACAATTCCCTCGAAAATTATTCTCTTACCCAGGTTACAAAGGCTATGGTTATCCAACAACCTACTATGTGGTGAGATTCCATCTCCTCCTGGTGTTCTAAATAATCTTGGACTGTTAGACTTATCAAAGAACAAACTTTCTGGTGCAATTCCTCCATCTCTGGGAAATCTGATTCAGCTCAGGACCCTTGTTCTTTACAGCAATTTGCTCTCAGGGCCCATTCCACCAACCCTAGGAAATATGAAGTTAGAGCTCCTTGACTTGTCTCACAACAGGCTAACAGGCAACATACCAGTAGAAGTCGCAAGCTTGACAACGATGGAAATATACTTCAATTTGTCGGATAATTTAATTGGAGGAATACTTCCCATGGAGCTAAGCAACATGGACAAAGTATCGGCAATTGATCTGTCTACTAATCATTTCAGCGGCAACATTCCTCGAACCTGGGTAACTGCGAAGCAGTTGAACAATTGAATCTTTCTCACAATCGGCTTGAAGGACAAATTCCTGTGTCCTTAGGAAATCTACTAAGCCTCCAATCTTTAGATCTCTCCTCCAATTTCCTTTCAGGGCTAGTCCCAACCTCACTTCAGAAGTGCAACAGTCTTAAGAAACTTAATCTCTCATTCAACAATTTCAGCACTACCAAAGGTGGTATATTTGATTCGTTAACAATTGAATCAGTTGAAGGAGACCATCTCTGCGGATCACTTCCGGGAATTCCCAGCTGTGATCATAGGAAGAGAAGCATGATACACTCTCACACATTCTTGGGCATTCTAGTAACTGTAGTATCTGTCTCAGCATTTTCTCTGACAATCATCTCTGTTCTAGGCTACCGGAAATTCATCAGAGCTGTATTACTTCGAACTGATAGTGGCGTTTTGAATACATCTGCAATTGACCTGTCAACAAGTTACCCAAGAATAACTTATAGAGAACTTGTGGAGGCCACAGGAGAATTCGACCAAAGCAGATTAATTGGCTCCGGAAGCTTTGGGCATGTCTACAGAGGGTATTGAGCAATGGAAGTGGTTAGTCGATACATAGCGAATCTGGTAAAGAGCATTGGAATCTTGTAAAGAGGGTCCTAAGATACATTAAGGGCACCTCGGATGTTGCATTATGTTATGGGGATCGATTTTATTGTCGATGGATATGTTGATTACGATTGTGTAGGTGATCGTGATCATAGCAAATCCATCACGTGCTATGTGTTTGCACTTGTCTGAGCTGTAAGCCGGTTTCAAAACCGCAATGGCCGTGGCTACTTCAACAACGAAGCGAGAATATGTAGCGGCTACACAAGCTAGTAAAGAGGCGATATGGTTGAAGATGGTGCTGGAGGAACTCGGCCATGAACAAAAGAAGATTTCTCTCTTTTGTGACAGCCAGAGTGCTTTGCATTTGGCAAGCAATCCAGCCTTTCATTCGAAGACAAAACACATTCGAGTTCAGTACCACTTCGTTCGTGAGAAAGTGGAGGAAGGAACCGTGGATATGCAGAAAATTCACACCAAAGACAACCTAGCAGATTTTTTAACAAAAGCAATCAATACTGATAAGTTTATTTGGTGTAGATCAACCTGTGGCTTGATGGAGACATAAGCAACAGAAAGATGGCAAGATAGAAAGAATGGTGTGAAGATATGATTGATACTCAATCAAATCTTCAAGTGGGAGATTATCAGCAGCCATTTTTGACAAACGAAAAGTGGCGGGCCCCCCTTTTGTTTTATCAGGCACCGATTGCACCGAAAGTGACGAGCTCATGCTGCTCGTGTGAAGGATAAAATAATGAATGCGGGCCCTACAAAATAATATAAAATTGATGCATAGTATTTTTCAAACACTATAAATAGGCCTAGAAATCATTCAGTTCATTTCATCCCAGAAACAACAACTCCTCTACATATAGAAGTGAGAGAAAAATAGAGAGAGTATCTCCTTGTAAAGAGAGATTGTAATCTCCTAAGTTTTTTTCCTCATAGTGAATTCTTCTATCCTTGCTCGTGGTTTTACCCCAAATTGATTTAGGGGTTTTCCACGTAATCATGTTCTTTATTACTGCACTACTTTTAGTCAGTGACTCTCTATTGAGTCCTGGTTTGTTCCAACAAGCATCCTTTCTACGCACTTTCTCCAGGTTGCCTACTGAATCTACTTTAGCTTGGGCTTTGCTATGTTTTACTTTGTATCATATGTACAAAATAGGCCATACTTAATGTTCAGTAACTTTCTTCCTGAATTTAGACTGCATTCTAGGATCTACAGAACTAAACTAGATTTTAATCTTGATTCCCTCATCACACTTAACAAAGTATTTGCATTCGAAAGGCTCTAAGTAATATTGGTAGTGCTGCTGAAAAATTTTTTTAAAAATGAAGGGCTTAAAGTTGTGTAAAATATTCATGCATATACCACTTTCAGCTTGCCAAGAGTTCACAGTGATGACAGAGGCAATTGAATCCTGCATGCTGTGGCAGGCAGAGACTATAAAAATATGCAACTTTGTATAAATACAAATAGTTTAGACAGAGACCTACAATACTGTGATTGGTTCATATTGAAAACCCAACAAAATCTATCTAGATATATTCACAAATTACAAAGAAACGTTACCATTCTTCAGGGGAGGAATTTATTCAATAGGAATAAGAGGACAATCAGAAGCTAACAGTAATATCTCCAAGCCCACACGTCTATAGATAAAGGATATCGAAAGAAACTTTGAAAATCCTGACAAGGAGAATTGATTTCTTTCCTTCGTAAAAAACAAATTCTGGGTAAGTTCCAACTTAGCTTTTATCTATTGCTTATTCCTCTACATTTCCCAGCTATAGAAAGTTTCATATTCCTCAAATATGTTGCCCCCTCTGAAACTAATCCCTTTCATTAACAACTTCATTATTAACTTGGCATTTCTTAATTATTTATCCAAGCCACTCCTGATTATTCTTACTATTAAGTGGTCATTGCTTGCATATCAACTCAACCTATGTACTTAATGACTGAAATCTAGTAACTCATCCTACGAATCTACCAGAAAAAGCAAAGGTGCCATTTCTGATACTTAGAATTCTACTAAGACAGAGTTGCAAAGACTAGAAGGATCTTCTTTCCACCAATAATAGTTCACCGAAGTGCAACTAGGCTTGTCTTGCACAATGTTTTTGCCCTATTCAGAAATCTTATCCAATCAAATTCACTACGTTCTACAAGGATAGGAAGAAAGGACTTAAGTCTCTTTTTGCTGGCCAACTCGGAGTTGGGACAGATATTTACTAGAAAGGGGTGACATAAGATAGTGGGATATAGAACAATGTGTGTATATGGCGTATACACTGTCTCTTTCTCTCGCCGCGGTCCCGTCACCACCCTTTCATGAAGAGCGCTTCTCCGCTGCTACTCACTCTTCCCCATTCTCGTTCTCCGCGGTGAGCGAAAATGCCTCTGGTTCGGTTCGAAGTGAGGAACGAGTACGGGCTGGGAGATCCGGAGTTTCCTCCTTTGAGGAAATTAAATGAAAACAGCAGAAAAGAAGTGATGGTGTCAGACGCATGCCAGCACCAACAATGATCAAGGAAATTATGCGCTCTGATAGTTTGTGCCTGCAGATTTGGTAGGCCAAGACATGCCAACAAAATCCCATATACTGAAAACAAATTTGACAGTCACCCTACATTATTGGTGGTCCAAAGACGGAAAATATAGTTGAACAAATTATGGTATTACATCTCTCATCTACTTGAACCAGAATGCACCATGTTCAGACAAGAAATGGTACAAGGATTAATCAAATAAAAAATTTTGGATAGGATTTTTTTCCCCTAACAATAAAGTAATTTAGGAAGGTAAATAGAAAAATTCAACGAATAGGGCATTTGGCGTTATGTTAGCTTGATATAAACTGTTGACGGAAATAGCTTAAGCTTTTGGTTAAGCGATACCTGTCTCACTACTGGTGCATCAGGTTTCAAGAGATCCTCCATCGGAGTATCATCACTGTCAACTTGAATATATCTCTTTGACAGAATTTGTCTGTCTTTCCAGGAGAGTTCAGCAAGAGGCCTTTCCACGTGGTCTGGAGGCCCACTTGAAGGGAGAGTCTGGAATTACTTTTGTATACGTTGTTAGCTCAATGCCTAACTGCTTAAACTTTTGTGCAAAGTGGTTTTCATAATAAAAGAAAATACCATGTCTAATGTAACTGATTTCCTGCTGGCAGAATATTTGTATGCTGAATACTAGAAGGTAAATCTTCCATGCATTTCATAATGAGTTAATATTTTGTGTTTTCATCAAAACCTAAAGCTCATTCCATTTTATTTACATATGAGAATAAAGAGAATGTATGTCTGTAAATTAAACTTTTTAAGCTTACAAAAATATCAACCTATATGTTCTTAAGGGTCCCCTATCTCTGCAAGAAAGAACTAAACCCTCTCTGAAGAGTTTCCTGCAGTATTCTGACACCTAACGGAATCTAGCAGTAGTGTTAAGTAGGGAGTTATGAAATCGTTACTAGGAACAAAGAAGTTCTTAGCAAAATCCATCACCTTTAAAGTTCTACCATGAAAGAGATTCCTAGTCTTAAATTAAGTATCTCTAACCATTACACCAAAACTCCGGAGTTGTGGTGAAGGGTCAAGGTTATTGTTTTATATTCTAACATGCCCCCGCAGGTTGAGCTTCCTTTTTATAGGCCGAAACCAGAACTCACACAGCAGCGTCAATTTTTTAAAAATCCGCTTTAAATTCGTGGTTTGTGAGATTTGAACTTGGGTTGCTTTGATATAAGTCCTTCTAACCATTACACTAAAATTCCGAAGTTGTGATGAGGGTTAAGGGTTATGGTTTTATATTCTAACATACCCCCGACTTAGGTTACAAGCTCACGTTACTGAGTTTGGTTATACAATTAAATGGAACAAAGATGCATTTCACTTTATCTTGCTTCGTTATTAAATGTCAACTATTCTTGCTGAACTCATTGGTATACTGAACCAACAAGAATCCAATGTGAAAGCATTCTTAAGACAGGCTACAAGATAATATTTAATAATTGTACTGAATTGGATGGTGGGAGAAGTATGTACCCACTAAGATACTTTCAGGTCTTTATTTTTCAAATGGTTGCAACAAAAGAAGGAAATAGTTACAAAAACATTTGTTATACAAAAAGTTAAAAGAAATGAATGTCATAGGAAAGTGGATTTAATTGAACATAAATAACCTAGAATGATAAAGATAACCAAATTTGCAACTTAGAAGAAGAGACTGACTAATTATTTCATTAAAAGAATTTCTTTAATAAAATATTGTGAAAAGAATAGAAGTTCACCTCTAAGCCAGGAGCTTTCATTTATTCCAATTGTATGAAAACTGGAGCTCCTAAGCAAGCTTTATCTTTTCTGACGAAATAAAGTGTAAGATTGGCTGCAAGCAGTCTGAAAGAATCTTGTATTTGTATTTAACATCTCACATATTAAACAGTAAATAAGATGGGAAAAGTATTGATTAATTTATGAAAATTTAAGCACAGCTATGCATCTGTAGAATGAAAACTGGAAAAAAATACAAAGAACTTAAGAAAAAAAGTATGAATATTAATGTCTAAGAAAATGGAAAAGATACCACTTACCAATATCATTTTATTAAGTCACACCACCACTTGAAACTCTGAGCATAAATGTGGGTTTTCTCTTCATCATGTGCAATAAACTTCAATCTTCCACTTCAAAGTATAGATACACTCAATTGACTAAGATTCCTTTTCAACCATTCTCATTAGCCAATATCTTCACAGTATTCTCTCCGTTAACTGCTGACATCCACTTGAAGTCTTGGAAAGCTCTATTGCATCATTGTTCGGAGAGAATACATAACTTACAGTACTACAATATTTAATCTAATGGGTTTCTCCCCCTTTACCTTAGTCCAATTCCTCTTCCTTCTCATCCCCTCCCTCGTTCATCTTTCCCAACCAACCAATGGAATCATAACAGACCAATCAGCTCTTTTAGAATTCAAGAAAGGAATTGTTGCTGATCCACAGAGTTCTCTTAGTAACTGGAACAAGGCAAATCATGTCTGTGAGTGGAAAGGTGTAACTTGCAGCACAGAATCTGGAAGAGTAACTGAGCTTGATCTCAAAGGTAACTATCTTCAAGGAACTATCTCCCCATTTCTCTCAAACCTTTCTGTCCTCGAGTTACTTGACTTGTCTGATAATTCATTTCAAGGTCCCATTCCAGTAGAGCTTGGGACTTTGTCTAGCCTAGAGTTACTTAGTATAGCTGGGAACAGTGTGCAATATGAAATTCCTGAGAGTTTTTCCATGCTCTCGGAACTTCGTTATATCAACTTGAGAAATAACCAGATTCAGGGCAGCCTTCCCACCTCTTTCTTCTATAACTGCACTCAACTGAGCTATATAGATCTTTCCAACAATTCATTTACTGGTGTCATTCCTTCAGAAATCGGAAATCATCTCCTTTACTTGGAGAACCTTCTTCTTTATTTAAACCAACTATCAGGTTACATTCCGGCTTCGCTTTCCAATTCAACACAGATGGTAGAGATTGATCTTGAGAACAATTTCTTTAAAGGCACATTACCCTCAAACATTTTGATGCATATGCCTTCTCTTGAGATACTTCATCTTTCTTTCAACAATTTCTCAAGTGATGAGCATAACTCGGATCTCAGCTACTTCTTTGATTCAATTGCAAATTTGACTCATCTAAAGGAGCTTGAGCTTGCTGGAAATCATCTTGGAGGTGTACTACCTTCAACATTAGGCCTCCTCAGTGTCAACATTTCACAAGTATATCTCCAAGACAACTTCATATATGGAGCAATCCCATCAAATATATCAGACCTTTCAAATTTGATGGAATTGAATCTGTCAGACAATCTTTTGAATGGAACAATTCCTCGAAAATTATTCTCTTACCCAGGTTACAAAGGCTATGGTTATCCAACAACCTACTATGTGGTGAGATTCCATCTCCTCCTGGTGTTCTAAATAATCTTGGACTGTTAGACTTATCAAAGAACAAACTTTCTGGTGCAATTCCTCCATCTCTGGGAAATCTGATTCAGCTCAGGACCCTTGTTCTTTACAGCAATTTGCTCTCAGGGCCCATTCCACCAACCCTAGGAAATATGAAGTTAGAGCTCCTTGACTTGTCTCACAACAGGCTAACAGGCAACATACCAGTAGAAGTCGCAAGCTTGACAACGATGGAAATATACTTCAATTTGTCGGATAATTTAATTGGAGGAATACTTCCCATGGAGCTAAGCAACATGGACAAAGTATCGGCAATTGATCTGTCTACTAATCATTTCAGCGGCAACATTCCTCCGAACCTGGGTAACTGCGAAGCAGTTGAACAATTGAATCTTTCTCACAATCGGCTTGAAGGACAAATTCCTGTGTCCTTAGGAAATCTACTAAGCCTCCAATCTTTAGATCTCTCCTCCAATTTCCTTTCAGGGCTAGTCCCAACCTCACTTCAGAAGTGCAACAGTCTTAAGAAACTTAATCTCTCATTCAACAATTTCAGCGGCGCACTACCAAAAGGTGGTATATTTGATTCGTTAACAATTGAATCAGTTGAAGGAGACCATCTCTGCGGATCACTTCCGGGAATTCCCAGCTGTGATCATAGGAAGAGAAGCATGATACACTCTCACACATTCTTGGGCATTCTAGTAACTGTAGTATCTGTCTCAGCATTTTCTCTGACAATCATCTCTGTTCTAGGCTACCGGAAATTCATCAGAGCTGTATTACTTCGAACTGATAGTGGCGTTTTGAATACATCTGCAATTGACCTGTCAACAAGTTACCCAAGAATAACTTATAGAGAACTTGTGGAGGCCACAGGAGAATTCGACCAAAGCAGATTAATTGGCTCCGGAAGCTTTGGGCATGTCTACAGAGGGGTATTGAGCAATGGAAGTGTAGTTGCAGTAAAAGTTCTCCGGATACAATCTGGAAACTCCACAAGAAGTTTTAACAGAGAATGCCAGATTCTGAGGAGGATTCGGCACAGGAATCTGATTAGGATTATAACAACCTGTAGCCTTCCTGACTTCAAAGCCTTGGTGCTCCCTTACATGTCTAATGGGAGCTTAGAAAGCTATCTCTACCCAGAGGAGTGGCATTCTGGTTTGCAACTGGGCTTGATGGAAAGGGTGAACATTTGCAGTGATGTCGCTGAAGGGATGGCCTATTTACACCATCATTCTCCAGTTCAGGTCATCCACTGTGACCTGAAACCAAGCAACATTCTCCTTAATGATGACATGACTGCCCTTGTGTCAGACTTTGGTATTGCTAGACTGGTCATGACAACAGATGAAAGAACTATGATGACTGAAACTGCAGGCAACTCAATGGCTAATCTCCTCTCTGGGTCAATTGGCTACATTGCTCCAGGTAATATTTTGTTTCTTGTCAATGAGCTTTGATCAGCCTAGTTGAATGTATAAGCATATCCATAGTTCAGCTGATTATACTATAACAGTTTCTAAGCCTAGTCTATTAAAGAAGTTTTCATTTACAAAATGTTAATAAAATCTCATGCGGAATACCTGTTTGCATGTGAATCATCTAGAGTACGGATATGGTAGAAGTGTATCCACAAAAGGAGATGTCTACAGCTTCGGTATTCTTGTGCTTGAAATTGTTACGAGAAAGAGACCTACAGATGACATATTCAATGAAGGTCTAAGCTTGAATAGATGGGTGAAGAACCACTATCATGATCAGCTCAGTAAGGTCGTTGACTCCTCCTTGATGAATAACATAAGGGGTCTGAACCCAGAAATAAAAAACATGTGGGAAGTTGCAATCATAGAGCTACTCGATCTAGGACTTCTTTGCACCCAGGATGCACCCTCAAACAGACCAACAATGCTAGATGCTGCTGATGATTTAGACAAACTAAAGCATTACCTTGGAGGTGATACAACCACAACATTTACTTCAGCCCATGGAGTTTCATCCTCTACTATTACAGCAGGTGATTCTTGGTAGTCTTAAAGTCATTATGTACAATTTGTTATCATGAAACTAAGTGGTTATGTTCGTAAAACTAGTAGCAAGCATAAGATTTAGAACAAAACTTGCAAATTTCATGATGTCAGAGAGGGAGAAAAAACATAGAGAGAATTAGAGAAACTAAATGTTAAGTGCTTATATGATTAATCAGAAAATGTGAGCAAGATATCAAGGTTGACATCTGTTTCTATGTATACCAAAAGATAATTAACATTTAAGAATGAAGAGATTTCAGAATCTCCTGTTGATTCATCTTCATTTCTCCTTCTTCTTCCAAATCGTAACGAGTTTGTATCGACTCCAATAAAGCATTCTACTGATTCCCCTTTTTCCAATATATTCTTTATAATTGCTTATATCGTTGGATCAGTTGTAACTAGATTGACTAACTTCTAAGTTTTTGCTTTTCACAAGTAGCTTTCAGTAAGAGATGATCTTGATGGAATGAATCTTCCATGGCAAAATGTTAGTACTTCCTAGCCTACTTTGATCACAGTGGAGAATATCCATGACAGCTATAATTTACTGAAATCAGTACTGAGCTCAGCAGGATGATAACCATTGCTACCTCCTCTGTTTTTTGTATCCATTCTTAAACGAAATCATCCCCCACCCACCCCAAAGGACATGCACACCCAAAAATAAAATCCTTCACCAAATAGACAGTTTCGGAAGTAGTAATTTTACAATACCACCCAGTAGTTAGCAATATGAAACAGTTAAAAAAAAAGAAATGGAAAAAGTTCTGAAGGACACATAAAGGAGATAGAAAAGCACAGGAATATGAAAAAATGTCTAATAAGATTAGGTTGTAGGTGCTTAACATATAACCAGGTATATTTGTCTTTATTTTAACCTATGGTTCTCATGTTTTATGTGTAGTCATGCTAGATAAACTTTTAAAATAGGAATATTGTTATGCATGTTCCGAAGGTTATAATAGGAGAACAAGGTCGTGAGCAAATCAACCTACCACATCCCCTCACAAGTAATTTTCATTGAGAGAAAATATGAGTAAAAGTCAAAAGGAAAAAAAGCACACAATGATATATCATTCTCTCAAAAGCATAAGAAGATGAGAATCAATGCACATTAGAGACTTTAAAGCTTTTCTGTTGAACACAATTTTTTATATACATGTAACGTGATCACAATGTACATCATTACAAAAAAAATGAAAAGTTGTATGATTAACAACGTATTACGGTTCCTTCGCCATTGTTTGTAGTAGATCAAGAATAGGTAGTGTTGCCTGAGATGTACCAGCATGGAACGATTAAATCGAAAAGAATAGCATTGCCTGTTGGCAAGAAGAGACATCAGAAAGACATACAAGAGAAAGCATAACCCAATAAAAGTCCTTTACATGGAAGAATATTGCATTAAAACGGTAAAACATTATGAATGTAATATTTCATTCAGTAGGAAGGTTGATTTACACACTATATTTTCAGAATAATTTTAGCTTTACTGGTTTAAGAAAGACTAGGGAAACAAATAAATTGTTTTTTCTCCTGGTTTGCTTATAGAAAGAAGAAACTGAAAATAGAGCGGGAAGGAAAAAAAATTGGGAGAACTTTGACATATATAGATTCTCCCTGAAGACACTAGATTAGACTATATGCAGTGAAAATGCAAGAGGTACGTGACTTTTGGATGGTTCCAATTGATCTGATTAGAGAGAACATGATTGATAATGTGTTTTAGTAGTATTAAAGTGCAAATCTTGGATTTGATTAGTAGGTGATACGTACCTCCATGACTGAGACTACTTTGGAGTCATCATGTGGAGAGTGCTTTTTGGATGCCGACCTTTTTATATGTTTTTCTATTGTGTTGAGCTGCTTGAATATATTCCTCAACAATGTCAACTGTTCTTTGCATCTTTCAGTATCTTCCTGCATTACAGTTCTTTCTTTTTCAAAATGCTTCAGTCGAAGTTTTAGCTGTTCAAAATCCATCTGAGAAGTACCAATTTCTTCAACCTCAGGGTCACTAAGAGTCCAATTATAACCAAGAGAGGTTCCTTTACTAGGTGTAGACAACTTGGTTCCATGCTGCAAAAAAGGTGCTTTCCTAGGTGGAGCCAACTTATTCCCATAATTTCCATTTGTGAATTCTTTGTTCAACCAGTCATCGCCTCTAGGAAAGCAGTCCACAGATTCTTGTGGCATTAGATTAGGCATCCCTAACATGATACTGTCGTTATGAACTGGTGCTTCAAAAACATGGTTACAAGGATGGTCAGGTTTACAGTCTTTGTGGATGTCTGAGATTTCAAATACGTCATGTACACTTGCAGGGTGGGCTGTGTTTCCATTTGATTCCACTTCCAAACAAGAACTAATAGCTCCAGCAGACTCTGGTGCATTCTCTGAACCTCTAACTTGAGAAGGTAAACATGAAACAGCTCGATTATCTAACTTCTTCCAGAGGCCTCCTGACTTTGACTCAAAGGATGTGCCACCACTTGCTGCTGAATACCACGAACATGAAGCAAACTCTTGATCTGAAGTCATAAACTCAATAGATGGAGGCTTGAGGACTTCAGTAGTAGCTACACCCGGGGGAGACGTAGCTTCTTCAATGTTTTTGGCCTGCACCAACTCTTTCAACGTATTGTTTACTTCCTCAGCTTGTTTCCACAGATGCCCGTGACTTTCTACTATTCCACTTTCATCACACTTAGTATGCATCTCGGAGCACAACTGGTCCAATTGAAAAAGAGATGGCAAGGAGGTGTTCTTTCTAAGAAAACCATGAAAGTTTTTCTTGTCCGTAAAGGCATTCTTTCCGGTAAAAGACCATTCCTCAGATATATTGATTTGTCCATCATTCGGTGTTTTGATGCCATGGCTTGCTAGTTTCTGCTTACAAATCTCAAGCTCATACATGAGTGATGAAATTTCCATTTCATTCTCCTGAATAACTTCTTCAAGGATCTCCACACTCTCTTCGGCATGATGCATTTTCTCCTCCGCCATTCTCCTGTATTGACACAATTCCATCTTCTCAGCAGCCTTTTCCCTTTGAAGCCGAAGAATCATGGATAAAGCTTCACTTGCTGCACTAGCTGAAGCTTCTCTTTCCTCCTCTAGTTCAATATAGAGATTCTTCATAATTATATATTGATTGCAAAGAGCTTCTTTCAAAGCAGTAATTTCAAATTCAGCCATAGCTAAAGATCAGCCAGGTGCAATAATAACCCTACAGAAAAAAAACCACAAACAAATAGCTCCAACTTGTGTCACTACCCGCATAATAAGTTTTCCTACAAATAAATAAATACTTTCCCTAATGACTTTTGTGATGCACTACAAAGCATTTAAGGCCTCCAAATCCACATTCAGAAAATAGTTATCATAATCACTTGTGATACACCATTAGACATCAATGACATCCAAACAATTGCAATACATCTTAAAAAGGAGGAAAATACATAAATTGTTCAGAACAAAATTCCCATATTAATTACTTTCCTAGGACAAAAATATTGGCCGAGTTATGAAGATCTCACTTGTGAATATTGAATTTGTCCGGAGAATTTAAAAAGAAAAATCCTAAGTTTAAATATTTTGTTCCAGCAGCCATCTCTGAAGAAATGCTTGGAATAATGAAGGGGATAATCCTAAGAAGATTTATTGATTTTATCCTTTAGCACAAAAGATAGATTCTTGCACGTAAAAACGAAAACTTTTTCTAATCATCTAAAGTTCTCGATTTTGGAATTGGCATTTTGCTAGATAGTAAATACACCATTCTAATTAAGCAAGGAAATAAATAACAGAAACCTAGAATCCAAAGAAACCAAAGATCGAATTTTACCAAATCAACAGCCCCAGAGCACAAGGCTGTTTTGGGTCTCAAAATCCTGTAAAAATAAAGAAAGAAACAAATTAGGAAGTAGAAATTAAACAATAAAATGAGAATTATTGGATAGAATGTTAATGAGGAGCTGACCTTTCTTCTTCCTCTTCTTCATAAAGCTAACCCCATGGTTTTGCTTTTTGTGGCAAGTTTCTGGTTACCTAGAAGAGAGGAGAAATTTTGGAAAAATCAAACTAAAGATAGAAATAAAAGGGAAACAAATCAAACTTTTAAGAATTAATAATGTTCGGTGAAAAATTAGAAGGGTTTTTAAAAAAAATTCTCGCCTTCTTCAAACCCTTGATTCCCGCTCGCCCTCTCTATGCTTTTCCTTGTGAAATTTCGCCATTTTTAAATAGAATTAAAAATAGAAGGCGTAGAGCTTCGCTTTTGTATTTGTACTCAAAATCAATGTAATAATGGTATGTGCAATGCACGTGAATAATTTGTAATAATTTTAAAATATTGTCCAGGTATGTACAATTATAAGTAGTAAAATTATTAGGATTAATTATAGATAGACCCCTGGTGGTATCACTTAATTGTCGATAGGCCCAATATAGTTCTATTGGTGCAGTTAGATCCCCAATTGCGGATAGATCATCTTGGTGAACTTTTTGACTCTTTTAAAAGTAAAAAAAAGGGCATTTGGGGGGTCTATCCACACCAATAGACCCCCAAATCCACTCAGAAGATCTATCTGTACAATTATATCAATAGCGGTCCGCAATTGGGTGATCCTACAAGGGGTCATCCATAATTATCACTTAATTATTGATATGAATTTCTATTATTAGCTCAAATGTGACATGCTTTTGTCCATTTGTTTATGCTAATCTAGTTTGAATCACTTATTACCTGTTTGGGCTCTAAAATGGACTCATATACAGTACGCCCATGGGATCCACTTCAGGTATTATTCATTCAGTTCAGCTAGTACTCCAATAATTCTTTGGGAAAAAATAACAAAAGGATTCACATAAATGTTGCTATGTGTGTGAATGATCCACCTTTTTATGTGCATGATTTGAAGTTTCAACCAAAGAAAGAGATTTCATCATTGAGCTATAATTAACAAAAATTATTTCTGCCCTTAAACACTCTTACTAGCAACCTGATTTTGCACTTTAATTATATGACTGAAAGATCGAAGCAAAAATGGATCAAGTATCTCCAATAATTCTGGATCACAGGCTCAATAATATATAATAAGTTGTTTAACAGTGAAATGAATTTAGCTGAGAGTTTCATCTATCCCCTTTTTCACAAGAGCTGCTAGTTTTGTGCCTGAACTTTCCATTATATTGAAGGAACTCTCTGAACAACAGTGAGGACGACTAGCAAGTAGGGGTGCATTCGGTCCGGTTACGACTCTGATATAATACTTATCATATTCATATCCTCTTACTCATCACGGATACGGATATACCTCAGTAAAGAAAATTCATATCCATATCCGCTAAAATACACGAGATTTACGTGGTTCGGCAAGTTGCCTACGTCCACGGGGTAAGGAGGGGGGATTTTCACTAATAGAAAGAGAGAATACAAATTAGGATTACAAGTTCTCACAAAGAAACCCTAAAAAACAAACCTCTCAATCTCTCAAAAGATCTCCTCTCCAAAGATGCACAAAACCCTCTCAAAGGCTGCTCCAAAACGTGCTTCAAACTTCCCTAATAATCAGGTTTAGGGTTATATATAAACTCTAAACGAACCGGGTTTAAAACCAAACTCAGATTCTAATTGCCCTGCATTAGTCGACTACTACTTCAGATTAGTCGACTAATGCATCAGATTAGTCGACTAATGCATCAGATTAGTCGACTACTCTGCCCTACCAAAACTCGCCGGGTCATTGCATTAGTCGACTACAATGCCTAGTAGTCACTACCAACCCCAAAACTGCCTTGTGCATGTTTTGTGCGTGTTCTACAATTCTCCACCTCGCACATCATTTGATTTACCTCAAATTTTGGACGAACACCGAAGAACACCAAGAGCATCTAGAGATATCTCCATCACCAATCCAGCCAATCCAAATTGCCACTACACCGCTACGCTTCTTAATACGCATTCTCCACAGGGATCAAGCTCATCGTAGTTCACCTCAAATCATCTCCACCTTACCCATTACCGGTCAAGGCCATGCCCTCTTAGGCGAGATCAACACGGTTGATATGAAGCAAGTCCAAGCAATGCTTAAACTTACTACACAGTGACCACCTTGGTTAACATGTCCATTTGGATTCTCATTCGTGTGCACCTTCATGAGAGAAATATCACCTTCCTCTATGACATCCCGCACAAAATGATACCGACATCGATAAGCTTGGTAATGCAGCATGATGAACTCGATTCTTCGCCAAGTGAATTGCACTGACCGCCACACCACAAGTTCACGCTTCCGCCAATCCCCAAATCGCCTAGAAGACCCCATAACCACAATGCTTCCTTCACTCCCTCGCCATGGCCATGTACTCGGTCTCGTAGTAGAAAGTGCCATCGTAGCTGTAACATCGATGCCAACTAACCGGAGCTCCATGTATCTTAAATACATAATCGGTAGTAGATCGCCGTCTATCTAGATCGCCCGCATAATCAGATTCCACAAACCCGTCAATCTGACATGTTTCTCCACCAAAACACGCACTGTATCAAAACCCTTAGCCACTAGCCTCGCCTTGTATCTTACACCACCGAGCTCGAAGATCTTCCTTTCTTTTATACACCCACTTACAACCAATAGCTTTTCTTCCTACGCAATGGGAGCACCTCCATGTTTGGTTCTTCAAGAGATTCCATCTCTTCCTCCATCGCAGCCAACCAACTCTCACTATCCTTGTCCCGAATAGCTTCCTTGAAGGAGACCGTTCGTCCTCCTCCACCGAGTGCGTATTCAACCAAATTAACTCCGCCCATAGTGCTGTGGGTTGATCACCTCAGCCTTCAACCTGCTTGTATGCTCGCTTTGGCCTAGTGGAAGCCAAATTATCCTCGAGCCTGTTGTTGTAGTGCCTGTATTTTCCTCGGCTGAACCTCCTCCCGCTCAAGCTCATCATCTACCCGACTTCCCACTTGAGCACGATTAGAACCTAGTTGGTCTTTAGGTTCTATTTCAATAACACGAGACTTAGAAGTCTCACCGGTCATAACACCATCATCCTTGGGCCCTAGCAATCATGGATTTCTCATCAAAGGTAACATCCTGCTGACCACGAACTTGAATCTTCCGTACACCAAAGGCGATAGCCTTTACGCCCTTTGCATATCCAAGAATATTGCCTTCTTGGCCCTCGCGTCAAGCTTTCCCTCGTTGGCGTGATAGTAGGCGTACATCCAAGATTCGAGCCTATCATAATCGCATGCTCCCGACCACATCCTATAGGGTGTATCACCATCCAATGTCGAATGTGGTGAACGGTTCACAATGTAACAAGTGGCCAGAAGCCGCCTCACAGTTTGATCCACGCATAAGATCGCGATCTCCGCTTTCTCCCGCAGTGTTGGTTCCGATCGCGACCCCATTCTCGGTGTAGACTGAATTCGGTGTCGAACAATTCTCGATCGCGGAACTCCTTGAAAGCACCATCTATACTGCGACCGCTTATCGATCTCGGCGTTTCAATTTCTTTCTGTCTGTTCTCAACCATTGTTCTCCACTTCTTGAATGTCTCGAACACCTCATTCTTGTGCTTGGAAAATAAATCCAAGCATACCTAGAATAATCATCTATAAACGAGACATAATACACGGAACCACCCTTGGAAGTTGTGCAGCTGGGACCCCAAACATCCGTGTGCACATAATCTAGTATCCCTCGCTCTTAGACTTCTTTGTTCGAAACTTGACCACGTGTGACTTTCCATACACACAATCCTCGCAAAATCCATGCTAGGTTCCTTGATTCTTGGCCAGACCCTCTTTACCAAGCGTAACTAGACCCTTCTCCGATGCCTAAAGCCGCCTATGCCATAACCGTGTGTGCTCACATGGGTCTCCACCACTTCCCAGTTCCAGCCATTTGCCTCTTTGTCGCCATGCGTACTCGAGAGTATATATAGATGCCGTGGCGAATACCCTTCATCACTACTAAGGAACCACGAACAACCTTCTTCACTCCGTTTTCCGTCACAATCCGCAACCAGGAGTCCAAAGCACCAAGCGAGATAAGATTCTTCCGCAAGTCGGGAACATGCCTCACATCCGTCAAGGTTCGAACCACTCCATCATGCATCTTGATTTTGATATTACCTAGCCCAACTATTTTACAAGCATGGTTATTCCCCATCAATACAGTTCCACCATCAATGCCTCGTAGGTAGTAAACCACTTCCTATTTGGACACATATGGTAAGAGCAACCGTAATCAAGTATCCACTTCCGGAGATATCCTCGCCACCGTGGCGACATAGCACTCCTTATCACTCCCTTCCTCGGCGTCGCTGCCTTGCCCTCTCTCCTCCGGTCTTGTTGTTATTCTTCTTTCCACCTACTCTCTTATTTGGACGGTCGACTTTGAAATGCCCAGCTTCACCTCACTTGAAACATCCTTTTCCCTTAAAGAGGTCTTGATTTAGATCTAGACTTTCCTCCCTTGCCTTTTCCTCGCTCATTGCTCCTTCCTCTTGCAAACAATCCTGCGCTTGTTCCTTGTTACCACCGTTATGTCACTAGTTGCAATCTTAGAAGATCGTCAGCTAGAAGTGTCGTTCTAGTCTCATCCATCTTCAAATTTTCTCCCACAAGCATCGGTGTTTGCACGGGTTCTCTTAAGACTTAATGAGAAGTAAAGCGCTGATCCTCGTCTCCTACTTTAACATCTATGTCTTTCAAATCTGATATGATCCTATCAAACTTGTTGATGTGTTCCTGATTGATGAGCCCTCCTCCATCTTGCAAGTATACAATTTGGATGTTAAGTAGATCGGTTAGTTAGACTCTTAGTCATGAAGGTACCCTCTAACTTCTTCCAGAGGCCTCCTGACTTTGACTCAAAGGATGTGCCACCACTTGCTGCTGAATACCACGAACATGAAGCAAACTCTTGATCTGAAGTCATAAACTCAATAGATGGAGGCTTGAGGACTTCAGTAGTAGCTACACCCGGGGGAGACATAGCTTCTTCAATGTTTTTGGCCTGCACCAACTCTTTCAACGTATTGTTTACTTCCTCAGCTTGTTTCCACAGATGCCCGTGACTTTCTACTATTCCACTTTCATCACACTTAGTATGCATCTCGGAGCACAACTGGTCCAATTGAAAAAGAGATGGCAAGGAGGTGTTCTTTCTAAGAAAACCATGAAAGTTTTTCTTGTCCGTAAAGGCATTCTTTCCGGTAAAAGACCGTTCCTCAGATATATTGATTTGTCCATCATTCGGTGTTTTGATGCCATGGCTTGCTAGTTTCTGCTTACAAATCTCAAGCTCATACATGAGTGATGAAATTTCCATTTCATTCTCCTGAATAACTTCTTCAAGGATCTCCACACTCTCTTCGCATGATGCATTTTCTCCTCCGCCACCGAGTGCGTATTCAACCAAATTAACCGCCCATAGTGCTTCAGGTTGATCAGCCTTCCCGAACCACCTTGTATGCTCGCTTTGGCCTAGTGGAAGCCAAATTATCCTCGGTCATTGTTGTTGTAGTGCACGTGTATTTTCTGTGAACCTCCTCCCGCTCAAGCTCATCATCTACGACTTCCCACTTGAGCGATTAGAACCTAGTTGGTCTTTAGGTTCTATTTCAATAACACGAGACTTAGAAGTCTCACCGGCCATAACACCATCATCCTTGGGCCCTAGCAATCATGGATTTCTCATCAAAGGTAACATCCTGCTGACCACGAACTTGAATCTTCCGTACACCAAAGCGATAGCCTTTCATGCATATCCCAAGAATATTGCCTTCTTGGCCCTCGCGTCAAGCTTTCCCTCGTTGGTGATAGTGGCGGTACATCCAAGATTCGAGCCTATCATAATCGCATGCTCCCGACCACATCCTATAGGGTGTATCACCATCAATGTCGAATGTGGTGAACGGTTCACAATGTAACAAGCGTAGCCACCGCTTCGCCCACCATTCGTTGCCCAATCACGCATAAGATCGCATACTCACTTTGCTTTCTCCGCGGTGTTGGGTTCGATCTCTCCGCGACCCCATTCTGGCGTGGTGTAGACGTCGATGTCGAACAATTCCCTCGATGTGAACTCCTTGGCACCATCGTATACTGCATTGCGTTATCGGATCTCGGCGTCTTCAATTTCTTTCTGTCTGTTCTCAACCATTGTTCTCCACTTCTTGAATGTCTCAACACCTCATTCTTGTGCTTGAAAAATAAATCCAAGCATACCTAGAATAATCATCTATAAACGAGACATAATACACGGAACCACCCTTGGAAGTTGTGCGGTAGGACCCCAAACATCCGTGTGCACATAATCTAGTATCCCTCGCTCTTAGACTTTAACGTTCGAAACTTGACCACGTGTGACTTTCCATACACACAATCCTCGCAAAATCCATGCTAGGTTCCTTGATTCTTCAGACCCTCTTTACCAAGCGAACTAGACCCTTCGACATATGCCCAAGCCGCCTATGCCATAACCGTGTGTGCTCACATGGGTCTCCACCACTTCCCGTTCCAACAGCTGCATCTCTGTACCGTCGTACACGAGAGTATATAGATTACCGTGGCGAATACCCTTCATCACTACTAAGGAACCACGAACAACCTTCTTCACTCCGTTTTCCGTCACAATCCTGCAACCACCGGAGTCCAAAGCACCAACTGAGATAAGATTCTTCCGCAAGTCGGGAACATGCCTCACATCCGTCAAGGTTCGAACCACTCCATCATGCATCTTGATTTTGATATTACCTAGCCCAACTATTTTACAAGCATGGTTATTCCCCATCAATACAGTTCCACCATCAATGCCTCGTAGGTAGTAAACCACTTCCTATTTGGACACATATGGTAAGAGCAACCGAATCAAGTATCCACTTCCGGAGATATCCTCGCCACCGTGGCGACATAGCACTCCTTATCACTCCCTTCCTCCAAACGTAGCTCGCTTCTTCCTTGCCCTCTCTCCTCTCAGTCTTGTTGTTATTCTTCTTTCCACCTACTCTCTTATTTGGACGGTCGACTTTGAAATGCCCAGCTTCACCTCACTTGAAACATCCTTTTCCCGCAAGAGGTCTTGATTTAGATCTAGACTTTCCTCCCTTGCCTTTTCCTCGCTCATTGCTCCTTCCTCTTGCAAACAATCCTGCGCTTGTTCCTTGTTACCACCATGGCCATGTCACTAGTTGCAATCTTCCAAGATCGTCGCTAGAAGTGTCGTTCTAGTCTCATCCATCTTCAAATTTTCTCCCACAAGCATCGGTGTTTGCACGGGTTCTCTTAAGACTTGAGCAAGTAGTAGAAGCGCGATCCTCGTCTCCTACTTTAACATCTATGTCTTTCAAATCTGATATGATCCTATCAAACTTGTTGATGTGTTCCCTGATTGATGAGCCCTCCTCCATCTTGCAAGTATACAATTTGGATGTTAAGTAGATCCGGTTAGTTAGACTCTTAGTCATGAAGGTACCCTCTAACTTCTTCCACTGCATGCTGACGTTTCCTCTCCATCTACCAAGCTACATCCCTCTCAAGGCATAGGATAATCGGGTGCTTGATCCACTCCTCCCCCATCCTCACGGTTATCCTTGTTCTTCTTCTCCTTTCCATCCAAAGCCTTGTGCAATTTTTGCGAAATTAGAAAGTTTTTCATCTCGCATCCTCCAATAGGAAAAGTCGTTCTTCCCATTGAACTTTTCAATCTCGAATTTTCCCACTTTGGTGATTCTTGGTTGGCCATCCTCTGTTTGTCTTGAATCCGCTTCTCTCGGAATCACCGAACACCCCTCAAATTAGAAATTACACCACTTCAATCGAACAATAGCTCATACCATTGTTGAAGCGGACCGGAGACGTCGAGAGAAACCACCTTAAAAAGGAGGAAAATACATAAATTGTTCAGAACAAAATTCCCATATTAATTACTTTCCTAGGACAAAAATATTGGCCGAAGTTATGAAGATCTCACTTGTGAATATTGAATTTGTCCGAGAATTTAAAAAGAAAAATCCTAAGTTTAAATATTTTGTTCCAGCAGCCATCTCTGAAGAAATGCTTGGAATAATGAAGGGATAATCCTAAGAAGATTTATTGATTTTATCCTTTAGCACAAAAGATAGATTCTTGCACATAAAAACGAAAACTTTTTTCTAATCACCTAAAGTTCTCGATTTTGGAATTGGCATTTTGCTAGATAGTAAATACACCATTCTAATTAAGCAAGGAAATAAATAACAGAAACCTAGAATCCAAAGAAACCAAAGATCGAATTTTACCAAATCAACAGCCCCAGAGCACAAGGCTGTTTTGGGTCTCAAAATCCTGTAAAAATAAAGAAAGAAACAAATTAGGAAGTAGAAATTAAACAATAAAATGAGAATTATTGGATAGAATGTTAATGAGGAGCTGACCTTTCTTCTTCCTCTTCTTCATAAAGCTAACCCCATGGTTTTGCTTTTTGTGGCAAGTTTCTGGTTACCTAGAAGAGAGGAGAAATTTTGGAAAAATCAAACTAAAGATAGAAATAAAAGGGGAAAACAAATCAAACTTTTTAAGAATTAATAATGTTCGGTGAAAAATTAGAAGGGTTTTTAAAAAAAAATTCTCGCCTTCTTCAAACCCTTGATTCCCGCTCGCCCTCTCTATGCTTTTCCCTTGTGAAATTTCGCCATTTTTTAAATAGAATTAAAAATAGAAGGCATAGAGCTTTGCTTTTGTTATTTGTACTCAAAATCAATGTAATAATGGTTTATGCAATGCACGTGAATAATTTGTAATAATTTTAAAATATTGTCCAGGTATGTACAATTATAAGTAGTAAAATTATTAGGATTAATTGTAGATAGACCCCTGGTGGTATCACTTAATTGTCGATAGGCCCAATATAGTTCTATTGGTGCAGTTAGATCCCCAATTGCGGATAGATCATCTTGGTGAACTTTTTGACTCTTTTAAAAGTAAAAAAAAAAAAGGCATTTGGGGGTCTATCCACACCAATAGACCCCCAAATCCACTCAGAAGATCTATCTGTACAATTATATCAATAGGGGTCCATCCGCAATTGGGTGATCCTACATGGGGTCATCCATAATTATCACTTAATTATTAATATGAATTTCTATTATTAGCTCAAATGTGACTTGCTTTTGTCCATTTGTTTATGCTAATCTAGTTTGAATCACTTATTACCTGTTTGGGCTCTAAAATGGACTCATATACAGTACGCCCATGGGATCCACTTCAGGTATTATTCATTCAGTTCAGCTAGTACTCCAATAATTCTTTGGGAAAAATAACAAAAGGATTCACATAAATGTTGCTATGTGTGTGAATGATCCACCTTTTATGTGCATGATTTGAAGTTTCAACCAAAGAAAGAGATTTCATCATTGAGCTATAATTAACAAAATTATTTCTGCCGTTAAACACTCTTACTCGAAGAATAGCAACCTGATTTTGCACTTTAATTATATGACTGAAAGATCGAAGCAAAAATGGATCAAGTATCTCCAATAATTCTGGATCACAGGCTCAATAATATATAATAAGTTGTTTAACAATAAAATGAATTTAGATGAGAGGTTCATCTATCCTTTGTTATTCCCTTTTTCACAAGAGCTGCGAGTTTTGTGCCTGAACTTTCCATTATCTTGAAGGAACTCTCTGAACAACGGTGAGGACGACTAGCAAGTAGGGGTACATTCAGTTCAGTTACGGCTCT
This sequence comes from Asparagus setaceus, assembly GCA_012295165.1. Taxonomy (NCBI): domain Eukaryota; kingdom Viridiplantae; phylum Streptophyta; class Magnoliopsida; order Asparagales; family Asparagaceae; genus Asparagus; species Asparagus setaceus. Next base: position 46,666,091 of record CM022705.1, on the reverse strand, counting down.
AATATGATACTTATCATATTTATATCCGCTTACTCATCATGGATACGAATACGGTTACGGATATACCTTGGTAAGGAAAATTCATATGCATATCCGCTAAAATACACGAGATTTACGTGGTTCTGCAAGTTGCCTACGCCCACGGGTAAGGAGGGGATTTTCACTAATAGAAAGAGAGAATACAAATTAGGATTACAAGTTCTCACAAAGAAACCCTAAAAACAAACCTCTCAATCTCAAAAGATCTCCTCTCCAAAGATGCACAAAACCCTCTCAAAGGCGCTCCAAAACGTGCTTCAAACTTCCTAATAATCGTTTAGGGTTATATATAAACTCTAAACGAACCGGTTTAAAACCAAACCCGTATTCGAATCTGCCAGTTAGTCGACTACTACTTCAGATTAGTCGACTAATGCATCAGATTAGTCGACTACAATACGCATTAGTCGACTACTCGTCTCACCAAAACCTCGCTTCACACAAGCAGATTAATAGTCGACTACAATGCCTAGTAGTCGACCATCGAACTCCAAAACTGCTTGTGCATGTTTTGTGCGTGTTCTACAATTCTCCACCTCGCACATCATTTGATTTACCTCAAATTTTGGACGAACACCGTAAGAACACCAAGAGCATCTAGAGATATCTCCATCACCAATCCAGCTAATCCACCACTACACCGCTGGCCACGCACACCCTCCACCGGGATCAAGCTCATCAGTTCACCTCAAATCATCTCCACCTTCCATTACATCACGAAGGGCCATGCCCTCTTAAGTGATCAACACGGGTTGATATGAAGCAAGTCCAAGCAATGCTTAAACTTACTACTGTGACCACCTTGGTTAACATGTCCATGGATTCTCATTCGTGTGCACCTTCATGAGAGAAATATCACCTTCCTCTATGACATCCCGCACAAAATGATACCGACATCGATAGGCTTTGGTACGGCATGATGAACTCCGATTCTTCGCCAAGTGAATTGCACTGACCGCCACACCACAAGTTCACGCTTCGCCAATCCCCAAATCGCCTAGAAGACCCCATAACCACAATGCTTCCTTCACTCTCGCCATGGCCATGTACTCTGCCTCTGTAGTAGAAAGTGCCATCAGAGCTCGTAACATCGATCGCCAACTAACCGGAGCTCCATGTATCTTAAATACATAATAGTAGATCGCCGTCTATCTAGATCGCTCGCATAATCGATTCCACAAACCCACACGACATGTTTCTCCACCAAAACACGCACTTCAGAAAACTTAGCCACTAGCCTTGTATCTTACACCACCGAAGCTCAAAGATCTTCCTTTCTTTTATACACCCACTTACAACCATAGCTTTTCTTTCCTACGCAATGGGAGCACCTCCCATGTTTGTTCTTCCAAGAGATTCCATCTCTTCCTCCATCGCAGCCCAACCAACTCTCACTATCCTTGTCCCGAATAGCTTCCTTTGAAGGAGACCGCCCCTCCTCCACCGAGAGTGCGATTCAACCAAATTAACTCGCCCATGTCTCAGGGTTGATCACCCCTTCCAACCTCGTATGCTTTGGCCTAGTGGAAGCCAAATTATCCTCCCTCGAAATTGTTGTAGTGCCTGTATTTTCCCTCGAACCTCCTCCCCGCTCAAGCTCATCATCTACCCGACTTCCCACTTGAGCACGATTAGAACCTAGTTGGTCTTTAGGTTCTATTTCAATAACCCGAGACTTAGAAGTCTCACGGCCATAACACCATCATCCTTGGACCTAGCAATCATGGATTTCTCATCAAAGGTAACATCCCCGCGACCACGAACTTCGAATCTTCCAGACACCAAAGGCGAGCCTTTCTTTACTTTGCATATCCCAAGAATATTGCCTTCGCCTCAAGGCAGCTTTCCCTGACGTGATAGTAGCGGCATCCCAAGATTCTGAGCCTATCATAACTGCATGCTCCCCGACCACATCCTATAGGGTGTATCACCATCCAATGTCAATGTGGTGAACGGTTCACAATGTAACAAGCCGTAGCCACCGCCTTCCACCATTCGCTCCAATCCCGCATAAGATCGCGATACTCACCGCTTTCTCCGCAGGTTCGGTTCGCTCTCCGCGACCCCATTCTCGGTGGTGTAGACTCGACCGCCCAAGGTCGAACAATTCTCCCCGACGCAGAACTCCTTGAAAGCACCATCTGTATACTCGCACTGCTATCGATCTCGGCGTTTCAACTTTTCCGTCCTGTTCTCAACCATTGTTCTCCACTTCTTGAATGTCTCAACACCTCATTCTTGTGCTTCAAAATAAATCCAAGCATACCTAGAATAATCATCTATAAACGAGACATAATACTGAACCACCCTTGAAGTTGTCTCGAGCGGACCCCAAACATCCGCGGTGCACATAATCTAGTATCCCTCGCTCTTAGACTTGCTGCTCGAAACTTGACCCCGTGTGACTTTCCATACACACAATCTCGCAAAAATCCATGCTAGGTTCCTTCAGATTCTTCGCCAGACCTCTTTACCAAGGAACTAGACCCTTTTCTCACATATGCCAAGCCGCTTATGCCATAACCGTGTGTGCTCACATGGGTCTCCACCACTTCCTTCAGCCCAACCACGATCTCTGCCACCGCTGCATTCGAGAGTATATAGATTACCGTGGCGAATACCCTTCATCACTACTAAGGAACCACGAACAACCTTCTTCACTCCGTTTTCGTCACAATCCTAAAACCGGAGTCCAAAGCACCAACCGAGATAAGATTCTTCCGCAAGTCGGGAACATGCCTCACATCCGTCAAGGTTCGAACCACTCCATCATGCATCTTGATTTTGATATTACCTAGCCCAACTATTTTACAAGCATGGTTATTCCCCATCAATACAGTTCCACCATCAATGCCTCGTAGGTAGTAAACCACTTCCTATTTGGACACATATGGTAAGAGCAACCGTAATCAAGTATCCACTTCCGGAGATATCCTCGCCACCCGTGGCGACATAGCACTCCTTATCACTCCCTTCCTCCAAACGTAGCTCGCTTCTTCCTTGCCCTCTCCTCTCAGCCTTGTTGTTATTCTTCTTTCCACCTACTCTCTTATTTGACAAATCGACTTTGAAATGCCCAGCTTCACCTCACTTGAAACATCCTTTTCCCCAAGAGGTCTTGATTTAGATCTAGACTTTCCTCCCTTGCCTTTTCCTCGCTCATTGCTCCTTCCTCTTGCAAACAATCCTGCGCTTGTTCCTTGTTACCACCATGGCCATGTCACTAGTTGCAATCTTCCAAGATCGTCGCTAGAAGTGTCGTTCTAGTCTCATCCATCTTCAAATTTTCTCCCACAAGCATCGGTGTTTGCACTGTGTTCTCTTAAGACTTCTGGCAGAGACAAGTAGTAGAAGCGCCGATCCTCGCCTCCTACTTTAACATCTATGTCTTTCAACTGATATGATCCTATCAAACTTGTTGATGTGTTCCCTGATTGATGAGCCCTCCTCCATCTTGCAAGTATACAATTTGGATGTTAAGTAGATCCTGTTAGTTAGACTCTTCGTCATGAAGGTACCTCTAACTTCTTCCACACGCTTAGCCGCTTCTCTCCATCTACCAAGAAAGCTACATCCCTCTCAAGGCATAGGATAATCGACGCCTGCTTCCAGATCCAACTCCTCCCAATCCTCACCGGACATATCCTTGTTCTTCTTCTCCTTTCCATCCAAAGCCTTGTGCAATTTTTGCGAAATTAGAAAGTTTTTCATCTCGCATCCTCCAATAGGAAAAGTCGTTCTTCCCATTGAACTTTTCAATCTCGAATTTTCCCACTTTGACCGATTTATCGTTGACTTATCCTCTGCTTGTCTTCGTGAATCCGCTTCTCTCGAGAATCACCGAACACCCCTCAAATTAGAAATTACACCACTTCAATCTGAACAATAGCTCGATACCAATTGTTGGTAACCGCTGAACCGCCGAGAGAAACCACCACAAACGATAGCAAATACACAAAGAAAACAAGAAAGACACGAGATTTACGTGGTTCTGCAAGTTGCCTACGCCCACGGGTAAGGAGGGGATTTTCACTAATAGAAAGAGAGAATACAAATTAGGATTACAAGTTCTCACAAAGAAACCCTAAAAACAAACCTCTCAATCTCAAAAGATCTCCTCTCCAAAGATGCACAAAACCCTCTCAAAGGCGCTCCAAAGCGTGCTTCAAACTTCCTAATAATCGTTTAGGGTTATATATAAACTCTAAACGAACCGGTTTAAAACCAAACCCGTATTCGAATCTGCCAGTTAGTCGACTACTACTCAGATTAGTCGACTAATGCATCAGATTAGTCGACTACAATACGCATTAGTCGACTACTCGCTCCCACCAAAACCCGTCATTCACGAGATTAGTCGACTACAATGCCTAGTAGTCCACTACCAACCCGAAATTGTCTTGTGCATGTTTTTGTGCATGTTCTACAATACGAATATACTTGCGGATATATAAGCGGATGTACATGCGGATAAAAACGGCTATATGAAAACTAGATATATTGAAAAAATATATATAGTTCATGTGATACAAAAGGGTTCATTAATATGTTCGCTTTATCCTAAAAGCTAAGATTAGACATCTTGATCATTAAAATTAATTTCAAATGATCATCAAAATTAATCTCAAATCTATAATCTAAGGATTAAGGTTATTGTAACAATATGACCAATATGTATTTGGATATTTCGGATACGGATCCGGATATTTCACTACAAACCATATCCAGAACCATATCCTATCGGTTATAGATTTGAGTAACCATATCCAGATCCTAACGGATACAATTATGGATACATTCAGTTCGATTCACGGCTCTAATATGATACTTATCATATTTATATCCGCTTACTCATCATGGATACTAATACGGTTACTGATATACCTTGGTAAGGAAAATTCATATGCATATCCGCTAAAATACACGAGATTTACGTGGTTCTGCAAGTTGCCTACGCCCACGGGTAAGGAGGGATTTTCACTAATAGAAAGAGAGAATACAAATTAGGATTACAAGTTCTCACAAAGAAACCCTAAAACAAACCTCTCAATCTCTCAAAAGATCTCCTCTCCAAAGATGCACAAAACCCTCTCAAAGGCTGCTCCAAAACGTGCTTCAAACTTCCCTAATAATCAGGTTTAGGGTTATATATAAACTCTAAACGAACCGGGTTTAAAACCAAACCCGTATTCGAATCTGCCAGTTAGTCGACTACTACTTCAGATTAGTCGACTAATGCATCAGATTAGTCGACTACAATACGCATTAGTCGACTACTACTTCAGATTAGTCGACTACAATACGCATTAGTCGACTACTACTTCAGATTAGTCGACTACAATGCCTAGTAGTCGACTCTTGAACCTAATGTCTTGTGCATGTTTTTGTGCGTGTTCTACAATTCTCCACCTCGTACATCATTTGATTTACCTCAAATTTTGGACCTAACACCGTAAGAACACCAAGAGCATCTAGAGATATCTCCATCACCAATCCAGCCAATCCAAATACAAGCACTACACCGCTGTGAAGCCACGCACTTCCACCGGATCAAGCTCATCGTAGTTCACCTCAAATCATCTCCACCTTACCCATTACCACCAAGGGCCATGCCCTTCAGGCGTATCAACACGGTTGATATGAAGCAAGTCCAAGCAATGCTTAAACTTACTACCGCGGACCACCTTGGTAACATGTCCGCCGGATTCTCATTCGTGTGCACCTTCATGAGAGAAATATCACCTTCCTCTATGACATCCCGCACAAAATGATACGACATCGATAGGCTTGTACGAGCATGATGAACTCGATTCTTCGCCAAGTGAATTGCACTCGACCGCCACACCACAAGTTCACGCTTCCGCCAATCCCCAAATCGCCTAGAAGACCCCATAACCACAATGCTTCCTTCACCGCCATGGCCATGTACTCGGTCTCGTAGTAGAAAGTGCCATCAGAGCTCTGTAACATCGACGCCAACTAACCGGAGCTCCATGTATCTTAAATACATAATCGTGAGTAGATCGCCGCCTATCTAGATCGCCTGCATAATCGATTCCACAAACCCGTCAATCGACATGTTTCTCCACCAAAACACAGACCAGACAAAACCCTTAGCCACTAGCCTCGCTTGTATCTTACACCACCGAAGCTCAAAGATCTTCCTTTCTTTTATACACCCACTTACAACCAATAGCTTTTTCCTACGCAATGGGAGCACCTCCCATGTTTGTTCTTCCCAGAGATTCCATCTCTTCCTCCATCGCAGCCAACCAACTCTCACTATCCTTGTCCCGAATAGCTTCCTTGAAGGAGACCGGCTCGTCCTCCTCCACCGAGTGCGTATTCAACCAAATTAACTCCCGCCCATAGTGCTTCAGGGTTGATCGCCCCCAGCCTTCAACTCCTTGTATGCTCGCTTTGGCCTAGTGGAAGCCAAATTATCCTCGGCCGCTGTTGTTGTAGTGCACGTGTATTTTCTGTGAACCTCCTCCCGCTCAAGCTCATCATCTACGACTTCCCACTTGAGCACGATTAGAACCTAGTTGGTCTTTAGGTTCTATTTCAATAACCCGAGACTTAGAAGTCTCACCAGCCATAACACCATCATCCTTGGACTTCTAGCAATCATGGATTTCTCATCAAAGGTAACATCCCTCGACCAATTAACTTAACCGATCTTCCTCAGACACCAAAGGCGATAGCCTTTTACGCCTGCATATCCCAAGAATATTGCCTTCGCTCGCTGCTTTCCTCGTTGACGGATAGTAAGCGGTACATCCAAGATTCTCGAGCCTATCATAATCGCATGCTCCCCGACCACATCCTATGGGTGTATCACCATCCAATGTCGAATGTGGTGAATCTGCCACAATGTAACAAGCAGTAGCCACCGCTTCGCCCACCATTCGTTGCCCAATCACGCATAAGATCGCGATACTCACCGCTTTCTCCCCGCAGCATTCCTGGCTCTCGCTTCTCCACATTCACCTCTCATTGTAGACTCGACCGCCCAGTGTCGAACAATTCCCTCGATGTGAGAACTCCTTGAAAGCACCATCCATACTCAGACCGCTATCGATCCGGCTTCATTTCTTTCCGTCTGTTCTCAACCATTGTTCTCCACTTCTTGAATGTCTCAACACCTCATTCTTGTGCTTGAAAATAAATCCAAGCATACCTAGAATAATCATCTATAAACGAGACATAATACGGAACCACCCTTGGAAGTTGTGCGGCGGACCCCAAACATCCGTGTGCACATAATCTAGTATCCCTCGCTCTTAGACTTCTTTGTTGAAACTTGACCTGTGTGACTTTCCATACACACAATCCTCGCAAATCCATGCTAGGTTCCCAGATTCTTCATGAGACCCTCTTTACCAAGCGTAACTAGACCCTTCTCCGACATATGCCCAAGCGCCTTTATGCCATAACCGTGTGTGCTCACATGGGTCTCCACCACTTCCTTCGCTTCCAACCACGTGATCTCCTCGTCACCGTTGCATTCGAGAGTATATAGATTACCGTGGCGAATACCCTTCATCACTACTAAGGAACCACGAACAACCTTCTTCACTCCGCTCACACAATCCTCGCAACCACCGGAGTCCAAAGCACCAACCGAGATAAGATTCTTCCAGTGCCTGAACATGCCTCACATCCGTCAAGGTTCGAACCACTCCATCATGCATCTTGATTTTGATATTACCTAGCCCAACTATTTTACAAGCATGGTTATTCCCCATCAATACAGCTCCACCATCAATGCCTCTGTAGGTAGTAAACCACTTCCTATTTGGACACATATGGTAAAGCAACCGAATCAAGTATCCACTTCCGGAGATATCCTCGCCACGGTGGCGACATAGCACTCCTTATCACTCCCTTCCTCACGAGCGTAGCTCGCTTCTTCCTTGCCCTCTCCTCCTCACCATTATTCTTCTTTCCACCTACTCTCTTATTTGGACGGTCGACTTTGAAATGCCCACCTTCACCTCACTTGAAACATCCTTTTCCCCAAAGAGGTCTTGATTTAGATCTAGACTTTCCTCCCTTGCCTTTTCCTCGCTCATTGCTCCTTCCTCTTGCAAACAATCCCTGCGCTTGTTCCTTGTTACCACCTGGCCATGTCACTAGTTGCATCTTCCAGATCGTCCGCTAGAAGTGTCGTTCTAGTCTCATCCATCTTCAAATTTTCTCCCACAAGCATCGGTGTTTGCACCAGTTCTCTTAAGACTTCTAGATAGTAGAAGCTCGATCCTCGCCTCCTACTTTAACATCTATGTCTTTCAAATCTGATATGATCCTATCAAACTTGTTGATGTGTTCCCTGATTGATGAGCCCTCCTCCATCTTGCAAGTATACAATTTGGATGTTAAGTAGATCCGGTTAGTTAGACTCTTCGTCATGAAGGTACCCTCTAACTTCTTCCACACGCATGTACCGCTTCTCTCCATCTACCAAGAAAGCTACATCCCTCTCAAGGCATAGGATAATCGATTGCGGGCTTCCATCCAACTCCTCCCAATCCTCACCGGACATATCCTTGTTCTTCTTCTCCTTTCCATCCAAAGCCTTGTGCAATTTTGCGAAATTAGAAAGTTTTTCATCTGCATCCTCCAATAGGAAAAGTCGTTCTTCCCATTGAACTTTTCAATCTCGAATTTTCCCACTTTGGTGATTCTTGGTTGACGCCATCCTCTGCTTGTCTTCGTGAATCCGCTTCTCTCGGGAATCACCGAACACCCCTCAAATTAGAAATTACACCACTTCCAATCTGAACAATAGCTCGATACCAATACAAGGCGCATGGACCGCTGGAACCGCCGAGAGAAACCACCACAAACGATAGCAAATACACAAAGAAAACAAGAAAGACACGAGATTTACGTGGTTCGCAAGTTGCCTACGCCCACGGGTAAGGAGGGGATTTTCACTAATAGAAAGAGAGAATACAAATTAGGATTACAAGTTCTCACAAAGAAACCCTAAAAACAAACCTCTCAATCTCTCAAAAGATCTCCTCTCCAAAGATGCACAAAACCCTCTCAAAGGCTGCTCCAAAACGTGCTTCAAACTTCCCTAATAATCAGGTTTAGGGTTATATATAAACTCTAAACGAACCGGGTTTAAAACCAAACCCGTATTCGGAATCTGCCCAGATTAGTCGACTACTACTTCAGATTAGTCGACTAATGCACTGTAGATTAGTCGACTACAATACAGATTAGTCGACTACTGCCTCAAACAAAACTCGCTTCTCTGCCTCATTTGATTAGTCGACTACAATGCCTAGTAGTCACTAATTAACCCGGAACTGCTTGTGCATGTTTTGTGCATGTTCTACAATACGAATATACATGCGAATATATAGCGGATGTGCATACGGATAAAAAACGGTTATAAGAAAACTAGATATATTGAAAAAAAAATTATATAGTTCATGTGATACAAAAGGGTTCATTAATATGTTCGTTATATCTGAAAAGCTAAGATTAGACATCTTGATCATTAAAACTAACCTCAAATGATCATCAAAATTAATCTCAAATCTATAATCTAAGGATTAAAATTATTGTAACAATATGACCAATATGTATTCGGATATTTCGGATACGGATCCGGATATTTCACTACAAACCATATCCGTAGCCATATCCTATCGGTTATAGATTTGAGTAACCATATCCGTATCCTAACGGATACAATTATGGATATTTCGTCGGATACGATACGGATACGGTTTAGCACCCCCTATTAGCAAACATTTAACTTGGAGAGGTACAACAACACTAAAGGCATATAATCATACAACATATTTGTATAATTCCCATATAATGCAAGTAATGCATTATTAATTATTCAAAGAATTATTACAGAGAGCACAACAATTATTTTTAATATTCCAATCCAAAATGATAAACATGTCATATTTACCTCATCATTCATCCAAAATGCAAAAAGGGATGGATTGTGTTTTCGGCAAAACAGATATGGGAGTCAGATGAGCTTACTCTGTCCTATGACCAGGTCAGTCTGGAGTTTATTCCTTAGCAGATTATCTATGAACATGCTTCCTGATTCTCTGCATGAAATTTTAATTTCAAATGGCGCTTTTATTAAGAATGATAGTTCTCATAAGTTATGGATGGTTCTCTTTCCTGCTTTCTATTGTTTCTGGAGAGCAAGAAACAAGTTTTTCGCTGAGAAAGAAACTTCACCAATTAAGCTGGCATCTAACACAACATACTTTCTCATATACTAGACAGGAAGTTCAAGTAGGAAGAGAGCTCTGGTTCTGAAGAAGATAGTGAAGGAAAAAGGTATCGTGAGCGTGTTTAGAATGAAGAAGAAGGCGAAGGGGAGGAAGCTTCTGATCCATCATCAAGTAGTTTTTCTTTTGGTATTTTCATGGATGTTTTTGTTAATTGCGTCCAATTTTGAGATACCTTTGGTGAAAGCTATGAGCGGGGATGTGGGCATCTTAGGCAAATGAGAAAGAGCGATGCTTTGGAGGAGGGATGTGAATGGCAGATGTTCAGGTTCACAGGAGGGAATATAAAATGCCATAATAGTATTGATATTTCAATATGTCGTAACGAAGGAGCTTAGTAAAGAAGATACGAGGTTTTATTTTTGACTAATCAATTTGGAGAGATGAAATTATGTTTTAAGATTTCAAAATTAAACTGATGCAAAATGAGGTTTTGAAAATCAAACTCTTAAAATGCATAAATTACTATTTGAGTAATCAATTTGACACAGGCTGAGACCAATTTTCCTTTTTATAATTACGCTTGGAAAAAATGTAATATTTGACCAATTTAACTTCACCTCAACTTAAACATACCGAGCCAGTCTTTACTAGATTAAGGCCCAATCCTCGCGCAACCATGAACTCATGCGTCCATGATTCGAGCCAACCAGTGTGGGGCCCGCAGAGGATCTCCCCAGCTGCAGGTGGTCCCCACGTGCCACGCAAGCAAAGGATTTTGAACGGCGGATCTCAACTCGTCTTCCCTAATGGTCCCTACCAGAACCTGCCATGTGCCTCGCGGAAAACAGTGGGGCCCACCATTCCGTTACATTCGGCGCGTACTCACCACGCGGCGCGCAGAGGCACGTACCCGCGCTCCACTCTTAAGCTGTACCCTCGGTGTATCCGATCTAACCTCGTGTTTTCTTCTTCAGGAACCGATTAAGTAAGTTATACCTTCGGCTCTCTGAAGGCTGACGTGTAGTCACGCTTGTCCTTTTGGACTCCGTCTCAAGGGGCAGCCGTTGGCGCGTTGTCGATGAGATTAATAACGCTTCTTGAGCCCTTAATTACACTTTTATGTCCTAATTATGAGGAGTAGAGGGATTAACGGTTCGTTCTGGTCACCGGCAGTGAAGTAATTGATGCAGAACAAGAGCTGACCTCTTGTTAGTTTGCGGAGAGGTGAGCTTAAGAACGGTGACCAGACTGAATGAAGTTTTCTCCTACCCTAGCGCCCTGTTTTATCAAACTTAAAACAAAACAATAACCCGTTACTTTCTCCTCAACATGAAAATTTCAAACTTTTCCTCTTTTAAATAAGACTTTTGATCGAGTTCTTGCAGAGAATCGCTGATCGCTGCGATCGCCAACTGTGACTCTTCTCCCGTCCTTGCTTTGAGATTCGCGCTTGTTTCCACGAATTCCGAGGTATGTCGCTAATTAACTAGGTATTTCTATGTGCACTAAGTTCATAGGAAGAAAAACCTAGACTTAATCTTTGATTTTTTCGTCTGAGGTTAGTTTCGGGGTTCGATTTTGTTTTAGCTCGTATGATTTTTATTTTATTTTATTTTATTTTGAATTTATAAGAATTATTTTGTCGATAATTGTAGCAATTTAACGTGACTGACCTAAACTTTAGAAGCTAAAATCTGTAGATATTTTTGAAATTTTTCCTGTTAAATATTTAGAATTGTCGAGGTTTTGTTTTGTCCTGTTTAATTTATCCGTGATGAAACCAAACAAAACCCTAGGCGATGGATCTTTACTAGATGTCAAAATCCAACTGACTTGGTTATAATTCTTAATGAGGGTAGTCCATGATCGGAGTTTTCAACGCCTGCACGTGGATCTCATAAACAGTCAAGTTGCCAGCTTTTACTATAAATAGACAATAATTTAAGGAATCAAAAGGTAAAACCCTAATTGGGTTTTTTTTTACTATTTAACCCCAATTTAAGAGAGAAGGAGAGAAGAAGGCACATTCATCCTTCACTTTACAGACCAATGTCACTCCCGTGAGAAGGGCAGACGACAAAGAAAGAGAGAATTTATTCTATTGCAGAAATAGCATTAAAATATTTGAAGAAGAACATGAATCCTCTTTCAGCTGTAGTGTTGGGATGCCCTCACACACATCTTGCTCCCTCTACTGTGAACCGGCAGCCTCCATCTTTTGTGCTCTCCTTGATACCCTCCAAAGAAAAATCTAAAAAAGGAAGGGGGAAAAAAACTCTATGGATTTGGGTTTCTTGTGATGAATTTGGACATCTCATCTCATATGGACACATGCATTGGGGTATTCCTCCTTTTCCAGAGGTCTATGTCCAACGCATCTTTCATGGGTATGTCGAAAAAACAACAATATCTTCTTCCTTTTTGTGGATTAATGTAATTGTTTTTTAATTTTTAATGTATTTGGGTTTTCTCTGATGTTTTCATTACACCAATTTGATATCAGATCCTGGATTGCTCAACTTTACAAAAGCTAACATTACTTTTTTCATTTCTCTGAATTATGTCCACTTTATACTCTGTAATGTTGTAAAGCAGCAATTCTCTTGAATTTGGAATGGATTCTGGGCAATTTATCTCTCTTATGGACTCTAGCACTGTGCTTGTGTTCTTCAGAGATCTCTCTTTGTGGTCCTCTCACTGTTTGTGTAAGATTCATCAGCTAGGTTTATTCTTTTTCATCAGGAAATTCTATTTTCCTTGTCCCCGCTCCCTTTCCCTTTTTGATGTGTTCACTATTCATTATCCATTTATTTTGAATAGCCTAAATTATGTTATAGTTTATCTCTTCTTTGTATTTCTTTATCTTGTAGAAAAAGAATTGATTCTTTCATTTCTTTGTTCTTCATTTTGTGGCGGCTACCTTCTTTTCAGTGTGGTTAGATGTGTCTCTCGATTTGTTGCTCTGAAGAAATTGGATTTCCGGTTCTTATATGTATTCACAATTGTATGCCTTTTGTGTGTGTGCGTGTTCATCTTTTGTGAGTTCTTGGGTAAAACCCATTCTACACCTTTACCTTTTGCTCTTTAATATGGCTGAGTATTTATCTTTTGTGCGATAATTCTAACTTTAATGATTCAGATTTAATTTAAGTAACCAAACTACTCTCTTTATACATTTCAAGCGCTGCTGAATTTTCCTGTCTCTGTAGGTATTCTGCATATAGTGTTCTTTTTACGGGTTTGATGTTAATAAACCATATTAAGTTCTTTCTGCTCTTTAGATAAAGCAAATGCACTTTCTTGGTGTGATAATGAAATTCTCCTGACCCTTGGTATGATCTATTAAGTGCAGGTTTGGAAGTCCATTGCTATTGGTGTAAGTGCAAAGTTCTATGAAGAAAACATCAACATGGCTTGATCCGGAAGATTCCAGGGATGGATAAGTGTACCTTGGAGCCTTTACATACTGTAGCACAGCTGAAAAAATCCAGAAAAATGGCAAACCAAGGCTGCCTTTGGCTCCTTCGGAGAAGCACAATGCTGGGCTTGTTTCCCGAAAACCTCTGATAAGAGAAGTTGCTTCAAGATATAAGTCTGGTATCACAACAAGAGCGAATCCTAACACAAATCCTAGAAGATACCCATCTCCAGATGCTAGTCATCATTTCCCTACTCCAGGAGCTTCGCTTCCTAAGAGAGCTCAATCTGCTGAGAGAAGGCTCTCTACCTCTTCTTCAATATCCTCTAGTCCTAACCGATCTTCAAAGCCTTCCATGCGCTTGTCTTCATCATCAAAGTCGACAACGCCAGTTTATGATTTCACCATGGAGATGCACAATACCTCAACACGGTCCCTAGCTACACGTACTCTTGATGGGTTGTGGCCTTCTATTAGAAGTCTTTCATCTTCTTTCCAAGCAGAATCTTTTGCTGGTAAGAAGGATAGTATTGTCGCCAATGCTTCTCCAGATCAAGCATTGAAGTCTTCCGCCAATATGGTGACTGCGAGGAAAAAGACTCCTTTGAGAGGGAGGAACTCATTGGATCATTTTGAGATTTCCAAACCTGTGGAGAACTCAACTATGAGACCCGTAGATAAAAAGATGTTGCCTGGAGTGATGGATGGGAAAGTGACCTCTAATAACTTGGCAAGAAGCGGAGATATTGTTGATAAGGTTTCACAATCTGCCTCTTTGCTGATTTCATCAAGGGGAGTTTCACCAAGGAGAATGCCCATATCCGGAGCCATTCAACAACCAAGAAATGAGATGGCCAGAAAAGTGTCCCTTGATGCGAGTGGAAGAGGAAAACAAGATACAACTTCAAGTCTAATTGCTCCTTCACACCCGGTTAGGACTCAATCATCTCCCATCCCCAGATTGCATCGTCCTCCATCTCCTAGTAGGACTTTATCTGCACCATCCCTATCCTCAAAGACAATGCAGAGTCCACTCAGAGCATCATCAACTCCTTTCTCTTCATCAAGATGTAAAACAAGTCAAGTATCTGCAACTCAATCTGTTCTGAGCTATATTGTTGATGTTCGTAAAGGGAAGAAGAGTGAGAACCATGTAGATAATGTCCATCAGCTACGGCTGCTACACAATAGGGATTTGCAGTGGCGCTTCGTAAATGCACTAGCACTGGATGCATTGTTCATCCAAAAAATAAGAACAGAGGTAGGAAAACTTGATGCGTTTCAGTTCTAATGGCCTGAAATTCTGTATATTAATTCTTGTCATTGTTAACCGATATTACTTAAAAAAGAAACAAATGTGTCGTTCATTTCTTTAGATACTTGTAGATGATGCATTATGATTTATTTTTGTTAGAAATAATATGAAGCAGTTTATTTAGGTACATGGGTATATGGAGTCGTATAAACTACAAACTAATACCCCAGTGCATGCGATGCAAGCATGACACAGAACATGGAGTGTCATAGTCAAATTCTACTGTAACATATTTTATAAAATCTAATTGGACGTTACATCTCAGTGCAAACCTGGTTGTTCTATAGCCTATAGACATCTAGATATGTTTTTGATATGTTCAGAATTATAGCAGCCTTCAACTGGGATGGTTAAATGGCTTTGATTGGGCTGCCAGAATGCTTGACCTTCTAAATCCAACCGTGGAAATTCAATCCTCTGACTTCGCCATATCCGTGCTTGAGATACTTTTTTTTAGGAGGCTTGGAGACACACAATTCCATTTCTGCAGTCTAGTTATTGGAGTTTGAGGGTGGGATGTAACAAAAAGAAAATAACTCCATATTGACTTTATCTTTGGACATTTGTGAATCAAAATTCAATGTGCTTTTATTGGTTACATATGATTCCATTTTTACTCTCTGAAAAATCTGGCTTTATTGGACATAGGCAGTTCATGACACTTTTCCCCTTAATGAAACAGAACACACTATACAATGTCTGGAACACTACTGCAGATTTGTGGGAATCTGTCACCCTTAAAAGAATCTGTATTCAACAACTGAAGCAAGAGATGAAGCTGAACTTACTTCTAAGAGAACAGGTAATGTATGGTCAGTGTTTTTCCTTTTCTGGCACATGAATGTACTTGATGAATGATTCTTCTGTTAGATAATTCTGTCCACGAGTCATGTCGTTGTTAAAGTTCCGAATAACAATTGTCAATTATTACTCTATATGTTGAAAATATTAATATATATTGCCTTAATTCCAAAATTATAAGAGAGAAATTAATTCCAACGTTTACATACTCCTATTATATACATCATCTTAATACTAAGCCGACAACTACTTTGTGTGACTGTTGGGAACCCTAAGGCAAAAACATGGGCTAAAACAATATCTTATGTACATACATGCATACATGCATGAACGCATGCATACATGCGCGCACACACATACACATACATGTAGAGTATAGACAGATACATATACATACTATTCGTGGATTTCCGTCTTTCATCCACGTGAATATGCATGGTTGCGGGAAGGGTGATGAACTTTTTGATGATTCCCCTTTCAAAATGGAATTCCACATGAATAATTCTAATAATCTGTTTAAAATATGGATTCTAGTCTTTGTTTAGTGAGGGGATCTTTTGAAATACATTCCTCCAAAATAATAAATTTCCATTGTATTCTTATATAGAATACTACATAAATTAAAAGTCAAAAGACTGTTTTGTGCACATATAATAAATTTTAAACTTTTGAACGTGCATTGTCCTGCAGCTGATTTATCAATTCTTCTGTCTGTAATTCATATTAATTATCACTCAAATTATTTACATACAGACTCCTTTAACTTATCCTTTGGATATACAGTATTATGATAGTTTTTCCTTTCTAAAAGACAGTAATCCTTTCTGGTGCGAAACACTTGTTGGAAGAGCCAAAGAATCATGGTATATTTCACCTCAATTTGTGATCAAGCTGTATTCTGCAAACTAATTTAAATACCTTATCAGAATCAGAAGAAAAATGATGTCATTGCTTTTTGAATTTTTAAACTTCAAAATTATCTTTTGTGTGTGTGTGTGTGTGTGTGGGGCATTATTACGGACTAAGGAAATTTATCCTCGTTATTCAGAGCACCTTATGTGTCTTGAGGCTCTAAGAGTCTACCGTTTTAAAGTGGCTACCTTGTACAAAGCACCAGGTTACATTGTTGACCCACTAGTTTAAGCTTTTGAGTAAGGTGATTATTTGACAGGTTTGTAACAGTTGTATTACCCATATTTGTTGCCTTCTTTATTTGTCTTATTAGTGTTCTGATCTTGCCTCCTATCTCCTCTTATGGTTCTTATCCTTCTTCTCCTTTCAGTTCATGATATTTTTATTTATGTTTTTAACCAATAAATGTCCTGGGTATCTTGCTCGAGTTGCTCGAAAATCTGTAATAGGATTTTCTTAAGAAAAATTTAAGCTCAGTTATCTGAAGCTCTTGCATGACATTCAATTTTCTGCAGATATCATATCTTGAAGAATGGGCTGTATTGGATATGGATCACTATAATTCATTATCAGGGGCAATTGGAGCTTTGAAGGCAAGCACACTCCGACTTCCGGTTTCAGGGGGTGCAAGGGTATGATT
This sequence comes from Asparagus setaceus, assembly GCA_012295165.1. Classification (NCBI taxonomy): domain Eukaryota; kingdom Viridiplantae; phylum Streptophyta; class Magnoliopsida; order Asparagales; family Asparagaceae; genus Asparagus; species Asparagus setaceus. The sequence goes on along the minus strand of CM022705.1, from coordinate 46,648,746 downwards.
GATTATCATGTGATCAGAAGCACAATGTAAAACATGAATTATCATTTTTATAATCATTCATAATAAGTTTTGGGAGAAGTTTATTAATTTTCATGGAAATGTTATCAAGAGTTATTTCATTTTATGTTTGCCTCCTGCTTTTATAGGGTGATGCACATGCTGTGAAACATGCTATTAGTTCGGCAGTTGATGTAATGCAAGTAATGGGATCTTCAATCTGCAACTTGCTATCAAAGGTGAGATTGGGCTCTGTTATTTTTTATCTTTTTCTTCTATCTTCACTCTCCTTTTCTGAAGTATTGAAGATTTAAGTATAGATATTATGCAAGAACTTTGGGCGGGAAAAATTGTGGTTTTGAACTAGTAGTGATGACTGATGAAAATATCATTACATATGGAAGGGATGCGGGCTTTATCGGGGAATTTCCATGGATAAGGAATTTCCATGGATAATCTTTCCTTGTTATCTCAGTTCTTTTTAATGTTCCAAGTATAGATATTATGCAAGAACTTTGGGCGAGGAAAATTTGTGGTTTTGAAATAGTAGTGATGAAAATATGATTACACGTTAACAAAGGCAACAAAAAGAAAATGTGAGGTTGATGATAATTATTCCTAGATGGCAGACCTTGACAATCACTTCCTCTTATTCTTCTACTCCTTGTAACTATAACAGAGTCCTGAACATATTATGTAACTGTACACTGAGTCTATCATAATCTTTGAAGCGACAACATTTCTAGATATTATAGTTTGGGCTTTCTTAAAAAAACTGTCTTAGCTACTGTGGCTTCATATTTTCTGCACAATTCTAGGATTAAATTAGTTGGATCATTTGCTTAGATTCTACTAGAAGTTTGTCTGCTCTTTACTAATAATTGCAAACACTATCAAGTTACTTCAATGAACTTAAGTGCACTGAAAAATATGTGCCTGATGGGGTGGTTTCCGGTGGTCTGTATCATATGATATACTACATGGTGTCTGAGTAACATAATATTAAATTCTGAACCTGCATGGACTAACTTGATGGTCAAGTATATAAGCTGGTACCTGTCTTTAGTAAAGCAAAAGCAAATATTGATGAGAAAAAGCAGAAGCCTCTCCACATCATTACCAACATAGGTAACTTGGCTTTCTAAGGCATGACAAGAACAAGATGTAAAATCCCAAGTCTAGATTTGCTGTTTCATTGCCTAGTCCATCACTAGTTGCATTTACTAAATAATCACATATAATCTAGGTACTTGAACTCACGTGTAACTGAAATTCTGTGACACTGGGACTTAATCGAGCTTGAATAAGCTTTCAACTTGGCCTTTTAATAGGCATGTTAAAATAAGTGTTCGTATTGACTTTTCTCTTTTAGTTTTACACTCTTCTTCCTAGTCAGCCTTAGTTCTTGATGAATTGCTCAAATTTATATTTCTAACTTGTCTCCTTCCTGATACATTGTAGATATGTATAATTTGGGTTTCATAACACTTGGACTGAGTAAATAACCGATTTTTATGCATTAACTAGTCTTTGATTTGTCTACTGAAATTGATTCAAATTCAGTATGTCTTTTCAGAAAATGCTGAATTATAGTTGTAACTGGGTGTTTGGGGTGTCAAATTTTGTAATATGACTCAGATCATATATTTCGCAGGTAGAAAGTACAGGAGTGCTTGTGTCTGAACTTGCGGCTGTTGCAGCACAAGAGAGAGCCATGCTTGACGAATGCAGAGAACTATTAGCTTCAACAACGGGAATGCAGGTAGAAATATAGTTGTATTTGTTTTGCATGCAGAAACCAAACATGTAGTTACACATTGTAAGATGTGAAATATTGTTCTAATATTTTTCGCTGGAACAAGGCTTACACCCCATCAATATTGCTATCAACTCGATTCCGTGGACCTACCATCTAACTTCAACCTAACCATCTTTTCGTGGCCTCCAGTTTGATTTAGGTGTGAAATACTACCTTGCTCATCGTCATTATAATTAGGCAGAGTATTACGTATCACATTGTACATGACTGCCTTTACTAAGAACTATGCACTTAGAACTGCTTGAGTCTCTCTGAAAATGGGAAAAGGGCATAATAACATTATATTGACCCTCGACCTTTTTTTAAAAGGTGTATTGTATTAGAGTTCTTTTCTTCTCATCTTTTATTTGCTGAAATCAGTATCCAGTTCACTAGTTCAGCAGGTTACAAAACAACTTAATGAAGCACAATGTGCTCCCTTCACCATTGTTTGAAAATCTGCAGTATATTTCAATAAGAGGTAGCATAGGCTTATCCATCTCAGGTTTCATCACGATATGTGCACCGTGCATGCATATATTATGCCATCAGATTTAATACTACAATTTATAGCTGAAGCTGATGATCTATTGTCAACAGGTTCAAGAATACAGCCTCAGAACACAACTCATACAACTGAAACAGAGAGACCGTAAGGTTCTATAGCGACCATGGACTCATACAATTGAAACCAAAAGGTTTACAAGGGGCCTGTGATATTTTCTCGACCCCCGCCCTCTCTCATTGCTAACAACTTACACCCATGTAAAGTAAACACATGTTTGTGCAGTGAGTGTAAATTCATTTTACCATGGTTGGAGATTATTCTTCCAGATCCTAATGTAATTTTTGTACTACTCACAAACAAAAAGAAGAGAAAAGAAATTACGAAGGAAGTAAAGGGGGTAGTGTAGCATTGTGCAATTGATGTTACTAACTACTTATCATCAGTAACAGCTTCAGCTTGGCATGAAAGCCATGATCACTGAATATAAGTAAAATTGAAGCTTTAAGGGATAAACCTTGATGACCACAATGTTCTCGTTTTGCTTTGTAATTTGTTATGATATTTTGCTTCTGACTGTGGAGAATTTGGCTGGACATGATGATGTCCTCCCCAAATACCATTGATTCAATTACCTCTACAAATGAACTTTTTTTTGGTGATGAGCTCTGCTGATAACTGTTGCGTATTATTGGTTGTAATGGTTTGTTGGGGATTATGGAGTGTTGAGAGTTATTTTGTTTAGTCCCACATTGAAAAGAGTAGAAGAATGGGACCACCACCTCTTGTATATATAGACCTCAATACTAATGAATAAGATTGCACCTTTCTCTTGATTTGCCCTGTTTCTAACATGGTATCAGAGCCTCCAAAACCCTAACCGCCAAAAAAAACCACTGTTCGCCGCCATCAAGCATCGAAAAAAACACGTTCATCGCGCCATCGCCGTCGTCTTCATCCTTTGGCGATTATTTTCTTCGTGAAATAATCCCCTTTGGCGATTATTTCCTTCGTGAAATAATCCCCTAACCCTAGCCGTCATTCTTTTGGCGATTATTTCCTTCGTGAAATAATCCTCTCTGGACTTGATCCCTCTGGATCAAACATTGCTTTGATTCTGAGAAGAGTAGTGATTTCGCTTGGTCGATTTCACTCACTTTGGCGATTATTTTCTTCGTGAAATAATCCCCTTGATCGTATAGTCCCCCCTCATGTTGAGGAGATGAGATGAACGGGGGGGCAAGGTGGATGATGAGAAGAGGGTGATGTTTGGAGACGAGGAAAGTTGAAGGCCAGGTGTGGGATCAAGATTTGTGGGATCGGTGTGAGGGAACCCAACACAAATTAGATCAATGGAGACCGGCACAAACCCGATGACGGAACTCATCAAGAAGTTGAACCCGGAGGATATTTCAACTATGATGCAGTTCATGAGAATGACAGCGAGAGAGGGCTCAACAAAGCCACCGCCCAAGAAGGTGGAGCTTCCACCTATCGACGTGAAGCTCGAAGGGCCAACGACATATCTGAGTTGGTCGCGCAGGGTGAGATATACCCTTACAGGAAGGAACCTAGAGGGATATCTGACGGGAGAGAAGACTGAACCGGCTGAGGGCTCTGCAGGAAGAGATGAGTGGAAGTCCACTCATATGTTGGTGTATATCTGGCTTCTCAATTCTGTAGTCCAGCCAATTGCAGCCACGATAGATGGCCTTGAAAAGGTGCAGGATGTCTGGGAGAAGCTGAGAAGGACCTATGATGGGGTAGGGAATAACCTGAGGGTATTCGGATCGAAAAAGGAGATCGGCCTTCTGATCCGGGGAGAGGGCTGTACAAGAGTATGCTCTGAGCTGGGCTTATGGTGGATCACGATCACTTCTCGTCCCTAACAAGTTGCAAGGACCCTGAGTGCAAGGAGCGCGAGGCCTCTTTGCAGAAGAGGACCATGCTATTCCTCCGAGGCTTGGCTCCATCATTTGAGCAGAGGACGGCGATGCTACTAGCCCAGACGAAGATTTCATCTCTGGAGGAGGCAGTCTCGGCCATGATACAGAAGAAAGAGCCGACGCTGGCCGTGTTGGGATAGGTGGACTTTCCGGGGAGAAGTCAGCACTGGTGGTCTCAAACACAGTAACACCGGATTCGTGAGGGGAGGCGCGGCTTTAACTGCGGAGAGGTAGGGCATCTGAGGCAGATGTGCTCTAAGCCATCCAAGGAGAGGAACTGGGGTGGACGTGGACAGGCCGGAGGCCGTGGCCGCGGCCGTGGAGGCCGGCGAGGTGGAAGAGGAGGCCATCGGGCGAATCTGTCGGTGGCAGAGGAGGAGGAAGAAGCTGAGATGACTTTCTTGGCGGGGATCGAGCTCTCTTGGCGGCGAGAAGGAAGCGAAGCGATGACTACATGTCCGAGGGTGCATCTGCTTTCTCTGGAGGAGACTATGCCAGTTACACTCTTCGCGCACACCCAAATAAAGGTATGAACGACACACATGCCCTTGCATTCATGGCTGCCACTAGATCCACAGACTGGATAATGGATTCGAGCATCGGACATGTAGCAGCAATGCTAGTGAGTTCTCGTCTTATACTCACGGAAGAGCGAGTATCCAGATTGCGGATGGTATAGCAGTGCCGGGTCGGCACCTAATTATAAAGGTTACGTAACACTATCTAATATTTTACATGCTCCTTCATTTCTGTTAGCTGTTATCCATTAGTGCCATTATCCTTCAAGCTGAAATGTGTTGTTTCTTCGATATTTCTAAGGTAATCTTTCAAGAGAAGGGGATAGGCGAAGACTTGGGGTGGCACATGGCGTGAGGGCGTGGTACTGGACCGTGAAGGGATAGACTCAGTGACATCTATGGTTGAGAGGACGGAGCAGAGGAACTGAAGTTGCGCAGAGGATGAGTTGATGCTACATCATAAACGGATAGGACATCCTTCATTTAGTATTCGGGTAAAATGTATCCAACCTTATTTTAGAAAGTAAATCAACGAATCTTGATTGTGATGCTTGTGAGTTTGGGAAGCTTACTAGAAGCTCTTATGTCGATTCGGGTAATAGGAGTTCTGTAGTTTTGAGGTGATACATTACGACGTATGGGGACCTTGTCCAATAAATTCTATAAGTGGATGCAAGTATTTTGTTACATTTATTGATTGTTTTTAGAGTCACTTGGGTGTACACGATGAAAAATAAGAATGATGTAGTTGGTTGTTTCAAAGACTTTCATAGGCACATCGGACTTCGGTATGTTGCGATAAAAGTGTTGAGGTCGGATAATGGGACGAGTACATCAACGAGAATATTTGGGGAGTATCCATACTCAAGGGATACAACACCGGACTACATGCACATACACCCACTCGAATGGGGTAGAGAGAGGAAGAATAGACATCTCCTAGAAGTTGCTAGGAGTATGATGATGGCAATGAATGTCCCAAAAACGATGTGGGGACAAGCAGTTTTGACGGTCGCTCACTTAATCCATAGGATGTTTTCGAGTGTATTGAAATGGAAATATCCGCATGAGACACTGAAGGGAGACAACGGGGGGACCCTACCATTGAAGGTGTTTGACTGTGTGTATTTTGTGAAGGACAACAGACTATCTGTTGGGAAACTGGACCCCAAGGCTGTGAAGTATATGTTCGTGGGATACTCTGGCACACAGAAAGGGTATGTCTGTTGGAGCCCAGTGGAAAAAAGGCTGTTTGTCAGTATGGATGTGCGGTTTCGAGAGCTCGAGCCCTACTACATATTGGGGGTAACTTCACCCTTTGGAGTCTCGCCCGATACGGGAGGTATGAGGCGAGAGGAGGAGAATGGTGATAGCTCAAGGGGGTCAATCCCAATTTCGATCCCTTACTCAGAGGAGCAGGAGGATGAAGACAAAGGGGAGGAGGAGGGACAAGGGGTGCTAGGCCCTGTACCGGGAAGTTGCCTACGGCTGGGGAGTTGCCTATCTGAGAAGGAGGGAGAAGCAGTCAGAAGTGCCTACAGTGCCAGAGGTGCCTACATGTGCCAGTGCCCAGTCCCTCGTCCCGCTTTGCTCCAACTCTTGAGAAATCTACACCATCCTCCACTTCAGGTGATATCATTCCTTCTACTGCTACCCCTTTGCCCATACCGATTAATGCGTAAGGAGGACTACTCGCGATATCGCGGGTAATCCTCCGCAGATATGGTTGGTATCTTGCTCAATTTATTTTCTATTCTAACATATCCCCTTCACATGGAGCATTCATTGCATCATTAGATTCTGTTACTATACCTAACAACTAGCGCTGCTAAGAAGGACCCAAAGTGGAAGGCAGCCATGCACGAGGAGCTCGGGGCTCTCGAGAAGAACCACACATGGGAGTTGGTGACACCGCCAGGAGAAAAAAGCGATGGGATGCAAATGAGTGTTCTTGTGAAGCGAGAATCCATAAGGACAAGTTGAGCGCTACAAGGCACGGTGGCAAAAGGGTACCGGACATATGGCATTGACTACGATGAGACTTTTGCACCGGTGGCGAAGATGAGCACCGCTCGATAATCGATCTCTCGCAACAAATAGTGGATGGAAACTACACCAACTAGGCGTGAAGAATGCGCTTCTTCATGGGGATCTAGTGGAGGAGGTGTATATGGAGATACCACGGTATTTGTACGGGGCGAGCGATGGGTAAAGTCTGCAGGTTGAAGAAGTCTCTGTATGGGCTAAAGCAGTCTCCCCGAGCATGGTTCGACAGGTTCAGGAGGGCTATGATTGGTATGGGATACAAGCAGATCAATACCGACCATACTGTGTTCTTTCGAAGAAGTGAGGGCCACATCACTATGCTTGCAGTGTATGTAGATGACATGATCATCACAGGGGATGATGAGAAAGAGATTGCCCAGCTCAAGGTGAGATTGAGCAAAGAATTTGAAGTGAAGGATCTGGGTCAGCTTCGATACTTTCTTGGAATAGAGATAGCTCATGGAGCGGAGGGAATTGTTCTCTCCCAGAGGAAGTATGCATTGGATCTTCTTGCAGAGACAGGAATGTTGGGGTGCAAACCTGCTACTACACCGATCGATCAGATGTTCAAGGCGATTCTTGGCGAGAGAACAGTTGATCGTGAGAGATATCAGAGGTTGGTTGGTAGGTTGATCTATCTGAGTCACACACGTCCAGACATTTCATTTGCGGTGAGCATGGTGAGCCGCTACATGCATGATCCGAGAAAGGGTCGTATGGATGCAGTATATCAGATCCTGAAGTATCTGAAGGGTGCCCCTAGGAAAGGGCTGATATTTAGGAGGAGTGACCATGTGAACATTGAGGGCTACTGTGACTCAGATTGGGCTAGCTACGAAGATGATAGGAGGTCTACCTCAGGGTACTGCATATTCGTAGGAGCCAACTTAGTCTCCTGGAAAAATAAGAAGCAATCTGTGGTAGCAAGATCAACAGCTGAAGCAGAGTACAGAGCAATGGCTGTGGGGGTTGCGGAGTTGATGTGGCTGAAAAACATGCTGGTGGAGCTAAAGCTAGATCAAGGAGCCAAGATTAGGTTGTGGTGCGATAACAAGTCAGCTATTAGCATTGCTAACAACCCAGTACAGCATGACAGAACCAAGCACATCGAGATTGATAGGTTCTTCATCAAAGAGAAGCTGAACAGTGGGCTACTGGAGTTAGGCCATGTTCCAACTAAGGATCGGTAGAGGCTTGACTAAGGACTTAGCTCAAGAGACCTAGCTAGAGGGTGTGACAAGATGGGCTTAATAGATATCTTTCGCCCATCTTGAGGAGGAGTGTTGAGAGTTATTTTGTTTAGTCCCACATTGAAAAGAGTAGAAGAATGAGACCACTACCTCTTGTATATATAGACCCCAATACTAATGAATAAGATTGCACATTTCTCTTGATTTGCCCTGTTTCTAATATGGAGCACACAAATAACCACACACAGTAAGGAGTGGAGCACACAAATAACCACACTATAAGGATAAAAGCACCAACAATACAAAGAGTTTTTTACGTGGTTCGACCAGATGTGCCTACGTCCACTGTCCCTCAAGTGGGATATCCACTATCTTCACAAACCAATACAAGTGATGCAGCTAATACAAGCAATACAAGTTTTGTATGGAAGAAACTTGAAAACTATTGTACATCTCACATCTCTCAAGGAATCCGAGAACACCGATCCTTCAAGATCTCCAAGAGGCCATTATCACACTACATCACACAAAGAACCCGAGAACACCAATCACTCAAGAGTTCTAAGGGAAGCCTCCCTCTCACTTGGAGGATGACTTTCTCAAACACATAACCATTAATGCATCATTTCATTTTCCTAGACATCAGCTCTTCAAACTTCCATCCTTTGTATTTTTCAAAGTTGACTAGCCTTTCAATGTTCCTAGTCAACACAATGCACTCCTCATTTATGAGATTTGGGGAGAATCGCAATATGATTGCTGCTAACTGCCAAAATTTGTATCCTATGATCTATTTGTTGAAATGCATGACCCTCATTTTCCACACTAGAAAGGATGGAAAAAGAAAAAGAAAAAGAAAACGTTTAAGACTCTTATTTTGCCAAGAAACATGTAATTTTTTGTTAGGTGAATATTTATTTCCTATGTCTCATCAAATAAATAAATAAATAAATAAATAAATATTTCCTATGTGGAGCGTCCCCAATTTTCTAATAAAAGTTGCAGCATTCTCTTCAGTTCTAAGATTTCCATAGAATAGTAATTTTGTGACATAATCATGCAAACCATAGATTTTAGGCAGTTGATTGACCTTCTCAATTGAAACCATTGTGGGTCTGGAATTAATCAACTCCTCTCCTTGCTCCGCTCTCTCAGTGTCAAACACAAAAGTTTCCTACCCGTTTTATTTTCATGATTTTGTACTTATTTAACGAGTAACAATAGGTTGTAGAATTGAAATAGAAATTAGATTCTAATCAACAATATCATATTTCATATCTGAAACTAATTTTTCTTGAGATCAATTGAAAAATATGACAATGCATTGTCCAAAATTGGACCTTTATCTTCAACAATTTGGATGAATCCACAAAACTGTTCGAATATATTTCTTATTAGAAAATGAAAATTTTATTTTATAAATATTTTTACTTGTGCATTACACGTACTCAAAAATTTTAGTTTGTTTAGTTTGCAACTACTATTTGCCCTAGGGTAAAGTTCACAAGCCCTCTGAACTTTAGGGTAAGTCACACAAAATCCTCTTCACTATCAAAAAGTAGTGGAGACACCACTACATTAATCATAGTCGTTAATTTACATAGTGGGTGGTTAAGAGTCATTTCATATCTAACAGTCACATTGTCCTCATGAATCATGAATTGCACTATTTTTCTAATTTATACTCAAAAAGAAAAATCTCAACCGTCCACTAAACAAATCAATGATTGTTGTTAGATTTGGCGCCCTCTAGTGGGTTCAATATCTATATAAATCTTCCATATCTATATAAATCTAAGTTGTTGTAGAGATGATATGTTGGGATAACTATCAAGTGATTAATATTGATATGGTCAAAGATCTTATGATAATTTATTCTTATCAATTGAGATTTGGCCATCAACCAATTGATCCTATCTCATAGTTGAAGCTCTCCTATAAATAGCGATGGAGACTTCATCTTTGTAAAACCACTTTAGATACTCAAAATTGGTGACATGATTAAAGGAATTGATCGGAGGTTAGTGGTTGGGTCGTGAATAGTGTGGAGTATCTCGCTAGTCGTAGTTCCCTCCACCGTCGAGATCGAGACAATCATCACTAGCTACTGATCGAGCACCGATCCGAGGTATGATTCTCCTCTTATTTTTAATATGTTATTAGAGCATGAGGTATCTTCTTTTGTTCATTAGTTGTGATGAGTTTTCTAAATTAATCATGATCGAGACAATCATCACTAGCTACAGATCGAGCACCGATCCGAGGTATGATTCTCCTCTTATCTTTTAAGATGTTATCGAGCATGAGGTATGTTCTTTTGTTCTGTTAGTTGCGATGAGTTTTCTAAATTAATCATGATCTGAAAATATGCTTATCTTCATTATTTAGATCTTATTAACCTTCATGTTTGATAAATGGTGTCGTTGCCCATTGAGGTTTTTTTTTCCTGTCATAACTATGTATCTTGGAAGTATCATCATTATTTTTTGGTTAATTAGCGCTCGGATAATTAGTTTTGGCATGATATGGTTCTGATTGGATATATTTGTTCCATGAATTCTTTGAGAGATCTATCATCATTTACATTTACTTTTTTGGTAAATGAGAGTTTCATTAACCTATGAACGTTATGTACAATAAAAAACTGGGCATACCCAGCTATACAACAAACTCTATGAAAGAATCAAGCAAGACACTCAACTCACAAAACCAAAAATAAACAGCTACAGGTTGATAATAAAAAACTGGATATGTGGAGGAGCATTACTATGTAACACTCTAGCTATAATATCAACTTTAATCCTCTTTACAACGACATTAACCCTGCTAACACAAAACTGAAATATCCTAGCACTTCGTTCTCTCCAAATATGATACAAAGCAGCAGCAAAGGCAACACATAAGATCTTCTTTTTAATAGCTCTACCATTTGCATGAGAAATAAACCAAGCAATCTCACCAAGCAATGGCAAAGGATCCCTCTCAATGCAAAGCCAACATAGAATTTTCTTCCAAACTATCGCAGAGAAGGGGCATTGAAAAAAGAGATGAGCCAAATCCTCATGACCTTGATTACACAAGATGCACTTGCTCTCATGAATTATGTTGAGATGCATAAGTCTGCTCTGAGTTAGAAGCCTACCCCAAAAAACAATCCACATAATAAAAGTGTGTTTAGGCACATCTAACCCTCTCCAGATAATATCAGACCATGACATAGAGGGGATTTCTCTATATAGTAGGTGGTGGAGAGCCTTAGCCATAGAGAACTTACCTGCAATCTCCCATTCACCAAATTTAACAATCATAGCCTCAATGGATCCACACTTCACTATCAACCAATCTCTAATGCTCAGGATCTTTCTCCAGAATCATGAATCCACAACTATTACTTGAACCTCCCATTCTGAAAGATTCTTCAAATAGAATTCATGCAACCATTTTATCCATAGTACATCCTGCTTCATATGAATTGACCACAGGAGCTTTACCATGGCAATTTTATTCCAATCTTCTACTTGAATTAACCCAAGACCACCAACCTCCTTAGGCATACAAACATGATTCCAAAAGACTAAATACATCTTATGAGTCTCCTCTCTAGAGCCCCAGATAAAATTGCAACAAATCTTATCAATTAATTGAACTGTTCTTTTGGAAGCAAGTAAACTCCTATCCAATACACATGAAGACTAAATAAAACTGACTTAATGAGCTCCAAACTTCCAGCATAAGAGAGTTTATAAGACTCCCATGCTTTGACTTTGGACTGAATCTTCCCCACAAGTTCTTGACAATGTATATGAGAAACTCTAGTTGAGGACAAGGGTACACCCAGGTACTTAACTGGCAATACACCTTCCACATAACCAAGCAACATAACCAGGAAAACTCTAACTTCAGTCATAACACCATCTAAGAACAAGTTACGCTTTGAAGGATTGACAATAAGGCCCGATGCAATAGAGATTTCATCAATCTTTTTTTCAAAGCAAGAAGTGAGTGCTCATTATCTCTTGAAAATCGCATGAGACACGGGGGAGACAACGGGGACCCTACCATTGAAGGTGTTTTGTGTGTATTTTGTGAAGGACAATGACCATCTGCTGGGAACCGACCCCAGGTCGTGAATGTATGTGTTCAGGATACCTCGCAAAGGGTATGGCTGGAGCCTGGTGGGAAAAAGTTTGCGTCAGATGGTGCGGTTTTCGAGCTCGAGCCATACTACACATTAAATTCACCTTTGGAGTCTCGCCCGACATCGGGAGGTATGAGGCAGAGGAGGAGAATGGTGATAGCTCAAGGGGTCAATCCCAATTTCTCCCTTACCTGAGGGAGCAGGAGGATGAAGACAAAGGGGAGGAGGAGGGGACAAGGGGTGCTAGGCCTACAGCTCGTGGGGAGTTGCCTCACGTAAGGAGGGAGAAGAAGTTAGAAGTGCCTAGAAGCACGAGAGAGGTGCCTACAAGGCTGAGAGATGCCTATAGTGCCGCTCCGCCCCTCATTCCGCCTTGCTCCAACTCTTGAGAAACCTACACCATCCTCCACTTAAGGTGATATCATTCCTTCTATCAAGCCCTCGCCTTACAGCACCAGAAGGAGGACTACTCGCAGAATGCGTAATCCTCCCACGCATATGGTTGGATCTTGCTCAATTTATTTTCTATTCTAACATATCCCTTCACATGGAGCATTCATTGCATCATTAGATTACGTTACTATACCTAACAACCAGGTGTCGCTAAGAAGGACCCAAAGTGGAAGGCGACCATGCACGAGGAGCCGGGGCTCGAGAAGAACCACACATGGGAGTTGGTGACACCGCCAAAGGAAAAGAGCAAGGATGCAAATGAGTGTTTACCGTGGAAGCGTAATCCATAGGACAAGTTGAACGCTACAAGGCACGACCGTGGCAAAAAGGTACACCGGATATACATGGCATTGACTACGATGAGACTTTTACACCAAGCTTAAGATGAGCACCGCTCGATAATCGATCTCTCGCAACAAATAGTGGATGGAAACTACACCAACTAGGCGTGAAGAATGCGCTTCTTCATGGGGATCTAGTGGAGGAGGTGTATATGGAGATACCATCGATTTGGTACGTGACGCATATGGGTAAAGTCCGCAGTTGAAGAAATCTCAGATGGCTAAAGCCTTCTCCGGCATGGTTCGACAGTTTAGGAGGGCTATGATTGGTATGGGATACAAGCAGATCAATGCCGATCATACTGTGTTCTTTCGAAGAAGTGAGGGCCACATCACTATGCTTGTAGTGTATGTAGATGACATGATCATCACAGGGGAAGATGAGAAAGAGATTGCCCACTCAAGGTGAGATTGAACAAAGAATTTGAAGTGAAAGATCCGGGTCGACCGATACTTTCTTGGAATAGAGATAGCTCATGGAGCGGAGGGAATTGTTCTCCTAGAGGAAGTATGCATTGGATCTTCGCAGAGACAGGAATGTTGGGGTGCAAACCCGCTATCTAATCGATCGATTAGAGGTTCGCCGATTGTCGGCGCGTAAGAACCGCTTGATCGTGAGAGATATCGAGGTTGGTTGGTAGGTTGATCTATCCGAGTCACACACGCCCGCACATTTCATTTGCGGTGAGCATGGTGAGCCGCTACATGCATGATCCGAGGAAGGGTCATATGAGATATCGATCCCTCGGCATTCGGAAGGGTGCCCCGCAAAGGGCTGATATTTAGGAGGAGTGACCATGTAAACATTGAGGGCTACCGTGACTCGATTGGGCTAGTCAGGAGATGATAGGAGGTCTACCTCGTGGTACCGCATATTCAGGAGGCAACTTAGTCTCCTCGAAAAGTAAGAAGCAACCGGTGACAAGATCAACAACTGGAAGCAGAATGGCCGGGGCAATGGAGTTGATGTGGTGAAAAACATGCCGGGTGGAGCGCTAGATCAAGGGGCCAAGATTAGGTTGTGGTGCGATAACAAGTCAGCTATTAGCATTGCTAACAACCCAAGATGAGATGACGTAACCAAGCACATCGAGATTGATGTGTTCTTCATCAAAGAGAAGTCAACAAATACATCGGAGTTAGGCCATGTTCCAACTAAGGATCAGTCACAGACGCTTGACTAAAGGACTTAGCTCAAGAGACCTAGCTAGAGGGTGTGACAAGATGGGCTTAATAGATATCTTTCGCCCATCTTGAGGAGGAGTGTTGAGAGTTATTTTGTTTAGTCCCACATTGAAAAGAGTATGAGACCACTACCTCTTATATATAGACCCCAATACTAATGAATAAGATTGCACATTTCTCTTGATTTGCCCTGTAATATGGAGCACACAAATAACCACACACGAAGGAGTGGAGCACACAAATAACCACACTATAAGGATAAAAGCACCAACAATACAAAGAGTTTTTACGTTTGGTTCAATGTGCCTGCGTCCCACTGGGCTCCTGTGGGATATCCACTATCTTCACAAACCAATACAAGTGATGCAGCTAATACAAGCAATACAAGTTTTGTATGGAAGAAACTTGAAAACTATTGCACATCTCGCATCTCTCAAGGAATCCGAGAACACCGATCCTTCAAGATCTCCAAGAGGCCATTATCACACTACATCACACAAAGAACCCGAGAACACCAATCACTCAAGAGTTCTAAGGGAAGCCTCCCTCTCACTTGGAGGATGACTTTCTCAAACACATAACCATTAATGCATCATTTCATTTTCCTACACATGAGCTCTTCAAACTTCCATCCTTTGCATTTTTCAAAGTTGACTAGCCTTTCAATGTTCCTAGTCAACACAATGCACTCCTCATTTATGAGATTTGGGGAGAATCGCAATATGATTGCTGCTAACTGCCAAAATTTGTATCCTATGATCTATTTGTTGAAATGCATGACCCTCATTTTCCACACTAGAAAGGATGGAAAAAAGAAAAAAGAAAAAAAGAAAACGTTTAAGACTCTTATTTTGCCAAGAAACATGTATTTTTTTGTTAGGTGAATATTTATTTCCTATGTCTCATCAAATAAATAAATAAATAAATAAATAAATAAATAAATAAATAAATATTTCCTATGTGGAGCGTCCCCAAATTTCTAATAAAAGTTGCAGCATTCTCTTCAGTTCTAAGATTTCCATAGAATAGTAATTTTGTGACATAATCATGCAAACCATAGATTTTAGGCAGTTGATTGACCTTCTCAATTGAAACCATTGTGGGTCTGGAATTAATCAACTCCTCTCCTTGCTCCGCTCTCTCAGTGTCAAACACAAAAGTTTCCTACCCGTTTTATTTTCATGATTTTGTACTTATTTAACGAGTAACAATAGGTTGTAGAATTGAAATAGAAATTAGATTCTAATCAACAATATCATATTTCATATCTGAAACTAATTTTTCTTGAGATCAATTGAAAAATATGACAATGCATTGTCCAAAATTGGACCTTTATCTTCAACAATTTGGATGAATCCACAAAACTGTTCGAATATATTTCTTATTAGAAAATGAAAATTTTATTTTATAAATATTTTTACTTGTGCATTACACGTACTCAAAAAATTTAGTTTGTTTAGTTTGCAACTACTATTTGCCCCTAGGGTAAAGTTCACAAGCCCTCTGAACTTTAGGGTAAGTCACACAAAATCCTCTTCACTATCAAAAAGTAGTGGAGACACCACTACATTAATCATAGTCGTTAATTTACATAGTGGGTGGTTAAGAGTCATTTCATATCTAACAGTCACATTGTCCTCATGAATCATGAATTGCACTATTTTTCTAATTTATACTCAAAAAGAAAAATCTCAACCGTCCACTAAACAAATCAATGATTGTTGTTAGATTTGGCGCTCTTTAGTGGGTTCAATATCTATATAAATCTTCCATATCTATATAAATCTAAGTTGTTGTAGAGATGATATGTCGGGATAACTATCAAGTGATTAATATTGATATGGTCAAAGATCTTATGATAATTTATTCTTATCAATTGAGATTTGGCCATCAACCAATTGATCCTATCTCATAGTTGAAGCTCTCCTATAAATAGCGATGGAGGCTTCATCTTTGTAAAACCACTTTAGATACTCAAAATTGGTGACATGATTAAAGGAATTGATCGGAGGTTAGTGGTTGGGTCGTGAATAGTGTGGAGTATCTCGCTAGTCGTAGTTCCCTCCACCGTCGAGATCCGAGACAATCATCACTAGCTACAGGTCGGAGCACCGATCCGAGGTATGATTCTCCTCTTATTTTTTAATATGTTATTAGAGCATGAGGTATCTTCTTTTGTTCTGTTAGTTGTGATGAGTTTTCTAAATTAATCATGATCCGAGACAATCATCACTAGCTACAGATCAGAGCACCGATCCGAGGTATGATTCTCCTCTTATCTTTTAAGATGTTATCAGAGCATGAGGTATGTTCTTTTGTTCTGTTAGTTGTGATGAGTTTTCTAAATTAATCATGATCTGAAAATATGCTTATGTTCATTATTTAGATCTTATTAACCTTCATGTTTGATAAATGGTGTCGTTGCCCATTGAGGTTTTTTTTTCCTGTCATAACTATGTATCTTGGAAGTATCATCATTATTTTTTTGGTTAATCAGCGCTCGGATAATTAGTTTTTGGCATGATATGGTTCTGATTGGATATATTTGTTCCATGAATTCTTTGAGAGATCTATCATCATTTACATTTACTTTTTTTTTGGTAAATGAGAGTTTCATTAACCTATGAACGTTATGTACAATAAAAAACCGGGCATACCCAGCTATACAACAAACTCTATGAAAGAATCAAGCAAGACATCAACTCACAAAACCAAAAATAAACAGCTACAGGTTGATAATAAAAAACTGGATATGTGGAGGAGCATTACTATGTAACACTCTAGCTATGATATCAACTTTAATCCTCTTTACAACGACATTAACCCTGCTAACACAAAACTGAAATCTCCTAGCATTTCGTTCTCTCCAAATATGATACAAAGCAGCAGCAAAGGCAACACATAAGATCTTCTTTTTAATAGCTCTACCATTTGCATGAGAAATAAACCAAGCAATCTTACCAAGCAATGGCAAAGGATCCCTCTCAATGCAAAGCCAACATAGAATTTTCTTCCAAACTATCGCAGAGAAGGGGCATTGAAAAAAGAGATGAGCCAAATCCTCATGACCTTGATTACACAAGATGCACTTGCTCTCATGAATTATGTTGAGATGCATAAGTCTGCTCCGAGTTAGAAGCCTACCCCAAAAAACAATCCACATAATAAAAGTGTGTTTAGGCACATCTAACCCTCTCCAGATAATATCAGACCATGACATAGAGGGATTTCTATATAGTAGGTGGTGGAGAGCCTTAGCCATAGAGAACTTACCTTCAATCTCCCATTCACCAAATTTAACAATCATAGCCTCAATGGATCCACACTTCACTATCAACCAATCTCTAATGCTCAGGATCTTTCTCCAAAATAATGAATCCACAACTATTACTTGAACCTCCCATTCTGAAAGATTCTTCAAATAGAATTCATGCAACCATTTTATCCATAGTACATCCTGCTTCATATGAATTGACCACAGGAGCTTTACCATGGCAATTTTATTCCAATCTTCTACTTGAATTAACCCAAGACCACCAACCTCCTTAGGCATACAAACATGATTCCAAAGACTAAATACATCTTATGAGTCCCTCTCTAGAGCC
Source organism: Asparagus setaceus (assembly GCA_012295165.1). Classification (NCBI taxonomy): domain Eukaryota; kingdom Viridiplantae; phylum Streptophyta; class Magnoliopsida; order Asparagales; family Asparagaceae; genus Asparagus; species Asparagus setaceus. The sequence continues at coordinate 46,631,024 of CM022705.1, read as the reverse complement.
CCAGATAAAATTGCAACAAATCTTATCAATTAATTGAACTGTTCTTTTGGAAGCAAGTAAACTCCTATCAATACACATGAAGACTAAATAAAACTGACTTAATGAGCTCCAAACTTCCAGCATAAGAGAGTTTATAAGACTCCCATGCTTTGACTTTGGACTGAATCTTCCCCACAAGTTCTTGACAATGTATATGAGAAACTCTAGTTGAGGACAAGGGTACACCCAGGTACTTAACTGGCAATACACCTTCCACATAACCAAGCAACATAACCAGGAAAACTCTAACTTCAGTCATAACACCATCTAAGAACAAGTTACGCTTTGAAGGATTGACAATAAGGCCCGATGCAATAGAGATTTCATCAATCTTTTTTTTCAAAGCAAGAAGTGAGTGCTCATTATCTCTTGAAAATAAGAGGAGATCATCTGCACAGACTAAATGAGAAATCTTATTTTTGCACATTTAGGGTGAAAAGAGAACCTCCTATCATCCTCCAAGCCCTTAAGACTCCTTGTAAGATATTCCATGCATAACACAAAAAGATAAGGCGATAAAGGATCCCCATGTCTGAGCCCTCTCTTGCCCTTAAAATAGCCATGCATCATTCCATTGAGAAGGATAGAATACATTGGAGAACCCACGCACTCCATAATCCAATCAACAAACTGATTTGAAAATTTCAAGCATATAAGAATTCTCCTCAAAAACCTCCAATCAACTGAATCAGAAGCCTTCTTGATATCAACTTTGATCATCCCTCTAGGAGACAATCTTTTCCTCCCATAATGCTTAACTAACTCATGACTTAACAAAATATTACTTACAATAGACCTACCTTTCACAAAAGCTACTTGATTATCACTAATCAAGTCGTTCATGAGAGGTTGGAGTCTCAGAGTAAGGACTTTAGAAATGATTTTATATACAGTATTACAGCAAGAGATAGGTCTAAAGTCACCGACCCTAGTAGGGTTGCTAATTTTAGGGACTAGAGTTATAGTAGTTGCATTCATACCTCCTTTAAGCTTCCCAGTGAAGAAAAACTCCTGAACACTCATCCCCAACCACAGGCCAAGCAGCTTTATAAAAGCCACAAGCGAAGCTATCAAGCCCAGATGCTTTACCAGAAGGGATGGATTTGAAAGCAGCCACAATCTCATCTATAGAGATAGGACAAGATAAAGCATTCTTCTGAGAAGTAGATAAAATATTCCCTCTAGCCATCACATTAGGATCAATTTCCGATACCCACTAGAGTTCAGTCCCCTACAAATTTAGATAGAACCCTAGAATTTCTTTGATAATCAAGTCTTGATCAATAATTTTCAAGCCAGCATCATTATACACACAAAGAACTTTAGTGTGGTGTCTCTTTTGTCTAAGATAAGAGTGGAAGAAATTGGAGTTAGTATCACCCTTGTTCAGCCACATAAGCCTTAATTTTTGCTTATAAAAATTCATTTCAAACCGAACAAGCTGCAAATACTGATTCAGACTATCTTTTTCTCTTTGAATAAGCTCAACATTAGAAGGGAAAGACTTTAATGACTTTTGAACCTCCTCCAACTGTGCTTTACTTCTAATTACTTTCTAACTAATATAGGCAAAATGCAGATTATTTAACACCCTCAGTCCAGTTTTGACTTTTTTCTGCTTCCTCAGTAAATTAAGCATAGCAGACCAAGAATAATCCTCCTCCCAACACCGTTGAACAATAGGAAGAAACTGACTATGGGAGGACCACATATCAAAGAAGCGAAAAGACTTATTACCTCTTCAAGCAACCTTCATGACTGAAATTACACCAGGAGAGTGATCTGAAATTGTTGCAGGCAAGAAGTCAACAATACAATCTTCAAATTTTTGAAATTGAAGCCAAACATCATCTATGAAGATCTTGTCAATCCTTGACCAAACTCTACTAGAGGCATGCTGCTTGTTAGTCCAAGTGAACCAATACCCAACACTCCTCGTATGAGTAAGATCACAATACTCCAAACATTCAACCAATCCCCTAACTTCAGAATCAGTGACAACATGATCAGAGAGTTTCTCATCTTGACTCACAACATTGTTGAAATCACCCATAAGGATCCAAGGCAAAGTAATAGCGCTCCTCAATGCTTTCAGACTTGCCCACAAACAAAGCCTCTGAGAGAGAGAGAGAGAGAGTTAGAAGCATATATAAAGGAAGCATGAAAGTGGAAAATGCTATTAACATCAACTACCTCACAATAAATCACTTGGTCAGATTGGTAGAGGGTATTAACAGAAACCATAGTGGAGTTCCAAATAACCCACATCCTGCCATTAGCAGCATCATGATAATTGTGACACTAACCCATATTTCTGAAACTTTTCTCCATAATACTGCTAGCGTTTGCCTCCCTAACTCAAGTCTCCAACAAAACAAACACACAAAAATTATTTTTATGTACAAATTGGCTTACTAATTTCTGCTTGAGGGGCTGATTAAGACCCCTAACATTCCAGAATCCCACCTCCATGATGGACCAGTCTCGGGCTTACATTCCTTAATGGAGTACTCCCCACATTTTCAAACATTTGTATACTTCTAAAATCATTCAGAGAAGAGAAAGAATGAGCATGTACTACCTCCTCCCTACGACCACCTCCACCTCTACTAGAATCACTAACAGCCTAAGTTCTTCTACCTACACTTTGAAAACCATCATGAGCTTGGAGAGGAATAGGAGGAGCTCTATCATCATCACCTTGAGCAGTATTAGTGGTCTGCTCTGCAGCAGATTGCATATCAATATGCACATTGGTCTGCATTCCACTATGCACCTTTGATTGTTCCCCATCTCCCTGCACATTTGTGTACACAAAGGTCTGTACCCTTTCCTGAACATTAGCATGCACATCAGTCTTCCTCTTAGGTACCCACTGTTGAGTAACCTTAGTATCATTCTCACGAGTAAGACCAAGGCATGATGTAAAAGTCCTTGTGACCGAGTCTTTATTGACTCGTCCAAGACATCCAAAGACCTTGGTATCAATTCTCCCGAGTAAGCCCAAGGCACAAACAAACCCCTTGCGACTCGATCTTCACCAACTCATCCAAGGCACTCAAAGACCTTGGTATCATTCTCACAAGTAAGACCACGGTACAATGCAAAACCTCTATGACTCGGTCCTCACAGACTCGTCCAAGGTACTCCAAAGATCTTGGTATTGGTTTTCAGAGAGTAAACCCAAGTCATGATGAAAATCCCTATGACTCACTCCTTACCGACTCATCCAAGGTATCCCAAAGACCTTAAGTATAAAATGCTAAGGCATCGCTCGGTCCCTACTGATTCATTCAAAATAGAAATACTTACGATATTTTGGAATAAAAGCACACAATGAGAAACAACTCAGAACAAAGTGCAAAAGATTTGAGTTAGACAAAATTAAGTCTTTCATTAATTCACAAGAATCTTACAAGACTTTTTACATGACTCGAAAAAAAAGAGAGAAACATATACAAGCTCTTCAGGGAGCCAGAGTGAAACTCAGGGCAAAAGTTAGAGCAGGAGCCGGAGTAGTACCCGGGGTAGGAGTTAGAGTAGGAACGGAACATGAACCTAGAGGGTCAGCGGTAGGGCTCCTGATCAGCTGGATGAAGAGGATGAACTAGCTTCGTCACCAAAGCCTTCAGCCACATCTTCATTAGACCCACCGGCTGCCTCCTCGTCTTCCTCCACTAGTCTCAATCCTTCTCCTACCATCTTGCTTCCCTTGAGGACATCAAGACAGATGCTCACCCAAGAAGGATACTTGAACCGGTCGGAGTTAATCTTGAGCTCGTAGGGAAGCTGCTGCATCAGATAGTTGAACCCCTCCTTGCAAGGAAGAGCGACCTCCATTTTTTTGAGAGCATCATTATGATACGCCTCGACTACTTCAATTCGGTAGGGTCCGACTCCAAGAAGGCCACTTGGTCCTATAGCGTCTGGACCTGAGCAAGGAGGGAGTTGCATTATTGCTTGGCCTCTTGAGCAACCCGGGCAGCCTCTTATCGGAGATTCTCCTAAAGAGCCACCTCCTCCTTCAGCATTGCCCTTAGCCCCTCTGAATCGAGATGAGCCACTCGAGCTTGCTCATAAGCATGCTCCCTCTCCCTCTTCTCGGCCTTGACTTCCGACTCGACGTATTTAATCCTCTCATTGGTAAGGCCCAAATCGTAACGGGAGTGGTTGAGGTCCTCCTGAAGACCCTTTATCTCCTTATGGGCCTCATCAAAGTGTGTCGCTTGCTGCCGGGAAGCTTCAATAAGGCCTTGATCTTCTAATCCGGGCGAGTCAATTTGCATTCTACCTCGACTCGACCCCTCTTGAGCTCATCTAGCTCACTCCCCTTGGTAGCGGCTAGCAGCTTGGCTACCTCCTAAGCCTCCCTATGAACCATCACCTCCCCTCCAGAGCTTGAAGAAGAGGTCCCGAGATTGCTCATATTGATTGAATAACTCAGTCTCTATGAGTACCCCTCTGATAAGATAGCTCCGAAGAGCTTGATTAAGGTCGGTGTCGGGTAGCCTGCTCAACAAAGTCTGATCCTTAGGGAGGAGGAACTGCTTGGCTGCCTTGGCCTGTCGGACCTGAATTCTAGGACCAACCCTCTTGAGTCTAGCCGACAACCCAGGACAAAAACGTTCTTGTCTAACGACTCCCTATCATGGCAAGGGTGTCTTTGTCACCCCTATCATAGTTTCCCTCATCTTATCCCACTCATGAGGGGCAAGCTTGCCAATACTATGAAGGAAGGGCCATTCATACTATCTCTCTTGTGGAGCATCCTGAGAAGCGGACCCCTCCGCTACAGCCAATTCCGCCTCCGCAACCAGTTCCTCCTCCATGGCAGTCGGCTCTTCTCTAGTGGCCAATTCCTCTATAGCCGGCTCCTTCCTAGCTCTCATGGCAGGCCCGAGGCCCGCTCTCAGCTCAGCCTGTGCACCATCACTAGCCTCTTTCCTAGTCAAGGCCTCAACTTCTAGTCAGGAGCCTTTGTGGTCGAGACTCCACTCGTGTGCCCGGGTGCAGCCTGGTCAACCTCCTCATCTAGAGTGAAGAGGTGCTCCGTACCTCCTTTAGCTCGACGATGACCTTTTGATACCATGTTCTTTCTCTAATGCTCAGGATCTTTCTCCAGAATCATGAATCCACAACTATTACTTGAACCTCCCATTCTGAAAGATTCTTCAAATAGAATTCATGCAACCATTTTATCCATAGTACATCCTGCTTCATATGAATTGACCACAGGAGCTTTACCATGGCAATTTTATTCCAATCTTCTACTTGAATTAACCCAAGACCACCAACCTCCTTAGGCATACAAACATGATTCCAAAAGACTAAATACATCTTATGAGTCCCCTCTCTAGAGCCCCAGATAAAATTGCAACAAATCTTATCAATTAATTGAACTGTTCTTTTGGAAGCAAGTAAACTCCTATCCAATACACATGAAGACTAAATAAAACTGACTTAATGAGCTCCAAACTTCTAGCATAAGAGAGTTTATAAGACTCCCATGCTTTAACTTTGGACTGAATCTTCCCCACAAGTTCTTGACAATGTATATGAGAAACTCTAGTTGAGGACAAGGGTACACCCAGGTACTTAACTGGCAATACACCTTCCACATAACCAAGCAACATAACCAGGAAAACTCTAACTTCAGTCGTAACACCAGCTAAGAACAAGTTACTCTTTGAAGGATTGACAATAAGGCCAGATGCAATAGAGATTTCATCAATCTTTTTTTTCAAAGCAAGAAGTGAGTGCTCATTATCTCTTAAAAATAAGAGGAGATCATCTCATGCACTAAATGAGAAATCTTATTTTTGCACATTTAGGGTGAAAAGAGAACCTCCTATCATCCTCCAAGCCCTTAAGACTCCTTGTAAGATATTCCATGCATAACACAAAAGATAAGGCGATAAAGGATCCCCATGTTCTCTTGCCCTTAAAATAGCCATGCATCATTCCATTGAGAAGGATAGAATACATTGGAGAACCCACGACTCCATAATCCAATCAACAAACTGATTTGAAAATTTCAAGCATATAAGAATTCTCCTCAAAACCTCCAATCAACTGAATCAGAAGCCTTCTTGATATCAACTTTGATCATCCCTCTAGGAGACAATCTTTTCCTCCCATAATGCTTAACTAACTCATGACTTAACAAAATATTACTTACAATAGACCTACCTTTCACAAAAGCTACTTGATTATCACTAATCAAGTCATTCATGAGAGGTTGGAGTCTCAGAGTAAGGACTTTAGAAATGATTTTATATACAGTATTACAGCAAGAGATAGGTCTAAAGTCACCGACCCTAGTAGGGTTGCTAATTTTAGGGACTAGAGTTATAGTAGTTGCATTCATACCTCATTTAAGCTTCCCAGTGAAGAAAAACTCCTGAACACTCATCCCCAACCACAGGCCAAGCAGCTTTATAAAATCCACAAGCGAAGCTATCAAGCCCAGATGCTTTACCAGAAGGGATGGATTTGAAAGCAGCCACAATCTCATCTACAGAGATAGGACAAGATAAAGCATTCTTCTGAGAAGTAGATAAAATATTCCCTCTAGCCATCACATTAGGATCAATTTCCGATACCCACTAGAGTTCAGTCCCCTACAAATTTAGATAGAACCCTAGAATTTCTTTGATAATCAAGTCTTGATCAATAATTTTCAAGCCAACATCATTATACACACAAAGAACTTTAGTGTGGTGTCTCTTTTGTCTAAGATAAGAGTGGAAGAAATTGGAATTAGTATCACCCTTGTTCAGCCACATAAGCCTTGATTTTTGCTTATAAAAACTCATTTCAAACTGAACAAGCTGCAAATACTGATTCAGACTATCTTTTTCTCTTTGAATAAGCTCAACATTAGAAGGGAAAGACTGTAATGACTTTTGAACCTCCTCCAACTGTGCTTTACTTCTAATTACTTTCTAACTAATATAGGCAAAATGCAGATTATTTAACACCCTCAGTTCAGTTTTGACTTTTTTCTGTTTCCTCAGTAAATTAAGCATAGCAGACCAAGAATAATCCTCCTCCCAACACCCTTGAACAATAGGAAGAAACTGACTATGGGAGGACCACATATCAAAGAAGCGAAAAGACTTATTACCTCTTCAAGAAACCTTCATGACTGAAATTACACCAGGAGAGTGATCTGAAATTGTTGCAGGCAAGAAGTCAACAATACAATCTTCAAATTTTTGAAGCCAAACATCATCTATGAAGATCTTGTCAATCCTTGACCAAACTCTACTAGAGGCATGCTGCTTGTTAGTCCAAGTGAACCAATACCCAACACTCCTCATATGAGTAAGATCACAATACTCCAAACATTCAACCAATCCCCTAACTTCAGAATCAGTGACAACATGATCAGAGAGTTTCTCATCTTGACTCACAACATTGTTGAAATCACCCATAAGGATCCAAGGCAAAGTAATAGCGCTCCTCAATGCTTTCAGACTTGCCCACAAACAAAGCCTCTGAGAGAGAGAGAGAGAGAGAGAGAGAGAGAGAGAGAGAGTTAGAAGCATATATAAAGGAAGCATGAAAGTGGAAAATGCTATTAACATCAACTACCTCACAATGAATCACTTGGTCAGATTGGTAGAGGGTATTAACAGAAACCATAGTGGAGTTCCAAATAACCCATATCCTGCCATTAGCAGCATCATGATAATTGTGACACTAACCCATATTTCTAAAACTTTTCTCCATAATACTGCTAGCTTTTGCCTCCCTAACTCAAGTCTCCTACAAAACAAACACACAAAAAATATTTTTATGTACAAATTGGCTTACTAATTTCTGCTTGAGGGGCTGATTAAGACCCCTAACATTCCAGAATCCCACCTCCATGATGGACCAGTCTCGGGCTTACATTCCTTAATGGAGTACTCCCCACATTTTCAACCCTTTGTATACTTCTAAAATCATTCAGAGAAGAGAAAGAATGAGCATGTACTACCTCCTCCCTACGACCACCTCCACCTCTACTAGAATTACTAACAGCCTAAGTTCTTCTACCTACACTTTGAAAACCATCATGAGCTTGGAGAGGAATAGGAGGAGCCCTATCATCATCACCTTGCGCAGTATTAGTGGTCTGCTCTGCAGCAGATTGCATATCAATATGCACATTGGTCTGCATTCCACTATGCACCTTTGATTGTTCCCCATCTCCCTGCACATTTGTGTACACAAAGGTCTGTACCCTTTCCTGAACATTAGCATGCACATCAGTCTTCCTCTTAGGTACCCACTGTTGAGTAACCTTAGTATCATTCTCACGTAAGACCAAGGCATGATGTAAAGTCCTTGTGACCGAAGTCTTTATTGACTCGCCCAAGACATCCAAAACCTTGGTATCAATTCTCCAGTAAGCCCAAGGCACAAACAAAACCCTTTACTCGATCTTCACCAACTCATCCAAGGCACTCAAAGACCTTGGTATCATTCTCACAAGTAAGACCACGGTACAATGCAAAACCTCTATGACTCGGTCCTCACAGACTCGTCCAAGGTACTCCAAAGATCTTGGTATTGGTTTTCAGAGAGTAAACCCAAGTCATGATGAAAATCCCTATGACTCACTCCTTACCGACTCGTCCAAGGTATCCCAAAGACCTTAAGTATAAAATGCTAAGGCATCGCCGGTCCCTATCGATTCATTCAAAATAGAAATACTTACGATATTTTGGAATAAAAGCACACAATAAGAAACAACTCAACAAAGTGCAAAAGATTTGAGTTAGACAAAATTAAGTATTTCATTAATTCACAAGAATCTTACAAGACTTTTACATGACTCAAAAAAGAGAGAAACATATACAAGTTTCAGTGAGCCGAGTGGTGTAGAGGAGCCGGAGTAGTACCCGGAGTTAGAGTAGGAACGGAACATGAACCTAGAGGGTCAGCGGTAGGGGCTCCCCGATCACCGATGAAGAGGATGAACTAGTCACACCAAAGCCTTCACCACATCTTCATTAGACCCACCGCTGCCTCCTCGCCTTCCTCCACTAGTCTCAATCCTTCTCCTACCATCTTGCTTCCCTTGAGGACATTAAGACAGATGCTCACCCAAGAAGGATACTTGAACCGGTCGGAGTTAATCTTGAGCTCGTAGGGAAGCTGCTGCATCAGATAGTTGAACCCCTCCTTGCAAGGAAGAGCGACCTCCATTTTTGAGAGCATCATTATGATACCACTACTTCACCGTAGGGTCCCACTCCAAGAAGGCCACTTGGTCCTATAGCGCCTGGACCTGAGCAAGGAGGGAGTTGCATTATTGCTTGGCCTCTTGAGCAACCCGGCAGCCTCTTATCGAGATTCTCCTAAAGAGCCACCTCCTCCTTCAAGATTGCCCTTAGCCCCTCCGAATCGAGATGAGCCACTCGAGCCCGCTCATAAGCATGCTCCCTCTCCCTCTTCTCGCCTTGACTTCCGACTCGACGTATTTAATCCTCTCATTGGTAAGGCCCAAATCGAACGGGAGTGGTTGAGGTCCTCCCAAGACCCTTTATCTCCTTATGGGCCTCATCAAAGTGTGTCGCTGTCGGGAAGCTTCAATAAGGCCTTGATCTTCTAATCCGGCGAAGTCAATTTGCATTCTACCTCACTCGACCCTCTTGAGCTCATCTAGCTCACTCCCTTGGTAGCGGCCAGCAGCCTTGGCTACCTCCTAAGCCTCCCTATGAACCATCACCTCCCTCCGAGCTTGAAGAAGAGGTCCGTGGATTGCTCATATTGATTGAATAACTCAGTCTCTATGAGTACCCTTCGATAAGATAGTTCAAGAGCTTGATTAAGGTCGGTGTCGGGTAGCCTCGCCAACAAAGTCTCGATCCTTAGGGAGGAGGAACCGCTTGGCGCTTTTGTCATCGGACCAATTCTAGGACCAACCCTCTTGAGTCTAGCCGACAACCCGGGACAAAACGTTCTTGTCTAACGACTCCCTATCACGGCAAGGGTGTCTTTGTCACCCCTATCATAGTTTCCCTCATCTTATCCCACTCATGAGGGGCAAGCTTGCCAATACTATGAAGGAAGGGCCATTCATACTATCTCTCTTGTGGAGCATCCTGAGAAGCGGACCCTCCGCCATGTACCAATTCGCCAAGAACCAGTTCCTCCTCCATGGCAGCCGGCTCTTCTCTAGTGGCCAATTCCTCTATAGCCGGCTCCTTCCTAGCTCTCATGGCAGGCCCGAGGCCTTCTCTCAGCTCGGCCTGTGCACCATCACTAGCTTCTTTCCTAGTCAAGGCCTCAACTTCTAGTCAGGAGCCTTTGTGGTCGAGACTCCACTCGTGTGCCCGGGTGCAGCCTGGTCAACCTCCTCATCTAGAGTGAAGAGGTGCTCCATACCTCATTTAGCTCGACGATGACCTTTTGAGACCATGTTCTTTCTCTTCTTCTTCCCAGACCTCTCGGCTTGAGTTGTGGCCGAACCCGAGCTCATACCCAATCAGGCTACGAGTTTAGCTAGGTTCTGGCATATAACCTGAGCCACCTCCTTTGCAAGCTTGGGATGAAAGTGCTTCCAAGGCCCTGCAGCAGGATCGGCTTGAGGGGCCTCTGTAGGCGCATCCTCAAGGGCCAACAGAGTGGCCCTCGCTAAATCCCCCTCCGTGGAGGGGGTGTGAGAGATGCCGGCAGCTCAGAGCACGACATTGTCAATGAGATTCTCGCTGCAGCAGGACCCCTTGTAGGCTCGGATATTTTCCAGCCCAAGCCTCTCTATCTCTGAGAACTTCACCACCTTCAATCCCTCCTTTTTTTTATAGCTAGCCATGTGAAACAAGCTAAGATTAGGTCAGCACCACCTTGAGGCTAGAACCCTCTAGGGAATTGTCCTGTTCTAAGATGTGAAACTAATTATGGTGGGAACTATAGAAATTGCATGAAACTAAATTTTATTTCTTTCATAATTTGTGAATCATTCTCTTATGCTTAAAATGATCATGTTTAGGATAGTCAACTAAAGAACTAATTGGTAGAAGGAATTCTAGAATTACTATTTAGTTATTATTCTTTTCATAAGTATTAATTTTACTTGGATGATAATTTGATAGGTTATGATTTGCTTGAGTGGTTTGATAGTTTATATTTAATAAATCTAAAGTAGAATGTGATAAAAAGAGAATGGTTCATATTTTATAAGTGAGATTAGCTAGTGGATTCAATTCTATATTCCTCATATCTTTAATTGAATCCTCCATCTTTTACTTTCTTGATTTTCCTCTTTATTCTTGATTTTTATTTATTTGTTTTATTTTCCTTCATTATTCATCATTCTTTCTCCTCTCTCAATCTTGTTTTGTTTTTATTCACACATATTCACAAATAGTCTCTATCTATGCACAACTACTTTTCTTTTATCACTCCTAATTATCGCACACACAACATAAGAACCGATTTTGATTAATTCATACAACACCTTCCTCATGGAATCGATAAATTTTATACTATAAATTGATAGTTGTATACTTGCAATTTTAGGTTATTATTTATTTACCTACCACCCTAAAGAACTCAAGGAAATGTGGTAGACGAGGCCAAAATTGAGGTGGTGATAACCACACCAAGTCATTGTTGGTGATAGATACATGCTCCTTCATCGTGAATCCACGAGTGAAGCTATCAAGCCCAGATGCTTTACCAGAAGGGATGGATTTGAAAGCAGCCACAATCTCATCTACAGAGATAGGACAAGATAAAGCATTCTTCTGAGAAGTAGATAAAATATTCCCTCTAGCCATCACATTAGGATCAATTTCCGATACCCACTAGAGTTCAGTCCCCTACAAATTTAGATAGAACCCTAGAATTTCTTTGATAATCAAGTCTTGATCAATAATTTTCAAGCCAACATCATTATACACACAAAGAACTTTAGTGTGGTGTCTCTTTGTCTAAGATAAGAGTGGAAGAAATTGGAATTAGTATCACCCTTGTTCAGCCACATAAGCCTTGATTTTTGCTTATAAAAACTCATTTCAAACTGAACAAGCTGCAAATACTGATTCAGACTATCTTTTTCTCTTTGAATAAGCTCAACATTAGAAGGGAAAGACTGTAATGACTTTTGAACCTCCTCCAACTGTGCTTTACTTCTAATTACTTTCTAACTAATATAGGCAAAATGCAGATTATTTAACACCCTCAGTTCAGTTTTGACTTTTTTCTGTTTCCTCAGTAAATTAAGCATAGCAGACCAAGAATAATCCTCCTCCCAACACCCTTGAACAATAGGAAGAAACTGACTATGGGAGGACCACATATCAAAGAAGCGAAAAGACTTATTACCTCTTCAAGAAACCTTCATGACTGAAATTACACCAGGAGAGTGATCTGAAATTGTTGCAGGCAAGAAGTCAACAATACAATCTTCAAATTTTTGAAGCCAAACATCATCTATGAAGATCTTGTCAATCCTTGACCAAACTCTACTAGAGGCATGCTGCTTGTTAGTCCAAGTGAACCAATACCCAACACTCCTCATATGAGTAAGATCACAATACTCCAAACATTCAACCAATCCCCTAACTTCAGAATCAGTGACAACATGATCAGAGAGTTTCTCATCTTGACTCACAACATTGTTGAAATCACCCATAAGGATCCAAGGCAAAGTAATAGCGCTCCTCAATGCTTTCAGACTTGCCCACAAACAAAGCCTCTGAGAGAGAGAGAGAGAGAGAGAGAGAGAGAGAGAGAGAGTTAGAAGCATATATAAAGGAAGCATGAAAGTGGAAAATGCTATTAACATCAACTACCTCACAATGAATCACTTGGTCAGATTGGTAGAGGGTATTAACAGAAACCATAGTGGAGTTCCAAATAACCCATATCCTGCCATTAGCAGCATCATGATAATTGTGACACTAACCCATATTTCTAAAACTTTTCTCCATAATACTGCTAGCTTTTGCCTCCCTAACTCAAGTCTCCTACAAAACAAACACACAAAAAATATTTTTATGTACAAATTGGCTTACTAATTTCTGCTTGAGGGGCTGATTAAGACCCCTAACATTCCAGAATCCCACCTCCATGATGGACCAGTCTCGGGCTTACATTCCTTAATGGAGTACTCCCACATTTTCAACCCTTTGTATACTTCTAAAATCATTCAGAGAAGAGAAAGAATGAGCATGTACTACCTCCTCCCTACGACCACCTCCACCTCTACTAGAATTACTAACAGCCTAAGTTCTTCTACCTACACTTTGAAAACCATCATGAGCTTGGAGAGGAATAGGAGGAGCCCTATCATCATCACCTTGAGCAGTATTAGTGGTCTGCTCTGCAGCAGATTGCATATCAATATGCACATTGGTCTGCATTCCACTATGCACCTTTGATTGTTCCCCATCTCCCTGCACATTTGTGTACACAAAGGTCTGTACCCTTTCCTGAACATTAGCATGCACATCAGTCTTCCTCTTAGGTACCCACTGTTGAGTAACCTTAGTATCATTCTCACGTAAGACCAAGGCATGATGTAAAGTCCTTGTGACCGAAGTCTTTATTGACTCGCCCAAGACATCCAAAACCTTGGTATCAATTCTCCAGTAAGCCCAAGGCACAAACAAAACCCTTTACTCGATCTTCACCAACTCATCCAAGGCACTCAAAGACCTTGGTATCATTCTCACAAGTAAGACCACGGTACAATGCAAAACCTCTATGACTCGGTCCTCACAGACTCGCCCAAGGTACTCCAAAGATCTTGGTATTGGTTTTCAGAGAGTAAACCCAAGTCATGATGAAAATCCCTATGACTCACTCCTTACCGACTCATCCAAGGTATCCCAAAGACCTTAAGTATAAAATGCTAAGGCATCGCCGGTCCCTATCGATTCATTCAAAATAGAAATACTTACGATATTTTGGAATAAAAGCACACAATAAGAAACAACTCAGAACAAAGTGCAAAAGATTTGAGTTAGACAAAATTAAGTATTTCATTAATTCACAAGAATCTTACAAGACTTTTTACATGACTCAAAAAAAAAGAGAGAAACATATACAAGTTTCAGTGAGCCGAGTGGTGTAGAGGAGCCGGAGTAGTACCCGGAGTTAGAGTAGGAACGGAACATGAACCTAGAGGGTCAGCGGTAGGGGCTCCCCGATCACCGATGAAGAGGATGAACTAGTCACACCAAAGCCTTCACCACATCTTCATTAGACCCACCGCTGCCTCCTCGCCTTCCTCCACTAGTCTCAATCCTTCTCCTACCATCTTGCTTCCCTTGAGGACATTAAGACAGATGCTCACCCAAGAAGGATACTTGAACCGGTCGGAGTTAATCTTGAGCTCAGGGAAGTCGCTGATCGATAGTTGAACCCCTCCTTGCAAGGAAGAGCGACTTTTTTTGAGAGCATCATTATGATACCGACTTATTCTGGTCCTTCCAAGAAGGCCACTTGGTCCTATAGCGCCTGGACCTGAGCAAGGAGGGAGTTGCATTATTGCTTGGCCTCTTGAGCAACCCGGCAGCCTCTTATCGAGATTCTCCTAAAGAGCCACCTCCTCCTTCAAGATTGCCCTTAGCCCCTCCGAATCGAGATGAGCCACTCGAGCCCGCTCATAAGCATGCTCCCTCTCCCTCTTCTCGCCTTGACTTCCGACTCGACGTATTTAATCCTCTCATTGGTAAGGCCCAAATCAACGGGAGTGGTTGAGGTCCTCCCCAAGACCCTTTATCTCCTTATGGGCCTCATCAAAGTGTGTCGCTGTCGGGAAGCTTCAATAAGGCCTTGATCTTCTAATCGGGCGAAGTCAATTTGCATTCTACCTCACTGACCCCTCTTGAGCTCATCTAGCTCACTCCCTTGGTAGCTGCTAGCAGCCTTGGCTACCTCCTAAGCCTCCCTATGAACCATCACCTCCTCCGAGCTTGAAGAAGAGGTCCGTGGATTGCTCATATTGATTGAATAACTCACTCTATGAGTACCCCTTCGATAAGATAGTTCAAGAGCTTGATTAAGGTCGGTGTCGGGTAGCCTGCCAACAAAGTCCGATCCTTAGGAGGAACCGCTTGGCGCTTTTGTCATCGGACCAATTCTAGGACCAACCCTCTTGAGTCTAGCCGACAACCCGGGACAAAACGTTCTTGTCTAACGCTCCCTATCATGGCAAGGGTGTCTTTGTCACCCCTATCATAGTTTCCCTCATCTTATCCCACTCATGAGGGCAAGCTTGCCAATACTATGAAGGAAGGGCCATTCATACTATCTCTTGTGGAGCATCCCGAAGCGGACCCTCCACATGCCGACTCGCCAAGAACCAGTTCCTCCTCCATGGCAGCCGGCTCTTCTCTAGTGGCCAATTCCTCTATAGCCGGCTCCTTCCTAGCTCTCATGGCAGGCCCGAGGCCTTCTCTCAGCTCGGCCTGTGCACCATCACTAGCTTCTTTCCTAGTCAAGGCCTCAACTTCTAGTCAGGAGCCTTTGTGGTCGAGACTCCACTCGTGTGCCCTGGTGTACTGGTCAACCTCCTCATCTAGAGTGAAGAGGTGCTCCATACCTCATTTAGCTCGACGATGACCTTTGAGACCATGTTCTTTCTCTTCTTCTTCCCAGACCTCTCGGCTTGAGTTGTGGCCGAACTCAAGCCCATACCCAATCAGGCTACGAGTTTAGCCAGGTTCTGGCATATAACCTGAGCCACCTCCTTTGCAAGCTTGGGATGAAAGTGCTTCCGAGGCCCTGCAGCAGGATCGGCTTGAGGGGCCTCTGTAGGCGCATCCTCAAGGGCCAACAGAGTGGCCCTCGCTAAATCCCCTCCGTGGAGGGGTGTGAGAGATGCCTGGCACTGAGCACGACATTGTCAATGAGATTCTCGGCCAGCCAGACCCCTTGTAGGCTCGGATATTTTCCACCCCAAGCCTCTATCTCTGAGAACTTCACCACCTTCAATCCCTCCTTTTTTTATAGCTAGCCATGTGAAACAAGCTAAGATTAGGTCAGCACCACCTTGAGGCTAGAACCCTAGGGAATTGTCCTTTCTAATATGTGAAACTAATTATGGTTGGAACTATAGAAATTGCATGAAACTAAGTTTTATTTCTTTCATAATTTGTGAATCATTCTCTTATGCTTAAAATGATCATGTTTAGGATAGTCAACTAAAGAACTAATTGGTAGAAGGAATTCTAGAATTACTATTTAGTTATTATTCTTTTCATAAGTATTAATTTTACTTGGATGATAATTTGATAGGTTATGCTTTGCTTGAGTGGTTTGATAGTTTATATTTAATAAATCTAAAGTAGAATGTGATAAAAAGAGAATGGTTCATATTTTATAAGTGAGATTAGCTAGTGGATTCAATTCTATATTCCTCATATCTTTAATTGAATCCTCCATCTTTTACTTTCTTGATTTTCCTCTTTATTCTTGATTTTTATTTATTTGTTTTATTTTCCTTCATTATTCATCATTCTTTCTCCTCTCTCAATCTTGTTTTGTTTTTATTCACACATATTCACAAACAGTCTCTATCTATGCACAACTACTTTTCTTTTATCACTCCTAATTATCGCACACACAACATAAGAACCGATTTTGATTAATTCATACAACACCTTCCTCACGGAATCGATAAATTTTTATACTATAAATTGATAGTTGTATACTTGCAATTTTAGGTTATTATTTATTTACCTACCACCCTAAAGACCCGCTGAAGGAACAGGTGCAATGGTAGACGGAGGCCAAAATTGAGGTGGTGATAATACACCGACACTAAGTCATTGCTGTGGTGATAGACGACATGCTCCTTCATCGTAACTGACAGAGTGAAGGCTCTAGGGATGTTAAACTCCTTCGCATGCTGCTCAAGATGGGTTTAGAGCACAGTTGATTTATACTTTCAGAGCAGAGCGATTCTGGCCGCATTGCGAGCAGTGGAGGCTTGAGTGCTGGAATCCATCAGAACAGTCAAGGAAGATGGTCGGAGAAGACGATCAGAAGTAACAGAAATTTCAAGCAAAAACGGCCAAAGTTCTCGTCGACAGAACTAAAAAAATTCTAGGGTTTGTAAAGTGAGAGAATGTGTTGAAGGGGGTAGATATATATAGACATTGGCAGATGACACATGGTGCAATCTAAACGGTTGACTCAGCTCCCTAAAAAGCCGCTAACGGTTTTCAAGACTGAAGTGACTCATTGTCAATCAAGGCATCTGCTCAATAATCGAAGTGCCATATCTTCAAAACTACCGCGTACGATCTGTGCTGATATCAAAATGTCACATCACAGCTATCTTTTAAAAAAATGTGGTTTAGATCTCAAGGTGGTGAAAAGATAGAATGGTTAAGTTTCTCTCAAACTCGGCTTCCCGAGTCCGAGTGAAAGGAGCCAGTGTTGTATCTTGATAATTACTAAGTCTAATGAACTCTTGAGAGTCGGCCACGTGTCATAATTAACTGGCTGAGTCCTACAAATATGAAAGCCTGATCCAGATGTGAGCATCGCCGACATCTCTGGTAGCCCAAATCTGAGACAAAAGGCATCTTCGAACAGGGATACGCTAGCAGAAGCCAAGTCCGAGATGTAAGGCATCTTCTACTCAGGCCTTCGCTAAAGAATATTGTAGGCATCAAAAATTATTGATGAACCCCAAATACAGTTTAAATCAGGAGAAGATTGAAGAACGACGTCATCAAAGTCAAAAGGAATCAACTCACACATATGAGACACTTTTTTGTGTCTCGCAATAGTGACACTGTGTCTCGCCATTCATGACATCGTTTTGTGTCTCGCCATTGGCGAGACACTTTCTTGTGTCTAACCATTGGCGAGATACTTTCTTGTGTCTCGCCAATGAGCGAGACACCAAAAGTGTCTGAATGGTTCTCTTGGGTGTTCTATTGATATTCGTGGGGCCCACTTGACCTTTTCAACGTGAGAGGATGTTCAGCCACGTTAGTGGACAATTACACCCTTGAAAAATACCCACTAAGCGCATAAATGGGGCATTAAACGTGCCTTAAAAGGAGGGGAGCAAGCATAAAAGAGAATGGTTCATATTTTATAAGTGAGATTAGCTAGTGGATTCAATTCTATATTCCTCATATCTTTAATTGAATCCTTCATCTTTTACTTTCTTGATTTTCCTCTTTATTCTTGATTTTTATTTATTTATTTTATTTTCCTTCATTATTCATTATTCTTTCTCCTCTCTCAATCTTGTTTTGTTTTTATTCACACATATTCACAAATAGTCTCTATCTATCCACAACTACTTTTCTTTTATCACTCCTAATTATCGCACACACAACATAAGAACCGATTTTGATTAATTCATACAACACCTTCCTCATGGAATCGATAAATTTTTATACTATAAATTGATAGTTGTATACTTGCAATTTTAGGTTATTATTTATTTACCTACCACCCTAAAGACCCGCTGAAGGAACAGGTGCAATGGTAGACGGAGGCCAAACTTGAGGTGGTGATAATACACCGACACCAAGTCATTGTTGTGGTGATAGACGACATGCTCCTTCATCGTAACTGACAGAGTGAAGGCTCTAGGGATGTTAAACTCCTTCGCATGCTGCTCAAGATGGGTTTAGAGCACAGTCAATTTATACTTTCGTGAGTCAGCGATTGCATTGCAGCGTGGAGGCTTGAGTGCTGGAATCCATCAGAACAGTCCAGGAAGATGGTCGGAGAAGACGATCAGCAGTAACAGAAATTTCAAGCAAAAACGACCAAAGTTCTCGCCGACAGAACTAAAAAAATTCTAGGGTTTGTAAAGTGAGAGAATGTGTTGAAGGGGGTAGATATATATAGACATGGGCAGATGACACATGGTGCAATCTAAACGGTTGACTCAGCTCCCTAAAAAGCCGCTAACGGTTTTCAAGACCAAAGTGACTCATTGTCAATCAAGGCATCTGCTCAATAATCGAAGCGCCATATCTTCAAAACTACCGCGTACGATCTGTGCTGATATCAAAATGTCACATCACAGCTATCTTTTAAAAAAATGTGGTTTAGATCTCAAGGTGGTGAAAAGATAGAATGGTTAAGTTTCTCTCAAACTCGGCTTCCCGAGTCCGAGTGAAAGGAGCCAGTGTTGTATCTCGATAATTACTACGTCTAATGAACTCTTGAGAGTCGGCCACGTGTCATAATTAACTGGCTGAGTCCTACAAATATGAAAGCCTCGATCCATGTGATCTCGTAGCTCAAGTCTGAGACAAAAGGCATCTTCAACAGGATACGCTAGCGTAAGCCAAGTCCAGATGTAAGGCATCTTCTACTCTTCGCTAAAGAATATTGTAGGCATCAAAAATTGCTGATGAACCCCAAATACAGTTTAAATCAGGAGAAGATTGAAGAACGACATCATCAAAGTCAAAAGGAATCAACTCACACATATGAGACATTTTTGTGTCTCGCAAAGCAGACTTTTTTGTGTCTCTCAATAAAGGGACACTATCTTGTGTCTCGCCATTTCGGGACATCGTCTTGTGTCTCGCCATTGGCGAGACACTTTCTGTGTCTAACCATTGGCAGACACTTTCTTGTGTCTCGCCAATGAGCGAGACACCAAAAGTGTCTGAATGGTTCTCTTGGGTGTTCTATTGATATTTGTGGGGCCCACTTGACCTTTTCAACGTGAGAGGATGTTCAGCCACATTAGTGGGCAGTTACACCCTTGAAAAACACCCACTAAGCACATAAATGGGGCATTAAACGGTCTTAAAAGGAGGGGAGTACATAATGAAGAGACCCGATCCTTTGAGCAGATACGTCAGTCGAGATTTAAATTGTCTCGCTAACAACAGATGTACCCAAACTAACGTGAGATGTTGCGACACAAAAGTGTCGCTACCAACTATGCAATTCGCAGGTCATGACTTGTGTTCTTTTTCGCGGTTATGCTTCCTAAAGCCTATAAATATCCCTTTAACACGTGTTACTGGGAGGGAGATTATTTTGAGAGAGGGCAAAGTGTATTTCCATAGAGAGGAGTCCTTTGGTGAATCTTGAAGATCCAAGAGTGAACTCCTCATCAAATCAAGAGTGTTCTTGAAGCTTCCTTTGGAGATTCCTCGAGTTTAAGCTTTGTCTTATTCTTGGAAAGAGTAGATATCTTACTTGGCTAAGATATTTGCTTGAGTTCTTATTTTCTTCGCGAGACATAAACTATATTTCGTCAATTTGACGGTCGTTGCTCGGTGGTCTATGGATTACGCATCCCCGACATAGGCAAAGAACCCACGCAAGCAGGAGATTGCTACGTAGCGACTTCTGTTCGTGTTTGTAAGAGAGTGAGCTTATTTTCTTTATAATCGAGAGATTTACACATGTAATCTTTCACTTGTTTTCATTTTCAAAAAGTTTTGGAATGGAAACGACGAAGAAACTTATTCTCACCAAACACGATGGCTAATTAATGGGAGCCAATAGTCTCAATGTTGAGGCTATTGTGTCGAGCCGTGCAACGCTCAAGATGAGTTGATGATCGATGGCTTGGATTACGGTTTGATCAAGCCAAGTTTGAGGAATATCTCCTCGTCTTCATCAAGATCCTCTTCCCCCAAGTGCAAAAGGATCTTATCTCAAAGGAAGACTCAACGTGAAGGTTTCCCCCCAATTGTTATTGAGGCTTCACCTCACAACATCGTTCGGCGTCCCCAAAGCCGAAGACTCGCACCAAAGCAACAACTCGGCGAAGAGCTCATCAAAGGGCAGAAAAGAAGGCTCATCGACATGCAAAGGCTTTGGAATCAATGGATGGAGCATGCTACAACGCTAACTTGCAAATGAGAAGATGTCAAGCAATTGAGTTACCTCAACAGCAAGTCATCAACCCCTCTGCCAAGGAGGAATGAGTTCTCGTCAAGAGGATGCATTTGGCGAAAAAAGTCGCCCAAAAGCGTCGTGCGATGTAAGCTCATCGTGCTATATCGCAAGGCACAAGAATTGAAATCATCAAGGGGTCAAATCAAGGCCACAAAGTTTGGATTCCAAAATCCACGAGAATTGGCCCAATACTCGCCAACTAAAGCGTCTTGCTAGCCAGCGACGGTTAAAGCTGTCGCATAAGCGTGAGGCAGTTCAAAATCTGTCTGCCGCGAAACGACCAACTGTCGCGCTAGAAGAGATTTCAGCGAGACACTTTCAGCTGTCGACCAAAGGGATTCCTCGGCGGCGTTTTGCCTTGTGCAGTGAAGCTCGTTCAGTTCAATCACCTCTCCTTCCATCATGCCATTTGTGAAGTCTGGGATTGACCCCAACTTGTCAAATTGCCTTGGTCCCTTACACGTAAATCGAGGTAAAATACCGATGAAAGAATACTTGGGTCCGGTGATCAACACCTAAGGAGTTCCTCAGACTGGGAGTCGTTCACAGTCTCTGAATGCTCAAAAGTGTCCCACCGTCTTCAAGCAAATTGAGACACATTAATATAACTGCTCGTGCACTGTGCCACGAAGAAACCAGGAAGCCTGCACCCCTCAGCGAAATTCCATTGCATCTCATTTGAGTATTCCTCAAGGGGTCCGTAAGCCCGTTAAGACTCCATTCCCGCATAGGGGTGGTTCTAAACGTGTGGCAACGTGATGAGGAACGATCGTCATATGACTCGGTTTTATTAATTTGTATAATCCACGGTCCCAAGAAGGCGTGTCTCGAATGGAGGTGGCATTATACTTGGGGTGGAAGCCATAGAGACGCACCAACAAGTGATAGAGTGCTCGGTCATCATCTTGATGAGTTGGACTATCAAGCTGGGGGTGCAGTATTTCTTGATCAGAAAGAGGGTCATTGAAGCAACAAGTCCTCCTTACACATGTGAGAGGCTTATCAAGACAATACCCTCCGAGAGACTTTCTGTGCCAAGACACTTCAGGCGAAGATCTACCGTCAGAGATGATGAGTTCGAGGTGACCATCAACATGGTAGCGAGGAAAAGGAGAAAATTGATTGGTCGATTTCACAGACGGGAGGGTTGATGAAGATATTTCGAAGAATGTCTAAGCTGATTCGGATTTGGTAGGCATAAAAGTTATTTAAGAATGCATGAAGGAATTCCTTGAGATGATGAAATATCGGCCTGCTCTGTCGTTACCTCTGATGACCACGGCGTCAAGTATAGGGTTAACGAGAAGTGCTCACTATCGCCGAATCCTTGGCCTAAATGCTTCAAAAGCCACGGTGAGCAAAGAGAAGAGAGTGAAATGAAGATAAAAATGGAATTAACCATGCGACAAATGAGGGAACTTGAGGCACGAGAGAACTCAACAATTTGAGTCGACCAAAGTCAGAGGGCGAAGCTATTTTGACCAATACACCCTCAACAATGGCGCTGGTTGGAGGTCACCAGTTATCCGTCTTGGGTGGTCCCGTCGAACTTTCCCAACATCATCAAAAAGGATGAGGGTGAAGACAAAATGATGAAAGAGCTCGAAGGTAAAGTCAATGCCTTAATATCGGCTCATGAAGTCAAAAGGCATTCGGTGTCCATATCCAAAGTGGGATTCAATTCGACGCGAAATTTAGTCGATCAACTTCGCCATTCAGCGGAGAGGCTCGCCAATAACATTTAATCTACTTTAAGTCTCACTTGGGTATAATCTCGGAAATGAGCCTTTGATGATTTGATCATTCGTAGGCACACTTCACGAAGCAGCTTTCGATTGGTATCGGCGTCTCAAGCGGTGACATCAAGCTGCTGGAATGACATGGAAAGCTTATTCCTCGACCTAACCCGGCGATGACACCAAAGTCTCGATTAGAACCCTTACGGATGAAAAGCAAAGAAGTGGAGAGTCAATTGACTATTCGTCAAGCAACTTCCATAATAAGGCCATAAATTGCAAAGATCCAATCAGAGGAGTTCATATTGTAGGCGTGCCATAATAATCTCTCCATTGATCGTTGGAAGTCATGGGGTTGTCCACCAACTACATGGAAAGATCACGAAAATCTGAGGAGAACAAGCGAGCGTTTCCTCGAGAAGGAAGAAAGGCGTGAGAGGCAAAGCGACGGTAGACCCCTCGGAGTAAAATTTGCCTCTCGCCATAGAGGAAAGGCATCTGTGGCTGCTGTTGGCGTAAGTCAAGCGTCGCCAACTTCTGACCGCCAACAACCTCGAGAGCAATAAAAGCTTCAAATCGAATTCAGCGGGACATACTCTTCGAGGGGCCGAAGTTCCGATCATTTTCGAGCACCTCCTTGACAGCAATAAAATCAAGTTGCCACCCATTACAAAACAGGAGGAGGCTGACAAGACTTCGTACCCTAAATCTTGTCATTACCACGGGAGGGTCCATCATCCTCTGAAAGTTGTTTTGTCCTTAAAGGCGGTATCCGAGCTCTAATGATGCAGGGATCATAATGTCAAGATGACAAACTTGGTAAAGCTCTTGGACTATCATTACTATGGCGGGACACTAAGAACAACCCCATGGAGTGCAGTGAGATCAGCTTACTCACCAAGGTGGTAGCAAGGCAGCGATGTCGATTAATAGGAAGTTCACGAAGAGATATTGTCCTTAGTATATTGAGGATAACCTATAACGAGTTCCCCTCGAAGATAAGAAAATACCTTCCTTCCTTCACCTTTTGCCAACTCTTCCAAAATCCCCTACCAATCCTATTCAATAGGATGGTAGATCCACAAAAAATTATCTCTGATAACTCTACTAAAATCTCCCACCAATCCTCTTCAATGGGATGGCAAGACCACAAAGAAAAGAACTATCATGTTAACTATTATCTCTGATAGTTAATTCTTTCCCTCCCACTTAGTTTAATAAACTAAAACTCCCATTATGAAGTGAAATATGTTCTTTCCTTCAATATTTTTTTTAGAAATCAAATCTTCTCCCATTGGGTCCAATACGACCAAACCTTTGAACAGTTAGGGTCGTTGGTCAAAACTTTGAATAGTTAGGGCCAAACCATGCAAATTGAATAATCAGACCTTTATACAGTTAGGGTTATCTAAATTCCACCTTTTACTCACATGAGTTAAAAGGTATCTTCAGAGTCAATTTCATGTGGTACGACTCAAATTTGATTCTCACAGTGGAGATCCCACTTTGAGTTTCTTGATAGATTCCCTAACGCACATGTGTCAGGAATCTTTTGACTCTCAGTTCACGAGAACAAGGAGTTCTCGATTGAAGCGGGAGATAAGAAAATACCTTCTTCCTCTTCAACACAACGGGTCCGTCTTTGCCCCAAGAGAAGACACAACTTCAAAAGCCTACACTTGTAGTCAGTCTCATTACTGACTTAATAATTTGTTAAATCTATACCTATTTATGCGTAGTAGGCGTTATTCCTGTCCTTAAATCAGGAATAAGTCAGCGTCTAACACACGCCACGGTAGTCAATTCCGATAATTGATCAAGTCTACGATTCAAAGATCGTAGCAAATAAAGTCTATGTATTCAATACATAGCGGCCTCATTACTAACTTAATGATCCGTTAAATCTACGCCTATTTATGAGTAGTGCATTATTCCCGTCCTTAAATCGGAATAAGTCAAGATCTAACACACGCCGTCGGGTAGTCAATTTTCGTGATAATTGACCAAGTCTACGTATTCAGTATTGTAGCAAATAAAGTCTATGTACTCAATACATAACCGGTTCATTATCGACTTAATGATTCATAAATCACGCCTATTCATGCGTAGTAGGCATTATTCCCGCCCTTAAATCGGAATAAGTCATTAACACACGCCACGGGTAGTCAATTCCGTGATAATTGACCAAGTCTATTCAAAGATCGTAGCAAAAAATCTATGTATACAATACATAGCCAGTCTCATTACTGACTTAATGATCTGTTAAATCTACGCCTATTTATGCGTAGTAGGTGTTATTTCTATCCTTAAATCAGAAATAAGTCAGCGTCTAACACAAGCCGCTGGGTAGTCAATTCCCGTGATAATTGACCAAGCCTACGTATTCAATATCGTAACACAAAGTCTAAGAGAGTTTATTCTTTTAGCACAACGTAACATGTAGAACGGACTTAGACAAACTACATGCTAGCCCAACTCAAACGGTAGTTGGTAAAGGCTCATCAAATCCGTTGATGGCTGAGGGTTTGCCAAAAATCCTATATCTATCGTACAAACAATAACTTGCGACAGCGGGTTCGTTTCTCCAGTCGGGGTTAAATACTTCCCCTACAAAGATCCATAAACAGAGTCTCACAAGCAGCATATCCAGAGCAACTTGACCCTGGAAGCTTTCTCTAAGCTCACCCCTATAATGGATAATTTGGGCCCGAATACTCGTCATCTCCCACTGTGACAACATGGACGGGTGTCCCTATGAACTCAACAACAATCTAAGTGGCAATCTTCAAAACAAAGATGATCAATTCGAAGTCAACTCAATCATGTCAACCAATTCAAGTACAACTGCAATAACTATTGAATCCACGATATGGTCAGCGACATCGCGTAACCAGAAGTCAAGAAGTTGGAGCAATTAAAAAGTCTCTTCTATAAAGTCTAACGTTGGGCAGAAGCAGGACT
Organism: Asparagus setaceus; assembly: GCA_012295165.1. Taxonomy (NCBI): domain Eukaryota; kingdom Viridiplantae; phylum Streptophyta; class Magnoliopsida; order Asparagales; family Asparagaceae; genus Asparagus; species Asparagus setaceus. Next base: position 46,605,441 of record CM022705.1, on the reverse strand, counting down.
TATCTTATCCAAAGTATTCCAGACTCCTCGATAAAATACAACAGAGTCTGAAAACTTTGGAGGGGGTATCTGTAGGCATCAAAAATTGCCGATGAACCCCAAATCTGATTCATCGAGGAGAAGATTGAAAACGGCGTCATCAAAGTCAAAGGAATCAACTCACACATATGAGACACTTTTTGTGTCGCCAAAGCGAGCACTTTTGTCTCTCATCATATGCGAGGACACTATCTTGTGTCTCGCCATTCGCGAACTCTTGTCTTGTGTCTTGCCATTGGCGAGACACTTTCTTGTGTCTTACCCGATGGCGAGACACCAAAAGTGTCTGAATGGTTCTCTTGGGTGTTCTATTGATATTCGTGGGGCCCACTTGACCTTTTCAACGTGAGAGGATGTTCAGCCACGTTAGTGGGTAGTTACACCCTTGAAAAATGCCCACTAAGCGCATAAATGGGGCATTAAACGTGCCTTAAAAGGAGGGGGAGCAGTTACAATAGCGAAGAGACCCGATCCTTTGGCGAGCGGTTTACGCGAGGCGGTTCAAAGCTGTCCAGCTGCTTACGAACAGTCCAGCTATCCGCATGGCGAACGGCTTTGCGGACACAAAGTGTCGGCAACTATCTGATCGGCGGTCATGACTTGTGTTCTTTTCGGCGGTTATGCTTCCTAAAGCCTATAAATACCCCTTTAACACGTGTTACTAGGGGGGAGATTATTTTGAGAGAGGGAAAAGTGTATTTCCATAGAGAGGTGTCCTTTGGTGAATCTTGAAGATCCAAGAGTGAACTCTTCATCAAATCAAGAGTGATCTTAAAGCTTCCTTTGGAGATTCCTCGAGTTTAAGCTTTATCTTATTCTTGGGAAGAGTAGATATCTTACTTGGCTAAGATATTTGCTTGAGTTCTTGTTTCCTTCGCGAGACATAAACTATATTCCATCAATTCGACGGTCGTTGCTCGGCGGTCCACGGATTCAGCATCCACGAACAAAAGAACCATATGGTGGAGATTGCTACGTAGCGACTTCTGTTCGTGTTTGTAAGAGAGTGAGCTTATTTTCTTTGTAATCGAGAGATTTACACGTGTAATCTTTCACTTATTTTCATTTTCGAAATGTTTTGGAATGGAAATGACGAAGAAACTTATTCTCGCCCGAAACAAATATCTCAAATGACGAGACGACCTCTCAACTTCAATAGTTGTACTTCACCGCTCAATCACCATTGCATTTAATGATGGGTCAGAGTCATTATGACTCTTCAGGCCAAAGTTATTGCTCATCGGATCATGCCAGTACTTTAACCGTTCTGTCACTATCGCATTAAATGCAAATGTGTCTCATTCAACTAGCTGTCGACACGTGTAAAGTGTGATCTTATCGGTAATTTTGCCGACCCGACAAATTCGATGTGCCCTCGCCAACTCTCTATAAATAGTGTGCAATCTCTACTACTCTAAGGTATGCAAAAACTCTTGAATAAAATTAGAAACTAGATTCTACAAACTTGCTTAATCTATTACTTCCTTGGCCGTGGGGCATGTCGATGTGCAACCTTGACCCTCTAGCGAGTATTTTTGTGTAGGAATCTATTTTCTTCGATTGATCAGCTATCAAGGAAGATTAAGGGACCGAAAGTCCTCTAAACATCCATTTACCCATACAATTAACTTTCGACATAAATAATGTCGCTAACCACCTTACCTTTTATTATCTTGGTTAAAGGTGCTTGTTTTCCTTTTATTCACACATATTCACAAACAGTCTCTATCTATGCACAACTACTTTTCTTTTTATCACTCCTAATTATCGACACACAACATAAGAACCGATTTTGATTAATTCATACAACACCTTCCTCAATGAATCGATAAATTTTATACTATAAATTGATAGTTGTATACTTGCAATTTTAGGTTATTATTTATTTACCTACCACCCTAAAGACCACCAAGGAACAGTGCAATGGTAGACTGAGGCCAAAATTGAGGTGGTGATAATACACCCACACTAAGTCATTGTCGGGTGATAGACTACATGCTCCTTCATCGTGAACCGATGAGTGAAGGCTCTAGGATGTTAAACTCCTTCGCATGTCGCGCCAAGATGGGTTTAGAGCACATTGATTTATACTTTCGAGCAGAGCGATTCGGCCGCGATTATGAAGCAAGGAGGCTTGAGGCCGGAATCCATCGTAACAAAGGAAGATGGTCGGAGAAGACGATCGGCAATGAAATTTCAAGCAAAAACGGCCAAAGTTCTCGACGACAGAACTAAAAAAATTCTAGGGTTTGTAAAGTGAGAGAATGTGTTGAAGGGGGTAGATATATATAGACATGGCGATGACACATGGTGCAATCTAAACGGTTGACTCAAATTCCTAAAAGCCGCTTAACGGTTTTCAAGACTGAAGTGACTCATTGTCAATCAAGGCATCTGCTCAATAATCGAAGTGCCATATCTTCAAAACTACCGCGTACGATCTGTGCTGATATCAAAATGTCACATCACAGCTATCTTTTAAAAAAATGTGGTTTAGATCCCAAGGTGGTGAAAAGATAGAATGGTTAAGTTTCTTCAAACTCGGCCCCGAACCGAAAGTGAAAGGAGCCGTTGTTGTATCTTGATAATTACTAAGTCTAATGAACTCTTGAGAGTCGGCCACGTGTCATAATTAACTGGCTGAGTCCTACAAATATGAAAGCCTGATCCAGATGTGAGCATCGCCGACATCTCTGGTAGCCCAAATCTGAGACAAAAGGCATCTTCGAACAGGGATACGCTAGCAGAAGCCAAGTCCGAGATGTAAGGCATCTTCTACTCGGGCCTTCGCTAAAGAATATTGTAGGCATCAAAAATTATTGATGAACCCCAAATACGCTTTAAATCGAGAAGATTGAAGAACGCACGCATCAAAGTCAAAAGGAATCAACCTGTGTCCACATATGAGACACTTTTGTGTCTCGCAATATAGACGACCAAACCATTCATATTTCTCCCATACCCATGGATCATTTTCTGTGCCCATTGATATCGACTTCATCGAGATCGACGGCGATTACCGATAGCATTAACGGCGATGAACAACCGCTGCACCAACCCGCAGACAGCTGGCGAAAACCGCTCGCCACGTATGTTCAAACCGCCGCCGCCAACGGGCGCAGACAGTTTTGCGCGCGACACAAAAGTGTCGCCAACTATGCAATTCGCGTGTCTCGACTTGTGTTTTTTCTGCGGTTATGCTTCCTAAAGCCTATAAATATCCCTTTAACACGGTTATCGGGGATATTATTTTGAGAGAGGGAAAAGTGTATTTCCATAGAGAGGAGTCCTTTGGTGAATCTTGAAGATCCAAGAGTGAACTCCTCATCAAATCAAGAGTGTTCTTGAAGCTTCCTTTGGAGATTCCTCGAGTTTAAGCTTTGTCTTATTCTTGGGAAGAGTAGATATCTTACTTGGCTAAGATATTTGCTTGAGTTCTTATTTTCTTCAGACATAAACTATATTCCGTCAATACTCTGGCTGCTGCGGTGGTCCACGGATTATGCATCCCCAGACAGTAAAGAACCCACGCAGGTGAGATTGCTACGATTTACTTCGCTCGTGGTTTGTAAGAGAGTGAGCTTATTTTCTTTATAATCGAGAGATTTACACGTGTAATCTTTCACTTGTTTTCATTTTCAAAAAGTTTTGGAATGGAAACGATGAAGAAACTTATTCTCGCCCGAAACATGATGGCGACCACAGTGGGAGCCAATAGTCTCAATGTTGAGGCTATTGTGTCGCAGCCAGGCAACGTTCAAGATGAGTTGATGATCGATGGCTTGGATTACGTGTTTGATCAAACCAAGTTTGAGGAATATCTCTCCTCGTCTTCATCAAGATCCTCTTCCCCCAAGTACAAAAGGATCTTATCTCAAAGGAAGACTCAACGTAAAGGTTTCCCCCTAATTGTTGTTGAGGCTTCACCTCACAACATCGTTCCGACGTCCCCCAAAGCCGAAGACTCTGCACACCAAAGTGCAACAACTCTGACGAAGAGAGCTCATCAAAGACAGCGCCAAAAGAAGGCTCGTCGACTTGCAAAGGCTTTGGAATCAATGGATAGAGCATGCTACAACGCTAACTTGCAAACGAGAAGATGTCAAGCAATTGAGTTACCTCAACAAAGAAGTCATCAACCCTCTCCAAGGAGGAATGGGTTCTCAAGAGGATGCATTTGACGAAGTGCGCCAAAAGCATCGCGGCATCGCACGCCATGCGCATTTCATTATACGCAAGGCACAAGAATTGAAATCATCCAAGGGGTCAAATCAAGGCCACAAAGTTTGGATTCCAAAATCCACACGAGAATTGGCCCAACACTCCGCCAACTAAACTGTCTCGCTAGCCGCGCGATAGTTTAAACTCGTCAGCCAACGCGGAGACAGCTCAAACCTGCTGCCAGAAGAGATTTCAGCGGAGACACTTTCAACCGTCTCGCCAAAGGGATTCCTCCGCTAACGCTTTGCCTTGTCTGCCAAGTCTGCTCCGCCCAGCCACCTCCTTCTATCATGCCATTTGTGAAGTCTGCGATTGGCCCCAACTTGTCAAATTGCCTTGGTCCCTTACACGTAAATCGAGGTAAAATACCGATGAAAGAACACTTGGGTCCGGTGATCAACATCCAAGGAGTTCTCGACCGAGTCGCTCACGCCTCGAATGCTCAAAATTGTCCCACCGCCTTCAAGCAAATTGAGACACATCAATATAACCGCCGCGGCAATGCGCCAGAAACCAGAAGCCCGCACTCAAATAAATTCCATTGCATCTCATTTGAGTATTCCTCAGGGGGTCCATAAGCCCGTTAAGACTCCATTCCCGCATGGGGGTGGTTCTAAACGTGTGGCAACGTGATGAGGAACGATCGTCATATGTCTCTGATTCATTCGAAGCTGTATAATCCACGGTCCCAAAAGAAGACGTGTCTCTCAAATGGAGATGGCATTATACTTGGGGGTGGAAGCCATAAGAGACCGCACCAACAAGTGATAGAGTGCTCCGGTCATCATGCCGATGAGTTGGACTATCAAACCGGGGCGCAGTATTTCTTCAACCGGAGGGTCATTGAAGCAACAAGTCCTCCTTACACATGTGAGAGGCTTATCAAGACAATACCCTCACGGAGACTTTCTGGGCCAAGACACTTCCAAAGGCGAAGATCTATCGTCCGAGATGATGAGTTTCCAGAGGTGACCATCAACATGACTCGCAGGGAAAAGGAGAAAATTAATTCGATCCCCGATTTCACCCTGCATGTGAGGGTTGATGAAGATATTTCAAGAATGTCTCATCTACGCTATGAAATGGTAGACGCAAAGATTATTTAAGAATGCATGAAGGAATTCCTTCAGATGATGAAATATTCGACGCCGCCTGTCGTTGTCTCTCGATGACACACGCCAAGTATAGGTTAACCGTGAGAAGTGCTCACTATCACTTCAATCCTTGGCCCAAATGCTTCACGAAGCCTCCGAGCAAAGAGAAGAGCTCAGAGCTGAAATGAAGATAAAATGGAATTAACCATGCAAAGAAATGAGGGAACTTCAGCACGAGAACTCAACAATTTGAGTCCACCAAAGTGCAGAGGACTAAGCTATTTTGACCAATGCCCCCTCAACAATGGCGCCACAGCTGGAGGTCACCCGCCATCTCGCATCGGGTGGTCCCGTCAACTTTCCCAACATCATCCAAAAAGGATGAGGGTGAAGACAAAATGATGAAAGAGCTCAAGGCAAAGTCAATGCCTTAATATCGGCCATGAAGTCAAAAGACCGCATTCCGCGGTCCATATCCAAAGGAGTGGGATTCAATTCGCACTGCCGAATTTAGTCCGATCAACTTCACGCCATTCAACGAGAGGCTCGCCAACCCAACATTTAATCTACTTCAAGTCTCACTTGGGTATAATCTCCTAAATGAGCCTTTGATGATTCGATCACAGAGGCACACTTCAAGCCGCCGATTGGTATCGATGTTCAAGCCGCAAAGAACAATCGCTGAATGACATGGAAAGCTTATTCTCGAACTTCTTCGACGATGACACCAAGTCTCGATTGGAACCCTTCGATGAAAAGCAAAGAAGTGGAGAGTCAATTGACTATTTCACAAACGCCGCAATAAGGCCATAAATTGCAAAGATCCAATCACCGAGGAGTTCATATTACGACGCGCCATAATAATCTCCATTGATCTATTGGAAGTCATGGGGTTGTCCCACCAACTACATGGAAAGATCTCAAAATACGAGGAGAACAAGTTTAACGCTCGTAAGGAAGAAAGCCGACAGAGGCAAAACGACGCCGACCCTCGAAGTAAAATTTGCCTCGCATAGGGAAAGGCATCTCGATCGCTGTTGATAAGTCAAACGCCGAACTCACGACCGCCAACAACCTCAGAGCAATAAAAGCTTCTAAATCAATTTCACGACATACTCTTCAGGGACGAAGAAGTTCCGATCATTTTCGAAAACCTCCTTGACAAAGAATAAAATCAAGTTGCCACCCATTACAAATCGAGGAGGTCGATAAGACTTCTGACCCTAAATATTGTGCGCACTACGAGGGTCCATCATCCTACCGAAAGTTATTTTGTCCTTAAAGACAAGATCCGTGCTCTAATTGATGCCGGATCATAATGTCAAGATGACAACTTGGTAGCTCTTGCCTATCGTACTACGTCCTGACACTTACAAGAGCAACCCCATGGGTACGAGGTAGATCCCGCTTACTCACCAAAGGTGGTAGCAAGACGACGATGTCGATTAATAGGAAGTTCCTGAAGAGATATTGTCCTTAGTATATTCAGGATAACCTGTAACCAGAGTTCCCACTGTGAAGCGAAAGATAAGAAAATACCTTCCTTCCTTCACCTTCTGCCAACTCTTCCAAAATTCCCTACCAATCCTATTCAACCGGATGGTAGATCCACAAAAAGTTATCTCTGATAACTCTACTAAAATCTCCCACCAATCCTCTTCAATAGGATGGCAGGACCACAAAGAAAAGAACTATCATGTTAACTATTACCTCTGATAGTTAATTCTTTCCCTCCCACTTAGTTTAATAAACTAAAACTCCCATTATGAAGTGAAATATGTTCTTTCCTTCAATATTTTTTTAGAAATCAAATCTTCTCCCATTGGGTCCAGTACGACCAAACCTTTGAACAGTTAGGGTCGTTATTCATTTGACCAAACCTTTAAACAGTTAGGGTCATTTTAAATTTTCACTCCCACTTGGTCAAAACTTTGAATAGTTAGGGCCAAACCATGCAAATTGGATAATCAGACCTTCATACAGTTAGGGTTATCTAAATTCCACCTTTTACTCACATGAGTTAAAAGATATCTTCAGAGTCAATTTCATGTGGTACGACTCAAATTTGATTCCCAGAGTGGAGATCCCACTTTGAGTTTCTTGATAGATTCCCTGACGCACATGTGTCAGGAATCTTTTGACTCTCAGTTCACGTGAACAAGGAGTTCTCGATTGAAGCGGGAGATAAGAAAATAACTTCTTCCTCTTCAACACAACGGGTCCGTCTTTGCCCCCAAGAGAAGACACAACTTCAAAAGTCTACACTTGTAGCCACCACATCGACTTAATAATTTGTTAAATCTATGCCTATTTATGCGTAGTAGGTGTTATTCCGCCCAAATCAGAATAAGTCAGCCTAACACACGCCACGTAGTCAATTTCGTGATAATTGACCAAGTCTCCACGATTTAGCATCGTGCAAATAAAGTCTATGTATTCAATACATAGCCGCCCCACATCGAATTTAATGATCCGTTAAATCTACGCCTATTTATGCATAGTGCATTATTCCTCGCCCTTAAATCAGAATAAGTTAGCATCTAACACACGCTTCGCAGTCAATTCCTCGTATTAACGACCAAGTCCACGATTCAAGATCGTAGCAAATAAAGTCTATGTACTCAATACATAACCGCCCATTACCGACTTAATGATGCTAAATCTACCCTATTTATGTAGTAGGCATTATTCCCGCCCTAAATCAGAATAAGTCAGCGCCTACACACTGGCCGCAGTCAATTCCCGTGATAATTGACCAAGCTCACGATTCAAAGATCGTGAGCAATAAAATCTATGTATACAATACATAGTCACCCCATTATCGACTTAATGATTAAATCCACGCTATTTATGCGTAGTAGGCGTATTCCTGCCTTAAATCGAATAAGTCACTGGCTTCAACACCGGTAGTCAATTCCCCGCGGATAATTGATCAAGCTTCACGATTCAATATCGTAGCACAAAGTCTAAGATAGTGCATTCTTTTAGCACAACGTAACATGTAGAAACTAGACAAACTACATGCTAGCCCAACTCAAATGGTAGTTGTTCGGGGAAAGTTTGTTATTCATTGATCGCTTGAACTTGTTTACCGCTGGCCTACAATAAAATTTCAAACAAAAGAAATGCCTTTATTTTAGGCTTACAATGAAAACAAAAATTTCAACCTTCTTCCTTTTAGAACAAACACGAGGATCTCTATTTTACTGATCCTCGCTATGCGGATTCTTTGCTCGTGTCGGGACTTTTGTTCGGTCTGCGGACTACCGCACTGCATCCGTGTGGAAACCCTGCTCGAACTACGCGCAGATCGCTTCACGAGGGAAACGAACCAAGGGATCGTGACTCACGAAGGAGAGAATCACCTTCGGGATCACACTCACGGGAGAGGATCGCCGAGCGGTGAGATCTACTAGGAGAAATCACGCTTATTTCAGAACACTGAAGTTCGCTACTCCTCGGTTTGTAGATCTCTGCTCGCCGGTGCTCGGATCAGGCCGACGGCTCGTGGATCTCGCGAGGGCTCAAGAATATCGAAGATCCAACTCTCAAAAATCCAACCAAAAATCCCCCGAATCGAACACACCCCTATTTATAGGAGACAAAGGGGGGGCCGCCAGACATCGTTGGTGTCCGCCTGCCTGACACCAAACGTCCGGTTTCTACGGACGTTTTGACTTCTTGGGCTGGCGGACTTTCTGCGGACGTCGCCCATCTTGTCGCCGCCGCTCTAAGTCCGCTTGATTCACTTGATTGGTTTCATCCCGCCAACGGCTTAAGTGACGATCGGTCGATGTTCAACCGGATCCCGCTGACATTCGAACGCGACGATTCTTGAAGCTACTGTTGATTCATCATAACGCTGTAGCTCGTTGACTTGTACGCCTTGTCAATCACTTCATGTGTTCGCGACCCGCTTACGATTTGGCGCATATAGTTAATCGCCGGCGCTTGTCCGATGGGTTGTTGTTAACCCACCGCCACGAAGTTTCGCTCGTACTAATAAGCAATTTCTAACGCCACAGATATTCTCCAAAGCGCCTCAGCCTCGATTCTGATGAGTCCGGGATGCTTGGACATGATGAGCCCTTCACCCTTCAATCGGTGTGATGGGACTTGTGAATGACCTCATGCTCGATCTCCACACTCCTTTCGCCTTCCGCTTCGTGAGGATCGCCAAGGTATTACGGCATCAGATTTTTGTCTCCGACCGTCGATCTTGACCAAAAATCGGTAAATAAATTTCTTTTGAGATTAGCTCCAGCTTTTGATTCCTCCATTCTCTCGTGTTCTCCGCTGCTTTGTAGGATATCCGGGGTGTTGTGGTGCCGTGATTTATTGCTTGACCGTTGTTGGAATTTCGAACAGAAGCTAATTGAGTTCATTTGTCGCTGACTCGCGCGCGATTGTCGCCCAATTTGACCATCGAGATCCTTCCATTGATCGGGAATTCTTCAAGCGATCCCAACCATTGATCGGTGAACTTGGCCGACGACGCTGGTTGGCCGCTATTGTATTACTGCTGAAGTGTGTTCATCCACTTAGGAGGTATTCTTCCCAATTGTTGATTGGTAGGCCCTCGGCGACGATGAATCCAAGATCGATACGTTGGGGAATTCTTCAAGGTAGAACTTGTTCGCTCATATAAGCCTTTTAATTCATCAACTTTTCCTATAGCGGAGAAAATTGAAGACTATCGAAGTTATTTTTAAGAACATGGTAATATTCTCCAGAACCTCTCGCTAAATTGGGAAACTATACTCATAATCCTAGTTGGAGTAGGATTTAAGCAACGCCGCTGATTAGCCGACAATACCCGTATGATCGAAGTTATCCCTAAGAATATTTTTGTGAAAATATTCTTCCCGAATTTCTCACAAATTAGGAAACAGCTTTATACCGTAATCCTAGTTGAGTAGGATTGCAGCCGCTGATTGGGCCGATGCAATCCGCGATAATCGAAGTTATCCCTAAGAATATTTTTGTGAAAATATTCTTCCCGAACTTCTCGACAAATTAGGAAACAGCTTTATACCGTAATCCTAGTTAGTAGGATTGCGACGCTGATTGCCCGATGTAACCGCATTTATCGAAGTTATCCCTAAGAATATTTTTGTGAAAATATTCTTCCTGAACTCGACAAATTAGGAAACAGCTTTATACCGTAATCCTAGTTGAGTAGGATTGGGCAACGCTGATTGGCGCCGATGCAATCCGCAGATATCGAAGTTATCCCTAAGAATATTTTTGTGAAAATATTCTTCCTGAACTCGACAAATTAGGAAACAGCTTTATACCGTAATCCTAGTTGAGTAGGATTGGGCACGCTGATCGTTTAATCCATGTACGATCGAAGTTATCCCTAAGAATATTTTTGTGAAAATATTCTTCCCGAACTTCTCGACAAATTAGGAAACAGCTTTATACCGTAATCCTAGTTGGAGTAGGATTGGGCAACGCGCTGATTGGCCGATGTAATCAAGATATCGAAGTTATCCCTAAGAATATTTTTGTGAAAATATTCTTCCTGAACTTCACAAATTAGGAAACAGCTTTATACCGTAATCCTAGTTGAGTAGGATTGGGCCACGCTTGATTACGCCGATGGGCTCGAAGGTGTTATTCTCATGAATAAATCTTCGTAATCTTTCCAAATATATGAGGGGGTAGGAGCCAATCAACGGACTGATTTGGCACTTATTTTGACATCCTGATAAGGTCCCGTAGGACTCCTAATTAGGGCTGATTAGAGTTCTAATTAGAATTGGTTTGGGCCCATTAGAGTTGTTATAAATACCCCTACCCTCCTATTCTTTTGACCAGGCCGCCCCCTCATGCTTTTTTCTTGTTTTCATCTCGCTCTCACCGCCTAATCTCTCCCAAACAACGAGGTACATGCACGAGTATTTTACAACGCTTTTTCCTCTTTTTCTACTTTTCTTTCTTTTTGTTTTGTTTTGTGCATGAATGTGTGCAATCGCGAAGACGGAAGACATGTCGACGACGACCGGATGGCTATTAACGGACCGGCTGCCGGTAATGGCGGCAATGGCCTGGCGTTGGCTCGGCGCCTGGCCGAGTCTGGCGGGCTCTGGCGCTGCCTGGCACGCCAGTCAAGGCCGGGCCGACCGGGCGCTGCCCGGGCAAGCGCATTATCGGCGGCATGGGTTGTTGCACCGACAGGGTCGGGTGGTCTTCTTCGATCCTTTTTGTTGATTTTAGCAGATATTTGACTCTATTTGTTTCTTTTGCGCTTTCGATGTCGCCGGAAGATCACACGCCCGAGGAGCCGATCGCCTACTCCGCCTCGCGGATGACGCCGCCACCATCATTCGCCGTGAGGTTTTCATGTTAAATGGCTCATTCACAATTTGTATTTGTAAATTACACGCCATTCCTCCTCCTTCGTGGGGAACGACGCTATAGCCTCGACTTCTCCTTTGTGAGAATCGACGCATGACCTTGATTCCTCCTTTGGGGGAACGACGCCTATAGCCTCGATTTCTCCTTCGCGGAAAATCGACGCCATATTTCACGGACGGTGGGGAGCGATTGGGCGCATTTCACGATCGACTGGATAGGATGCATCGCCATTTTATGTGACGGGTATATTATCCAACATCAGAGTGTGTTCGATTGATCTTCCCATTATAATGCCGCGGACTCTATCTCATGAATCTCGTGGAGATGAGTTCAACGCCTTATATATGTTTGTCGGGTTCTAACTCATTCCTTTTCATCTTTTTCAGCTGAGTATCCTCCTCGTGCGCCCTTCGCGATGCGCTGACGGACGCCGTGGTGACCTCCTCCTCCGATGACCCCACTATTCTTATTTCCCGCTTTAGACCGGATACTCATGAGGTGACCCAGCGTACTTGGGGAAGTCTCGTGGTGTTGAGGTCGCCGATGACCGACGCCACCGAGAAGATTACCGGTCCTTCTCAACCTTTGGGCAAGAGACTATTTATTTGATAATTCGCCGGGACCGGACACCCACTTTCATCGAGTGAGCAATGGCCGATAAGGATGATGGTGGATTTTATATCTCCCTGGATTCCTCTAAGACCGCTGTTTGACCGAAGCTACGCCATCGTGGCATCGCACTAAAATGTCGGCGCCGACAGAGGAGCGTGATAAGATTCATTGCGGGTTTATCACCCATCAATTGGTTCCTCGTTCACCCGAGGTCGAAGTTATTGGCCGCACTCGCATATTAGGCCCGATTCTCCTCGGACGCAGCATTTTGTCACCGTCGACTTTGAAGAACCGCCTTGCTCGTTGGGACGAGATGCCTGATCCGGTCATAGATTCTTCTACGGGTTCATTCCGCGATAAGCTTTGGTGGACTCGCCTCGACTAGCTCTGGCCGATGGGGTGAGGACCTTCGTGGTTTATATGCCGCCGCTCGTGCCACCATGTATGGGTTCTCGACAAGCATCAACCACTTCTTCGCTTTATCGGAGCTCTATGATCCCGATTCAACACATTCTTAACTAGGCATGGCTAATTTGATTGGCTTTGCACGATGCATCGGGTCTCGTTTGCCTATGGGAAGGATGCTCTATCGAATATTTCCCTTCCGCCGAGTTGATCGGCCAAGGCTACTCGCTCGATCGCTATGACACTTTGTGGGACCTCACATTATCACATTGCTCTAGCACGATAGAGCCATCAAGAAAGAGGAAATCGATTATAAGCTTGAAACAGTTTGCCAATTATTTGTTCAAACATTTGAGGCCGATTCGATGAGCGATTTGTGAGTCGGCTCCTTCTACCCCTTCGTGAGGTTAATGCTGATCAAAAGTCCGGCGCTAAGTCTTATACCCCGAGTAGCACGAGTACGGTTTTCAAACAGGACCAAATTTCGACCTTCTTATGGCATGCAAGAAAACGCGATCCGCCGATGACTTCTTAGCCTTTTATCGCCATCCGGTTAAAGAAATGTGATGCCGCGGTCACTTAGCGACGCTTTGCCGTTAGAAGTACTCTATCCCCGCATTCAACCGCTCATAAGAAGGAGCCGCTCTTCTTCCTGATGATGGCTAACATTCATCGGGACTTCACAAATAGCCACCGCTTTTACTCGAGGAAAACAAACCGCCGTGAGATTCCTCATGTCAAAGTGGAACCGCCGACACCTACTTGATGGCTTGGTTCGCCCTTCATCGACTGGATATGATGACAACGCCGGCTTGCGCACTGTCTCCTTTATCCAATCTTTGGAGAAATGTAAATGGCAAGGGCGCTGGATTTTAGCGTGCGAAGCGTACCGCAAATCCACAAGGGTTGGATCTTTTCCGTGTGTTTTCCTGCTCTCCTGGCCAAGACGGGAGTCTTTGATCGATGAGGAGAGGCATAAAATGAACCTGACTCTACTTGACGTTGGTTGTTTTAATTGGTCGACCAACATCCGACCTCGCTATCTTATCTCTCGAAAGTGAGAAACGAATGCTACATTGAGCCTTACTTCTCTTTCGGCCGGGCTTTGGTTACCACCGCTTTACTGGGAACCCGACCGAGCTCCTGACCGCAATGTTTGATCGATGGTGTCCCAAGGCATGTGGAGTATAGCTGGTTGTACCGATGCAAATTTAGCCTCCCGTGCACCGACGCAGTTGAGTCGACATATTTATACCGCAGCTGGCTTTTGGTCACAAATAACTCGCTCCTATGAAGTCCCTTGACGAATCAAGGTCAAGAGGCTTCCCGAGCCGACACTCAGTCGTCAGAGGCCGCCGAGCCCAAAAGAAGCGCCGCCAGACTAATCGCATTGTGTCCGATGGGGAGATTCATAGTTCCGCGGGTCGATACTTCAGAGATGACCAGAGGAGATTGTAACTCATGAAGAGGACTCGTACTTTCTTTACTCTTATTATTCCTCCTATGATATCCTAGTCCGACTGATCTATCTTTTCGTGCATACCGAAAGAGATGCGGTCCGCCTCTTTGCGATGGGGACAAACTCTCGCAATGGAGTTCCTTTTGCTTAAAGAGACTTGTCCACTGATCTCGCTTCTGACCATTAACCGATTCGACAAGCCAAGACTCTCGGTGATGGGGTAATGTTCTGGCTAACCCATAACCTTTGATTATCCCATTTTTATGAATCTCACGATTTCCCTGCGTAAGAATTTGGTGGGGTGCCAATTTTGATTTTCCTTTCCTCGACTTTGCCGTCCATTTTGTGGAGCAAGTACTGAGCCATGGATCGAGAGCCCGAGAATACCAACATAGGACCAGATTGGAAAATCCCGTTCGCCTAACATCGGTATTTTTCTACCCGGACAAAGACTTGCAAAGACATGAAATTTGTTTCCTCGCTAGCTTCATCTATACTTCACACTCTTATGCCAGCCTTTTCGATGGAGGACTTCGAGGATTTGATGCGCCATTCCTCGGAGATCCTCCTCCGCGACATCGAGCTTGAGTTAGAAATTCTAGGGATATCGAGGTAGATTCCTTTGAAGGTAAACTCCTCCCCGATAATCATAGGACTATTCAATTTTAAATAGTATGCCTATGATTGAAAATGTCTCCGCTTGATAACGAGACTCGCCCCGGTGACATTGAGGCCGCTTATTCCTCCGAGTCGCCTTCCGCTGATATGCCTGACGCGCGGTGGTCGAGATACCGATTGAGACTGCCGAGCGCGCCACCGACCGCCGGCCGTTTCACCGGTTTCATTAGGGCAAGGAGTCGGCTCTACGTGTATGAACCCTTCCCCGCCAATACTCATGTTGATTTTGTTTTGGGGTTTTAACCCTTTTCTTCCTTTCGTTGTGGTCTCGCCATTAACTCTTCATGACTTGGTGAGAGCTTTGATGTCCGACGACGATCCATCTCGCTTATTATCCCGGTGGAAATTGCTCGTTCTTTTCCTATTTGGCCATAGTGATAGACACACTTCTACTCGTGCTTTCTTCGCCGGGCCTGCCATTCCTTGATCCTAGGGTAAACCACGATACGAGATGCGGTTATTCAGAGTTGGCCTGCATCATTGCCGATGATCTCGATCATTTGAGGTTAAGCTCAAAAGTCCGCAAGACTTTGAAGCAACCGGCTCTCCTCATACATAGAGACAGACAGAGGCTCGCCTCGAAGCTTGGCGTGATGCTCGCCATTACCGACTCGGTTCGATGCGCAAGACCGGTGCGCTCTTTGAGATCTGCCGCCGCTTCGCTCTTCCGTGGATCATTTTCAATCTTGTGTCGCCGCTGGGAAGCGAGGATAGTGGAGCTCTAACAGAACTTCAAGGCGAGGGAGAGCTCGATCATCTTGAAGCCGACAAAGGCCAACAAGGAGGAGACTTTGCACCATGTCCGAGAAGTTTGAGTTTTCAAAGCGAAGCCGGTCAAGTCGAGGAGGAAACCGCAAAGACCCTTAATAGCAGCCGGGAGACTTTCGTATCGAAGCCAGAGGAACTTCAACAAGCTTTCCTCAATAAAGTATTCGATTTGAAATGAAGAAATTTGCCGCCACAAATTTGATGTTTAGAGAACTTGTAACTTCACTTTTATCAATAAAACGTGTTTCTATCCTCTTTTGTGCTTTATTATGATCTTTTATTTCGCCGTAAATAATTAACCGTAATACTTATAGGATTTTTGGCAAACCCTCACCACAACGGATTTGATTAGCCTTTACCAACTACCGCTTGAATTGGCTAGCGTATGATTATTCGACCCGCTCCACACGCGACGCTAGGCCGAAGAATGAAACTCTTCTAGACTTGTTGCTATGATATTGAATACATAGGCTTGGTACTTTACCGCAAGAGACCACCCAAGCAACGCTGTGACATACCGACTCATCTCTTCTTAGGTTTCGGATCTAAATACCCTGCACCGAACTCGTGTCTTCTTCTGAGAAAGACTAAACCGCAACGCTGCGGTGAGGCTGACTTTAGGTTATGGCCAACCCCCACTCTTCAACGGGTTTGATGAGCCTTTACCAACTACCGCTTGAGTTGGGCTAGCATGTAGATTATCTAAACTGCTCTACACACAACGTTGTGCTAAAAGAATGAAACTCTCTTAGACTTAATGCTACGATGTTGAATAATGTGAGACTTCGCCTTTTCACTCGAAGACTAACCCGCAACGCCAGATACACGACTCATCCCTTCTTAGGCTTCTCGATAAAATACCCGTGATCGAACTCGTGTCTTCTTCAATCTGAGAAAGACTAAACCGCAACGCTGCGGTGAGGGCGGCTTTATCCCTTCTTAGGACTTCGATAAAATGCCCCAAGATGAATCTTGGTGTTTCTTTGACCGGAGAATGACTGAACCGCTTAAGATTGATTGAGATGGGAAAGGAAGAATGTATTCTATTTCCTAATGAGAGGAAGGAGGATCTTGTCTCCTATCTCCAGTGAGGGATGAACAAGAGAGGAAGGTTTTGTATCCTATCTCTGCCGATGGAGAGGAAGGAGGATCTTGTCTCCTATCTCCCAGTGAGGGACTAACAAGAGAGGAAGGTTTTGTATCCCATCTCTCTGCCGATGGAGAGGAAGGAGGATCTTGTCTCCTATCTCCCAGTGAGGGATCTAACAAGAGAGGAAGGTTTTGTATCCTATCTCTCCGATGGAGAGGAAGGAGGATCTTGTCTCCTATCTCCTGGATATTGGAAAGGAAGGATTTTGTCCGCTTCAAAGGGAGAGACTAAAATGTGATCTCCATTTTGAGATCTTGAAAGATGAGACTAAGAGGGATCTCCACCGAGAATCTAAGACAAGAGAGGAAGAATGTATTCTATCTCTTGCTTCCGAGAGGAAGAATGTATTCTATCTCCGTGAAAATGTGGAAAGGAAGAATGTATTCTATTTCCGATGAGAAACTAAGAGGGACTCCACCGAGAATCTTGAAGGGTACTGGATAGCTTCACTTAGAGATTGCTAACCTAATTTGAAAGTGGACCTCTCGCTCGGGAAGGAATCAAGAGGATTTGGCCGTGGTGGACCGTGGAGATTTTAGTGGGCCCACCGCCAATGAATTTGATCGGTGAGAGAATTTTGGAGGAAAACACAATAACTTAGGGTTATCCTCATGAAAATGAGTGAGATATTCTCGAGGAACTTCCCATCAAAATGGGTTATCCCGAATGTACTAAGGATAATACTTTTTCGTAAACTTCCCATTTATCTAAGATCAATTGCCTCGCCATTCTCAGGTGATAGGCGATATGCACCGCTTGAATAGATCGCGGCTATTATAAACGGTCCTTCCCATTTGGGTTCAATTTACCTTTCTTTTTGAGTTGAGAATTATCACGCCGAAAATGAGGACGCAGATCTCCTCCTTAAAGGTTCTCTCGAACTTTCGTTGAAAGCCCACATTCTAGCTTGATAGAACTCAATGCATTGTTGAGCCTCCAGCGCTTCTCATCTAACATCTCAAGCTCTTCGAGACGCTTTTGATGTTGTTCTTCGGTCGCCATCTCTCAAGCAGGGCGACGCCAGTGACGGAATCTAGATTTCCAACGGGAGAATTGCTTCACACCGTGAAACCGTAGAGTACGGGTAGCTCCCTCATGCGCATCATCGCACAGCGATATGCCCATAGTGCTTCTCCGAAGTCATCCCACCGCTGTGTTATTCTTCACAAGCTTTGACAAAATCTTGATGATCGCTTTGTTGAACGCCTAATCCATTTGCCGCTGGATTATAGGTCGCCGACGACATCTTGTATCTTGAATTTCTCGCAAAACCCGATGAAGGAATTGCCGATGAATTGGGGACCGTCATGCACGATCCGTTTGGGACACCATGTCGATAGATGACATGGTGTTTGATGAATCTGACGACTCAGACGCTTTGACCTCCTTTAGTGGGATGCTTCACTTCACTTTGAGAAGTATCGGTGATCGCTAGAATAAAGCCGATCTCCTTTAACCGACGGAGGAAAATGGGACCTACAACGCCCATTCCCATGTCTCAATGGCCGTGATGTGGTCGGGATGCAATCGCCTGAGGCCGATGCATATAATTCGCGGAATTTGACACGCCGCGGCATTTCGAGCGCATTCGATCAAGGCTATTAATCATTGTTGGCCGGCAACCCATTCTCCCATTCGATCGAGAGCTTGGGACCAGCCGGTGTGCACTACATTCACCTTCGTGGCTTCCTCGAAGGACCCTCCTGCCTCTTTGTTTGAGAGGCATCGAGCAAAGACCATCGCACTCGACGCATATAACATCCGGCTCCGCGGTCGAAGAATCTTGAGCTCTTCGCCCGATTGACTCTCTCTCCTTCACGCCTTCCGCAATACCGCAAGACATAGTCGATGATAGAAAGCGCCAATCTCGGCTCCAATTCGGTTTGGGTTGTATGTACCTCTTTTGGACACCATCCCTTTGTCTTTGCACGCCATTATATATTGGTACTAAGAGTTGATGAGTCCCGACCGTAACTAATTGCTCGGTCTCTAAGGTTGTGCTAACGACAGCCTAACGCCGGGCATCCGCTGAGCGCTTTTGGAGGCGTGAATATATTCGATGAAGAACTCTTCAACGAACCGCCATTTCGACAGCTACCGATGATAAGGAATTAGATCCGATTGACTTCGAGTCTCCGGATCTCCCGACTATCGCCAGAATCGCCAGATGCCTCGAGATATTCGACCCCATTTCTTTGGCAAACTAAGTCCAATAAGTAGCGATTGTATTCGCCACGCTATTGGAACAGGTTCGGAGTGAATAAGCATCGGCATGACATGATTTCCGGGAAATCAAGACAACTCCGACCAGCCGAGATTTTAGAACATCCGGGGTACCGCCACATTGGTGGCCCGAGAAGCTCCATCAAAATACAATCGCCATATTTGTTGGTGCGACGAGTGTTGACTTCAACTTCATCCGAAGATCATCATATAGCTCAACCGCATCCGCTGTCCGGCCGCGCTCAAGAGATCACAAATCGCTTGTCCTTTGACCGACTGTTTGAAATACAAGTCGATTGGGACAAGAGCAAGGCCCATTTCGCTAAACGCCAACTCATC
The DNA here is from genome assembly GCA_012295165.1 of Asparagus setaceus. NCBI lineage: Eukaryota > Viridiplantae > Streptophyta > Magnoliopsida > Asparagales > Asparagaceae > Asparagus > Asparagus setaceus. The sequence continues at coordinate 46,586,090 of CM022705.1, read as the reverse complement.
GAGGCCCGGTCATAAATATTCGGACCGGATTTACGCGAGATAACATAAATCGCCCTGGCCCTACTAAATAGTGTCGTGATTTTTGAATCGCTAACACTAATGCAAGGCAATCGCCGCACCATTGGGTATCGAGACTCAAAGACCACCAATGTTCGCTCGTAATACATCGCCGCTCGACCGGGCCGCCGCCGCCCCGCGAGTAAGGCTTTAACGAGTGATCCGCTGCCTTGACGAGATCAGAACGGTTTTCCGGATCATGGTGCGACGAGAACAGAGGTTTAGCGAGATAACATTTGATCTCTTCAAACGCTTCGACAAAGGCCGCCCCAAATAAACGATACTCTTCTTGTTTAACTTAGAAAATGGTTGGCACTTCCCGATAGGTTCGATATGAACCGCCGGATGTACGCCAATCGCCTCTTGTAACCTCGAAGTTCTCTCGATTTCTGAGGTTGCAACTCTTGAATCACCTTCACTTTGTCGATCGACGTGGATTCCTTTGTCTGCGACGACAAAGCCGGTGAACTTGCCACCGTCATCCTCAAGGAAGGATTTGGCGTGATTCATCTTTAGTCATGAGTCCGCATGAGCTCAAATACCGCCCTAAGATCTTTGACGGATCTCCTTTGTTACCGCCACGCATCAAGTCATCGACGAGCATTCGATCGCTTTCCTGAGATGATCCCGAAAATTTTAGTCATTGCTCGTCACGATATGTATACGGCATTTTGAGGCCGAACGGCATGACCGTAGCAATATATACCGATAGGCTCAATGTCGGTGCTTGCATCCCTGGGCATCTTGATTTGATTGTAACCCGAGAAACCATCCATGAACGACATTCTTTCAAATCCACACGGTTGTCGACTATGACATCCGCGGATTGGAAGAGGAAAGTCATCTTTCGCAAGCAGCCGCTCGATCTCTCAGAGTCCATACTGCATCCTAATCGAACCATTCTTCTTCATGACCGACTATATTCGCCACCCAACTGATGTTGAATTTCCTCGATGAACCCGATTCTATGAGTTTCTTTACTTCGCCAACCATTGCTTGCAATATTTCGTGGACTAAACCGCCTTTTATGATTGCTTGACAGTTTGACATCCATTTTGATGTTGAGGTGATGAGTCGCCACATTAGGGTCGAAGTCCCCGCATGTCCTCATAGCTCCAAGCAAACACGCCGATGTATTCCCCGATTAGGGCAATCACTTTCTTCCTTCTTCGAGGGAAGACTATTATCGACGCTTATGAGCTTAGGACGCTCGCCACCCATGTTAACTTGGACTACCTCGCCCTAGTGGGGGTCTCTTTGTTCAATCTATCCCCAAACCGCTTTCTCGAAGTTGATGGATCCATGGGTCTTCCCATGTTGGCATTTCTTCATCATTCTCCATAGTAGCGTGATCAATCGTAGCCATATTTGACATCAAAGCTTTGAAAGTCCGAGGCTAGTGTCAATCCCAAACCAAGAATCGACGTAGTATCCATCGTAAATGGTCGCCGATCATCCACGCAGCATTCATCTTCGAGGAGGATTCAGATCCCAATCCTCTTCTAAATGCATAGTAGTTATCCGCTTCCCTTTGGGACATATGCCGCTTAGGAGGGACTCGAGGACCTCGCCCAAACATAGACCTTCTCTTGTGTCAAGTCGCACCCCACTTCTTCATGATACCCTGTCTCCGACTATATCCAATGTGTTGAGGATAGGCCCATTGTCATCTTCTCTTCTTCAAAGAAATGATTCGCGAATTGCATCTCCTTTCCGTAAACCAAGTCTTTCACTATTTGATCCGCGATGACGAAAGTGTTGCCCCAAAGGAGTCTCTGAACGCTTGTATAAAGCAAGATGACCGAAGTTGGTAGATGCAACTCGATTGTTATATAAACTCCATCGCATCATTCAAAGACGAGGGTACTCTAAATCGCCATTTATTGCTTTATCTAATTTGCCATTACAATGTTCATCCGACGATTCTTCATCGCCAAGATTGATTACAAGGCACAATGTTATTTAAAACAAATCCTCCGCTATAATCAAGCCCTGCTTCATGACGCCTTTCACCGCCGTCTGCCTTGGGCCGATGATTCAGCTGACTCATTACCGTAGAGGAGAGAATCGCTGAAATAATTCTCCATCCCCTTAAACGGCCGCTTGTCCCACCACCGCCTTGACTCATTATTTGTGTCTACATACTTGAGACATCGATGAAGAGTGGATGGGACTATAACGCTATTGTGGATCCTAATGCACCAACAATAAATTATAGGAAGTCTCACAATAATCACGCAAGTGACTTCGGATTTAAGTCCCCATTTGGCACTTAATCCCGATTTTACCAGGGGCTAGACCCACCGGTGTTAAATCCAGATATCATTGTGCCGCTTTACCATGCGGTGATTCCAAGATGATACATAGGCGCAGGGCATGATGCTCATAGCCGAACCCTGGATCAACTTGGATCCGGGTTGACTTCGCTAGAACCAATATACCCTAGAAAGTATAGCGCCTATCGTGTTTGAATTTGGTCCAGATATCCTCCTTTGTAAAGGTGATGCAGGCAAGTCTTTAGCCGCAGTTGCATTGTTGTGCGATTCTTCCTAATCGGCTTGAGTGAGAAACACCTCGTGAGTCGCCTGTGAGCTTCTTGTAGAGCTCCCTGCTCTTTGACAATCGGAGCAACTCATAGAGAGTTATTCGCCTGATGTTCGCCAATTGGGCCATGACGCCAAAACGGTATGGAGAGCTCGATGTTCCCTGCCTATCCCTACAATTGGGCCATTGAATCGGACCGCTCGAGTTGAGCTTCCCGACTCAGGTCGCTTTCTCCTTTGCTTCAGCCTTTTAGCAACGCCTGCCGTTGTCCTTTCTCTCGCACGAGTGAGAGGAATCGGCTACCCCAGCCGATAACGCTTCGCAGATTCGGCTTGGAATCTCCGATACTTGTAGTTGTATTCGCTCACCTTGTGGCAAAGACTTCATGCTCCTCCTCCAAAATCTAAGGTCGCCACTTCTTCATCGCCTTTTCTAGAATTGTCAAGCTGCTTGGCATAATTTGCCTTTTTCCCTTGACTTTTTTTGCCGAAGACGGGTCCACCGATCGCCTTCCAACAAATCGTAGGACCCAGGATTTCTCCGCTTGTCAGCCGTGTGGTACGAGTCCCTTCTCACGCTGTTCGTGAGGATCTTCATTCACCATCTTTATTCCTACCTTCACAATTGGGGTCTGGTTGAAACCAATCCAAAGGAACCGATCCGGTTATAGAGATCGATTCGCCCACCTTCTTCTCTTTAGAAGGTTTTGGAGTGATGACTCCAACATCGCATCAAGGCTTGAATCTTATCCCCGATGGTAGCATTCTGTGATACCTGATAAGCGCTAGCATTTTATCTTTGCTTCTTGCCTCCTCGGTTTACAATTGGGGCAACCGATTTTGTTGTTCTCCGAAGGTACTTGAAAATGCCCTAACTTCCCTCATCTTTGAACGAGTAAGTCTTGGGAAATCTCGAACCGTAAGGTTTTGATTCTCGAAGTTTGTCGGGCGCCATTGAGGCCGCGATTGCATGGCGCGACGCCGGCGACCGCCGCTGTGGTTGCTTGAAGTTTGCCTACGCCATGCCTTTGGCCGGCCGCCAAGGGCACAAAATTTCGCTTGTTCGTGGTTTGTCGCCGGCGGCTCTTTCGCCTTTTAAGGAACCTTTCAGCTTGTTTCCACGAACTTTCAAGTCCCTTCCACGCACGATGGTGCCGCCCCCGGGCACGCCTATCGATAAATTATCGCGGGTGTCCGAGGATGAATTCCTCATATCGGATCCCGCAGCTCATTGCCTTGTTACCGAATCGCTTAACAAAGATATCCACAGCTTTCCATTCTTCTCGCTGCCGAAACGCTCCAATGGATACCTCGTATCGCCATCAAAGAAGTTGGAGAGAAACAAGGACTCCATATCGCCCCACCGTTGATGCTCCCCTATTTAAGACGGCGGTACCAATCGGGCGCCCACGGTGCCAACGAATGACCTAACCATCGTGGGTTCATTGCCGAAATGACCCCAGGTGTGACTTGAAGTAAATCAAGTGTTATGCCGGGGAACCCTTACCACAAACGGTGTAAAGTTTATTAAGTTAAACTTTGAAGGGTATGGGATTGATTCCCACCCCTGTATGGGCAAGGGATACCCGCCTTCTTCACTTCGGGCGGAAATTAACGAAGTTAATTTTGCTCTCGAGGTCTTTAATCTTCTCGCTTCATGAGCAACAAAGCAGCCAGCGCTGTTCAGAGGGTTATCATCTTCGTGCTTCCTCCCGACCGAAGTCGCCATCTTGATCAACGCCGATGTGTTGACTTGATTCCCTCGATGCTTTGTTAAAGCTTGATCTCATGGTCATGTTTCTCATCGCCCGAATGGCCAACTCCATCTCTAATTTGAAGCCCGCTGCTTATTCAATGCTTCGCATCCAAAGATCTTCCACCGACTCAGACCGATCATAAGCACTTTTCGGGTTGTCCGTCACTAGAAGTCGTATTGTCGATGCCATTGCCACCCAAATACCCGATACTTCTCCTCAAGGTAGCCCTCAAGAGCTTGTCGTAATTGGACCGCCGAATAGTCCCGACCGCAAACGAAGTTAACCGCGAGCGCGCTAGGAATAGTCTTTGACGATGGTTCTTTGCTAGCCATATTATTAGTGACCTCTCGCAATTCATCCTCTCGATGCCATCCTTCTCCTTGACATAGGTTTTGGCGTTAGTGCTAAGTCTCTCGAAGACCGACTCTTTCGAGTTCCTCGACAACAATTACACTCGAGAGCATCGCTTTTTGAAGTTTGGAGCATAAACATGACTGGCCGGGCTTGGGGAGCACCTTCGAGATTTCTTTGTGTTCTGCATTTATAGTATAATTCATCGATGAGTGCTCTGGAGCAATCTTCCGCATGTTGACACGATCTCTGTATAACGCCTCATCGCCGATGAAAACGCCTCCGTCCGAGGCCTAATTGTTTTGTAAGAATCGAAAGTAACCCGCTTTGACTTTCGGGTTTGTGAGGGTGAAGTCCGGCAGACTTCTCGACCTCGACTTTCAGTCCAGATTCAAAGTCGAGGAATCTTTTGTCTTTGGGTGCTACCCCTCAGATAGAGTGACCGCAGATTCTTTAGCGGACCCAAAGCATCCTTGATGGTAAGCCCGCTGGTCGGATGCAGATTTGGTCACCGAAGTTTAGATGTAGACACCGGAGGTAATTTCTGGCCGATACAACTTTTTGTTGAGGTGCTCTACATTTCTAATTTGAGCACGGAGCAGAGTTGGCCTCGCCGGGCTTGATGCCGCCTTCGCCGGAGTTGAAGCGCCGACGGACTGGCTTCCAAACCAGCCCTGCTGATCTACTTTCGTCGCCTTCAACTCGCCGCTTGTTGCACCAAAGCCCTTGCTTGTGGGAGGATGCCACGCCCTGATACTGGCTGTGAATGGTTCCGCTCTGACCCATTCGCTGTACCGTAGGAGTCGGCCACAATCTCGACTTCACTCGAAGTTAACCCGATCTTAGATCCGCCAGCTTAACCCCATCCATTGATTCTTTCGCCGGGCTACTTGTTTTGCCAGCGCCGACGCTCGACGGGCTCTCTTGAGAGAGTCACGCTATCATGGCGGATCCCCCTCGTGGAAGACGGGTTCAAGGTTTGGCTGCAGTTGTCGGGAACCACCGCCGTCAGAAGTCTTGACAATGCGTGGTGGATTTTCCCAGCCTCGATTAAGGCCGATTGTCTTCCTTGCGAGACCATCTTGGACTTATGGGGAATGGATCTCGACGAGGAAGAGAGGTACTTGCATTTTGGTCGAACTCAACTCGACCTCCTCAATGACCGGATCCGAACTGGCTGCCATACACCACGCTGTTGCCGCTGGCTCCCACCGGTCGCAAATGTTCATGGAAAGTTAGTTTGTTATTCATTGATCGCTTGAACTTGTGCCTTTCGCTGGCCTACAACAAAATTTCAAACAAAAGAAATGCCTTTATTTTAGGCTTACAATGAAAACAAAAATTTCAACCTTCTTCCTTTAGAACAAACACGCAGGATCTCTATTTTACCGATCCTCGCTATGCGGGATTCTTTGCCTCGTCGGACTTTTTGTTCGGCCCCGGACTATCGCCAATTCAGATCCGTGGAAACCCTGTTCGAACTACAGCAGTGGCTCGCTTCACGAGGGAAACGGTTACCGGGATCGTGACTCACTCAAGGAGAGGATCACCTTCGGGATCACACTCACGAAGGAGAGGATCGCCGAGCGGTGAGATCTACTAGAGAGAAATCACGCTATTCTATAGCCGCACTCGAAGCCGCCCGCGTTTGTAGATCGGCCGTGCTCGGTTTCTGCGTTTCTGGATCAGAAGGCCGACGGCTGTGGATCTCGCGAGGGCTTTCAAGAATATCGTAAGATCCAACTCTCAAAAATCCAAACAAAAATCCCCTCGAATCGAACACACCCCCTATTTATAGGAGACAAAGGGGTTTATGGTCGCCGGACATCGCTGGTGTCCCGCCTTGGTCGACACCATGGTGTCCGCCATCGGCTCCGACATTGGTGTCCTGCTTGGTCGACATTTGGTGTCCGGCCAATTGGCCGGACACCAAACGGTGTCCGGGTTTCGGCCGGACGCTGTTTTGACTTCTGGCTTGGTTTTCGACTTTTCTCGCGGACGCTCGCTCCCATCTTGTCATCGCTGCTCTAAGTCCGCGCTTGATTCACTTGATTGGTTTCATCCCGCCAACTTATGACGACGGTCGATGTTCAACCGATCCCGCTGACATTCGAACGCGATCGATCTCGCTGAAGTTTCGCCGCTGGATTCATTTCATAACGCTGTAGCCTCGCGACTTGTACACCTTGCTGACCCACTTCATGTTCGCGACCGCTACGCATTTGCATATAGTTAATCGCGCTGTCCGATGGGTTGTTGGTTGTTAACCCACCGCCACGAAGTTTCGCTCGTACTAATAAGCAATTTCTAACACCTACCAATTGTAAAGGCTCATCAAACCTGCTGATGGCGAGGGTTTGCCAAAATCCTATATCTATCGCATAAGCACAATCTCTTATGCATACGTTCGCTTTCTCCAAACGGGTTAAATACTTCCCCCACAAAGATCCATATACGTAGTCTCTCAAGAAGCATATCCAGAGCAACTTGACCTTGGAAGCTTTCTCTAAGCTCACCCCTATAATGGATAATTTGAGCCCGAATACTCATCATCTCCCACCGGATAACATGGACGGGGTCCCTATGAACTCAACAACAATCCAAGTGGCAATCTTCAAAATAAAGATGATCAATTCAAGTCAACTCAATCATGTCAACCAATTCAAGTAATAACCGCAATAACTATTGACTCCACGATATGGTCACATCACTGAGCCGTAAGTCAAGAAGTTGGAGCAATTAAAAGTCTCTTCTATAAAGTCTAACGCTAGCGGTATGTGACTTATCTTATCCAAAGTATTCCGCACTCGATAAAAATACCAGAGGGCTGGAAAAATACTTACAAGATCCCCGAACCAACTCGTATGAAGTCGGCGAATGACAACCCACCTGCTAATGACGCCGAGACACGAACCGACGGCCGCCACAAGCACGGTTTAAACCGACTTGAATGCATCGACGGATAGGATCGTTGAACCGAACAAACCAAGAGTTAGTCCCGAACCAAATACGACGGAACCTAAGAGTCAATAGTGCGGACCAACACCGAGACCGAGAAAACGGCGTAAACGGGCGAAAAACAACGAAAAAGACTCTACCAACTTGGTCGAAGTTATCTACCAAGTGGTTCATGGTTCTCGCCACCATGGTCGGTGGTTCTGGCCAAGTGGCCGGCCATTTATTGCCCCCTATTCTATAAATAGGGTTTTTTCTTCATTTCGGGAGGCGACAGCTCGTATTTGACTTCACCGATTTTGAATTCTCAAGAATTCTAGATCTACGAAGTCGTTGTTGCAACGCTCCAAGCACCGGGCGATCACAAGTTCGGCTTCACGCCGATATTCAATCGCAGGTGTTTAATTCCGGTCGGCTACGAATGGCCAGGATTTCTCCTAGATCTCACGCCCGCATCCTCTCCTTCGTGAGTGTGATCCCCTCGGCATCCTCTCCTCTCGTGAGTGTGATCCCCAGCGCTTCGCTTCTTCGCGGAAATGAGCCCCCACGCCAGAAGTTCCGTAACCCTGTTTCCACTCGATCGGATTCGCGGTGGTCCACGGACATTCAAGTCCCCTAAGACAAAGTAAAGAACCCAAAGTGAGGATCCCTAATAGAGATCCGAAGCCGCTTGTTCATACAGAAAAGTTGTTTTCTTTTCACTGTACTAAAATAAAAGGCATTTCTTTTGAATTTTGTTGTAGGCCCAAGAAGTCAAAGTGTTCAAATGACAACAAAAACCGACTTTTACCGCCAACAAGTCGGGCGACCACGCTGGGAGCCACCGCCTCGTGATCGGAGGTCGCAGGCCGCAGCCATGATTCCTATCCCTGGAGGAAGAGGTCGAAGTTCGAAGTTCACCGTGAAGAAGTTCGAGGAGTATCTATCCTCGCCCTCCGATCCAGCTCTCCCCGCCGCCCAAAAGGTCTCCGCAAGGAGAACCCGTGGCCTCCGGACAGAGCCCCAGATCGGCGAAGTCCAACCCCACCGCCGCCAGTAGCGAGAAATTCCCCTGGCCAAGTCCTGGACTACAACTGCCTCGAGATGAATGCTAATGACGCCCGCATTCTCAGCTGAAGCCGGCCAAAGGCGATTTACAAAGCATGGCGCCAGAATATGCCAAAGCCGCGGTAATCCATGGATGGGGTCCGCTACGGCGGATCTAAGATCCAGATTTACGCAGAGGCTCCACCAGGGATCGATCATCCAAGCCGCCAACCAACGAGTGGGTCCGTTAAGCGGAACCGCTTCCACGCCGTGAGCGATCCGAAGCGCCGCACTCTATGCAGCACGAAGCTTTGGTGCGCAAGCTCGTGGAATTGAAGAAGGAGGTGGTAAAGAAGCCGCCAACATACCACACCGTGTTTGAGGCCCAAAACTAACTGGTGTCCAACCCCCACCGGCTTCAAAAGCTAAGCCGCCAACATTCCAGCTTCCTCGCCCCAAGACTTAAGCCGAGGGTCATAGCGCTGTAAATTCAGCCAAATTCCAAGTCCGACGTGCCTCAAAGTCAAAGGCGTCAGATCGACCGGGGGCTCGATCTCGCCACCACCACCACCAAACTAACTATCAAGGATCGCTTTGGGTCCTTTAAAAGAATCACGGTCACTCCTCATGCGTGAGGTCGCATCCGGCTCCAACAAGGACAAGAAGACTCAACCCCTCCTATCGGATTGAAAATTGAAGTCCAGAGTCCACAGACTTCGCCACATCGGGCGAAAAGTCTAGGCGAAGTCACTTGAAGCCATGAATTGACCCGGCCCAGGAGACATTTTCATCCCGACGATGAGGACGTTATACCCGAGATCGTACAACACACAGGTTGCTCCGCACTCATGCCGATGAGTTATACTACTGATGGGGTACGAAGAAGGCTCGAAGAGCTCTCCCATTGCCACAGCCATGTTTGTGCTCTAAGCTCATCAAAACGGTGCTCTCTGAGTGTAATTGCACGCCAAGAAACCCAAAGGGTATCGGCCTTCCGTGAGGCTTAGCACCAACACGCCGAGACCTAGGTCAAGGCGACTCAGTAAGGATGACATCCCGAGGATGAATTGCCGAGGTCACTAATAACATGACCGCAAAGAACCGCCATCACGACTATCCCTACCGCATCACAATTAACTCATTTGCGTCCGACTATCCGACGGTCCGTGATACGACAAACTTCGAAGGGATACCCCGAGGATGATGCCGGATATTGGCTCCAATCGCCTCGACCGATCATCAGATCTAGCTTAAGGAGCCCTAAGAAACGCTTTATGATCAGCATGCATCAAGTGGCTAAAATGCTAGATGAAGCGCCATAAACAACGGAAAACTTCGCTAGAGATGGATTTGGCCATGCGCATCGATGAGAGAAATGCATGACCAACAGATCCAAGCCTTGACAAAACATCGAGGTGAATCGAGTCACGATCGACGCCGCACCAAGATGACAAATGATTCGCACTGTGAGGCACAAGAGGATGATAACCTCCGAACCACGCAACCGGGCATAATGTAGATATGGCTTCATGAGAGCCAGAAGATCAAAGACCCGAGAGCAAAATCAACTCACCGATTCCGCCAAGAGGTGAAGAAGACAGTATTCCTTTGCCCATACCCCGAGGGAGTGGGAATCAATCCGCACTCGCCTGTTTAACTTAATAAACTTCACACCGCTTGATCGGAAGGGTTCCCCGACGAAAGCACTTGATTTATTTCAAGTCGCACTCTGAGTTATTTTCGCAATGAGCCCCTCGATGGTTCGGTCATTCGCAGCACCCTTCGGCCGCTCGATTGTACCGCCTCAAGCCGGAGCATTCATACCGATGACATGGAGTCTAGCTTCCTCACCACTTTTTCGACGACGATACCGGCATCGACGACATTGCTCGACGAGAAGCAGAGGACTGAGAAACTGCGGATATCTTTGTCAAACGATTCTAACAAGGTAATGAACCGCCTGATCCAATAACGAGGAGTTCATCCTCCGCACCGCCATAACAACTTGTCGATAGATCGCTCGAGGCAATGGGGACAGCACCATCTATAACGCGGGAAGGATTTGAAGGTTCGGAGAGCAAGCTAAAAGATTCCTCAAGAGGAAAAAGAAGAGGCCACCGACGCCGAAGTTCGCCGCACTTTGTCCCACGCAAAAGGGAAAGAGCAGCCAAGACGGCGGTTATAACCAAACGCCCAACTCTAACCCCAAAGAAAGAAGAAGAATAACAACAAGGCCGTGAACGAAGCAGACAATCAACGTGGCAACCTGGGCCATTAAACAAGGCCTCGTGAGCCAAGATTCCCAAGTCCTATTCCTTTAGGGACTATTTAGATTCCTGCCTCTTCAAATATCTTGTCGAAAATAAAGATCAAGCTCCTCCCCGATTCGTAATCAAGAGGAAGCAATGAGGACTAACGACCCAAAATATCACAGATCACGTAGCGCCATCACCCCACTAAACTCGCTTCACCTAAGGATAAAATCCAAGCTTTAATTGACGTAGGGTCATCACTATGAAGCCGCCCAAAGAAAAGAAGGCTCCGAGCAAATGCGTGTCCATAAGCTTTGGGTGCCATTGACATGGTTTGAACCTAAACCAGCTGGTCAAAGTCGCAATGAAGACGGTGAATGACGACCCACACAAGCAATGCCGTAAAGAACTTGTATCGTGATACGTACCCCAAATGGCGAAGTCCCGCGATCCACCCACCCGCTTGAAGATGAGCAATGGGTAGCCTCTTCTTCATTGAAGAAAAAGTCAAGGAAGGGAAAGGCATGCCATGCTACTTCCGCACTCGAGGGAGATGACGAACAGTGGTAACATTCCACCGTCCGGAAGGGGAACCCGGCCCACGCCACCGTGAGCGGACACGGTACAAATACAAGTACCCTAAGTCCCCACCTAAATGCCAAGACGCCGCGAACCGGGGTACCAACGATTCCCACTCGGCCGAGAAAGCGCGAAGTGGTCGCCAAAGAAGCCACAAATAAGCAGCCTACAAGAAGTTCGCCCGGCGGCAGTCTCAATCACCCGATTAGAAGAGACAAACCGAAGCTCCAAACCCCATATCGCTCACATTATGGCCCATTGGCTAATATTCCCGCAAGGATCACTTTTATGAGCCGCTATGTTGTCAAAAGAGACAAGAGAAGCTCTTCAGAAGCCCCCGCCGATTCGTCTTCCTCACCCGCATTAAGCCGAGCCGTAAGAGTCGCCCAACGCAGCAACCTTGCGGCTAAGCACTTCCCCGATCACTTTTACAAAGGAGGATATGCAGACGAGGAATTCCAAGCACGAGGCCGCTATACTTCACCGTATATTGGCTCTAGTGGAAGTTAACGGATCCAAGTCGATCCGGTTCCACAGGAGCATCATGCCCCGGCCATGTATCACCTGGAATTCCTCGCTAGTAAGCCGCATCAACAGCACGGTGATTCACGGATTTAACACCACGTCTCGCCGCTGGTAAAATCCCGATAAAGTGCCAAATGGGGACTTAAAGTCCAAGTCACCGCTATGTGATTGACGCAGACTTCCTATAACTTATTGTGGGTCAACCTGGATCCACAAGAACGCTATAGTCCCATCTACTTCATCATCGTCTCAAATATGTAGACACCTAATAATGAGGTCAAGACATGGTCGCGACAAACAACCGCTTAAGGATGGAGAATTATTTCACCGATTCTCTCCTCTACCGCAATGAGTCCCAAATCCTAACGACTCCAAGTGCATGAAGAAGTCGATACCGGGCCGGGCTTGGTTATAGTGATGGTTTTGTTTTAAATGACATTGTACCCCTGTAATCAATCTTGACGATGAAGAATCGCCGATGAACATTGTAATTGGCAAATTGCCATGAATCAATAAATGACGATTTAGAGTATCCTTTGTCTTTGAGTGATGTGATGACAGTTTATACAACAACCGAGTTGCACCTACCAATTCTGGCCATCTTGCTTTACACAAAAGCAGCCCGAGACTCCTTTGGGACAACACTGCCATCCCACGGATCAAGTAGTGAAAAGACTTGGTTTACGAAAAGGAGATGCGCTCCAACGCCAATCATTTCTTTGAAGAAGATGAAGATGATAATGGCCTATCCTCCACACATTCAGATATAGTCCGTAAACACCGAGTATCATGAAGAAGTGGGGATACAACTTGACACAAGGGAAGGTCTATATTTGGGCGAGGTCCTCGAAGTCCTCCCAAAGCGCATATGTCCCAAGAGGGCTCTGATAACTACTATGCCTTTAGACGGGATTGGGATACCTAATCCTCCTCGAGGATGAATGCTCGGGTCGATTGATAATAATCCACCCGATGAGGGAGACAGACATCTCGCCCATTCTTCATTGGGTTCGGCCACACTTTGATGTCAAATATGGCTATTTGGCCGATCCCCGCTACTATTGAGGATGATGAAGATATGCCAACATGGGAAGACCCATGGATCCATCAACTCAAAGAGCTTTGGGGATAGATTCGAACAAAGAGAACCTCCCACTCAAGGACAGGTAGTCCAGCATTAATATGGGTGACGAAGAGCATCCTAAGCTCATAAACATTAGCAATACTCTTCCCTCTAAGAGAAGGAAGAGTTGATCGCCCTAATCGTGGAGTATATCGATGTATTCGCCGAGTTACGAGGACATGCCGACTCGACCCTAATGTGGCAACACATCGCCTCAACATCGAAAGGATGTCAAACTCCGGCCAAGCAACCGAAGACGTTTCGCCCACAAATCTCGCAGCAATCGTTGACGGTGAAGAAACTCATAGAATCGGATTCATCAAAGAAATTCAACATCCGGATTGGGTGGCTAATATAGTCCCTACCATGAAGAAGAATGGTTCGATTAGGACTGCGGTTTAGACATCAACGCCGCTAGTTCGAAAGATGACTTTCCTCTTCCCATCCCCGATGTCATAGTCGACAACACGGTGGATTTGAAAGAATGTCATTCATGGATGGTTTCTGGGTACAATCGATCAAGATGCACCCCGATGATGCCAAACAATACGCTCGTTCATCCGTTATATATTGCTACACGGCCATGCCGCTCGGCCAAAAATGCCTACGCCACATGCGATGACTAAAATTTTCCGTGATCATCTTCGAAAATGGTCGAATGCTACGCCGACGACTTGGTCGTGAAAAGCCGCGGACAAAGGAGATCACATCAAAGATCTTAGAACGGTATTCGAGCTCATGCTAACTCATCAACTAAAGATGAACCCCGCCAAATCCTTCCTTCGATGTCCAAGTGGCAAATTCCTTTGGCTTCGTCGCCACCAATAAAGGAATCCATGTCGATCCCGATAAAGTGAAAGCGATTCAAGATTTACAACTCCAAGAAATCAGAGCTCGAGGGTTACAAGGGCGACATGCGACATCCGACGGTTCATATCAAACATATCCGAAGTGCCAACCATTCTCTAAATTGAACAAGAAGGGCGGTCGCTTATTTGGGATGACGCCGCCGAAAGCCGTCAAGAGATCAAATCGATTCGCTAAACCGCCCGTTTTGTTGCACCATTGCCGAAAACCGCTTTTGATCTACATCAAGGCAACGGATCACTCGTTAAGCGCTGCTCGCTAGGACGACGATGGCGGCCCGAATGAAAGTAAAGTATTACCCATAACATTAGTCGGTATGGAGTCTCGATACCCAATGGTCGGTAGCGGCCCTTGCATTAGTGTTCGCGATTCGTAAATCGCAGACTATTTAGCCGGACAGCACAATTTATGTTATCTCTAACGTGAACCGTCCGAATATTTATGACCCACCGCCTCAATGAGTTGGCGCTTATTAAATGGGCCTTGCTCTTGTCCCAATATGACTTGCACTTCAAACAACAAAAGTCGGTCAAAGGACAAGCGATTTGGCATCTCTTGCCAACCCACAACCGACACAATCGAAGCTATATGATGATCTTCCTGATGAAGTCCAAGAAGTCAACACTACGCCGCACCAACAAATATGGCGACATTTGACGAGCTTCGGCCACTAATGTGGCAAGTGCCCCGATGTTCTAAAGTCTCCGCTGAGTCTGAGTTGTCTTGATTTCCGGAATCATGTCATGCCCCGCGGCTTATTCACTCACCAACCGTGTTTCAATAATGTGGCCAATACAATGTGCTACTTATTGACTCCGCCGCTGGAGCCGGGGTCGAATATCTCGCCGCATCGCGATTCGCAATTGATAGTTGCAGCATCCGCGGTGACTACGGTTAGGAACCTTGATCCGTCCCCTATCATCGTAGCCGCTGAAATGGCACTGCTCAAGAGTTCTTCATCGAATATGTCCCACGCCGAACGCTTACGCGATGTAACCGGGCGTATACCGTGTCGCTAGCACAACCTTCGACCGAGCAACTAGTTACGGCCAGACTCACCAACTCTTCGTACTCAATATACAATGAGGCACAAGAAGATAAGGGGTAGTTACCAAGAGGTACATACAACCCAAACTAAGTTGGAGCCCCGAGATTGGCGCTCCTATCATCGACACGGCCCTACGCGTAAGACGGAAAGAGAGAGAGTCAATCCCGCCAAGAGCTCCAAGATTCTACGACACGGAGCCCCTGATGCTATATCGCCGGGTACGATGGTCTTTACTCGATGCCTCTCAAACAAAGAGGCGTAAGAGGTCCTTCTGAAGCACACGAAGGTGAATGTGGTGCGCACTACCGGTCCCAAACTCTACGATCAATCAGAGGAGGGGCTACCGCCAACAATGATTAATGACGAAGCAGCAGACGCCGAAATGTCACTGCACGATTCACGCTAATTATATGCATCACCTCCGTGAGCAGCATCCTTCTACCACATCCTCGCCATTCGATAGGGGAATGGACGCTGTAGGTCCCATTTTTCCTCCGCCGTCAAGGGCTTATCGGTTTATTCTAGCGATCACCGACATCTCCTAAGGCAATCCTGCTAAAAGAAGTAAAGGCGAGTACCGTCACAAATTTATCAAACACCATGTCATCTACCACACGGTGTTCCAAGACGGATCGTGCATGACAACGGTCCCTAATTCATCGCAATTCCTTCATCGCTTTTGCTTTAAATACAAGACGCCTCGCCGACTTATAATCCACCTATGAATGGATTAGCCGAGGCATTCAACAAGACAATTATTAAGATTTTGTCAAGCTTGTGAAAAATAACAAGCAGACCGACGATAAACCTGAGAAGCACTCGGGTATTCGACAACGACGACGCTAACCGAGAGACCCCAGATTCTCGATCTACCGTGTGAAGCTCCCATTGGAAATCCAGATTCATTACCAGACGCCTTTCATTAGAGATGACGATCAAGAACAACATCAAAACGCCTCAAGAGCTTGAGATGTTAGATGAAAAGCTCGGAAGCTCAACAATGCATTGAGTTCTACTCAAGCTAGGATGTCAGAGCTTTCAACAAGAAAGTACGACAACGGAGTTTCAAAGAAGGAGATTTGGTCCTCGCGCCGACGGCGACCGATAATCCTCACTTCCAAAAGAAAGGTAAATTCGAACCTAAATGGGAGGGTCCGCTTGTAATAGAAATGGTCTACTTAATGGTGCGTGACGCTTAATTACCCAAAATGGCTAACCGCAATTAATGCCGATAAATGGGAAGTTCCCCGAAGAAATACTACCCTTAGTATCTTCGATAACCCGCTTCGACGGAAGTTCCTCGGGATGTTTCACCCACTTTTCTTGAGGATAACCCTAGATTTGTCCTCCATCATAATTTCCCCACCGATCAAATTCCTGACTGTAGGTCTACAAATTTTCCGATACATTACCAAAATCCTCTTGATTCCTTCTATGAACAAGAGGCCCACTGTTCCTTTTACGGGAGATAGAATATAAAATTCTTCCTCTCCAAGCGTAAGATCCCTTCGTGATAAACGGAAGGGTTCTATCCATCCTATGCCTAGGTAGCTACCGATCGGAAGGTATAGGCCGATTTTCGACTGTGTTGTCCGACCGGTCGCCTCGAAGTCTTTTCTTCCGGCGGAGATCCCACTTTTAGTTCCATCTTTCATCCTAGGTAGCCGACTAAAGGTATAAGCGCCGGATTTTCGTGACTGTGTTGTCCGACCGGTCGCTCGAAGTCTTTGCTCGGCGGAGATCCCACTTTTAGTTCCATCTTTCATCCTAGGTGGCTACCGACCGGTATAAGCCGGATTTTCGCACTCAGTTGTCCGACCAAGGTCGCTCGAAGTCTTTTCGGCTCTTGAAGTGGAGATCCCACTTTTAGTTTCATCTTTCATCCTAGGTAGCCGACTGAAGTTGTAGGCGCGGATTTTCGACTAGGTTGTCCGACCGAAGGTCGCCGAAGTCTTTTTCGCTCTCGGGCGGAGATCCCACTTTTAGTTCCATCTTTCATCTTAGGTAGCTACCGACCGAAGGTATACGGATTTTCGCATGTGTTGTCCGACCGGTCGCCGAAGTCTTTTTCGCCTCGGCGGAGATCCCACTTTTAGTTCCATCCTTCATCAGTAGCTACCATCAAGGTATGCGCCAAGATTGTTTGAATCAAGTCGTCCGATCGGACGCCTCAACCCTTCTTGATTCCTATAGTGTGCCCTCGCTATTGGTTTCATTTCAGAAATAGGACATAAAGTTCCTCCTCTCTCACCAATTTAACTCTCACAACCAAGACTCCTTAATCCAAGATTCTTCGGGGTATTTTATCCCTAAGCCTAAGAAGGGATAAAGCCAACGCCACACGCTGCTAGCCGCTTAGTCTTTCTCCGATTGAAAAGACACCGAGTTCGACTGGGAATTTTATCCCCGGCTAAGAAGGATAAAGCCAACGCCACACGCTGCTGTCGGTTTAGTCTTTCTCCGATTGAAGAAGACACCAGAGTTCGATCTCGGGAATTTTATCCCTAAGCCTAAGAGGGATAAAGCCAACGCCACACGCCTGGTTCGTTTAGTCTTTCTCCGATTGAAGAAGACACCGTGAGTTCGACTGGGTATTTTATCCCGGCCTAAGTAGGGATAAGTCTATGCCTAACGCATTGCCTAAGAAATTTTAGCCGCTTGGGTTAGTCTTCCGTGAAAAAGACGGCTTCACGATTCAACATCAGCATTAAGTCTAAGAGAGTTTCATTCTTTTAGCACAACGCTGTGTGTAGAACGGATTTAGATAATCTACATGCTAGCCTAACTCAAGCGGTAGTTGGTAAAGGCTTATCAAACCCGCTGAGGGCCGGGCCAATAACCCTAAAGCCAACGCCACACGCTGCTGTCGGTTTAGTCTTTTTCTCGATTGAAGAAGACACCGAGTTTGATTCTCGGGTATTTTATCCCAAGTCTAAGAAGGGATAAAGCCGACGCCACACGCTGCTGTTTGCTTAGTCTTTTCGATTGAAGAAGACACCAGAGTCCGATTCGGGTATTTCATCCCAAGCCTAAGAAGGGATGAGTCTACGGTGTAACACGCTGCTGTCGGGTGGTCTCTTGCCCGTAAAAGAGTACGGAGCCTATGTATTCAATATCATAGCAACAAGTCTAGAAGAGTTTCATTCTTCTAGCACAACGCCACGCGGAACGGATCCGTGATAATCCGCGACGCCAGCCCAACTCAAACGGTAGTTGGAAGGCTAATCAAACCCGCTGATGGTCGAGGGTTTGCCAAAATTATAAGTATTATGATTCATTATTTCGAAGAAGTAAAAGAATCATAATAAACAATGAAAGGAATAAATCTTATTCATTTGAAGCAAATATAGAAGGAGCTACAACCGCTTAAACATCAAGTCTATGACAAAGGATTTGTTGTTCGAAATGAGATACTTCATCACTATAAGCCCCGTGGAGTTCTCCCCGCAACTCAGCCCCGGCGACTCCTCATCTGGTATTCGTCTTCGTGGTTGCCTCCTCGAGCTCAACCGTGTTCCTCATTGGTAGGTCCAGTTCGCGACGACGAGGGCTTCTTCCTTGTTGGCCTTGGCTAGCCCAAAATACTCATCTTATCTTCCTAAGATGGAGCTCTCCCCGAAAGCAAGATATCCTCTCCTGACCGCCGCAATATCACCGATATGGCTTAGGGAAGAATATGTCTCAAGAACAACAATTCGAAGCTGATCGGCGCTGTTCTCTCAGATCTGACTTCGAGCCCAAGAAAACACGAGCATCGCACTGTGCCTCTAAACGCGAGTCAGTATGAGCAGCTACATATGAGGAAGCTCCAGCCGCCCGCAGTTCTTGTAGTCTCTGAAGCTTTCTCTCTAGATGAGTGAGGTCGTCAGCAATGGCTGAGCATTTCGGGATAACCCATATCCCGTGACGTATGTCCGAGGACCAAGCAATAGCCTAAAGCGATGGAGAAAGCCATACAAAGAATCTTATCGATCACCATGTTCATCAAAGAAGAGAACGAGCGCACTTCTAAACAGATGTTAAGCCGGGATGGATCTTCGTCCACCATCAGCGCCCTCTCTGCATAAAGGAAAAGAGAACCTTAGAATCTTCAACCAAAAACTAATGGATGCATATTCGATTGGGGACTCTTACCCGTCTCGCCGGTGTAGTTTGAGAGACTAGTGAGTCTACCGTGAGGCGATCTATCGCCGATATCGTTAACCAAGCCGCCTCGTGCTCATCTATCTCAGCGATGTTGTGGTAGGCGATTCAGCGGCGAAAAGAGGAGTCCTGCCACTACACAAAGGGAACGTCTCAGCCTCTTTTAATTATAGTGGTATTGGCCAAACGGCTGGTCCTATAATTAATCGAAGAGAAAATTCATACCTTCTTCAGGGATGGTAGCCGGGTAAATCTTCACCAAGAGTATCACCATCCCGCAAGACTGCCCAGAAAGTGTCATCCATGGAAGTGTTGCCATATAAACCAGCTTCCACGAAATCTTCCATGGAGAAGTCTGAAAAAGAAGGCATTAGGAAGGCGAATGCAATTAAGACGAACAATAGGTAAAGCTACTTACCTCCTACATCGGGGTTGACTTGCCTAGTCTCGGTTCGTGCATTTGTCTCCTGCAATTTCTCTAAAAGAAAAAAAAAGCGAAAAGGCAATTAGTGGGGGTACGAACTCCGAGTTGTTTAATTCCCGTATTCGCCATCTAGGAGAGGAATTATCGATGTTAGATGTACCTGGATTCGCCGAATCAGGTCCTACATTAGTCTCCTCCGCCATAGCTCCATACATTTGTTGAGTAAAACTTGGCTCAGCATGAGCAGAACTGGGCCCAGCAGAATCGTGGTGAGGAAAATCAAATCCAGAATCATAATCCCTAAAGCCCCCTGCATGCAAACGGAGAAATATCAGTCTCCAAAAGCCGAAAATTTCAGATTACATCATGGTGAATCGTTACCTCTGTCACTGACTGGATCATCGCTGGTCAAGTCTATATCAAAGGACCGAGGATTCACGCGAGTCTTATGGGCTAATCTCTTTCGTTTAACCCCTCGAGAAGGTCGAAATTCTTCTTCTTTATGATTTTCACGAAAATTCAGTTGAATGAGAATTCAATAGAAAGGATGAGAAAACGAAGGGGAAAAGGAGAGAGTACCAAGGTTCTTCTCATAAGCTGCGACCTCAGCTTGGTCCTTTCCTAAAGTCGCAATGCCGAGTTGTGGAACTCCTCCTCGATCTCGTTTGGCGGATGAGATTGGCGCTTCCTTTGAGCTTGAATGGCGCTTTGGGTGTTCGAGTATCGCACAATGTGCATGCATTCGAGATAGCCCTCATTGTGGATCCGCTCGTTAGCTACTAATAGCCAAGCTGCAATGAAGGAATGTCGACCTGACGGCCGAGCTCGGGAGGTCAATCTAGCACCGGTACATCCCATGGCGCCCACAACCACGCCAAGGCCATCCACAAGTCCACCACGAAGTTCGAGCCGCTGCCGGTTCCCAACATAAAGTTGGTCGTGAACCGAATCGACGAGCAAAACGACAGGGAAAATAAGGCTCAATGAAGCATTCCTCCTTTACTTTCGGAAAATGAGATATCGGCACGATGTTCACTAGCCGGTTAAAGCGACCAATGTCAAGTGAAGTCTGGCGTGTCTTGGCACCTCCTCGTCGACCAAGGACTCACCATATTGACCGAGAATCGAGGAAAACATCCGAAAAGATCCACCCTTTATGAATGCATCGTTTCTTGATCTCTGTAAAGCCACGCCCTTCCATCGCAATCCTCTATCAACCGCAAGAAAGGAGTAGGCGAATCTGTGGAACGGTGCCGACATCATGTCGGGACGATGAAGGACCACCGTGCCATCAAATAGGTATATGGGAGCTCCACTTTCGGACGGAAGGAATACGTGATGATGGCTCATCCTTTCTCCTCGAGTAAACGCCGACTATATGCCGCAACCCACGTGAATATTGGCCACCATTAGGAAGGAGAGAGTTCCTTCTTGTGGGCAAGGCGAGCTGCGGGGTAAAGGACCTCCAAAGGTAAAGCATCATCAGATTGATATGGAACCACACATTTCTTTAGCCAGATTGCAAGATAGCCGGCTAGAAGAGTTGTCGGCTGGATAGGCTTTACCGCATGCCACAGAAAGGTTGCAAACTTGGTCCCTGGGGGAAAACCATCTTCGGCATAGCCGAGCGTGTAGGAGTTAGCCTCGGACCTCTCGATCAGTTCATTAACCTTCGAAGGAGTGAGCGGTGACAGTTCACATATTTCCCCGCCAGATTTGTTCTCCAAATGCTGGAACAAATAATTGGCAAACTGCTTCAGACTCATTGCAATTTCCTTTTGGCGCAAGGTTCAGATTGGGCCAGAGCTATATAGTAATGACAAGTGAGATCCCACAAAACCTTGTGACGATCGGGTGTGTGTTTCTTCAGCCGACTCAATTCCTGATTGGAAGGGAAATACTCCTGATACAGCATCTTCCCCATGGATAAATCGGAAATTCGGTACATCTCATGTAGAGCCATTGACTTCGCGTGTTTGGTGAAAAATGTATTTGAATCGGGTTGTAGAGCTCAAATAAGGCTAAGAAATGGTTAGCTGATTGGAAGGCCATACATGGTGGCACGAATCGCTGAATACAGTCCGCAAGCGCGAAGTTCTTCATCCCATCGATTGAGGACGTAATTGGTCAGGCGACCCCACCAATGTTTACCTCATGAGTGAACCCAGCCGCAAAATCTATGACTAGATGACGGCATCTCGCCCAGCGTAGCGGCGATTCTTAGTCGGCGAGGAACAAAGAGCTCATCACTGAAATGTGTCCATCCCACAATCCCGTGGTGAAGGCCGATGACACGATTCCCGCTGGAACCCGAATCGGCGGCCGGGTAATAAATCCGCAATGAATATGATCATGTTCCTCGACGCCAGACATACGGCGGTCACGCGCAGGTGTCCAAATCGGGCCAATGAGAGTTGACGAGGTATTCGAGGAATATACAAGGGACCTCCGTCGTCTTGGTTCAACCACCGCTCGCTCTCGACAAAAGCAGATCCGGATCCTTAACCGAACCAACGTATAATCTATTTTTCGCAGGTTCGTGGATGGTGTCTTTATGAGTGGCGCATCGGTGACCAATCGTCGGAGAATGCGGGAACTCCCTTCAAATACAGCCTGGATCGTCTCCGCTGATGTACCGGGTGCAAATCGAGGCGAGATAAAAATCGCGGGATCGTCACACGTGGAATAATATTCACTATGGCGTCCGTCAACCGCGTAAGTCGGAAAAGCTCCCGAGGAATAATCAACTGAAATTAGAAAATATTCAATTAGTAAAGGGCGTTGAATTCATCTTACATAGATTGAGTCACGACCTTATAACGGGTATGACGATTTCATCCGTATCGAATACCCGGAGAACGATAAATATAGTCGCGTAAACAAAGCGGCAATATATCCCGTTCCACAGGACAAGGGTACGGTATGAAATCGCTCCCGTTAAAGATATCGAGACGGGTGATCTTTGAAGCCTCGATCCTCACGAAGGAAAATCTCGGCTCTTCCCAATCGCCTCACAAAGGAGAAGGAAGCGGGGTCATAACGAGTGTACACAATCTGAAGCGTCGGTCCCCACAAAGGAGGGTTTCGGCTCTTCCCAATCACCTCACAAAGGAGAGCGAAGCGGGGATACAACGTATATATGCACGAGAAGATGATAACGCTGGCGCACCACCAAAAGAAGGAGGCGTGCATTCACGCGGCATGTGAGTTGATCGACCCCTGGGAACATGAGATCTTCGCGACGACATCGGAAACTGCAAAAGAAGATAAATAGAGTCAGATACACAGTCGAAAATCAACAAATAAAGTGTTAAAAAGCGGACACCAATAGACTACACACCGATGCCGAAGCACCCGACGAAGCCCCGATCACGCTGGCGCCGGGCGTCGCGAAGATTCTCGCGGCGCCGATGGCTTCTGGCCGCTTCAACATGGGCGCCGCGGCTGGGCGCGACAAAGATTCGGCCAGCATGCCGGCGCCTAGGCCTAACAAGTGGCGCATTGGGCCGCCGGCCGGGCGGCGCTGGCGCTTCAACAGACGTGTCAAGGCGCTGGCGCGAAGCCCGGCCATGGGCGCGCCGGGCGCCAGACGCATCGCCGCCGGCCGAAGCCGCCAGCCGCCGTTTGCACTTCTCCCTCGCGGTTCCGCACACTGCATGCACAAGAGAAAAAAAGAGAAGAAAAAGAAGAAAAAGAACTTGCAAAACTCTCGTGTGCATACCTTGTTCGAAAGAGACGAAACGGCGCGAAGTGAGATGAAAACAAGAGGAAAGCACAGAAAAGGGGGGGGCCGGCCTAGGTCAAAAAGAAGGAGGATTTATGGGTATTTATAACAACCCCATATGGACCCAATCCTCTTTGAATAAGGAGTCCTATTTGGCAACAAGTAGGAATTCTAATTGGAGCCCAATTGGATATCCAAAAAGGAACCAAATCAGTCCCTAATTGGGAGTCCTAATTGGAACCTTATCCGGATGTCAAAATAGTGCCAAATCAGTCCGTTGATCGGCCCCTACTCCCTCCGCTATATTTGGAAAGATTTTGAAGATTTATTCAGCGGGATAACACCTTGCGAAGGCCCCCATCGACGCAAATCAACGCGTCGCCTAATCCTACTCCAATCGATTACGTAGTATAAACCGCTTCCTAATTGCCGAGAAGTTCCCTAAGAATATTTCCACAAAAATATTCTTAGGGATAACTCGATCGTAGGATCACATCGACGCCGATCAACGCTGCCGCCTAATCCTACCCAATCGATTACGAGTATAAACTATTTCCCAATTTGTCGAGAAGTTCCCTAAGAATATTTCCACAAAAATATTCTTAGGATAACTCGATCGTAGGATCACATCGACGCCGATCAACGCCGCCTAATCCTACCCAATCGATTACGAGTATAAACCGCTTCCTAATTGCCGAGAAGTTCCCTAAGAATATTTCCACAAAAATATTCTTAGGGATAACTCAATCGTCGCGGATCACATCGACGCATCAACGCCTAATCCTACCCAATCGATTACGAGTATAAACCGCTTCCTAATTGCCGAGAAGTTCCTAAGAATATTTCCACAAAAATATTCTTAGGATAACTCGATCGTAGGATCACATCGACGCATCAACGCCGCCTAATCCTACTCCAATCGATTACGAGTATAAACCGTTTCCTAATTTGTCGAGAAGTTCCTAAGAATATTTCCACAAAAATATTCTTAGGATAACTCGATCATGCGGATCACATCGACGCATCAACGCCGCCTAATCCTACTCCAATCGATTACGAGTATAAACCGCTTCCTAATTCATCGAGAAGTTCGGAAGAATATTTCCACAAAAATATTCTTAGGGATAACTCGATCGTAGGATCACATCGACGCCGATCAACGCTGCCGCCTAATCCTACCCAATCGATTACGAGTATAAACCGCTTCCTAATTGCCGAGAAGTTCCCTAAGAATATTTCCACAAAAATATTCTTAGGATAACTCGATCGTAGGATCACATCGACGCCGATCAACGCCGCCTAATCCTACCCAATCGATTACGTAGTATAAACCGCTTCCTAATTGCCGAGAAGTTCCCTAAGAATATTTCCACAAAAATATTCTTAGGATAACTCGATCGTGCGGATCACATCGACGCCGATCAACGCTGTCGCCTAATCCTACTCCAATCAGGATTACGAGTATAAACTATTTCCCAATTTGTCGAGAAGTTCCCGTAAGAATATTTCCATAAAAAATATTCTTAGGGATAACTCGATCATCGCGAATACATCGGCCGATCAGCGTCGCCTAATCCTACTCAATCGGATTACGGTATAAAGCTGTTTCCTAATTCATCGAGAAGTTCGGAAGAATATTTCCACAAAAATATTCTTAGGATAACTCGATCATGCGGATCACATCGACGCCGATCAACGCTGCCGCCTAATCCTACCCAATCAGATTACGAGTATAAACCGCTTCCTAATTTTCAACGAAGTTCCCGGAGAATAAACCCATATTCTTAAGGATAACTCGATAACCCTTAATTTCCTCCACCATAATATCCAAAAAAGGAATAATCGATGAGGCATGAAAATCATGTTGACACCGACAAAGTGTCTAGTCTCAAGAAACTTCTCCGCTATGGATAATCATATCCCAACAACGGTCAGCGTCGCTTTCGCCGATTGAAGGCTAGGACGATGGTTGAAGGCCAAATGGTCTCTGTTTGACAAGGAATCCTCGGAGGATACTTCCATGAAAGGATTTTCCTCCGCTTTGGTCAAACCAACAACACACGTGATGATGGAAGAATTAGCGATTGAAGGTCATAAAATTTCACGATTCGACACCACCAACGGTCGCCAACAAGGACTTCACGATATATGGAGAAATCCAAAAGTCGATGGTTAGTCAAACAACAACCAACCAACACGAAGTTACAAACAAAACTCACCCACCGGCTTGAATCAAGATTTCAACAAGCGGTCGGACAATAAATGCAAGCATCGTGGCCTTATCGGGAATCCTACAAAGCGGATGATCTGAAAGAATCGAAGATTTGAAGCTAACCTTTGGGACCCTCTGCCGTGAAACCATCATGTCCAAAGTATTCGGGCTCGCTATAAAAACGAGGCTGAAACACTTTGGAGGGTATCTGTGGCGTTGAAAAATACTTACAAGATCCCGAAACCAACTCGTATGAAGTCGGCGAATGACAACCCACCGTTAATACGGACGTCGAGACCACGAATCCGGCAACAAACCACGGCGTCACAAGCACGGTTTAAAGCGGACTTGAGCAGACGATCGGATTTCAGATCGTTGAACCGGAACAAACCAAGAGTTAGTCCCGGAACCAAATACAGACGGAACCTAAGAGTCAGAATAGGCAGGACCTAAGCCCGAGAGACCGAGAAAAACGCTAAACGCGGAAAAGAAAACAAATAGTCGAAAGACTCTACTAACTTGGTCGAAGCTACTACCACCATGGTCGAAGTTACCCGCCAAGTGGCCGAAATATTTCACGCCTATTCTATAAATAGGGGGTTTTCTTCATTCGAGGCGGACAATTCGGGCTTGGACTTAATTTGGATTTTGGGATTTTCGAAGAATTCTCGCGAGATCTACGAGTCGTTGTTGCAACGCTCCAAGCACCGCGATCACAAGTTCGGTCGTCGGATATTCAATCGCAGGTGTTTAATTCGGCCCTACGTAATAGCCAGGATTTCTCCTAGTAGATCTCACGCTCGTGATCCTCTCCTTCGTGAGTGTGATCCCGGCGATCCTCTCCTTCGTGAGTGTGATCCCCTTAAACCGTTTCCTTCGTGAAAAGAGCCCTGCGTCTGTAGTTCGAACGGGTTTCCACGGATCGAATTGCGGTGGTCCACGGACGATTCAAGTCCCCGACAGCAAAGAACCCACAAAGCGAGGATCCCGAATAATAGAGATCGGCGTTTGTTCATCTGAGGAAAAAGTTGTAATCTTTTGTTTTCATTGTACGCCTTAAAATAAAATGCATTTCTTTTGAATTTTGTTGTAGGCCCAAGAAGCTGTAAGCAAGTTCAATGACAATGAATAACAAACCGACTTTTACCGCGAACAACAGCGGAGTCTGAAAACTTTGGAGGGGGTATCTGTAGGCATTAAAAATTGCTGATGAACCCCAAATACAGTTTAAATCAGGAGAAGATTGAAGAACGACGTCATCAAAGTCAAAAGGAATCAACTCACACATATGAGACACTTTCTTGTGTCTCGCCAAAGGCGAGGCACTTTTTTGTGTCTCGCAATAGGCGGGACACTATCTTGTGTCTCGCCATTCGCGAGACTCTGTCTTGTGTCTCGCCATTGGCGAGACACTTTCTTGTGTCTCGCCAATGAGCGAGACACCAAAAGTGTCTGAATGGTTCTCTTGGGTGTTCTATTGATATTCGTGGGGCCCACTTGACCTTTTCAACGTGAGAGGATGTTCAGCCACGTTAGTGGGTAGTTACACCCTTGAAAAATGCCCACTAAGCGCATAAATGGGGCATTAAACGTGCCTTAAAGGAGGGGAGCAGCATAATAGCGAAGAGACCGATCCTTTGGCGAGATAGCTCGACCGAGACAGTTAAACCGCCTCGCCAACAAATGAGACAAATTCAAACCTGCCACGCCAACGGTGAGACAGCTTTGGTGCGCGACACAAAAAGTGTTGCGTCAACTATGCAATTCTGGCAGGTCATGACTTGTGTTCTTTTCGGAGGTTATGCTTCCTAAAGCCTATAAATACCCCTTTAACAAGTGTTACTAGAGGGGAGATTATTTTGAGAGAGGGAAAAGTATATTTCCATAGAGAGGAGTCCTTTGGTGAATCTTGAAGATCCAAGAGTGAACTCCTCATCAAATCAAGAGTGATCTTAAAGCTTCCTTTGGAGATTCCTCGAGTTTAAGCTTTATCTTATTTTTGGGAAGGGTAGATATCTTACTTGGCTAAGATATTTGCTTGAGTTCTTGTTTCCATCGCGAGACATAAACTATATTCCGTCAATTCGACGGTCGTTGCTCGGTGGTCCACGGATTACGCATCCCCGGCACAGGCAAAGAACCCACGCAAGCTGGAGATTGCTACGTAGCGACTTCTGTTCGTGTTTGTAAGAGAGTGAGCTTATTTTCTTTGTAATCGAGAGATTTACACGTATAATCTTTCACTTGTTTTCATTTTCGAAACGTTTTGGAATGGAAACGACGAAGAAACTTATTCTCGCCCGAAACAAATATCTCAAATGACGAGACGACCTCTCAACTTCAATAGTTGTACTTCACCGCTCAATCACCATTGCATTTATTGATGGGTTAGAGTCATTATGACTCTTCAGGCCAAAGTTATTGCTCATCGGATCATGCCAGTACTTTAACCGTTCTGTCACTATCGCATTAAATGCAAATTGACTCATTCAACTGGCTGTCGACACGTGTAAAGTGTGATCTTATCAGCCGGCTGCACCGACCCAGACAAATTACTGATGTGCCCTCACCAACTCTCTATAAATAGTGTGCAATCTCTACTACTCTAAGGTATGCAAAAACTACTGAAAAATATCCTGAAACTAGATTCTACAAACTTGCTTAATCTATTACTTCCTTGAACGTCGGAGGGCATGTCGGAGCAACAAACTTCGGCCCTCTAACGAGTATTTTTTGTGTAGGAATCTATTTTCTTCTGATTGATCAGCTATCAAGGAAGATTAAGGGACCCTAAAGTCCTCTAAACATCCATTTACCCATACAATTAACTTTCTGACATAAATAATGTCGCCAACCACCTTACCTTTTCGTATCTTGGTTAAAGGTGCTTGTTTTCCTTTTATTAAGTAATATCTCATTGTTTTCATGAAAAGAAAAAAGTTTGAACCTTGTTTCTTGAGTTCCATGCGTTGGTGGACGTGAACTGATCTGGGATATTATTTTTAATTGCTATTTTTTCAGTTAAAACCCTGATTTTCTATCTTTTGTTGTTTGCACTTGAAAACAGTTTTATTATTAATCTATTTTGTAGAAACATCCTGTAACTTCTTAAATTATAGTGGAATGCAGAAAAATATGATCCCATAAATTTACAAATTATAGCTGAAATTATTTTTGTATTATTTCAATTATGCAAATATGTCCATGCTATTTTTTGGATTTATGAATAGATCTTTATTTGTGTGTATCTTTTAGATCTATGATTCCTTGATTAAATAATTATTTTAATCTTGTTTGATGAGACCCTAAAATCCTAAATCCAATCTATGCAAAGTTTTTTGTAAATTAAAAAATTTATAAAAGGTTAAATTTTAGAAAGATCGATAATATCTAGAAAATTTGGAAAATTTTGAAAAATAAAATTAAATCTTTAGTTTTATTTTTTTATTTTTGGATGGGTTTGGAGACCAAATTAGATTTGGGATCAACCGTAGTGAAATTACTAACACCGGTAAAAGCATTGGCATTCTAGGCGGAAAAATCCGTCTAGATTAGTGAAATTTCGTCTACATTAAACATTCTAGGCGAATTCCGTCTAGAAAACCGGTCTACTAAGTTTAGTCTAGAATAATCTATTCTAGGCGGAAAACAAATCTACAATATTTATTCTAGGCGGAAAACTATTGTGGCGGATAACAAAACCGTGCGGGATGACTCGAGGCGGTTTAAGCCGTCTGTAGTACATTCCAGACGGAAAAACCGTCTGGAATGTATTACAGACGGAAAAACCGTCTGTAATGTGTTGCAGACGGAAAAACCGTCTGCAACACATTACAGACGGCAAAACCGTCTGGAATGTATTGCCGACGGTTTTTCCGTCTGTAATATTTTGCAGACGGTTTTGCCGTCTGCAATACATTTCGACGAAGCTGAAATCGTAATACATTCGAGGCGGAAAAACCGTCTGGAATGTATTCGGGCGGTTTCCGTCTGGAATGGCATTCGATTTTTTGCGGCGAGGTTTTAAAACCGTTTCCACCTGTTCATCCATTACATATATAATATCGCAATCCAATATTCCATTTGAAATCAATATGCATCCAATTAATTCCCAATTCAATTCCAAATCTAACCATAATCAATATACATACCAACATTACTCAATATACATACCACATTACTATTTTAATACCAAATCCAACCAAGTAATATACATTAAATTACAAGATCGAACACAAGCGAGAAAAACATCCACAAAATAAGCATCCCAAGTCGTCTCTCCTACAAAATAAACATCCCATATCATATAGTGTTTCATACATACCATGTCTCTTCTACAAATATTGTCTTAATACATAAAACAAGTATATTGTCTTATCTGAGAAAACATCATAATGCACGTGATGTGTGCATGATCCGATCCACACATGAAAAAATGAGGAATCATAAGTAGTTAAAACTTATAAAAGCGAATACAAAAAGAATTTAAAGTGGGTATCTTGAGTTACAAGTAAGTTTTCTCTTCAATTTATTTGAAAGAATTTCCGATGTTAGTACCCATCACATGGCATCTTTCATACTTTGAGAATAACTCCTCAACTCTTCATGTTTTCACAATTGTGATATAGCACTTTTAAATTCTTTCAAATCAATGTTCATAGTCATCATGATTATGACAGTTAACTTCTTAATAACAAGTATGTTATACTTTGAATGGTCTCATGCTCAATTTGATGACAAAAATGACATAGACTCTTGAAGGAAATGTGCTCAAGCCAAAGTTGACGATTCAAAACTAACAAACCCTAAAAGCTGGAACTAAAATGTTCCAAAGTTGATAGAAATAGAAAACCCTAAGTAGGGGATTACATACATAGGTTTTGAGGAGGCGATATTGTCCTCATCAAGGGAGGAGGGTTTTCTCATTCACTTTTATAATACAAACCCAACTTACCTCTTTGAAAAATTGTGATATAGCACTTTTAATTTCTCAAGAGCTAACATGGTTCACGATCTCTTAAAGGAACTATTATGGTCGGTTTGAGTTCCTCCTAATACAAAATTAACCTATAAAAATTGTGGAGTTTGGTTGTCATGTGTGTGTGATAGGAAAAAGTGTCCATAAGGTGCAATCCTAACCCGGCATCAAATAAATCATCTCAAGAAGATCAATATTAAATTGTGAAATACAAATGAAAACTCACCACAAAAATCACTCTTCGTCGTCACCAACTTCCCTCCCTCACTTGCTCCCCGGCAACTCGGCTGAGAATAAATAGATTTATTTTAAATATGAAATTTAGCAATAAAATACACACATATTATCAACATACACATTGCACCGGTTTGACCAGATCGGTATCACGGTTTCTATGTCTAAAAGTGATACAATGTTTCCAAACAATTCATTTGGAATCTTATCGGACAAGCATAGTATGATGTGAGTCAAAACTTAGATGCAGTGTGAAACTGGCAAATCGAGAACATAGCCTTCGTCACTGTACAAATGTCTGAGGATCGATCTTACCTCATGAGATAAGAAGAACCGCGAGAATTCTTGGCGTGGAGGGAGTTCTTGATGAGGATCCCGCCGCAATGAAGCCGGTGAGGACGCCGTGGAGGACATTGGTAGCGTGCCGTCATGACTCAACCCGCTAATGGAAATCGCCTGTTATTGTGCCCCATGACATTGAGCAATCTTGTCATTTTGCTCTCTAGGCGGGATGTGCGGGTCATCAAGCGCTTCTGGGTAGCCAATAGTCTTGCCTCCTTTGGCTGACCTCAATAGTTTCCTAAACCACATAAGGCAAAAAGTTATGAAGTGTAATTGGCAAAATAAAAGAATGAATATCAACGAATACTTATTATATAATGATATATTGAAGAAATTTACCACCAACTTCATGTTATCCTTAATCTTCTCATCATTTTATATGTCTTGTGAAAGGTGCCATAAGCACACTTAGCCTTTAAAGCCCGACCAGGCATTAGCGGCTTCCCCGCAAATTTATAAAGTTAAAAGAGGTGGGTCATATTGACAAAATAAGCGAATACAAAACTTTAAATAATATACCATGTGTCGACAATAACTATCATAAGATTAGCAAACGATGTCGATCCCAAGTGGTGGTCAAGCTTAGCTTGCTATTTCGATTCACGATCCCTTCTTAGATTTATTCTACAACAAATAGTTTATTACTAAAGATGAAATGAACCACTATTCTATGTTAGTAAGCAAATTTAAAATGAAAAATACTTGTCTTTGACTTCGGTGTCCCAATAGAACGAAGAGGCGTGAAATGATCAACGTCCACCCTTTCATCGATATTTAAAACCTCGCCAATCTTACGTATATTTATCATATGTTGAGGATTTCAATTCATGCATGCTTGTTTGAGCACGGACTCAACCTTTACATTGAAAACATAGGACCATGCTCGGGATAGTCTTCAAGACAATAATATTCCTACAAATTTGCATATAGATATAATTGTTAGGAAAGCCAATAGGTTCATTGAAAAGGTAATAATCAATTTACCAAAGATAGGCAAGTTAGAAATCAATTTTACCAACGTAAATAATTTTAAGTTACCATTATGCTATTACCAAAACACGTGAATCTAACTACATGCTAATAGCTTGAATTTATAAGTATGCTAACAGGTCAAATCTATCCATATGCTAATACATGGCATCTCAAAAGCATGTCCCTTCAAAATTTTGGGCCTCGTTATCGGGTTTGTGACATTGCATATAAGCATATCGAAACTTAAACCGATAAGTTATCGGTATATTTAATTCCAAAACCAATCGGTATTTTTATTGAAATTATTATCGGATCAAATTTCAACCTTGAATTGATTCGCCGTATGTATTGGCATATAGCTGCGACTATCTGTCTTGATGACTTCTCGGAAAATGTTGAAGGATAGGTTTGAGTTAACTTTGTTGAGGGAACAGTAGATAGCCCGCAGAGGAAATTATTGGAGAAAGAAGAAGCACTAAAAGCTGCGAGGATTGACAAAGCAAATGAACACGGCTTATGTTTCAATTAATGAATTGAGGCACCAGGTTGCGGAAAAGGATGCATTGATAAAATCGACTAATTGAGAATTATACAATGCAAAGGTATATCTAGTATTCTAGTGAGCTCAAAGTCGCTCTTGTATCACTTTACATTTGACTTTTGATTAAGTGACT
Source organism: Asparagus setaceus (assembly GCA_012295165.1). Taxonomy (NCBI): domain Eukaryota; kingdom Viridiplantae; phylum Streptophyta; class Magnoliopsida; order Asparagales; family Asparagaceae; genus Asparagus; species Asparagus setaceus. The sequence continues at coordinate 46,553,304 of CM022705.1, read as the reverse complement.
TTAGAAGTAAGAGATCCGCAAGAATCTCAATTTAAAGTTGGGGTAGCTAAAGATGCAAGATGTATTGATTACGCTCCTTTGCTTGTGAAAATTTGATTTCTATCTTACAAGGTCTTAGTACTCACCAATATGCAATTGTGAAATTTTTTATGCATGTTACGCTTGTGATAGCAAAATTTTGTGGTGCGATTCTTGATTATGTGTGTCTATCAAAGCTTTTGTTTTGGGGATTTGCGGCATGTTGAAATCATAATCCTCCAAAGAATGGGAAGGCATCCACATGCGGTACTCTGATGTAGTATGCACACTAAGATATTTTAGCCTCTTGGGATTGCTTTAGTTTCTTAAATTGATCATTTACATTAATTTAATTTAAGCAAATTACATTGGTTGGAAATAATTCAAAACCATGTAATATATGAAGTGAGCAACAATCACATGAACAAGTTTGTACAATTGTTTTAGTTAGTATCATTACATGTATTCTATATATAGAACTTGAAATTTGAGTTTATTGATGACGTGATCCATGATATGTAGGCATTGCTACAACAAATTGATTATTTGTGGTAATAGAGTTTTCAAACGCGCTGCTCCATTGATCATAAAGAACCTATAGCTTAACTCTTAGAAGACGAAAGATATCATAAAGAGTACAAGATGCAAATGTATAGTCGGTTTAGCAAGAGTAAGGATTTATTTGAGTTGTTAGTAAAAGATATATCAAAGCGGAAGATATAAAATAGTAATTACCATAAGCTCGTCCATATATCGATTAATGCGATTTCCATGGCAGCTCTTTGAAATTGTAGTACGGGTGGATATTACTTGCTCTCCGCACTAAAACACCTATATAGTTATTAAATTTTTTGGACCATTGTCCGACCGGCAAGCCCTCTTCCCAATGAAGAATAGCTCGAAAGCCATTTGGAGGTTGTTTTGAATTAGGCTTGCTTGCACCCCGTCCACCCTGACCATTGGGATCACGCTTAGCACCTCTGGGACAAGCATATATGTTGATCTGAAGTTAAGTGTAAAATTGAGATAATAGAAGGAAATTATTATATTTTACCTAGGTGTTCTTGTCTTTTCTTCTCGGCTATTGCAACATCTTTTCTAACTTGCATCATAGGCTTTAGGTCCTCTAGTCTTGTAAATGCAAGTGGGTGATGCTTCATGGCAATAGATTTTGAGCTCATCGACTCTTGAGGCAATGGTAAATGGCTGATGTCATCCGTCTTGGGTCGTAACTCGACCCCCGCTGCAGTCCACAAAAATGATGATGTCCTCGAAGCATCTACATAATTAAAGAAGATAATCAAGATGAGAAAATCATTTAAAATATATATATAGTTCTATAAAAATTAAATTATTACTACCCAATACGTGGAGGATGGTCTTGTGTATCGGTGGTCGGGTGATGAATAATCGTGCAGGATGTCATCTATAAAAATAAAAAATAATTGATACAAACACATATCAACAAATATATGACATTCGTTCGTCACGTAACCTTCAGCTATAGAACCCTCAGGATGAGCTCGATTAGAACAAAGTTTCATAAACCCCAAATATCTACAATAAGAAAAGTTTAAACAACTATAACTACTTACAATAAGAAAAACTTTAACTACAAATTAAAGATGTATACATTGCATATAAAATTAGCAATTGGGTGAAGTCCCTAACCTCTCAATTGGGTACATCCAGCGATACGATCTGAGGACTGCAATTATAGCCTCTCTTGCTAGATGTTGAGTTAGATGGACCATGACCGTGAAAAAGAAGGAGGAAATATTACTTCAGTTGCATAGAATTAATGACACTACGCTTCAAGTTTAGTAAATTCATTCACATCTATAACTTTAGAGCACAATTTTGAAAAAATCCACAGTACTCCATAATAATTTTCGATGCTTCTTTGTCCATATTATTACATAATGCAACGGGAGCAATTGATGAAGAAGAATGTGATAATCATGAGTCTTTAGGCCTAAGAGTTTCCTCTCTTGCACTGAACATTATTTGATATATTAGCGGAATATCCATCTGGTGACTTCTTGATTTGAGGACCTCACAAAATCTCGCATGCTTTCTGTCGACATCGTAACACGAGAGGAAGGCTTATGTTTTTCTTAAGTCCAACATCTTGTGCTTGTAAATCTTCAGGATATTCAATGCGTCAAGTCTTGGCGAGCCCTTAGGTAGATCCTTTGACTTATTAGGATCTTGAAGGAGGGTCGACACTATGTTGTCACAAACATTTTCTCTATATGCATGACATCCAACATATGCGATTTTGAGCTTACGCCAATATGGTAGCTGGAAGAAGATCTTGAATTTAGTCCATCCTTTAGGTAATTTATCGACTCCATTATCAACATATACCCATTTGGATTGCTCTCTTCCTCTTCGTGTCTTTTTTTTTTGCCTAAGTCTCTACCTTTGAGTGAGTCGTCCTTAGAATACCGGTTCTTTCCAAATCTTATTTTTGGAAGATGCTCGAGCAACTTTACAATATCAGCTCGGTCGGTTGGCGTGGTTTATTCCTAGTCTCAGCGGTGCCATCAAACTTATTGCTCAATTTTACGTATTTGTGGCCCAAAGGCAACCATCTCTGTTGAACCAATAACAACACTTTCGGCTATATGGTAAGTGAATGCCTTCAAATTACGGACCACATCTTGGACAAGCAAACTTTCCTTTTGTAGACCAACCGGACAAATTAGCATAAGCCGGAAAATCATTAATTGTCCACATTAGAATAGCCTTGAAGTCTAAGCGACTCTTGACATGGACATCATAGATCAACACACCCTCAGACCACAACTGTTTGAGCTCATCAATTAGGGGCTCTAAATAGACATCAATATCATTACACGGTGCATGCTTACGGGTATCGCAATGAGTATCATATATGATTGTTTCATACAAAGCAGCGGAGGTAAATTATATGGCATTAAGATAGCGGCCATGTAGACCAACTGAACTCATAACTCGAGCGGATTGAATCCGTCGCTAGATAGCCAAGTCGACATTTACGCATTCATGGCGAAATTGGGAAAAATTTTATCAATATGCTTCCAAGCCTTTGCATCGTGAGGATGTCTCGGCTTACCATCTTCTATCGACCTTCTTTGTGCCACCTCATATTCTTAGCGGTGTCTTTGTTCATATCTGATCGTTGCAATCTAGAAACTAATGGAAAATGGCGAAGCACCTTAGGCTGGGATCTTGCTCTGCATCTCCATTGCCTCTGTTATGCGCCTTGTTGAAGAGCGGGTGTCTTTGTTTCCATCGAGATACTCCACATGTGGGACATTCTTGAAGCTCTTTGTTAGCCTTGTAGTAGAGAATACAATCATTGGGACCGCATCAATCTTGTTGTGTCGAGACCCAAATCGGAAACTATCTGCTTGGCGTAAGTTGTTTTAGGAATGCTACGCTCTCCTCCGGAACTACCTTCATGACAAATCGAGAAGCATTTGAAATAAGTATTTGCCATTCCACTAAGGCTCTTAATATGCAAGAGTTCCAACATAAATGAAAATCGGTGTACTCGGTGCAACCCTCATCTGATCCTTTTCACTATCCTCGGTAGCTTCATTATTCGATCGTCCTCGAAACATGAACATCTTCAAAACCTTTTGGTCCATCAACATCTTCCACCTCGGTTGTATCTTGGACATCATCATTGCTACCATCTTCACTATCATTGTTAATATCATATTCGGTAATGTCGGTCCAATATCGGTTTGAAAATTTTCGTATCATCTATCCTCAAACCATGGGTCGTATCAACAGGCACATCCGTACTTCATCTTCAATCTGACCTTCCCGTGATATGACCGGTATTTATATTCCTCATAAAACCGAGTTTGTTAAGTGACTTTGTATTTCCTCTCTATTTTTCAACTTCATATTCTTACATCTACAACATGGGCGTTACATTGCACCACTACTTAAATTATTTGGGTTCATTTCGGCATACTTCAAGAAGGCTTCACATCCGTCCTTATATCGGCGATCCGCGATACCATTCAATCCTAGGAATATCTATCCATGACTTATCAGGAATTATCCTCATCGTAGGTAATATATAATTAGAAACTCTAATTAGAAACTCTAATTAATAATAGATGATATACTAATAAATTTTGCTTATATATAATTAGAAACTCTAATTAATAATAGATGATATACTAAGTATTTCATTAAAAACAATTTTAATTTTTCTAAACTTATTTTTGGAAAAGTTTTCAAAGTAAATTTCAAAGTACATCCAAAATTAGCCTCTTAACACACTATGACATGCCAAATAAAAATATATTGAATTAGGTATAATTTGAAGGTAGGAATTACAGCAACAAATTGTTTATGATACTATAGCCTAATAAAAGTTACATTTGTAAAGAGGAACTCATTTCCAAGCGTAAAATGTCAAAGTTTAGCTAAACATTTTGCATCATGGCTATTTGCAAAGACCGGCATCAAAAATAGACATGGTAGTTAAATGGTTGTTAAGTGTTGTTAAGCTCTTTGGCTTTTTGTTGTTTGTGGGGATAGCGAAGGGTTAAACCCCTTAACCCTTTACTAATCCATTGCAACACTCATTCTAATTTTCACGTGTGGGCCCTATATGATTATTTTCACACTTGCATAAAGAGTATTATATACCAATATTTTTAAACAAAAATCAAGTCGGGTATAACTTTGTCACATGATGACCGTTTAGATTTACAATTGAATCGGAGAATGGATTTGAGTTAGCTCGTCGGCCTTGACATAGGAAAGAATGAGGATCAAAGTCTTGTTATTATGTTTTATTATTTTGGGACCCCTTAACGAAATTCTGGCTCCACCATCGCTAATTAGCACTTAAATACGATTATAACATTTAAGTTGGGCAAATTGAGGTAGGTTTGAAATGGAATTAAGGTGTAGGTTTGAAATGGAATTAAGGTATATAGACTAATTACCACACTCTAGCGGTGTCATAGGGCAGCTTCTATCCCATTAAGAATATAGTAGTGCTTACATCCAACTTCATATACTTTGTATTTTTCATTTCTTGAAAATTTGTGACACCTACTCATTTGTTCTCCTGCCTGCGTATGAGATGTTATTATGCGTATTGGCAAATTGGCAATAGACCAAAATGCATAATAACATACGCTTATTATTACGAACAATGCGTGCTTCTGAAATTTTCAAAAATAACATACAAAGTATACAAAGTTGGATGTATGCACTACTATATTCTAACCCGTCGAGAAGGGCGAGATCAATAATTAATGTCATTTCTTTCTACTTATAATATAAGATACGTTCCTTTTGGATGGAAAACTTATTTTCATATCCAAACCGAAATGCCTATATTATATTAGAAGTCCAAATTCATGACAATAATTATTGGGCGAGAATCTAAGGTAGCGTTAATTATTTTTATTCATCTAAATTTGATATATAACACATTATTGTGTTATATATCACACTAATTAAAAAGTTAATTGTTAAATGAATCAAACATTATCAATTAGGGTTTCCACTTATGGTTAATTTCTAAAATTTGTTCAATTAGGGTTAGAATTATTAGCGCTAAATGTAGTTCAATTAATGTTATTATGGTTTAAATTAGGGTTTCAACAATCAACATTATGAATGGCAAAATGCAAATTGATTAAGGTGAGTAACACAAATATAATTGAATAATAAACTGTAAATATTATAAAAATTAATATTTCTTATGAAGCACACCTTAATTGAGGGAGAGGACGATATGGCGGTATGATGATCGGTGTATGTGATGAAATTACATTTGTGAAGAACAAAATCTGACTTGATTAGACTACAAATATAATTAAATTAATCAAAGTATGCAAAATTAAATTAATTACACGAAAATTTAAGCTGGTGAGGACCGGGGGCGGCGGCAATCGGAGGGAGCAGCGGGAAATCGAAGCCGAAAGGATCTGGGAAATCAAAATGAAATCAAATCATGCGTCGATCGAAGTCAATCAAACATGCAGGCAATCCGTTAGGTACAGGGTTAGGATTGGGGAATTTGGGGAAAACGAGAGAGTTTGGGGAAATGAAATGGGGTGGCGGGTATATGACTCGAAATATTTTTTAATAACGTGGGCCCCACTATTCTAGACGGAAATTTTTCCGCCTAGAATATTCCGCCTAGAATATTCCGCCTAGAATATTCCGCCTAGAATAGTGGGCCCCACGCTATTAAAAATATTAAGCCAATTTTCCGCCTAGAAATGTCTTTGTAGAGCGGTTTTCCGTCTGCAAATTTTTATTGCAGACGAATATTCTAGACGGAAATATTCCGTCGTTATTGTTTACATTCTAGACGGAAATTTTTCCGTCTAGAATATTCCGTCTAGAATACAACGTTTTTTACTAGTGTAACTTTAGGTCTTAATTAAATAAAAATGATAACATTATAAAAGACTGCTATGGATCTTTAGAACATTGATAATTGCCTCGGGGAGCTTTGGCGACTGTGCTAGACCATGTTAGGTCAACCATAATGGTTCCTCTCTAGACCTTATGCATGTTATTGCAACCTCAGAGAGTTCCATTGGCTGTGTTAAGACTTGATTCTTTAGATTCCATTACGCTAAATCTTGCAGCAGACTTGAACAAGAATGATAATTGCCGCAGGAGCTCATTCGGTTGTGTCATTTTTGTTGGCAACTTATGCGATAGTGTCAGTTAGATTTTAAAAATTAAATTGTAAAAGCCAATCTAACGACTTCATTTGCACCAACCTGCAATACCTAAAGAAGTATTGTGTTGGAGCGCAGAAGGGAAAGATGTGGTATATGTGATTGAGTTCGTGGTGATCGAAAATGAGTAAAGGCGTGTCAGTTGAGCTCTTACACATACATATTCCAATTTACTCTTTTGACTAATGGCGGCATAGAGAATGAAATAAAATTTGAAAAAGAATATTATTGCATAGGATTAGATCTAGGATGGCACATAACATGACACTTTAGATAGATGGACATAAATGAGGGAGGTGATATTTGGTGGAATCTCTAAGGCTCCTAAATATACCCTAAAATTTTTGGCGAAAAATAGATTAAAAATTTTCTTAAATGATTTGTCAAGCAAGATTTGATTCCAAGCATACCAAAGTTTTGGTCTCGCCACAATGATTTTTTGAAGATTATAAATTATATTTTTTGTGAAAATAATTAATTATTTTGGCTCATTTAAAGGCAATCTAAAAATCTAATCTTATTTCTTTGTCGGTCATGGCTACAAAAACCATAATCTCTGATATCCTCACAGAGCAAAAGTTGAATGACGACAATTATAACATATGGCGCCTTAAGATTCAGTATTTGCTGAATGAAGGTGTTCACTTGGTTGCTCTAGACAAAGAACTTGAGGCGCCAAATTCAGAAGCTACGCTTCAAAGGTAAAAAGATTATCTCGCTTGGTCAAAGATGTATCACAGTGCTTGATATTTGGTCTTGAGCTACATGGATGATGATCTCATTTGCTAGTACAAAAAAATATCCTATTGCGATGAAAATGTCAGAAGCTTTGTATCAGGCTTTTGGGGGTGACCTTAGTCATTGGCCTATGCACACTTAGCCTTCATTTTCTTAAATGATTTGTCAAGCAAGATTTGATTCCAAGCGTACCAAAGTTTTGGTCTCGCCACAATGATTTTTTGAAGATTATAAATTATATTTTTTGTGAAAATAATTAATTATTTTGGCTCATTTAAAGGCAATCTAAAAATCTAATCTTATTTCTTTGTCGGTCATGGCTACAAAAACCATAATCTCTGATATCCTCACAGGGTAAAAGTTGAATGACGACAATTATAACATATGGCGCCTTAAGATTCAGTATTTGCTGAATGAAGGTGTTCACTTGGTTGCTCTAGACAAAGAACTTGAGGCGCCAAATTCAGAAGCTACGCTTCAAAGGTAAAAAGATTATCTCGCTTGGTCAAAGATGTATCGCAGTGCTTGATATTTGGTCTTGAGCTACATGGATGATGATCTCATTTGCTAGTACAAAAAAATATCGTACTGCGATGAAAATGTTGGAAGCTTTGCATCAGGCTTTTCGGGGTGACCTCAGTCATTGGCCTATGCACACTTAGCCTTCATTTTGATAAGTATAAGATGGATCCCACTTATGGGATTAAGAGACACCTTAGGATTATGTCTAATATGATCACACAAATGAGTGAGGAGGGTCAACCCAAAACTAATGAACAAGAAATCTAGGCTATTATGAGCTCGCTGCTAAAAACTACAAAGTGGCACAATGTCAAGAGGATACTCCTTGACAAGGAGGATATGAAGAAATTTGCTGACTTCGAAAAACACATTGTTCTTGAGGAACGAAGTGTTATTCTAGAGAAAGTTGAAAGTTTAGCGTACCACATGCAGGCCACATCAAGAGTGTCGTGCAAGCCAATTGCGAAGCGTAAGATGTCATGCAAGACGTGCCCCCTAGGGAAGAACCTAGGCCTAACAAGAAGGCTCGGCGAGGGAAGAGGGTGAGGAAGAAGGAAAAAATTCAAAATGGCATGCCACAACTGTGGAAACTGGAACACTTTACGCATGAAGGCACACATCCAAAGAAGGTACTCACCCTTCCTTAAATGATGCATTAGTTTGCAGTTTAAGGATGCTCATTTGTGAGTTGCAAACTCAGGATGCTCAGACCATGTAGTCGGGAACAAGGATAGATTTGTGGAGTGTTATCGTGTTTTGATAGAAAATGAGCAACTCTTCAAGGGAAAGAATGTGGAAACACTTGCCCTCTTCCTGAAGTCTTGCATGCTCCAAAGATTAGGTGAAATTCTTTTAGTGGTTGGGTTATTGCATTTTGGTTATATGTTTATTTTTAATAAAAATAGTTTATTATTATGGGACATAATTACCACATTATTGGGCAATCTTTGAGATGGTTTATTTTTTATTGATGTGAACAATTTTGCTGCAACTGCTAATAAAAGATATAGTTATTTCTGTGAAGTCTATTGTTGTGAAATGATTATGTAATAAGGGATGTCTAGATCAGTGCACATAATGCAAGAAAATATGACCCGTCTAGCTCAAGGTGAACTTCTCAATTTTCTCGCTAAGGTCATCTTTCCCACTTGTGAGCCAAGCAAAGCTACAAAAGAACCATTTGGAATAGGGTACATCGATAGTGTTATAATTGATCCATTTTGACATTTGCTGACCATTAAGTGTGAAGGCTCAGATTGAAGTCCCTTACTTCACTACATTCATTGATGGTTATTCATGACACGGTCAAGGCTACATGATCTCCCACAAGTATGAAGCTCCGAGTTGCTTTTAGTGCTACTTGAATGAGATTGAGAATCGATTTAAAAAGTGAATAAAACTATTATGAACTGAGCGTGGTCGAGAATATCTATCTGAGCAGTTCAAGGAACTATGTGAGAAGAAAAGGATTGTCCGATAAATGACTACTCCCTATACTCCGCAACAAAAGAGTATGGCAGAGAGGAGGAATAGAATATTATTTTACATGGTGAGGTCCATGATGGCGCAGCGAATTTATCCATATCCTTGGGAGCTGCGCGATTGACTACTACATATGTATTAAATCGTGCGCCTTCCATGGCTATTGATTCTATACCTTATGAGCTCTGGACCGACAAAAATCTTGACTAGGTAATTTGCGATCATGGGGCTCAGCGACTTATGTGCACACCACATTCCATTCACATGGGAAGTTGGCCCTAAGGGAGAAGAAGTGCATAGTTATCCACTATTCAAAACATTTAAAGGATTACATGTTCATCAGAGCACAAGAAGGTGGAATAGCTCCCGAGATTAAGTCACAAAATATAGAGCTTCTCAAAGAGAATTTTCCTCGTAAGGGGGAGATGAGCTAAGATTTTGATTTGTTTGAGATGGATGAAAGCACACTAAGTGGCCCGGTCGAGCATGAGGACCAATATTCTATGCTTCCTAGGGACAGTGGGAATGACATTCTTGTAATTGATCCTGCACCACCATCATAGGAATCTCAAGAACTCATATGAAGTAGTCGCCAACCAATCCCTTGTCGTCGTTTTGAGATTGAGGGAAAAGTGTGTATGGTGGCATCGCATGATATTGCGGATCCAAAGTCTTTACATGAGGCTCTCTCTGGTCCTATTACAGATAAATGGATGGATGCCATGAAAGATGAGATGGAGTCTATGAGGACAAACCAAGTCTGGGACTTAGTGCACCTTCCAATTGAGCACAAGGCTATCAGAAAAAAGTGGGTTCTGAAAGTCAAGTGAAAGTCAGATGGTTCTATTGATAGGTTTAAAATGTGACTCATGGTGAAAGGATACACGCACTGAGAGGGGTAGTCTATGAGGAAATTTTCTCCTCTATGATGAGGTTTGCCTCGATTCACACGATTCTAGCGTTGGTCGTTCACATGGATTTGGAACTTGTCCAGATGGATATAAAACTACATTTCTCCATGGAGAACTAGACGAGGAGATCTTTGTGGATCAACACAAGGTGCTTCTATCTAAAGGTCTTAAGCGCAAAGTCCACAAGCTCAAAAAGTCTATATACAAAAACAATCATCTAGACGGTGGTATCTTAGATTTCATTGAGCCGTTCTTCAGTTTGGGTTTATGATGATCGAAGAGGATCACTACATGTATATAAAATGATCCTCGATTGACTCTCTGATCTTGACCTCGTATGTCTATGACATGTTGACCAAAAGAATCATCAATTAAGCTTTGAATGTTGTTGAAATCAGAAAGAGAATAAAAGTAGATGACAAATGTCCTACATTCCAACTCTATTGGGTGCTTGTTGCATGCAATGATGTGTACTTACGCCAATATTTCCTTCGATGCCTGCAGCTAGTCGGACTTGTGCATTGAGCTACAGTAAAAGGGTGACATGAAAGATTATATCTTGTGCTATGGACACTCAGATTTGTGACTCAGAGGATACACAAATAATGATTTCATGTTTGGCTTTTATAACATTTAAGTGTTTCTAGATTTCATTGTGAATGTTATGAAATATCATGGAATGTCATTTTAATAAATAATAAGCAAAATAATTAAAGATGTTCAAACAGGATAAAAGATTGGCTCACTCATATGAGCAGTCGCCCTTAGCACTATGACTGAGCCAGCAAAGATGAGATAGATATGATAACGTCATGAATTGCACTGATAGTACGCAGTATTATGAGTTACGCGAACAGTGAGCTACATTCATGGATGAGATATATCACCTCAATTGAGAATCGAGATGAGATCATTCTTCAGAATGATCGATGAATGACCCAGATTTGTTGCAACTTGTTCAAAGTCAGATGTGTTTGTGATTCACTTAGGCGTGATGGTACAGTTCCCGAGTGCGAGGCAGATAGACCTAAGCGCGGTAAGGTCCACTGATTAGGTCAAGATCTACACGATGTAGAGATGAACATATCTCTCCAGAGGAGCGTTACTCCATCATGACATGTGATCCTAGCACGTGTACTAGGCAACTTACATGGTCTTGGAGGTAGGCAAATGGATCCCTTCATTGCTACCATCTGAAACCAAAATCATATGGAGCATATTTTTGTTCCACTTTAACCTTTAGTGACATTCGATTTTGTTGTGAAAGTTTGGGAGCAGTGGTATTACTTTGACTCCTCACCTGTGCTTATGAAAGATTTGGCCTAAAGGAAGGTGATTGAGAAAGAAGTTGTTCTTAGATTGAATCAACAGCAGTGCGAGAGGAAGATCACTGACACATCTAGTTTGGTAATGAGTCTACATTTTGGAGCTTTGCTTTTGACAAAATGTGGATCCTACCAAATAGTTCTACGGTAGTCGAGTATGCTTCTCCAAAAAGGAATTAGAAGATACTCGGACTAAAGATGTGACAATTTGATCTGGGGTATATGAGACACTGTCTATACTTTCTTTTTTCAAAGTGCTTGATGTCTTCATGCTTGCTCTTTACAAGGGTTTGTAGTGTATAGCTCGCATATTGCAGGTTGTCTCGATAGTCGCAAGGCACAGCAGTTGTATGGACCTTGTGATTAATTCAAACCGTTGCAGCTCACTTTCGGTCGAGTGGGAGTATGTTAGATTTGGCGCCCTTTAGTGGCTACTATATCTACATAAATCTAAATTGTTCTAGAGATGATATCTTGGGATAATTATGAAGTGGTTAATATTGATATGGTCAAGGATCTCATGATAATCTATTCTTACAATTGAGATTTGCCCACCGACCAATTTCCTACCTCGTAGTTGAAGCTCTCCTATAAATAGGGTTGGAGGCTTCCTCTCTGTAACACCACTTTAGATACTCAAAATTAGCGACGTGCTCAAAGGAATTAATCGGAGGTTGTTGTTTGGGTCGTGAATAGTGCAGGGGTGTTTCGCTCGTCGTAGTTCTCTCTACCATTGAGATCCGAGATGGTCCTTGATAGCTACATATCGAGCACCGCTCCGAGATATAATTCTCCTCTCATCTTTTAACAATTGTGATATTATAGTGGTCTCTTTACTACTTTTTGATAGTGGAGAAGATTCGAATCCCGCAACCAAACCCCTTAACTCCTACTAAACTTGTCTCATTTTGCTGCCATGACTGACACCCTCGTGATAAACAGTGGATATATTTGTCCTTTAGTATAATGTATGAGGATTTTGTGAATTCTCCCCAAGTTCATGAGGGTTTGTACAAAACCCCCAATAGTTCAAGGGGGTTTCATGAAATTTACCAGAAATAATCTCCCATCTCCCAATCCCGCCACTTTCTTTTTCAATATTCAAACTCTTCCAATGCTTCTCTCTTCTTCTCCCTCTCGCTCCTTGTACCTCCACCTTATCTCCATCTCCTCCTCCTCCCTCCTTCCTCCCTATCACACACACCCTCCACGCCCGCTCGATCATTGGCGGGTTCTCTACCGACCCTTTCGTCGGTTCCGCCCTTCTCAACCACTACCTCAGGTTTGGCCATGTTTCCCTTGCACACAAGGTGTTCGATACAATTTCTGAACCGGACACTGTATCTTGGAATTCCCTCCTTTCCGGACTCGTTAGGAGCGGTGATTTGTTGGAGGTGGCAAGGAGGTTTGGTCGGATGGTGGGTTCGGGTGTGGGGTTCGACTCGACCACGCTTGCGGTGGTGTTGCCAGCTATCGGGGAGGTCCAGGACCAAATGTTGGGGATGGCGGCTCACAGTCTTGGGCTGAAGTCGGGAGTGGCGGGTCATTCTCATGTTGTTACGGGGCTCATTTCGATGTATTGCAAGTTTGGGGAGGTATTGGTGGCTGAAGAGTTGTTTAGGGAGATGGATTGGGTTGATGTGGTTTCGAGGAATGCTATGATTTCTGGGTATTCTTCGAATGGGTATGTTGAGGATGCAGTTTGGGTGTTTAAGGAATTGATTGGCTCAGGTGGGAAGCCTAATTCGAGCACTTTGGTGGGTTTGATCCCGGTGTTTTCGCCGTTTGGGCATGAGTCTCTTTCTAGATGCATTCATGGGTTTGTTTTGAAATCTGGGTTTGATCAGAATTCGAGCGTATCCACTGCTATCACCACTGTTTACATTAGATTGAACGATATGGATGCAGCTAGGATGGCATTTGACGCGATGCCAGAGAAGACCATGGCGTCATGGAATGCTATGATATCGGGGTATGCTCAAAATGGCTTGACAGAAATGGCGATTAGCCTCTTTCAAGAAATGCAGTCGCTCAAAGTCCAGCCGAATCCAGTCACAACAGCGAGCATCCTTTCTGCCTGTGCTCAACTGGGAGCACTCACATTGGGGAAATGGGTTCACCAAATAATCAACAGGGAGGGTGTTGAACCTAATGTCTATGTATCGACAGCCCTGATCGATATGTATGCAAAGTGTGGAAGCATCGGGGAGGCACGAAGGATTTTCGATGCTATGAGAGAGAAAAATGATGTTTCTTGGAATGCCATGATAATGGGCTATGGTCTCCATGGCCAAGGCCAGGACGCCGTCAGACTATTTCAGGAGATGCTTTCGAGTAATCAAATTTGTCCAAATGGAGTCACGTTTCTCTCGGTCTTGAATGCTTGTAGCCATGGGGGTTTGGTTGAGGAGGGTCAAAGAATTTTTCATTCTATGGATGGTGATTATAGGGTTAGACCGGGACCAGAGCATTATGCGTGTATGGTTGACATACTTGGCCGAGCTGGGAAGCTCGACGAGGCATTGGAGTTTATAGAGAGAGCTCCAATTGATGCAGGCCCTGGTGTTTGGGGTGTCTTGCTCGGTGCTTGCAAGATTCATAAGAACACGAGCCTTGCACAATTGGCCTCGAAAAAGTTGTTTGAGCTCGAACCTGAGAACCCTGGTTACTATGTTCTTCTATCAAACATACACTCAGCTAACAGAAACTATTCAAAAGCAGCGACGGTGAGAGAAGAAGTCAAGAGCCAGAGGATGACGAAAACACCTGGATGCACTTTGATAGAGATTAACAATACAATGTATACATTCACCTCTGGTGATCGATCACATCCGCAGACTGAAGCGATTTATGCAAAGTTAGAGGAAATCACGGGAAAAATGGTTGAAGCTGGATACCAGGTTGAGACTGATGCTGCATTGTATGATGTTGAAGAGGAGGAAAAGGAGAGCATGGTGAGAGTTCATAGCGAGAAGCTGGCTATTGCTTTTGGGCTTATAAGCACTGAACAGGGCAGCGAGATTAGGATCATCAAGAACTTGAGGGTTTGTTTGGATTGTCACAATGCGACGAAATTTATATCAAAGGTTACTGAGAGGGTAATCGTGGTGAGGGATGCCAATAGGTTCCATCATTTTAGAGATGGAGTGTGCTCTTGTGGAGACTATTGGTGAGAATAAGCTTATTTTTTGTTTCACTTTTGATTGTACTTTATTTGATCATGGATTCTTGAGCATCATCTGAATGGTAAGTAGATCCAAGATGGAAGTGATGATGATAGTGAGGATTACAGGAAATGCAGTTAGAATTAGGGTATCATCATGGACTCGAGCCATGAAGGATTCTTGAGCTATGTATTGATTGTAATGATGGAAGAATAAATGTGTAGTGAAGAGATCCAAGGGCATGTATCTTGGAATGACAAAGTGTGAAGTTTGTTGGGAAAGAAGTCAGAAGAAGCTATATTTTGTATGGATGGAGTAAATTCAAAGGCCTTGAATTGAACATGGTTAACTTATACAAGACAGGTTACAAATTGTTGGATCCAGCGTAAGCTTCCAAGATTTCATTCAAAGGTGATCCCAATGGAATGAGAATGGAGAATCTATTACATTTTGTTTTTTGGTATATTTATATATAGCTAGCAGTTCTTCAATTTTCAGTTCAAGCAGAGATACCTTTGGCTTCCAATTTGTAGCAGAGTGGGCATAATTCAAATTTGACATAATCACTGTTTTAATTAGTCAATTTCCTTGTAACTGTAACACTTAATCTATACTACTTATAAAGAGGAGTAGTATAAAAGAGGATTGGGGTGTTAAAACTTTTGATTGCCTCTTTTACCCTTCCAAAATTTGATAATTTACAATAATGCCTTGAAATTTACTCATTTCATTCTATTTATTACACTATAATTATTCTAGCAATAAACATGTGAACTAATATTAAAACTAAATATATATTATAAATTTTAATCATAAATTTTATTCAATTCATTCTATTTATTACACTATAATTATTCTTGCAATAAACATAGGAACTGATATATTATAAATTTTAACCATATTAGTCTTATGTTAAATAAGATAAATATTTTACTTTAGATATTATACAATAAATATACAATTTTAATATATAAGATAATAATATCATAACTTATATTTATAAATTATATCATAATTTAGGATAATTTAATATTTAATTAAACATCTAACATCTAATCTAACACTATAATATATTGATATGCATTTGATGTATAAAAATCCATGGAGAGGAATACTAATATAAATGTTAACCTCTTGGTGTAGTCTAGAAATAGCATATAAATTATTATAATATATATTACTAATTATTGCGATATACTTATCATAGTATTTGGATCTGAGGTAATTCTAAGCATCTGAGAATTCAAGCGGTATGGGAAGCTATTACATTTGCTCTTGATTTGGATGTGAGAAGGTAATTTTGAAGAAGATCTGGATCACGATAATTAGAGATATCCATAAGGGTGGAGCAACATTGATTTTTGGACACTTTGGATGATATTCAGCGATGTTGCACATGACTCGAGGAATGAGATTTTCAGGTAGTTCGTCAAATGGAGAATATAAAGGCTCATGTGTTGGTCCAAAGAGCTAAGGAAATTAATGATTTTGTGGTATGGCTCGAAGACTCACCATCATTTTACACAATATGTTATAGTCTAATAAGGAGCGATATTAATCCACATTCTTTTCTTTGTGCTTCGAGTTTTTGTTTAGTTTGGATGTGTCTTAATATTTTTTCATGAAAAACTATTGCAATATAATAATTAAATCCTAGCTAATAAAGTAATTTATAACATCTCCTTTCTAAACCTACTAATAATGCATTTAATATGAATTTTAGTGAGAAAATGAACCCATAATTAAAGCATTCATGTATATTCTCTTACTGACTAATCAAATTTTCTTCATTAATTATGCACTAATTATTTCACGACTAATCTACTTCCATCAACATCCCACTTGGATCTCAAGAGTTGCATAAAATTATGCTATATATGGATGCTCAAATGCACAAAAGGAAACACCAAAAGAATCAAAAGAAAAAAAATAGAGGAAGTGAGAATTTTGACAGTGGAGTCAGTCTCTCGATTATAGTAACTAGGATACCTCGCAGCCAACAAGATTTCACAAGCGATAATTGAGAGAGAAGATTGTATTGCTTTTCTTTGGAGGAAACTAACAGATATGCGACTGATTTCACCTCTAATTACGAGAAAATATTAATCTATTAGTTATACAAGTATGCAAATTCGTGGAGAAAAAAACTAATATAAATGTCAATAAATTCATGGCGAGTGGGTGGTTGGGGGCTCTATTTGAGTCCTCTTCGTTGTTCTCAAAAAAGTCGTGTCGAGTGCAATGTTAGACGACCTTCGAATGTTTTTGTCTCATATCATTACTTAATATGAATCACGTGCAAAGCACGTGTTACATACTAGCATATTCAAAAGTTTCTTAACTACTGCTTTAAGATGATTGAGTTTCATTATTGCTGGCTATGCTCTTCAACTAGCAGCTAATGGATATCGATTTCCAATCACTGTACAGTTTCATTAAAAAATAATCAGCAGCAGGAGCAGACTGTAGAAACAAACCATAAGATCCAACTATTCATGAAATGGAAGGGCAAAATACCTTCATTAATAAAATAACAGGTCATAATTACAAACATAATCCACAGTAATCTTTCTTCGTCCTTGAACTTTACATATTCAAAAAGAAAGAGATCAAAGCTGAGCAAAGCCAAGTCTGGATTGTTTCAGTTACGAAGAGCTTTCTTGATTATCTTTGGAAATCATATATTAGTTTTCCTCTTCAATAATTCAAGCCCTTCCTCTGTAGATTCTCTCCATTTTCTGACTTTACTGTTTGGTTTAGTAGGGGTACGAGGATGGGAGATGAGGCAGGTGAAGTGCAATGAGGTGCAATGAAGGACATACATTTAGTGCTTCTTGTTTGGTTATAGGGAGACGTGAGGTGATGAGTTCGTAAAATTACAACAATATTATTTTGAGGGAGACAGATAGAGTTTTGATAAGGTAGACAATTCGGTAATTATGAAAATTTAGTAGGGCATAAGAGTTGTTATAGAATAAATCCCTTCTCCTCTTATGTATTCCTCCAAATCGAAGGGATGCTTCTCTTTCTATACTTTCTATTCATTTTGCTTTTTCTCTCATTACATGATCCCCATCTCACCTCCCCCTCCAAAAACGTCCCATCAAAGAAGAAATCCCCCTCACCCCACCTCCCCTCCCCTCCTGCCAAACCAAGCCGCATCTTCAGGTCCAAGGAATACCTGCACTCCACAGTCAATAGAGTTCCATAAGCTCCCAGCAGATGACAAAATAAGTTAAAGTCATATATTGAAATAGTTTATATAATCCAACTCCTCATTTATAAATAAGAATAATAATAATAATAATAATGTTACTACTTCTTGAGGGCAACGAAAACAGAAGAGAACCAACCTATTTTTTTCTTTGCCTCCATGATCTTTCTGAATAGACAGAGGAATCTATCTGCATGGTTAAAGCCACAAGAAACAGAAAAACTCTTTCACTGTAGAGACTAAATGGAGATCAGACTTTGTGACCTCTGAATGAATGAGGATATCAGAAAGTAAGATCAAGCTGCAGAAATTCGCCTCAAGTCTGAAAAGACCGGCTCCTGAGGATTCAAGGCCATGACATCACATTATCAGCTCCTGGGTGCTTCTATGTGCCACGCTTCTCTCAGCATGCATAGAATCCTTTTCTGTGCACTGATAGATACTGCAAACCCTTTTACAAATTCCCAAAGGTCCTAAAAGTTTATGGCAAGGTGATCTGAAGCCTGATCCATACTAATGACACTAGAGCCTGGAGACTTGCTCATACCTTTTTCCTTCATTAACTCTCTGATCTTATTTGCTTCAGCCCATCTCCCATCCGACGCATACAAATTAGACATCAGCACATAATAATCTGGACTCTCCGGTTCCATTTCCATCATCCTTCTCACAACCACTTCTCCGATATCCAATCTCGAATGCAGTCTACATCCATTAAGCAAAGCCCCCCACACACTAACCTCAGTTCCAACAGGTATTCTTTCTACAAATTTCAAAGCTTCTTCGAGCTTCCCTGCTCTAGCTAGCATATCTACCATACAAACATAATGCTTCTTTGATGGGGCTATGTTGTGCTTTTGTGTCATTCTCTCAAAGTACTTTTGGCCTTCATCAACTAAACCAGCATGACTACAAGCTGATAAAATAGAAGTAAATGTTACATCATTTGGTTTCAACTCTTCCTCCAACATTTTGCTAAAGAGATCAAGAGATCTTGCAGGATCCCCTTGCATCCCATATCCACCCATCATCGCAGACCAAGTCACGGTGTTTTTATTTATTGTATCATCGAAGACTCTACGAGCTGAGAATGAGTCCCCACATTTATTATAAAGGTTCAGAAGAGCGGTACTAACATAGACATTAAATAGAAAATTGTGCTTCACTGCATAACAATGGAATGAAGTACCAGTACATAGAGCTCCTGAACAAACACATGCTGAGAGAGCGCTAACCACAGTGATAGCATCGGGCAAGCAACCATCTAATCTCATTTGATTAAAAAGTTCCAAGGCTTCGTGCCCAAAATCATTCTGTGCATAGCCTGAAATCATCGCGTTCCATGTGACAACATCTTTGTTAAGTATTCTCTTAAACACATAGTCGGCTTCTGAAACGGCACAACACTTTGCATACATATCAACAAGAGAGTTTCTCACCTCTTCTACCTTTTCAAGGCCTAGTTTGAACACTAGCACATGAATTGATCTACCCAAATCCAATATACACAATTTACCAGAAGCAGAGAGGGCAGTTGATAAGGTAACAGAATTAGGAACTAAGCCTGCCCATTTCTTATCACAAAACAACTTCAATGCCGCACTAGGGAATCCTTTCTGAGTGTAGCCAACAATCATGGCAGTCCATAGAACAAGATCGATGTTGTCAAGCTCATTAAAAAAGGCCCGAGAATCGGTAACTTCTCCACATTTGATATACATATCCAATAGTGAAGTAGCCACAAAAGCGTTCATGCACATTCCAGTTTTCAACACGAAACCATGAATCCACTTTCCTTGATGTAGAGACTCTACCATCGAACATGATGTGAGCAAGCTTCCCATTATATGCTCCTCAGGTTCAATATCAGTCAATCTCATACGATTAAAAAGAAGCAATCCACTTCCTGGGTGATAATTCTGATTGCAACCCGTTATGACTGAAGCCCAAGAAACCACATTTCGATAAAGAATTTTCTCAAACACTCCCATAGAAGAATCCAAGTCTCCACATTTTGCATACATATCAACAAAAACATTCAGTAAGAAAATATCAGGATTTCCCACTTTAATTAAATGACAATGTAGCTTCTTCCCCTCATCGAGGTCAACCAACTTGATGCAAGCTTTAAGCACGAGAGAGAAGACAACATTATCGTACTCAAATTCACATTCTCTCATGTACCAATAAAACCCAATGGATTTATCAAAGCAACCATTCATGAGATAACATTTTAGCATTGCTTTGCATGAATAGAGATCTGGGCTCGGAATTCTATCGAACACCAAGCGTGCATACTTAGAGTTCCCTAAAGAACCGTACGAGCTCAACAGCTTAGTTTGAAAAGGTAGGATTTGGGTGAGGCCATGAACAATGAGAAGGGTGTGGACTTTCTTTACAGAGAAAGAATCAGTGCAAGAATCCAATAAATAGAGAAATGGGTAGTTGGGTTTCTCAGAGGAATTTAATGGAGGAGTGTAGAGATGAAGGTGAGATGGGCTAACGGGTTTCTTTATTTGGTGATATAATCTGAAGAAAACTTGCCTTTGTATAGAGATGGAAGATGAAGATAGTCTCCAAATTGGAGGGAACAAGAGTTTCATTGGAACACCCCCAATATTGGAGTGGGATATTGGGATTTCCAAGTTTGCAGTGGAATAAAAAATGTCGGGGGTTATTTGCAAAACGCCCACAGTTTAAAGGGGTCTATTCGAATTACAATATGTCAAGGTTTTTTCTGAAATTAACCCATAACACCAGCGTCGAAGAATTTTTACAAGTTCTGCAAGGGTAGTATATCATTGGAGCACCATGTGTTTGTTGAAATGACATAGAGACTGGAGAGGACAATTGGGTACATTTCATGCCCTATTTCTTGTTATTTGTTATGTTTTATATTGTTAGTTTTACAAACCATGCCTTGTTTCGGCAAAATTTGGGAGAAAACTTGCCATCTTTCTTAATATAATGTGCACGGGAGGAGAAAAGATGAAGTTGGAAATCATAAGTAAAATTTTCTTATTTGCATGTTTCCATCAAGTAAGCTATTTTAAGCAACCTAGGTCAGTTATGGAGCACATCTCTGAATTCAAGAGGCTTCCCATAGAGATAAGACCCAGTTCTATGAGCAATCATAATCTTCGGACGCAGATCATGGGCGAAAGAAAGTATA
Organism: Asparagus setaceus; assembly: GCA_012295165.1. NCBI lineage: Eukaryota > Viridiplantae > Streptophyta > Magnoliopsida > Asparagales > Asparagaceae > Asparagus > Asparagus setaceus. The sequence goes on along the minus strand of CM022705.1, from coordinate 46,532,036 downwards.
AGCCTTCCACCAAAGAATACAATGAGGTCATACCTATTAGTAAGGTAGGTTGGGTAACCTATATTTGATTTAAAAGAATATTATGAGTGTAGATGGAGTATGAAGATGATATCTAGGCAATTTCTTATCTTGAAGAAGAATATAAAACACAGATGAAAGAACCAAATTAGGAAAGTTGGAAGATTCCTCTATTGTTGTTATATATCTGTGTTTGGTTGCCTTGATAGACTTTGGATATTAATTTTCTTTTTATCTTTGGGAGGATGTAATGTGAATGAACCTGTTGTATTTTGTTTCTTTAATTTTTTTTATAACAAATTACAACTTTAACTTACAATCGGGACATTTTTAAAGATTAGATCCTATATTGTTCCTCAAAACTGCATATTTGATGTAGCAAATTGATCAACCTCACCCTTTCTTCTATATTCCTAAGCCTTGGATAACTTTGGAGGGTTTCTCATCGGTCCCATGAATTTAATCTTCACAACTAATAAGGCCAGATTTTCTAAGTACCAACAGGTCTATTAGGTTTCCTGTCAAGCCCCTATCCTGTCCATAAATTCATTATATGAAGTTAACATAAACTCAGACTGTTGACGTCAGGTAGGCATCCAATGATAAGGTTTCATTTGTGCCTTCTTAATGTTAGTGCAGTCATAGATGTCTCCATTACAATGGGTAAACAATTGGATGATGATGATGATGAATTTCTAGATGATTAGAATGAAAACTGCCTCAAGATAAATAAAAGTTGAAAAATTATATGGAATTCTTATTTACTGACAGATGCTCTAGAGGACGATATCACCGATTAAGTATACATCCTTTAATTTAAATTATTTTGTCTTTTGTCTCCTAAACTTGGCATGAAACGTTTATTCCAGCTTGCTACTTTTTGTACTATGTACACATATATTTTACTTCCATTTGCAATGTAGCCTTCATCTTCACTAGACTATAACAGAAAAAATGTGTGCTCATTTTATGAAATTGAATAAGGATAAACTCTGCATGAATAAATTTGTAATCATGTGGTAGTTTTTCTTGATTTGGAAAATGTTTTGACTTTCAGGAACTGCATTTGATCGTTATACAATTAATGACCGTTATTCAATTAAAACAGCAGTTTCATGATTGGTTCTTGGCCCGCAGGTCTATAAGCTGATAGCTCTATGCCACCTATTTAGCTGATGACAAGAAGATATGTTCTATCTTATACTGAAGTGTTGGAGATATCACTAAAACTCTTTCCACCTCGCCAAGTGTTACCAATTTGCTGTAAGGTACATTCTACATTCAACTTCAAATGTGTAATTGCATGTTAACTGACATGGCACCATTTTATGTTCAAGTGGTGGTTTTTATTAGTTAAAACCATTATACGTTATGTTCTCTTAAATTGAAAATTTTCAGTTATCACTTTTGTTATTATGTTTTAAGTTAGTTTACCATTTCACCATGGTTATTTTATTCTCTTAAGCAACAATCGACATAAAAGAGTCCTACTTGGATTTCTTGTATCCTCTTACATATTTATATTTTGTTTCTTTATACTATTTTCCTTGGAGAGTTGACATTGTAGTTGGGTTGCTAGTCTCTGTTGCATTGTTACCGTCTCGTATCCTTCAGTGCTTGAAATGCTCTAAAGGAGGATCCTTCCATGATAACACAGTCTATTAGGAATTATACACAATGATGAAAGGAAATTTGGAGGATATTTGAGAAGGACAAATTAGCAATGACTTTTGATTCTGGACCTGAAAGACGTTATGAGTTATCACTATGAATTCAGGTATATCCAACTAATATGTTAATGTTGTTCATAATTCATGTATTATTACAAGAGAGGTATCATGACATTAAGCAGTGATGTACTAAGGAATTGATGATAGATGAATAACAGGACAAAAGAATAAGCAATGGATCAAAATAGTTTTAGAATCTGTCCAAGCATCACAATGTCAGTTTGTTTTTTTGAGAGAAAAGATATCATCTATTTGAACTTGTAACAATATTCAACATGAATAATTCATCTTTCTAGAAACTAGAAAAGCTTTACAAACCGATTTACTGAATGCCAAGTTATCTTTAAGCCTCTGTTGGCTTGTGGTAAATTTCTGAATCTGATGCTGATGGACAAGAATGATATGCTCGTCATAAAAAGAGAGTGTCTTCTTCCTATTGCTTGATTGACAAATAACAGAAACTTTCCTGAGTTAAAACTAAAGAAAACAATATTTGAGGGAAGAAAATGTAGATATAAATTCACCGAGTATCCCCTTTCAATATGTTGTTTACATAGAACAAATAATTTCATTTAAATTCTCAAAACAATCTCAACGTCAAAACCAATCCACTAAGGAAACAAAACTCTTCCTCATCCACCTCAGTTTTACAAACAAAATACAAGCAACCCATAGTGCAAGCCTTGACCGTTTGGCTTAGCAATTAATCCCACATTGCTTGACATCTGGTCCTTTGGTTTTGAGCACGAAAGGGTCAATCCTAACCCACAACAACGAGAAGATAGAAGCCAGCAACACCGACCATATGACAACAATGGTCGGAGTTCTGTTCTGCCTTCCCATTAGTCCCTTAAGGAACGGGTAGAGATGAACAATCACCCAGAACGCAAAGAACAACTTGCCGAAGAGTGGGCCCCATGATTGATACCCGTTATTTATTGCATCTGATATCCCAGCTACAACCCCAATAATGTTTATGATCAATAACGTAGTGGGTGGGATTAGAAGAGTCGTCCACTTGAAGGCATAAAGCTCACCAAAATCTTCATCATCTGAAGCCTTGGAAGTAACAGTAAAGTTGGTGTCTATGCCGGCGAGGATCTTGAGAAGTCCCTGAACAACTGCAAAGAGGTGAGCAGAGACACCACCAATGACCCAGAACTGCTCATTCCTCCACCACTCCTCTATGCTCACTCCACTCCACCGTAGCTCAAGGATTCCTGTCGTGAAGATGGAGATAAAGAGCGAAATGAAGAAGAGACTAGCGAAAGTGCTAATCTGCAATGCAGGAAAAGAAACAAAGTTATATTACAATAAAATAACCTGCCAAAAAATTAATTTGCACTTTCTATGCATGAAATGCATGAACACTTCAACATACGATAAATACGCTTTAGCTAGAGTCCTAGGTAAATTGACATACCGTGGGCATAATGAATTTGCCAGTGAGGAGGCAGACGGCAGGGAGTGTACAATAAGCAAGAAGAGGCAGCGACGTGAAAGGGTAGATTGTAGTGTTGACATAGGCAAAACGCTCGAGCCACTTGAGGTGACCTTTTTTATAGCCATACCAGACTGGACTGTGACGACTGAAGAAGATTTCAACAGATCCAAGGGCCCATCGCAGCACCTGGTTCAGCCTGTCCGAGAGGTTGATAGGAGCCGATCCTTTGAATGCAGGCCTCTTAGGCATGCAGTATATTGATCTCCATCCTCGGCAATGCATCTTAAAGCCAGTCAGAATGTCCTCTGTGATTGAGCCATAGATCCAACCCAACTGCAAATTTTGAAAATGAATATCACTATGAGATTGCACATAGAAGTGCATGATCATTTGGATTACAAACAAATATAGTTCGCAGTAGGTTAAATTAGTTTTCAGTTGGGATGAGAAACATTCAGTTTGTTCAAAAAGCCACCTAGATCAGCATTACTATATATGACATTTGTTCACGGACTACTGAAACCATTACCTCTTTACCCCATTCAGTCTTGTCCTCATAGCCACAGCTGATGACATGAATGGCCTCTTTTAGGAGAGCTGCAGGGCTTGATGATGGAGGAACTCCCCCTTGTTCCATTAGAGTAGATGTCACAAAAGCTGCAGACTGACCAAACCTCTTCTCGAAGTTCATCTCGGACATCAACAGCTCCTTCTCATCATCCAATCCTAATTAATAAGGATGTAGCTTAATTCTGTTATTTCAAATAAACCAAATTATGTTCCAATTACGGTAAGAAGCAACACTCACCTCCCTCTGCTACTTGGTTCTCACCAACTTTGGCCATCTTGAGCTTCTTTCTCCGTCCAAAGCATGGGCAGCAATCACAGCTGACCATCTTCGGGCGTTTGGGGCCTTTCGGAGGATTATAGCCGTAAAGGGCCTGTCTCCGAAAGACGCATCCAGTTCCGACATATACTGGGCCTTGGATTCCATCTAGACCTTTCATATTTATCTGAACATGAAACATTGCAGTAAGTACATTATTCCATTTTTTGTTTGGCTTAGAAATGGGCTCTTCTGAGATTCTGGATTGAAGAAGTTAAAGAGTCTGAGGAATAAGGTGATTCCTTTAATGATTTTGATACAATTTCATGCTACTTTTAAGTGCAATACTAAGGATAGGAGAAGAATAGAAGTTTAGACTGGGCTTACATCAAAGAAGACGGTGTTCCGATTGGCATATCTATCATTCCTATCTATGCCGTCAAACCTCTGAGGGAACTGAACATAGCACACTTTTCTCCCTATCTGGGGGTCCATCAAGAAGCACATTGCTTCTCTTATGGCCTTGCTGTTATTTATATAGTGATCACAATCCAAGTTGAGCATGAAAGGAGCGTTAGTGAGTACAGCAGAGACGCGGACCTACAAGACAACCAAGACTTACTGTAAGACTTTGCTTTGAAAATTAAAAATACCATTGCTTGAAACCCTAGAACAACTTGTTTTCCATCCAGGCATGACTTTGATTGTAACTTGCAGGACTTTTTGCCTTTTCTTTTCCAATTTGAAGTTTTCAGACTTCCAATTAGTCATGCATAAATTAATATGGCACATCTCTGCAAATACTGATATGTGTTCTGAGAATTATCTTGTAACAGATATTCATTTGGTTCAGAGTTAAATGATTAACATCATAAAATTGTGGAGACTAAATGGTTGCCCCTGAATCTTTCTTGCGGTAACACGACTAAAGATATGGGAATAAGAGCAATTACCAGAGCATTCATTGCACCAGCCTTTTTGTGATGCTGGAATCCAGGCCTCTTCTCACGAGAAACATAAACAAGTCGAGGAAGTTCATTTCCGTCAGTATCGTGGCCTCCACTGTGACCCAAGAAGACCTGAATCATGCCTGGATGGTCTCGGGTGTTGTTACCAGGCCATGGAGTTCCATCCTGCATGATCCATCCTTCTGTAGGTACTTTCACAGCTTTCGCTACTAATGCATTGATGCGAACTTTGAACTCTTCATATTCTCTCTGTTCAAACAAATCGAAAACAAAACTTGAATCTACTACCATTACAAAATTATTATGACAATCAATAAAGAAACCAATGAACTTGTTTTACCTTCATTGCACGTCGCTCTTTCACAAAAGTTGGCTGAACTTTGTCCTTGAGGTAATCGACCTTTAGAGAAGTACATCTCAGGAGCGCGGGGCTCAATATTGAACTTCTTGCAGAAAGGGACCCACTTTCGAGCAAATTCAGCAGTTTCCGAGAGTGATTCAAATGTGAGCATGGAAGCACCATCGTCTGAGACGTAGCATGATACCTTGTCCACTGGATAGTCTACTGCGAGAATTGACAACACTGTGTTGGCAGTGACAAGTGGAGGCTCCTTCAAGGGATCGACTGTGCTGACAAAGATGTCCACCGAACATAGCATTGAAGGCTCTCCCTCCCTCTCATATCTGTGACCATCACATCAAATTTAAGAAGATTGAGACTATGGTATGATAATTGTTGTGTTCTAAACCTCTCCTATCAAAAAAGTTACGAAAAGCCTAGAAGAGGACACATTATAGAAAAAGGGTTATTTAGATATTAGTCCCTCAAATCTTCAATAATTCCATATTAAACAAAATTTTGAAATTGCTTATATGTCCCTCAAATCCTGTGGTTCTTGCAATTTGGTCCGTTAATAAATCAAAATACCCCTCAGCCAATGTTTCTTGAACATATAGGGTTTGGGGGAAAACATAAACTGGGAGTTCTTTGTTCAGGAATAGAGGGCTAACGAGAAATTTCAAAGATTTGAGGGACTAATATGTACATAACCATATAGAAAAAATTATAGGATTAGGGAATTCATCTATGAGAGCAACACCATAATGTATGTCAAAAGATATGGATTTGAAATCCATTCTAATATTTCTACCATATGGTGTGAAGACTGTGTAGCAATCACCTGAGAGAAAGACGGTCAAGGTAGGTCTCACGGTCTATGGGGAACCATTTTGGGAATTGATCAAGGATCCAGGAGACCGCAAACCAAATCTCACAGATGATTGATGTGAGCCAGAGCCCAATAGCATCATGCACTGGATTGAGGATTCGATAGCGAAGAAAGAAGCAGAGTACTATCAGGCGGAGGACAATAACCATTCGATAGGGGTTGAGCTTACTTGAAGCAATAGCCACCTTTCTTGATAGAGGCTGTCTTGCTTCATCCATCCTACAAATACATTTGTTGTGTGATTTTAATGACAATTATGATAAAAAAAAATGCATGTCATGAGGAATTATATAGTACAGCTTGAGTATTTACATGGGCATGTCGGGATCCACATCATCTGAATCGCCTCCAAGGACTCCTTGCTTAGTCTTCCATTCGTCCATCCGTTCTTTCCACCCTCCGTCTCTCTTCTCTTCCCACCTCTCACTCCCTGTTCAATGAAATTACAAAGGTCATATTTGTCCCTAACTTGGTATATATTGTGCATAGTTTTCAAGTAAAGTACTGTGTAACTGTTAGTGTGAGTCTCACTTACCGGGCTCAGACAATGGATAAGGATGCACACGCTTGTGTAGAGTTGATGAAGAGAAATCTCCATAGTTATGACCATTGGATATTGGAAATTCACCACTCACCTGTTTGTACATGAAAATTTTGATTGATTATGCATTAGAAGCTAGCTATGGGTATTATATGATGATACATAAGACATAGAGAAGGTTAGCTTACAGGTCGAGAGATACTAGTTATGATGGGAGGGAAGTGAGGGGGGCTGCTATCTCCATCTTCAGGGCCCCTTCCGTAGCTCATCTTGCCATAGAGCATGGCCTCTGCAATCTGTTTGTTTGGCATTGGCTGCTGTTGCTGTTTTTCTTTGTTTTCTTCATCATCCATGTTGAACTCATGTTCAATGTCATCAATGTCTTCTTCATCGTCGTCCCCTTCCACCCTTGGGCTTCCTGCAAAAACCATAATTTATCACTCTCATAACTATCATATTTGATTAATCAGCGCAGGAGACTCGTGTATTCTATGTTCTGTGGACTTATCTTGTATTTTATTTCTTATTTTAGTTAGAAAGGAATGTTGATCTACCATTTCCCAATCGATCTCACTGCCTTACCACATCCAAGACTTGACTAGACAAGTGAATAGAGCCAATTTTCACAGATTTGATTTTGGATATTTTTTGCTTTGAAGCAAGCAGACAACCGCACATCTGAAATTCCTTCAGAAAAATCTAGGTGTAATACTAGAAGCTTTGCTTTTGTTTTTGCTACATATGCCCATCATATTCATGATTATATATTTTGTATATGAAGTAGGTCTTGTGCACATAATTTACATATTTTATGAAATTAGTAACTAGCTCAAATAGGTAAGTCGGTAGAGGTTGGTATCTCCATACATGATTGGTGTAGTACTTGATGCACAATCTATCAACATTTTCTGTAAATGTGAACCTTATGCTAATTATTTATAATTTTTATATCCGTATACATAGCAATACAATCTTAAATCTCACGATTTCGGTTTCCTTCAATTTGACCTTTTTACTGTGTAGAACTTGTGTGCATTATCTTGTCATACTAAAAAGAAGATCCTTATCTCTCTTTTCTAACAGATCTGTTCAATTTTCCTGTTTTCAGTAGGATTCTTCACTTCTTCATCCTAGGGATAGCTAGCCTCATAAATCATGAAAGAGGAGGTGGTGAGTGACTGTTAAATCTTCTCCCTATCTTTCATTATATTTACGGTAATTAACCAGTCAGTCTATCTTCTTACTTCATTTTTTTCTTTGTGATTATATCAAATTTGATTTGTGGTTTGGTCTGAAATAATGACAACAATAGCAGACATACCTTTGAGTCGCTTATATCGAGTCTTGCACTGAGGGCAAAGCTGACTCCCTTCCCTTCGCTCGTACTCATAGCAAGGTCTGCAAACTGGGAACCCACACTCATTGCATGCTACAAACAGATCTCCTTCGACAGTCATCCCTACTTCATCTCCGCATATTTCGCACACTTGCCCATTCAAAGACCTTATCTGCTTCGGCTGCACAATTCAAAACAACAAAATGTAATTATTACCTCTTCAACAACCTCGTGTGCAATAAGGTCTCTAGCTCGAGATCTGGAGTCACAAAGCAGTACTTTGCTAAACCACTTTTAAATGCGTGACTGTGGGATTTGATGAGTTTTTGCCGATATTAGATACATCAAAACCTTGAATTTGTGCTGAGGGTTGTGGGTGTTAGGAATAGAGGAAGGCTTGATATTATTGATGAGCATGATTATGAACATTTATACTAGCTGGAGACTTAATATGGAAAGTTCCAATAGAGGTAAATAAGGAGATAATATGCCACCCAATACAATGTTATATTCTACCTGATATAGAAGACAAGATATCAAAGAGAATGCATATATTACTATGCTTAACATGGTTGCTAATTTCATACTCTTAACAGCGGTGCCTACCTCTTCATGGCCACGGATGAGCACGAGCTCGTTGCGGTTGTGAGAACCGGCGACCAATCCGGCGCTGGCCTCCATTGGTAGAGAGAAACGGAGAGGTGGGTGAGAGTGAGGGAAGAAGAGATGGGGTTTTGTAGGGTGATGAGTTGTGGAGGTGTTTGCTTCTTTTTTTGGGAGGATTTGGGGTTGTTGTCCGTGTACCTAATGAGTTTGTTGATGGAGGTTGGTTTGGTTGCAGAGTCGCCATTGCTGCGAAGTGAAGCTATGACTCTTGCCTTCACTGTGAGACTCAAGCAACCTTCACTTTTATGGGCAGGGCTGTATCTTCCCGCCTTAACGCTAAATGTCCAAGTCACTGGGTTAGGTAATTTTAAGAATCTGGTGGAGTAAAATGCCAGTGGTTCCAACTTTTTCTTTTCTTTTCTTTTCTTTTCTTGTTTCCTTCTTTGTGGAGAAACACTTCAATAATTTAGCTCAATATGCTTATAGATATAAATGTACCTTATTTCGGATGTTAGTGATGGGCCGGACTATATCCGTACTCAAATTCTCCCTGATGCAATACAATAGAAAATTATATTGAATTCACTAGATTATTTTGCCTTTTCCCAGTCTGCCTTTGTATGCTTTCTTTGAATAACTAATATAAACATTGTCATAATAATTTTCTTTTGGTTAACTATCTGTTGTGTAAGGGTTAATTACAGAAAACCCATGTATTTTTGGGGAGTTGCAGTAAACCTTCATCAACTTTTTTTTTATTAGACTATAACCCCTTGAACTTTAGGAGTTGTTGCACATAACTCCATGAACTATTTTATTTCACTAAATCTTACCTGAAAGTTTATCTTTTAATCTTCATATTAGCGCCATCAACTCTAACATATCACTGGTAAGCAAAGGACAAAAAAAGGACTTAAAATTCCTTCTTAGTCCCAAAAAAACACCCTTCTATTAATAAGGAAAAATAATTACTTTTTTGAGACTAAAGAATTATTTTCATTTTTTTTGGGCACATGCTTGACACATGAGATGAGATGTTAGAATAGGTTTTGCTAATTTGAAGATGAAATAAGAAATTTTCGTGTGAAATTTAATGAAATCAAACTGTTTTTAGGGATTATGTGCAACAACTCCTAAAGTTCAGAAGGGTTTAATCTAATAAAAAAGAAGTTGATGCAGGTTACTGCAACTCCTTAAAAGTTCATGGTAGTTTTCTGTAATCAACCCGTTGGGTAATTGCAAATTTAGATTCAGCTTCTACCTCATCTGGATCAAACTTTCACAGTATTGTTTGTGTATAGTCAATACATGGTCGCAATATATTCAATATTGGGCATACTACAAGGAAGAGTGACATAAATGTGCAAGTAAAGTTCAAGCATTATTTCCTTAATAGTTCCTCAAATCTTTCGTATTTTGAGATTAGTCATGCTGCTATTAGGTCCGCAAATTGTACACGATGTTTCAAATTAGTTCCTCTGTTGCAAAATTTATCTGATATGTTATCATGATGGATTAGTGCTTAACTATGGATGGGTAATTACTAAACTAACCTCACTAAGTAACTTTCGTCCACCAAACGACAATTTTTCCGTCCATTCTCTAGGTCACACTTCATTTTAGAGAGAGAAAATTTCCCTTAATTTGTAGTCCAAAATAACACTAAAATCTTTCTCTCTTGCCCCCAAATCAGGTTTGGATTTGTATTAGACAGGCTATAACTAGCATTCCGCTACAAAAAGGTAAAGGAAGTAATGTTCCCTCAATTCAAACGGGTGCTGACCAGGGAGACTAACTTCAAAAAACTTATATGATTTAGGGGACCTAATAACAATGATTTGGGAGACCAATCTCAAACTATGGAAGATTTGAGGGATTAATATCGAAATCATCCTAAATTCAAAACAGGAAGGGGTGCAATAGATCTAGGCCTGTCCAAACGGGCTGGCCCGGGTCCGGGCCTTGGTCTGAACGGGCCAGGCATCGGGCCGGCCTAGTTTTTTAAATTTTTAAATTTTTTATTTTTTTTTTGCTTAAAAATTAATTTTTTATAAAAAAAGAAATTTCAAGAGTAATTAATAATAAAATATGCGAAATTTTGATAAAAAATTAATCATACTAAGTGTTTACTAAGTAGTAAAAATTATATTCTATTAGTAGATAGTTATATATTATATGTAAGTATATATAAGTATACATTAATGACCATATCATACTATAATTATATATAATATACATTAGAAATATATATGTAAGTATATATAAGTATATTTTAATGACAAGATATATAAGTATATATTAATGACAATATATACTTAAATATATATATATATATAAGTATACATTAATGACCATTTTATACTATAATTATATATATATATATATATATATATATATATATATATATATATATATATATATATATATATATATATATATATATATATATATATATATATATAAATGAGCTCCTATGAACTTAAGTTCATAATGAATAGTGGTGCATAACTTTTATCCACTCATCTTGCCTTGAGATTTGTGATGCACAAATCTCAAAGTGGCCTTTATATCTTTCACGGATCCCAAGGCAATATCAATGGTTAGAAAAGTTGGTGGATGGCTATTCCTATCAACTTAAGTTTATATATATATATATAAGTATATATAAGTATATATAAGTATATATTAATGACAATATATACTTAAATATATATATATATATATATATATATATATATATAAGTAAGAGCTCTATAAACTTAAGTTGATAGGAGATAGTGTCCACCAACTTTTATATCCATTGATGTTGCCTTGGGATAGGTGAAATCAAGAGGTACACAAATCTCAAAGATGAGCTTCATATCTTTCACGGATCCCAAGGCAATATCAATGGTTAGAAAAGTTGGTGGATGGCTATTCCTATCAACTTAAGTTTATATATATATATATATATATATATATATATATATATATATATATATATATATATATATATATATATATATATATATTGTTTGGGTCGAAAGTTGTTTCCATTGTAAAACTAGAGAAAATTACACTTTTGGTTCTCGCTACAAAGAAATTAAATAACTCTCTCACAAACTCGAACAAAAGACGCTACAAGTGTAGATCTCACTTTTCGTGGGACTTTGCACTGCTTGGGGGGCCGTAATCCGTGGACCACCGAAAGGCCGATCGTCGAATCGACGGTTTAGTTGATGCTTCAGGAAACAAGAACTTCAAAGAAATATCTTAGCAAGGTAAGATATCCACTCTTCTCAAGAATAAGTCAAGGCTTAAACTCGAGGAATCTCCGTGTGGATCGTGTTCTTGAACTCCGGAAGCTTGGATTTCGATTGCCCTTTCGATAGCCGACCTCTGCCCAAGTGGGCGTGGGAGGGTATTTATAGTCTTTGGGAAACGTGCCCTCTTGAAACATAAGTGTCATAAGTCGCGAAATTTGCGATTAGCGCTGGCGGCTCGAGTACCCGCCGCGCCAAACCCTCGCTCGCTGGCGGCGGTGTAGGCTTCGCTGCTAGGCGGCGGTATGTACCCTATTGCTGGCGGCGATGTCGTCCCTCCAATCGCTGTAACGGTTTCCGCTTTTTAGGCGCGATTAAATGCCCTAGAATCACGCCTAGTGGGCGATTCGTGTAACCGCCCATTGAAGTAGATGAACGTCTCTTTACGTTGATAAAGTCAATTGGGCCCCACCAAAGATTGATTTAGACCCTTCAAGAGCTCGCTTAAGTATTCTCGGGTGTCTCGCTTTGGTGAGACACAAGTAAGTGTCTCGCTAATTGCGAGACACATCAAAGTGTCTCGCTAGTGGCGAGACACATCAAAGTGTCTCGCTAGTGGCGAGACACATCAAAGTGTCTCGCTAGTGGCGAGGCACATAAGTGTCTGTGGCGAGACACATCAAAGTGTCTCGCTAGTGGCGAGGCACATAAGTGTCTCGCATAGCGTAGCGAGACACAATCTTCCCCTGTTGGGCTTCTTGAGATTTCGACGACGTTGTCCTTCGATCTTCTCATGATTTAGTCATATTTGAGGTTCTTCAATTTTGATGCCTACAGATACCCTCCAAAGTTTTCGACTCTCTCGTATTTTGTCGAGGGTCCGAATACTTTGGATAAGATGCCTTGCTTCGCTCAACGTTGAACTTTGTAGAAGAGGCCCATATTTTGCTTCAGCTTGAACCCGGCTACGCGACGTCACGACCATACTTTGGGATCAATATCTTTGCATTTGTATTTGAATGGATTAAAATGTCAAGTCGATTTTGGACTAATCATCTTCATCTTGAAAGTCATCATTTGAGTTGTAATTGAATGCCTTGAGAAACATCGGTCATTATTGCGGCTTGTTTGTGTTTTCTCTTGGGGCTAAAACGAACCCTTTGTTGGAGTAGACCTCTCATTCATAAACGTAATCGAGAAGATTTTGACCATGGTCCTAATCAGAGGAAGGTTTGACCATGATAGGAATTTGGAGACGATCCTTACCGCCGAAGGTTTGATCGCTCAATCTGGAAAGTGGACCTCTCGTTCATGGAAGGAATCGAGAGGAGATTTTGATTATGGTCCTAACTGTAGGAAGGTTTGACTAGAATAGAAATTTGAGATAATCCTAACTGTCGGAAGGTTTGATCGCCAATCTCGAAGTGGACCTCGTTCATGGAAGGAATCGAGAGGAGATTTTGATCATGGTCCTAACTGTAGGAAGGTTTGACCAGAATAGAAATTTGAAAAGTGGACCTCTCGTTCATGGAAGGAATCGAGAGGGAATTTTGACCATGGTCCTAACTATAGGAAGGTTTGACCATGATAGAAATTTGGAGACGATCCTTACTGTCGGAAGGTTTGATCGCTCAATCTGGAAGTGGACCTCTCGTTCATGGAAGGAATCGAGAGGGGATTTTGACTGTGGTCCTAACTGTAAGAAGGTTTGACCAGGATAGGAATTTGGAGACGATCCTAACTGTAGGAAGTTTTGATCGCTTAATGTGGAGGTGGACCTCTCGTTCATGGATTATCCACCCCCAGCTTTCTTTGCAAATCTAGGCTGCACTCATTTAGAATAGTTTATTCTCATATTCTTATTGGAGTAAGAAGGAGAAGCAGTTTAACCTCTTGTACTCATCGGAGGATAGGGAGCAGTTTATACTCATATACCGCCGGAGTGTAGAGGGAGCGCTTTATACTCATATACAGCCGAGTGTAGAGGGAGCAGTTTATACTCGTATACCTGTCGGAGTGCAGAGGGAGCAGTTTATACTCGTATACCTGTCGGAGTGTAGAGGGAGCAGTTTATACTCGTATACCTGTCGGAGTATCGGAGGAGCAGTTTAACCTCTTATACTCATCGGAGGTTCTTCGCATTTAGCTTATTTCGGCGTTAAGACGCCGGCTTCGACCAAGGCTTGGATGATGGCCTTGAGAGCTAAGCAATCCTTAGTAGGATGGAGGATCCTCCTGTGGTACGCACAGTATTTAGGGTCCGAAGTCTTGTCAACCTCCTCTTGATTTGTAATCGGAGGCAACTTGATTTTGTTGTTATCAAGGAGATATTTGAAGATGATTGGAACTTCTTCGTCTCTGAAAGAGTATGTCCTGTGGAATTCTGATTTAGAAGCTTTTTGGGGCGATCGTTGTTGCGACGTTTGACTAACAGCAGTCACAGACGCCTTTCCTCTATTACGAGAGGAAAAATTTACTTCTGAGGGGTCAGCCGTCATTTTACCTCTTTCAGCTTTCTTCCTTCTGAGGAAACGTTCGGCTTGTTCTCCTCGTATTTTCAGATCTTTCCATGTAGTTGGCGGGACGACCCCCATGACTTCCAACAGATCAATGGAGAGATTATTGTGGCATGTCCGCAATATGAATTCCTCGGTGATTGGATCTTTGCAGTTTATGGCCTTATTGCGGAAACGCTTAACGAAAGTGTCAATTGTCTCCCCATTCTTCTGCTTTTCATCCAAAAGGGTTCCAATCGAGACTTCGGTGTCGTCATCGAAGAAGTTGCTGAGGAACAAGGTTTCCATGTCCTCCTAGCAATTAATACTCCCGGCCTTGAGTCTTCGATACCAATCGAAGGCAGCCCCGCGAATGGTACCAACGAATGACCGAATCATCAAAGGCTCATTTCCCGAGATCACCCCCAAATATGATTTGAAGTAAATCAGGTGTTGTGTAGGTGACCCTCTCCCGTCAAATGGCGTGAAGTTGATCAAATTAAATTTCAAGGGTAAGGGATTGAGTCCCACTCTCTGGATACGGACACGGGATGCCAGTCCTTTTGACTTCCTGTACGGACATCAAAGCATTGATTTTATTTTCAAGCTCTTTCATCCTTTCGCCATCATCCTCCCCTTGTTTTGGACCATTTCCACCTTGAGCATCAAATGCAGCTTTCTTTGGAGGTTGATCGGCATAAATGTGTTCATCAATCTCGAATCGTCTTCGACATTATGAGCATTATGGTGGGTAACTCCACCTTGTTGACTGGATTCAGCCGTTGATCGACCTGTGTTGTGCAACCATTTGGGTTTGCAACTCCTCATCTGTTGCATGGCTAGCTCCATCTCGTTCTCATTTCGCCTTAAGCTCTTCTCATTGCTTGGCTAAGGCTTCTTGTAACATTTGAGCCGTGACATCGGGAGTAATGGTAAAAGCTTCTCTCGATGGGGACCAAAGACTTGACATTGTGTCATCGGAGCTATCGCCGAATTGTCGTCGGAAGCTTCATCTTCAAATGACTCTTCCTCATGCATCCTTCGTAGTCGATCGTTGGGTAGCTTGCAATTGCAACCGACATTCTCTCGAGAAATTGAGACCCAACCTTTCCTCCGTGAGTGAAGTCGATCTCAACCGTCGCCGGTCCTTTCCCTTTGTTCACCATGTTGATAGTTACTGGAAACTCATCAAATTGGATGGATGATCTCTTTCTTCTTCGACGCCGCTGTAGGCGTAAAAATTGCTTAGCGGTACCCAAACAAGACTCGTAAACGGTGGTTTGACAACCGACGATCCATCCGACGCAGCTGACCTTAACTCCGACGACGGATTACGCCGCGAAAACGATAAAGCGCAGTCGACGAACCCATGAAGTGAGTCGGCGAGGCGCACGGTTGCCGAAATGACGTGGTCGTGGAGAAAACCCGACGACGGCTCAACGAGGCGAAGTTGGCTAAACTCAAACGCCGACGACGAATCAACCGCATTTGGTCCGCCGATGCAAACGCAGCCGCTTGAGCCTCGAAGTTGATCGGCACGGACTCAACACAACGGCGACATCACCGAGCAAAACTAAGCCCTAAGACCGAAGAGTCGACGGAAAATGACGAGTCGACGAAAACGACGCGAGACGACGGAAGCCGCCATGACGCACCTCGGCCAAGTGGTTAAGGTGGTCGGCCACTTTGCCGAGCCACCTCGCCAACTTGCCGAGGCGCCGCCAAGTGGCCGAGGTGGCTCACCACCATGGCCGAGCCACCCCTTGTCGGGCGCACTCTATTGTATAAATAGGGGGTCTAGGTGGATTTTGGGGATCTGGGACTTCGGATTTTTGGAGGATCCGCTTTGAGGCGGATTTTCGAGGAGTTTCAAGAATTCTCACGAGACCCACGAAGCCGCCAACGCCGCTCGAAAGCACCGCGAAGTACAAGTCCGGGCCGACGCCGATCCACAAATCGCGGGTAAGAAAACTCGGTCGAACTACGATACCCTCTAGGTTAAGCTTCGCCTTAATCTCGTGGATAGCTGCGGATTTCTCCTTGTAGATCTCACCCGCCCGGCGATCCTCTCCTTCGTGAGTGCGATCCCCGCAGCGATCCTCTCCTTCGTGAGTGTGATTCCTCAGCGCTTCGCTTCCTTCGTGAAACGAGCCCTCTACGCCTCAGAAGTTCCGTAACCCGGTTTACACCAGATCGAATTGCGGTAGTCCACCTGACGAACAAAAGTCCCCGCATAGGCAAAGAACCCACGCAGTTGGTGATCCCGAAAATAGAGATCCTCGTGTTTGTTCACAAAGGAAGAAAGTTGTAATTTTCGCTTTCATTGTACGCCTAAAATAAAGGCATTTCTTTTGTTTGAAATTTTGTTGTAGGCCAACGGTTGTGCACACGAAGTTCAAACGAGCAATGAATAACAAACTAACTTTCCCCACAACGTAACCACGCTGGGAGCCAACGACTTCAACAAAGAAGCCGTCGTGTCGCAACCGCGGATCCCGATCCCGATCATCGAGGAGGTCGAGTTCGAGTTCGACCAGAAGAAGTATGAGGAATACCTCTCCTCCTCGCCCGCATCCAGCTCGCGAAGTCCAAGATGGTCTCCGCTACAAGGAAGACCCAATCGGCCTCAAATGCGAGGCGAAAATCCACCACAACCAAGACCGCAGACGACGGTGGTTCCTGCCCTAACAACGGCCAAATCTTCGTAACCCCTATCTCTAGGGTCGATTCCGCCAATGGCGCTGTGACTCTCCAAGAGAGCCCGCCAGGCGACGCCACCGGGCGAAACAATTAGCCCAGCGAAGAGTCAATGGATGGGGTCCGCTATGAGGCGGATCTAAGATCTAAGTTGACTCGAGGTCGAAGTCCGAGATCGTAGCCGATTCCTACAGCCGGGCGACGAACGAATGGGTCCGAAGTCAAACGGAACCGCTTCTACACTTCGTGAGCGTATCCGAAAGCCAAGGCCTCAAGCAAGCACGGGCTTTGGTGCAACAAGCCCGCGAGTTGAAGAAGGAGGCGCCAAGAAGTCGCCGACAATCGCCTAGCTTGAAGTTCAAGTCCGCCAAGCTTCAACTCCGACGAACCCAAAGATCCAAGCCTAGCTCGCCAGCAGCCAACTTCGCCTCCCGTGCTCAAATCGAAATTGTGAGCACCTCAACAAAGTGGCATTGACGCCTCCGGTTCCGCACCCAAACTTCCGCTGCTAACTCTCGCCACGCACGCCAGGCTTGCCGCTAAGGATCGCTTAGGTCCGCTAAAGGAATCACGGTCACTCGATACGGAGTCGCACCCACAAAGACAAGAAGAAACCCGCAGCCGCCGCACGGGCTTCAAATCAAGTCCGAGCCCGCCGAAGATTCACACTCGCGAAGGCATACGCCGCGCGAAAGTGACTTATGAAAGGCCTATTTGTTCTCGTAGGAGACGCCTCATCCGACGATGACAACGTTATACCCGGAAGTCGCCAACACACGATAGGTTGCTCCGTGATTCATACCGACGAAGTTGTACTATCGCGTCGGGGTACAAGTAAATCCCAAAGAGGAACGCCTTAATCAAACATGCCTTGCTTGTGCTCAAACCGATCAAGGCAAGAGTTATCGAGTGCAATCCGCTAGAACGACTGAAAAGGCGCCGGTCTTTGATAGGCTCGCACGAGAATGCCCGAACCCAAGTCAAGACGCCTCGAAGAAAAGATGGGCTCGCATGATGAATTGCCGAAAGTGTTACCATCAATATGACCAGAGGGACGCCGCCACGCGTCGCTCCCGGCATCGCGAACGAATGACTCGATTGCGGTCCGGACCGTTAGACGCACCCATTATCGCAAGATGCGTATGGATTACCCTCGATGATGAAGTGTCGGATGTCGGCTCCGCAATGGCTTCGATAATACAATTTTCAAAGATAGGACAACCTCGCTGCTGCTCATGATCACGAACAAGTGTCCCGTGATGCTTGAAGAGGCCCTAACCAAGCAAAAGGACAACTTTAAGATTGAATGGAACCGCCATGCGCAGATGAGAGCAATGCATGACCAACGTGATCCAGCGATAATGAACCGCCAAGGCAGCCAAGTCGCCGCAATAATGTCAACTTAACAGATAGCGACACGGACAGGAAGGAGGCCAAACGTAGATGATCGTATCGCCAGAAAACGCTTAGCGATAACACCGCCATTCCTCCCCAAGTTTACCCGAACGGAGACGAGGGGAAAATGAGAAAATAAAAGACCTCGAGAGTAAAATCAATACTTTGATTTCGCCAAGAGGTAAAGAAGACGGTATACCATGTCCTTACCAAGGGAGTGGGAATCAATCCCAGATCCCACAAAGTTCACCTCATCAACTTTACGCCATTTGACGGAAAGGGATCACCCACTCAAAGACTTGATCTACTTCAAGTCTCATCTAGGCGTTATCTCCAACGAGCCCTTGATGGTTCGGTCATTCGCTGGCACCCTTCGTGGAGCCGCCTTCATTGGTACCGCCTCAAACCGTGGAGCGCTAATAGCCGGATGATATGGAGGCCATGTTTCACCAATTTCTTCGACGATGACACCGAGGTATCCATCGGGTCTTTGTTGGACGAAATAGAAAGACGGGAAACAAAGTGGATAACTTCGTCAAGAGGTTCGAAATAAGGCAATGAATTGCCGAGACCGATAACGGAGAAGTTCATTCTCCAAACTTGTCATAGCAACTCGTCATTAGACGGTTGGAAGCAATGGGAACCGCGACCGCCCGAGACCCGGAAAGATCTAAGGATACGGAGAGCAAGCCGAGCGATTCCCGAGGAGGAAGAAAGCGAGAGAGGTCACCTATGGTGGATGCTCACAAGCGTAACTTTGTCCCCGTGGCAAAGGTAAAGCCGCAAAGTCTCAGACGCTTAATCAAACGCTCGAATCGCAACCACAAATGCCAGCCGCAACAACGCACCACAAAGAATCGCGCCTCAATGGCGCCAACAAACTCGTAATCGAAACCATCCGGTTCGAGGTTTCCCAAGACTTACTCGCTCAAGGACGAGGAAGTTCCCGCATCTTCAAATACCTTCGAAAACAACAAAATCCAGCTTGCCCCAATTGTAAACCAAGAGGAGGCAAACAAGGTTACAGATCCTGGCACCGTGGCTTACCACGTATGTACATCATCCTACAAAGTTCGCTACCATCTCAAGGACAAGATTCGTGCCTTGATCGATGTTGGAGTCATTACTCCAAAACCCTAAAGAGAAGAAGGTGGGAGCAAATGCGCTCTATAAGCTTCGGATCAGTTCCTTCGGATTGGTTCCAACCGACGCCAGAAGGTAGGAATGAAGATGGTGAATGAAGATCCTCACCGCAACGAAGAAGGGCTCGCATCGCACACGACAAAGAACGGAGAAATCCTTTGGGTCCACCCCGACTGTCGGAAGACGATCAAGGACTACATCCCGCCATAAAGAAGTCCAAGGGAAAAGGCAAGCTATGCCATGCCGCTCAGCATTCCAGAGAAGGATGATGAAAAGTATCCACCTTCCAATTTCCTAAGAAGAGCGGAAGTCTTCGCTACTAGGAGTGGACAAGAATACTCCTACAAGTATCCGTGACACTCCAAATCCAAACGCCAAGACACCGCCGAGCCGGGGTGACCACGACTCCTCTCACTCGTGCAAAGAAAGAAAGCAGTGAAGCAAAGGAGAAACAGCCTCAGTCCAGAAGCTCAACTCCCGGCAACCCGATTCAATCGCCTGACAGAGGGATAGACCGAACATCGGCTCTCCATACCGCTTTCGACGCCATGGCCCGGGGCTTAACATCCCGCCGTAATAACTCTCACGAAGGTTCGATTGTCAAAGGAAACCCGAAGCTCTACAAGAAGCTCGGCCGACTCGAGGTGTTTCTCACTGTGATCAAGCCGATTCCTAAGAATCGCGACAACAATGCAACTTGGCAACCAAGCACTTCCCTGCATTACTTTTACAAAGGAGGATATGCGCACGAGATTCCAAGCACGACGGCCGCTATACTTCACCGGTATATTGGCTCTAGTGAAGTTAACCGATCCAAGTCGATCCGGTTCACCAGAGCATTATGCCCCCGCTACCATGTATCACCTTGAATCCCCGCCGAAGTCGGCATCAACAGCACAATGATCTATGGTTTAACACCACCGGTCTCTACCGCTGGTAAGATCCGGATAAAGTGCCAAATGGGGATTTAAAGTCCAAGTCACCGCTATGTGATTGACGCAGACTTCCTATAACTTATTGTTGGGTCGACCTTGGATCCACGGTAACGCTATAGTCCCATCTACTCTTCATCGCTGTCTCAAATATGTAGACACTAATAATGAGGTCAAGACGGTGGTCGCGACAAACAACCGCTTAAGGGGTGGAGAATTATTTTACGATTCTCTCCTCTACGGTAATGAGTCCGAAACTAAATCATCGGCCCAAGGCACCCACCGTGAAGAAGCCGACATCGCTTCCGGCTTGAT
Organism: Asparagus setaceus; assembly: GCA_012295165.1. Lineage (NCBI taxonomy): Eukaryota > Viridiplantae > Streptophyta > Magnoliopsida > Asparagales > Asparagaceae > Asparagus > Asparagus setaceus. Next base: position 46,511,119 of record CM022705.1, on the reverse strand, counting down.
TATAGTGGTGGTTTTGTTTTAAATGACATTGTACCCCTTGTAATCAATCTTGACGATGAAGAATCGCCTGATGAACATTGTAATTGGCAAATTGCCATGAATCAATAAATGACGATTTAGAGTACCCTTTGTCTTTGAATGATGTAATGACAGTTTATACAACGATCCAGAGTTGCACTTACCAACTCGGCCTTCTTGCTTTACACAAAAGCAATTCCAAGACTCCTTTGGGACAACACTCGCCATCCCACCTAAGATCAAGTAGTGAAAAGACTTGGTTTACTGAAAAGGAGATGCGCCCAACTTAATCATTTCTTAGAAGAAGATGAAGATGACTGATTAGCACATTTTAAATACATTTTATACCCTTATTACCTATGTTATATGAATAAACGATATTACTAATAATCATTTTATCTTATTTTGCGTGTTAATAAAGAAATAATGAATAAAAGCCCAAATGACTCAAATTCTCTCAATTTCTACCAATATTTGAAGCCCAAATCAAGACAAACCAAGGCCCAAGATACCAATTTGATCCAAGAGAAATTCGTGAAGAAAAATCAAGAAAAGACAAATTCGGTTGGGAACCAATCGTTGATAACGTTGGCCAACCGTTAACTAAGGTTATTAACCGACGCCAACCGACGGTTCCCAATGATTTCGATTAATGGTGGATTTCTTTTCTTTTGGCTAGGTTTGATCCAATGGTTCACATCAACTCCGTTGGGCTATAAATAGTGAAGGTCGAAAGTGTTTTGAGTGTGAAATATTTTGTAAAACTCCATTTGGAGAGGAGGGTCACTCTTAATTGAGGAGACTTTTCAAAATTGTAACTTTTGTTACACAATAAATGAAATTTTTCACCTTCAATTTCTCTTTCTCTTCTTCTAATCCAAGGACCAAAAGGAGGATTAGATTAAGATCAGGAGTTGTTGGTTTCTATTTTATTTCTTTTTCTTTTTCTTTCTTGTTCATTTATTGCTTTGTAGCTTAGATTTACTTTCATGCAATTTACTTTCATGCAATTTAATTCCTTGCAATTTACTTTCATGCAATGTATTTAATTCTTGTATTTATTTTCTAGAGTAGATTTTCCTTTTCTTTAATTCACCTTGAGGCTAGAACCCTCTTGGGAATTACCTTTCTAAGTGTGGAGCCAATATTGGGATCCCTAGAGATTGTTTGAAACTAGCTAACAAATCCAACTCATTTTTATGAGATTGAGATAAGCTAAGTGGATCTACTCTAGATTCCTCATATCTTTAATTAATCCTCCATACTTTACCTTCTTTATTTTCCTCTTATCCTTATTTTTCATTTGTTTGTTATTTTCCTTTATTTTTATTTTGATTTTCCTCTCTCTCTCAATCTTGCTTTCTTTTATTTTGCACTTATTTTCTCTCAATCTCATTTTGCCTCCATGTGCATATAATCTCAAACCTAGTTTTGTTATTATGTGCATATAACCACAACCACATTTTCAACTTTATTTTCTCCTCCTTTGCACATAATCCACAATCCACTCTCTTTTATCTCTCCACATCCACTCTCACCATTTTCTTACTTTCATTTTATTTTAATAAACTCCTAATTGTCTACAGATAATTTGAGAACCAAAACTTGAGCAAAACTCCTCCTACTTCCTGCCTCGTGGGATCGATAATCTTTATACTATAACTTGATAAAGGTTGTATAATTGCAACTTAGGAGGTAATCATTTATTTCCCATCAAGTTTTTTTTTTAAACTACAAACTAAGAAACAAAAGGGATTACTAAAAGTAATTAAAAAAAATACTAAAATACTAACCATGTTTTTGTATATAGTTATATTTGTATATGTTCTTGAAAATTAAATGGATTAAAAGACTTGAAGTTTGTTAAAACAAAGAGTTAGCATGTTCTTTTCAAAACTTTTAAATTAAATTTTTGAGTTAAACTTGGTTTTGTATAACTATAATGGAAGGATTTTTTAAGAAAATTACATTGGAGTTATGATAAAAACGTTTTCTTGAGTATTAACCAACTTCAATTGGAATGTTTGAAGATATCAAATGAATTAATTATCTTATTAACTTCTTTAAATTTGCAAGTTGACTGAATTTTGTGGGTATATTCATCGTAAACCCTCACGAGACTACAACTCGCCCACTAGGGTAACCTAGGGTTTAAAGGCTTGTTGTATGCTAAATACAACCGCCGACCTGAAAGTGAGTTAGGTTTTCTTTTTATTTTCTTTGCTAGAGGACTAGCAAAAGCTTAGGTGTGGGGGTATTTGATTAGCACATTTTAAATACATTTTATACCCTTATTACCTATGTTATATGAATAAACGATATTACTAATAATCATTTTATCTTATTTTGCGTTAATAAAGAAATAATGAATAAAAGCCCAAATGACTCAAATTCTCTCAATTTCTACCAATATTTGAAGCCCAAATCAAGACAAACCAAGGCCCAAGATACCAATTTGATCCAAGAGAAATTCGTGAAGAAAAATCAAGAAAAGACAAATTCGGTTGGGAACCAATCGGTTGACGGTTGCCAACCGGTTATAATTAGCTAACCGATCGGCCAACCGATCGGTTCTGCATTTCGATTAATGGTGGATTTCTTCCTTTTGGCTAGGTTTGATCCAATGGTTCACATCAACGGCTATAAATAGGGTGAAGGTCAGTGTTTTGAGTGTGAAATATTTTGTAAAACTCCATTTGGAGAGGAGGGTCACTCTTAATTGAGGAGACTTTTCAAAATTGTAACTTTTGTTACACAATAAATGAAATTTTTCACTCCTTCAATTTCTCTTCTTCTAATCCAAGGACCAAAAGGAGGATTAGATTAAGATCGAGTTGTTGGTTTCTATTTTATTTCTTTTTCTTTTTCTTTCTTGTTCATTTATTGCTTTGTAGCTTAGATTTACTTTCATGCAATTTACTTTCATGCAATGTATTTAATTCTTGTATTTATTTTCTAGAGTAGATTTTCCTTTTCTTTAATTCACCTTGAGGCTAGAACCCTCTTGGGAATTACCCTTTTCTAAGTGTGGAGCCAATATCTGTGGGATCTCTAGAGATTGTTTGAAACTAGCTAACAAATCCAACTCATTTTATGAGATTGAGATAAGCTAAGTGGATCTACTCTAGATTCCTCATATCTTTAATTAATCCTCCATACTTTACCTTCTTTATTTTCCTCTTATCCTTATTTTTCATTTGTTTGTTATTTTCCTTTATTTTTATTTTGATTTTCCTCTCCTCTCTCTCTCAATCTTGCTTTCTTTTATTTTGCACTTATTTTCTCTCAATCTCATTTTGCCTCCATGTGCATATAATCTCAAACCTAGTTTTGTTATTATGTGCATATAACCACAACCACATTTTCAACTTTATTTTCTCCTCCTTTGCACATAATCCACAATCCACTCTCTTTATCTCTCCACATCCACTCTCACCATTTTCTTACTTTCATTTTATTTTAATAAACTCCTAATTGTCACAGGATAATTTGAGAACCAAAACTTGAGCAAAACTCCTCCTACTTCCTGCCTCGATCGATAATCTTTTATACTATAACTTGATAAAGGTTGTATACTTGCAACTTAGGAGGTAATCATTTATTTCCCATCAAGTTTTTTTTTTAAACTACAAACTAAGAAACAAAAGGGATTACTAAAAGTAATAAAAAAAAATACTAAAATACTAACCATGTTTTTGTATATAGTTATATTTGTATATGTTCTTGAAAAATTAAATGGATTAAAAGACTTGAAGTTTGTTAAAACAAAGAGTTAGCATGTTCTTTTCAAAACTTTTAAATTAAATTTTTGAGTTAAACTTGGTTTTGTATAACTATAATGGAAGGATTTTTTAAGAAAATTACATTGGAGTTATGATAAAACGTTTTCTTGAGTATTAACCAACTTCAATTGGAATGTTTGAAGATATCAAATGAATTAATTATCTTATTAACTTCTTTAAATTTGCAAGTTGACTGAATTTTGTGGGTATATTCATCAGAAACCCTCACGAGACTACAACTCGTCCACTAGGGTAACCTAGGGGTTTAAAGGCTTGTTGTATGCGCTTAAATACAACCACATTCCTCGAAAGTGAGTTAGGTTTTCTTTTTATTTTCTTTGCTAGAGGACTAGCAAAAGCTTAGGTGTGGGGGTATTTGATTAGCACATTTTAAATACATTTTATACCCTTATTACCTATGTTATATGAATAAACGATATTACTAATAATCATTTTATCTTATTTTGCGTTAATAAAGAAATAATGAATAAAAGCCCAAATGACTCAAATTCTCAATTTCTACCAATATTTGAAGCCCAAATCAAGACAAACCAAGGCCCAAGATACCAATTTGATCCAAGAGAAATTCGAAGAAAAATCAAGAAAAGATAAATTCGGTTGGGAACCAATCTGACTAACCGTTGGCCAACCGGTTATGTTATTAACCGACGGCCAACCGACGGTTCCCAACGTGATTTCGATTAATGGTGGATTTCTTCCTTTTGGCTAGGTTTGATCCAATGTTTCCAAACTGGGCTATAAATAGGGTGAAGGTGAGTGTTTTGAGTGTGAAATATTTTGTAAAACTCCATTTGGAGAGGAGGGTCACTCTTAATTGAGGAGACTTTTCAAAATTGTAACTTTTGTTACACAATAAATGAAATTTTTCACCCTTTCTCTTTCTTCTTCTAATCCAAGGACCAAAAGGAGGATTAGATTAAGATCGAGTTGTTGGTTTCTATTTTATTTTCTTTTTCTTTTTCTTTCTTGTTCATTTATTGCTTTGTAGCTTAGATTTACTTTCATGCAATTTACTTTCATGCAATGTATTTAATTTTGTATTTATTTTCTAGAGTAGATTTTCCTTTTCTTTAATTCACCTTGAGGCTAGAACCTCTGGGAATTACCCTTTTCTAAGTGTGGAGCCAATATTCGTGGGATCTCTAGAGATTGTTTGAAACTAGCTAACAAATCCAACTCATTTTTATGAGATTGAGATAAGCTAAGTGGATCTACTCTAGATTCCTCATATCTTTAATTAATCCTCCATACTTTACCTTCTTTATTTTCCTCTTATCCTTATTTTTCATTTGTTTGTTATTTTCCTTTATTTTTGATTTTGATTTTCCTCTCCTCTCTCTCTCAATCTTGCTTTCTTTTATTTTGCACTTATTTTCTCTCAATCTCATTTTCCCTCCATGTGCATATAATCTCAAACCTAGTTTTGTTATTATGTGCATATAACCACAACCACATTTTCAACTTTATTTTCTCCTCCTTTGCACATAATCCACAATCCACTCTCTTTTATCTCTCCACATCCACTCTCACCATTTTCTTACTTTCATTTTATTTTAATAAACTCCTAATTGTCGCGCGCATAATTTGAGAACCAAAACTTGAGCAAAACTCCTCCTACTTCCCGTTCCTCGTGGGATCGATAATCTTTTATACTATAACTTGATAAAGGTTGTATACTTGCAACTTAGGAGGTAATCATTTATTTCCCATCAAGTTTTTTTTTTAAACTACAAACTAAGAAACAAAAGGGGATTACTAAAAGTAATTAAAAAAATACTAAAATACTAACCATGTTTTTGTATATAGTTATATTTGTATATGTTCTTGAAAAATTAAATGGATTAAAAGACTTGAAGTTTGTTAAAACAAAGAGTTAGCATGTTCTTTTCAAAACTTTTAAATTAAATTTTTGAGTTAAACTTGGTTTTGTATAACTATAATGGAAGGATTTTTTAAGAAAATTACATTGGAGTTATGATAAAAGCGTTTTCTTGAGTATTAACCAACTTCAATTGGAATGTTTGAAGATATCAAATGAATTAATTATTTTATTAACTTCTTTAAATTTGCAAGTTGACTGAATTTTGTGGGTATATTCACTTGTAAACCCTCACGAGACTACAACTTCGTCCACTAGGGTAACCTAGGGTTTAAAGGCTTGTTGTATCGCTAAATACAACAGCGATTCTACTGAAAGTGAGTTAGGTTTTCTTTTATTTTCTTTGCTAGAGGACTAGCAAAAGCTTAGGTGTGGGGGTATTTGATTAGCACATTTTAAATACATTTTATACCCTTATTACCTATGTTATATGAATAAGCGATATTACTAATAATCATTTTATCTTATTTTGCGGGTTAATAAAGAAATAATGAATAAAAGCCCAAATGACTCAAATTCTCAATTTCTACCAATATTTGAAGCCCAAATCTGAAGACAAACCAAGGCCCAAGATACCAATTTGATCCAAGAGAAATTGAAGAAAAATCAAGAAAAGACAAATTAGGTTGGAAACCAATCGGTTGACCAACCGGTTGGCTAACAGGTTGGCTAACCGATCGACAACCGTCGGTTCTAATTTAGATTAATGGTGGATTTCTCTTCCTTTTGGCTAGGTTTGATCCAATGGTTCACATCAACTCCGTTGGGCTATAAATAGGGGTGAAGGTGAGTGTTTTGAGTGTGAAATATTTTGTAAAACTCCATTTGGAGAGGAGGGTCACTCTTAATTGAGGAGACTTTTCAAAATTGTAACTTTGTTACACAATAAATGAAATTTTTCACCCCTTCAATTTCCTTTCTCTTCTTCTAATCCAAGGACCAAGGAGGATTAGATTAAGATCGAGGAGTTGTTGGTTTCTATTTTATTTCTTTTTCTTTTCTTTCTTGTTCATTTATTGCTTTGTAGCTTAGATTTACTTTCATGCAATTTACTTTCATGCAATTTAATTCCTTGCAATTTACTTTCATGCAATGTATTTAATTCTTGTATTTATTTTCTATAGTAGATTTTCCTTTTCTTTAATTCACCTTGAGGCTAGAACCCTCTTGGGAATTACCCTTTTCTAAGTGTGGAGCCAATATTCGTGGGATCCCTAGAGATTGTTTGAAACTAGCTAACAAATCCAACTCATTTTTATGAGATTGAGATAAGCTAAGTGGATCTACTCTAGATTCCTCATATCTTTAATTAATCCTCCATACTTTACCTTCTTTATTTTCCTCTTATCCTTATTTTTCATTTGTTTGTTATTTTCCTTTATTTTTGATTTTGATTTTCCTCTCCTCTCTCTCTCAATCTTGCTTTCTTTTATTTTGCACTTATTTTCTCTCAATCTCATTTTGCCTCCATGTGCATATAATCTCAAACCTAGTTTTGTTATTATGTGCATATAACCACAACCACATTTTCAACTTTATTTTCTCCTCCTTTGCACATAATCCACAATCCACTCTCTTTTATCTCTCCACATCCACTCTCACCATTTTCTTACTTTCATTTTATTTTAATAAACTCCTAATTGTCGCGCGCATAATTTGAGAACCAAAACTTGAGCAAAACTCCTCCTACTTCCCGTTCCTCGTGGGATCGATAATCTTTTATACTATAACTTGATAAAGGTTGTATACTTGCAACTTAGGAGGTAATCATTTATTTCCCATCAATGACAACGGGCCTATCCTCAACACATTCAGATATAGTCCGTAGACACCGGGTATCATGAAGAAGTGGAAGTGCGACTTGACACAAGGAGAAGGTCTATGTTTGGTGAGGTCCTCGAGTCCCTCCTAAAGCGCATATGTCCCAAAGGAAGCCGGATAACTACTATGCATTTAGAAGGGATTGGGATACTAATCCTCCTCGAAGATGAATGCTCATGGCTAATTGATGATAATCCACGATGAGGGAGGCGGACATTAAATGCGATTCTTGACTTGGGATTACGACACCGACCTGGAGAAAACTTTCAAGGCTTTGATGTCAAATATGGCTACGATCGATCCTGCTACTATTGAGGGTGATGAAGATATGCCAACATGGGAAGACCCATGGATCCATCAACTTCGAGGCGGTTTGGGGATAGATTGAACAAAGAGAATCCCCACTAAGGACGAGGTAGTCCAGTTATTATGGGTGATGAGGAGCATCCTAAGCTCATAAACATCAGCAATACTCTTCCCTCGAAGAGAAAGAAGATTTGATCGCCCTAATCGGAGTATATCGATGTATTAGCTTGGAGTTATGAGGACATGCGGGACTTCGACCCTAATGTAGCGACACATCGCCTCAACATCAAGGTGGATGTCAAACTGTCAAGCAACCACAAAGGCGGTTTAGTCCACAAATCTTCGAGGCAATGTCGTCGGCAGTGAAGAAACTCATAGAATCGGATTCATCGAGGAAATTCAACATCCGGATTGGGTGGCTAATATAGTCCCGGTCATGAAGAAGAATGGTTCGTCGGGGATGCGTATGACTCTGAGATCTGAGCGCTACTTGCCCAAAGAGCGACTTCCCTCTTCCAATCACCGATGTCATAGTCGACAATACGTGTGGATTTGAAAGAATGTCGTTCATGGATGGTTTCGGGGTATAATCAAATCAAGATGCACCCGATATTGTACGGCGTTGAAGCATATCGGTATATTGCTACCGCGGTCATGCCATTAGGCTTAAAAACGTAGGCGCAACATACCGGTGAGCAATGGCAGAGATTTTCCAAGATCATCTCCGAAAACGGTCGAATGCTACGCCGACACTTAGTCGTAAAAGCGTGACAAAGGAGATCACATCAAAGATCTTAGAGCGGTATTCGAGCTCATGCGAACTCATCGACTAAAGATGAATCACCAAATCCTTCCTTGGAATGTCCGATGGCAAGTTCCTCGGTTTTATTCGTCCCGACAAAGGAATCCACGTCGATCGACAAAGTGAAGGCGATTCAAAATTGCAACCTCAGAAATCGAGAGAACTTCGGGGGTTACAAGGGCGATTGGCGTACATCCGGCGGTTCATATCGAACTTATCAGGAAGTGCCAACCGTTCTCAAAATTGAATAAGAAGGGCGTGTCATATATTTGGGGCGGCCTTTGCCGAGGCATTGAAGAGATCAAGTCTTATCTCGCTAAACCTCTGTTCTTGTTGCCGATGGAAAACCGTTTTTGATCTACGTCAAGGCAGCGGATCACTCGTTAAAGCTCTACTCGCGCAAAGAGCGGCGGCGGTCATGGAAGATTATATTCCGAGCGAACATTGGTCGTGAGTCTCGATACCCAATGGTCGAAGCGGTGCCTTGCATTAGTGTTATAATTGGAAAATCGCGACACTATTTAGTCGGACGGGCGATTTATGTTATCTCGCGTAAATCCGGTCGAATATTTATGACCAGTAGGCTTCAATGAGTTGGCGTTTGGCGAAATGGGCCTTGCTCTTGTCCCAATATGACTTGCACTTCAAACAACAAAAGTCGGTCAAAGGACAAGCGATTTGCGATCTCTTGGTCGCCAACCCGACAACGGACCTTGATGAAGCTATATGATGATCTCCTGATGAAGTTCGTGAAGTCAACACTACATCGCACCAACAAATATGGCGATTGTATTTTGACGGAGCTTCTCGGGCCACTAATGTGGCAAGTACCCCCGGATGTTCTAAAATCTCCGCTGGAGTCGGAGTTGTCTTGATTTCCCCGAGGAATCATGTCATGCCCCGTGCTTATTCACTCACGAACCTTGTTCCAATAGCGTTAGCGGAATACAGCGTTACTTATCGGACTTAGCCGCCAAGAAGTGGGGGTCGAATATCTCGAAGCATACGGCGATTCACAACTGATAGTTAAGCAGGTTCGTGGTGACTACGAGGTCGAATCGGATCTAATCCTATCATCGATAGTGTTGAAATGGCGGACTCATTGAAGGATTCTTCATCGAATATATCCACGCCTCCAAAAGCGCTCCATGAGATGCTGTGGCGTTAGGCGTAATCGTTAGCACAACCTTTGAGACCGAGCAACTAGTTACGGTCAGGACTCACCAACTCTTCGTACCATTATACGATGAGGCACAAGAAGGTAAGGGGGTAGTTACCAAAGAAGTACATGCAACCCAAACCAAGTTGGAGCCCCGAGATTGGCGCTTTCCTATCATCGATTCGTCTTACATGGTATTCTACCGTAAGACGGAAGGAGAGAGAGTCAATCCGTGAAGAGCTCCAAGATTCTTTTACAACACGTAAACCCGTGATGCTATATCGCCGGGGTACGATGGTCTTTATTCGATGCCTCTCAAACAAAGAGGTAAGAGGTCCTTCGAAGCACACGAAGGTGAATGTGGTGCGCACTACCTGGTCCCAAGCTCTGGCGAATCGGAGAATGGGCTACTTTTGGCCCACGATGATTAATAGCCTTGGATCGAATGCGCTTCGGAAATGCTGCGTGTCTTCCGCAATTATATACATCGGCCTCGAGGCGGTTGCATCCTTGACCGCGTCGGCCATTGAGACATGGGGAATGGGCGTTGTAGGTCCCATTTTCCTCCGTCGGTTAAAGGACAAGCGATTTGCGATCTCTTGAAACGCCAACCGAAAGGGGCCTTGATGAAGCTATATGATGATCTCCCGGATGAAGTTCAGGAAGTCAACACTACATCGCACCAACAAATATGGCGATTGTATTTTGACGGAGCTTCTCGGGCCACTAATGTGGCAAGTACCCCCGGATGTTCTAAAATCTCCGCTGGAGTCGGAGTTGTCTTGATTTCCCCGGGGAATCATGTCATGCCCCGTGCTTATTCACTCACCGAACCTTGTTCCAATAACGTAGCCGAATACAACGCGTTACTTATCGGACTTAGCTTCGCCAAGGAGCTGGGGGTCGAATATCTCGAAGCATACGGCGATTCACAACTGATAGTTAAGCAGGTTCGTGGTGACTACGAGGTCAGGAATCCGGATCTAATCCCCTATCATCAGATAGCTGTTGAAATGGCGGACTCATTCGAAGGATTCTTCATCGAATATATCCCACGCCTCCAAAACGCTCACGCAGATGCACTGGCGGCGTTAGCTGTGTCGTTAGCACAACCTTCCGAGACCGAGCAACTAGTTACGGTCAGGACTCACCAACTCTTCGTACCATTATACGATGAGGCACAAGAAGGTAAGGGGGTAGTTACCAAAGAAGTACATGCAACCCAAACCAAGTTGGAGCCCCGAGATTGGCGCTTTCCTATCATCGATTCGTCTTACATGGTATTCTACCGTAAGACGGAAGGAGAGAGAGTCAATCCGTGAAGAGCTCCAAGATTCTTTTACAACACGTAAAACCCGTGATGCTATATCGCCGGGGTACGATGGTCTTTACTCCGATGCCTCTCAAACAAAGAGGTAAGAGGTCCTTCGAAGCACACGAAGGTGAATGTGGTGCTTACCTGACTACGGTCCCAAAGCTCAGGCGAATCGGAGAATGGGCTACTTTTGGCCCACGATGATTAATAGCCTTGATCGAATGCGCTTCGGAAATGCCCGCGGCGTTCGATTACGCGTTATATACATCGGCCTCGGGCGGTACATCCTTGACACGTCAGGCCATTGAGACATGGGAATGGGCGTTGTAGGTCCCATTTTTCCTCCGTCGGTTAAAGGAGATCGCTTTATTCTAGCGATCACCGACTACTTCTCCAAGTGGGTCAAGCAATCCCACTAAAGGAGGTCAAAGCGAGTACCGTCGTCGATTCATCAAACACCATGTCATCTATCGACATGGTGTCCCAAGACGGATCGTGCATGACAGCGGTCCCCAATTTATCGCAATTCCTTCATCGGGTTTTGCGAAAAATTCAAGATACAAGATGTCTCGTCGGCGACCTATAATCCGGCGAATGGGTTAGGCGTTCAACAAGACGATCATCAAGATTTTGTCGAAGCTTGTGAAGAATAACAAGCGAGGCGGGATGATAAACTTCGGGCTTACTCACGGGCATATCGCTCTGTGATGTCGCAGAAGCGAACTACCGGTACTCTACGGTCTACGGGTGTGAAGCAATTCTCCGTTGGAAATCAGTTAGTCACTTAGCGTCGCCCTTGCAGAGATGGCGGTAGAAGAACAACATCAAAAGCGTCTCGAAGAGCTTGAGATGTTAGATGAGAAGCTCGGAGGCTCAACAATGCATTGAGTTCTATCAAGCTAGGATGTCGAGGGCTTTCAACAAGAAAGTTCGACAGAGAATCTTTAAGGAGGGAGATCTCGCCCTCGCCGCTAGACGATCGATAATCCTCACCTCTAAAAGAAAGGTAAATTGAACCCAAATGGGAAGGACCGTTTATAATAGACAGTCTATTCAAGCGGTGCATATCATATATCGAGAATGGCGTGGCAATTAATCTTAGATAAATGGGAAGTTTACGAAAAGTATTATCCTTAATACATTCGGGATAACCCGTTTTGATGGGAAGTTCCTCGAGAATATCTCACTCATTTTCATGAGGATAACCCTAAGTTATTGTGTTTTCCTCCAAAATTCTCTCACCATCAAATTCATTGACGGTGGGCCCACTAAAAATCTCCCCGGTCCAACCACCAAAGAAATCCTCTCGATTCCCTCCACGAACGAGAGGTCCACTTCAAATTCTGGTTAGCAATCCTACAAAAGCCAAAGCTATCCGCACTCTTCCAAGATTCTGAGTGGAGATCCCATTCTTAGTTTCTCATCGGAAATAGAATACATTCTTCCTTTCCACATTTTACCCGAGATAGAATACATTCTTCCTTCCGTAAGCAAGAGATAGAATACATTCTTCCTCTCTTGTCTTAGATTCTCTGAGTGGAGATCCCACTCTTAGTCTCATCTTTCAAGAGTCTCAAAATGGAGATCCCATTTTTAGTCTCCCATCGGAAACAGACAAAGATCCTTCCTTTCCATCCGAGATGGGAGACAAGATCCTCCTTCCTCTCCATCAATAAGAGATAGGATACAAAACCTTCCTCTCTTATTTCAAATTGGAGCACCTGGAGATAGGACACAAAACCTTCCTCTCCACCGGCAAGAGATAGGATACAAAACCTTCCTCTTTGTTCATCACTTACCCTGAGATAGAGACAAGATCCTCCTTCCTCTCCACCTTCGGAAATAGAATACATTCTTCCTTTCCCACCTCAATCAACCTTATTCCGGTTCAACCTTCTCCGTCAAAGAAGGGGCCAAGATTCATCTTGGGGTATTTTATCCAAGCCTAAGAAGGATAAAGCCAACGCCACACGCTGCTGTCGGTTTAGTCTTTCTCCGATTGAAGAAGACACCTCGATTCACGGGGCATTTTATCCAAGCCTAAGAGGGATAAAGCCAACGCCTTACACGCTGTCGGGTTTAGTCTTTCTCCGATTGAAGAAGACACCGTGAGTTCGACTGGCATTTTATCCCAAGTCTAAGAAGGGATAAAGCCAACGCTTCACACGCTGCTGGTGCTTAGTCTTTCTCCGATTGAAGAAGACACCGGAGTTCGATTCGGGCATTTTATCCAAGCCTAAGAAGGGATAAAGCCAACGCCTTTACACGCTGTTTGGGCTTAGTCTTTCTCCGATTGAAGAAGACACCAGAGTCCTGCGCTGGCTAGGCGACGATAATCCTCACCTCTAAAAAGAAAGGTAAATTGAACCCAAATGGGAAGGACCGTTTATAATAGACAGATCTATTCAAGCGGTGCATATCGCTTATCACAGAATGGCGTAGGCAATTAATCAGATAAATGGGAAGTTTCGAAAAAGTATTATCCTTAATACATTCGGGATAACCCGTTTTGATGGGAAGTTCCTCAGAGAATATCTCACTTTTCATGAGGATAACCCTAAGTTATTGTGTTTTCCTCCAAAATTCTCTCCCGATCAAATTCATTGGCGGTGGGCCCACTAAAATCTCCACGGTCCAACCACCGGCAAAATCCTCTCGATTCCCTCCTGAGCGAGAGGTCCACTTCAAATTCAGGTTAGCTCTACAAAGCGAAAGCTATCCGGTACCCTTCCAAGATTCTCGGTGGAGATCCCATTCTTAGTTTCTCAGGAAATAGAATACATTCTTCCTTTCCACATTTTACGGAGATAGAATACATTCTTCCTCTCGAGAAGCAAGAGATAGAATACATTCTTCCTCTCTTGTCTTAGATTCTGGTGGAGATCCCTCTTAGTCTCATCTTTCAAGAGTCTCAAAATGGAATCCCATTTTTAGTCTCTCCCCTTGAAAGAGGACAAAGATCCTTCATTTCCAATATCAGGAGATGGGAGACAAGATCCTCCTTCCTCTCCATCAATAGAGATAGGATACAAAACCTTCCTCTCTTATTTCAAATTAGTGAGCACACGGAGATAGGACACAAAACCTTCCTCTCCAGCAGCGAGATAGGATACAAAACCTTCCTCTCTTGTTCATCACTTGGGAGATAGGAGACAAGATCCTCCTTCCTCTCCACCTTCGGAAATAGAATACATTCTTCCTTTCCCACCTCAATCAACCTTATTCGGTTCAACCCTTCTCAGGTCAAAGAAGGGGCCAATTCACCTTGGGGTATTTTATCCGAAGCCTAAGAAGGGATAAAGCCAGCCTGCAGCGTTCTTGGGTTTAGTCTTTCTCCGATTGAAGAACACACGAGTTGATTCAGGGCATTTTATCCAAGCCTAAGAAGGGATAAAGCCAGCCTTTAGCGTTGCGGTTTAGTCTTTCTCCGATTGAAGAAGACACGAGTTGATTACAGGGCATTTTATCCGAAGTCTAAGAAGGGATAAAGCCAACGCCTCCGCAGCGTTGCGGTTTAGTCTTTCTCCGATTGAAGAAGACACGAGTTGATTACGGGGCATTTTATCGAAGCCTAAGAAGGGATAAAGCCGCCTTACTTGCGGTTTAGTCTTTCTCCGATTGAAGAAGACACGAGTTCGTTAGGGCATTTTATCCGAAGCCTAAGAAGGGATAAAGCCTTCACGTTGCAGGGTAGTCTATTCGTGATAAAGGCGAAGCCCATTACTCAACATCGTAGCATTAAGTCTAGAAGAGTTTCATTCTTTTAGCACAGCGTTGTGTGTTAGGCAGTTTAGATAATTTACATGCTAGCCCAACTCAAGCGGTAGTTGGTAAAGGCTCATCAAACCCGTTGAAGGCGGGGTTGGCGATAACCTAAAGTCCAGCGCCACAGCGTTCTTGCGGTTTAGTCTTTTAGATTGAAGAAGACACGAGTTCGATTCGGGGTACATCATCCGAAGCCTAAGAAGGGATGAGTCATTGCCAGGCGTTCTGGGGTGGTCTCTTGCGGTAAAGAGAACCAAGTCTATGTATTCAATATCATAGCAACAAGACTAGAAGAGTTTCATTCTTTTAGCATAGCGTCCGCGTGCGAACGGATTTGGACAATCCTACGCTAGCCAATTCAAGCGGTAGTTGGTAAAGGCTAATCAAATCCGTTGTGGTGAGGGTTTGCCAAAATCCTATAAGTATTATGGTTAATTATTTACGTGAAATAAAAGAATCATAATAGAGCACAAAGAGACGAAATATGTTTTGCTGCTTCCGATATTTATTGAGAAAAGCTTGTTGAAGTTCCTCACGAGCTTCGACCGAAAGTCTCCGGCTGCCATTAAGGGCCTCATGATCTCCTTCTTGATGTCAACCGGCTTACGCCCGAGTTCAAATTCCTCGAGACGCGACCGCGAGTCTTTTCTTTGTTGGCCTTCGTGACTTCAAGGCGATCGGGCTCTCCCTCGCCGCTTGAAGCTCATTGAGCTCTACTATCCTTCTCCGGCGGCGACACAAGACCAAAATGTCCCACGGAAGATGAAGCTTAAACGGCGATCTCCAATGATGCAGCCTGCTGCATTTGAACTTGAGTCGATGTAATGCGAAGCATCTGCCAGGCTCGGTGAGCCTCGATATATGGCGAGCCGCCTCAAAATCTTGTAGACTTTGGAGCTTAACCTCTAAATGGTGAAATCATCGGCAATGTGACACGAGGAGACTCAATCTCGAGATATTCTCGAGCGCCAAGCCTACTCCAAATAGGATTACAGTATAAACTAGTTCCTAATTCTTAGCGAAGTTCGGAGAATATTACCATATTCTTAAGATAACTTCGATAACCCTCAACTTCCTCCCATGTGGAACCTCAAAGAGGGATAAATTGGCCAATTGGCGATGCTTATGTTGGCTGGGACGTAGCGTTCAACCTTGAAAGAATTCCTCGGCTGTATCAATCTTGATTCATGCGTCAAACCCAAGAAGGCCAATCGGTCCTGCGGAATTGGGATAAACCCCGAAAGAATTCCTCCCATTTGTATCAATGCGATTCATGCGTGCATACAAGAAGGCCAATCGAGTCAACAATGCAGGTGGGATAAACCCCAAAAAATTCCTCCCACTAAGGATAATTGTGCTCCAACAAGGAGTAATACGATGGCGGCCTAACAAGCGTCGTCGCCGAAGGATTCACCGATCAGCGGTTCGGATCCACATAAAATGCACGCCGGTCAGCGGTATTTCGCCGATTGAAGGCTAAAATCCATGTAGTTGAGGCCAATTAGCGTCGCAGCCAAGGATTCCCGATCAGCGGAGGAATCTCGATGGTCAATCGGACGACAATTCACCAACAGTCGTGATAAGGAAACTTAATTAGCTTCTGATTTGAAACTCCAACAACGGTCAAGCAATAAATCGGCACCGTAACACCGGTATCCTACAAAGCAGGAGAACACGAGAGGATTGGAGGAATTAAATCTGGAGCCAATCTCAAAAGAAATTCATCCATCGATTCGGTCAAGATCTCAACAGGTCGGACAAAAATGCGATGCAGTAACACCTTCAATAATCCTACAAAGCCGGAAAGAAGGAAGATGAGAGATCAAGCGCCAAGGTCATTCATAAGTCCTATCCGCCAACTAAAGGGTGAAGGGCTCATCATGTCAAAGCATCCCGGACTCATCAAGAATCGAGGCCGGGCGGCTTTGGAGGGAATATCTGTAAGTAAAATTGCTATCGGTACCAAACAAGACTAAATGCGGTGGTTTGACAACCGCGATCCATCAACAGCGACCGGAAACGCCCGACGGCGTGATCGCCGCCGCATAAAGCGAGTCGGCGAACCCATGAAGTGAGTCGGCGAAGCGTCGAACCAATAACGGCGTGTCGTGGAAAACCAACGGCAAGCTCAAAGCGAGTTGGCTAAACTCAACGTCGGCGAGGCGGAATCAACCGTGCTTGGTCCGTCGATGCAAGGCCGTTTGAGCACGAGTTGATCGGTCGCGGACTCGAACACAACGGCGACATCAGGAACAAAACTAAGCGGAAAAGGCAAGAGTCGGCGAAAAGCGGCGAGAGTCGGCCAGCGAAGGCGGCGAGCGCCAGCGGCCAGCGGCACCTGGTAAGCCAGGTGGCTCGGCCACTTTGGTAGAGCCACCTCGACTTGGCAGAGTCTAAAGCAATGGTAGAGGAGGCTCGGCCACTTTGGTAGAGCCACCTCGACCAACTGGCCCAGTGACAGTGGCCGGTGGCTCACCCCATGGGGAGCCACCTCGACCAACTTCTGAGCAGTGGCTCTGACAGTGTGGCCACCCCTTGGTAGCACCCCTTGTATAAATGGGGGTCTGGATTTTTGGGGATCACGGGACTTGGATTTTTTGGAGGATCGGCTTTGGTGAGTTTTGAGGAGTTTCGAAGAATTCTCACGAGACCAGCCAGATCAGCCGTTCGAACGCCGTGAGTACAAGTCGATCGACGTCCGATCCACAAATGTGAGTAAGAAAACTTCGGGTCGAATCTGAGATACCCTCTAGGTTAAGCTTAGTCTTAATCTCGGGGATAGCTGTGATTTCTCCTTGTAGATCTCACCCGCTCCGTGATCCTCTCCCATTGAGTGCGATCCTGGCCGATCCTCTCCTTCGTGAGTGTGATTCCCTCGGTAGCCGTTTCCTTGAAGAAGAGGCCCTCGTCTGTAGTT
This sequence comes from Asparagus setaceus, assembly GCA_012295165.1. Classification (NCBI taxonomy): domain Eukaryota; kingdom Viridiplantae; phylum Streptophyta; class Magnoliopsida; order Asparagales; family Asparagaceae; genus Asparagus; species Asparagus setaceus. The sequence continues at coordinate 46,493,334 of CM022705.1, read as the reverse complement.
CGAACAGGGTTTACACGGGATCGAATTGCAGCGGTAGTCCACGGACAAACAAAAGTCCGGCATAGGCAAAGAACCGCGGGATCCGGAAAATAGAGATCCTCGTGTTTGTTCTAAAAGGAAGAAAGTTGTAATTTTCGTTTTCATTATGCGCCTAAAATAAAGGCATTTCTTTTGTTTGAAATTTTGTTGTAGGCCAAGGCTGCTACGAGTTCAAGCGAGCAATGAATAACAAACCAACTTTCCCCGAGCGATCGTCTTGGCGTGGCTTGAATCTTCATTCTTGGCGGAGGGCCGTTTGAATCTTGAACCTCTTTGTGGGTGGCGTTCGACTCGAAACGAGGCACATCACGATAACCATGTCTTAATCAATTGTACACACGAACAAGAACAACCTATTTCATCAATCGTTCTCTTCGTGTGTTGCCACTGACGATGATGTGGTTGGTGTGGGTCATTACAAATTGCACTTCCACCCCAAGTGTAGCGTTGTCCTTGGCCGGAAGACCGCGTCTTCTTTTGGGGCGTCGAATAAGGTAATCCAAGCGAGACCACGTCGGTATCTCGTTTTGCAAAGGCATGAAGAAGCGCCTTTACGTTGGCGGCCGATTGATCTCTTGGCGGAGCGATTTACTTGCCTATTTGGTGGCGAAGCGGCTCAGGCTCGGTGGCGGCGATTTATCTCGGTAGCTGTTGGTGGCGGACTCTTGGCCGATTTTGATGTCGACCGGGATCCATGCTTGGCGATTCGAGCCGTTCTTTGGGTTGATTTTGACTCTTGCGCCTTGCGAACAACGACGTGCTCGAGCAAAGCGTGCCGGCGCTTTAGATGCGCTCCTTGTGTCGGGTCCTTTGGGCGAGAACCCATTCTTCCTTGGGAGAGTCTTGTGGGTTGAAGCGGCGTAGTTTGTTGGCGCTTTGATCATGTGAGTTCGTCGATAGTGAACTCCATCCGTCGACTCGGGGCCTTGGCTAATGGCGAGCCATCTTTTGGCGTCGTCTTTGGCGAGCTCTCTTCGTCGAATCGGTTGAGATCTTGTTGAGAGGGAAATCGCCTCATGCATAGCGAGCGAAAATCGTTGCACATCACAGCGAACCTCCCTCCCTCTTAGGGGATGAGATCCTCCGATGTTTGCGGGATGAGGAGGACTTCGATGAGGAAGAGGAGAGGTATTCTTGAACTTGGCTTGATCGAAGAAGTAATCGATCCATCGACCATGAGGTGGCTCGATCGGCGCAAGGCTGCGACACAACGATCTCGGTCTCGAGACCGTTGGCTCCCACTATGGTCGCCATCGTGTTTGGGTCGAAAGTTATTTCCATTGTAAAACTAGAGAAAATTACACTTTTGGTTCTCAGTTACAAAGAAATTAAATAACTCTCTCACAAACTCGAACAAAAGACGCTACAAGTGTAGATCTCCTGTTTTCGTGGGACTTTGCCTAAGGGGGCGTAATCCGTGGACCACCGAGCAGCGATCGTCGAATCGACGGGGTTTAGTTGATGCTTCGCAAAGGAAACAAGAACTTCAGCAAATATCTTAGCAAGGTAAGATATCCACTCTTCTCAAGAATAAGTCAAGGCTTAAACTCGAGGAATCTCAGGTGGATCGTGTTCTTGAACTCCGGAAGCTTGGATTTCCGATGCCCCTTCGATGCCGACCCTCCGCCCAGTGGGCGTAGGAGGGTATTTATAGTCTTTGGAAGCGTGCCCTCTTGAAACATAAGTGTCATAAGTGCGGAAATTTGCGATTAGCGGCGGCGGCTTCGGTAGCCTGGCGCTAAGCTATCGCTCGCTGGCGGCGGTGTACCTCGCTAGCGGCGGTGTAAGCACCTACTTGCTAGGCGAAGCGGTATGAAACTACCTCGGCGGCGGCGATGTCATCCCTCCGATTCTTTATAGCGGTTTTACGCTTTTGGCGCGATTAAATGCCTAGAATCACGCCTAGTGGTATCTTCGCGATGTAACCGCCCATTGAAGTAGATGAAGCGTCTCTTTACGTTGATAAAGTCAATTGGGCCCCACGCATTGATTTAGACCCTTCAAGAGCTCGTTTCAAATATTACGGGTGTCTGCTTTGGCGAGACACAAGTAAATGTCTGCGCTAATTGCGAGAGACACATCAAGTGTCTGCTTCGTGGACTCACACAAGTGTCTGCATGCTGGCCGAACACATCAAATGTCTCGCTTCGTGGCGAGGCACACACTGATGTCTGGGCCGAGACACATCAAATGTCTGCGCTAGTGGCGAGGCACACATAAGTGTCTCGCCTTGTGGCGAGACACAATCTTCCAATGTTGGGCTTCTTGAGATTTCGGCGGCGTTGTCCCCGATCTTCTCATGATTTAGTCATATTGAGGTTCTTGGCAATTTTGATGCCTATATATATATATATATATATATATATATATATATATATATATATATATATATATATATATATATATATATATATATATATATATATATATATATATATATATATAATATTAATCCCGGTAGGGCCGATGCTTGAGACTTCACCGGAGGACCTGGACCCGACCTCGGCCTTGGGATTAGGGCTTTGCCGGGCAGTGATGGACAAAATGGACAGCCCTAAATAGATCCATCTTTCATCTTGCAAGTTCATACTTCTGAATACAAGAGGCATTTCTCAATGTTTAGATAAACAGTCAGTTTTACATATCTAGATTCCTAAAACAGGAAAGGGGAAAAAAAATCTAGAACAACACATGTAACTCATCATTAATATGGTTTTGTCTCTCTTACAGGCGGTCGGTGACTAGTTACATTCATTAAGGTGATCCATCATATAAATTACGATGCTAAACGTTGATTTTACTTTTGCCTTTTGTCGTCTTTATTTGAAAAATTGGATTAATAAAAGAAAAGGAAAGAAAACTCTTCAACATTTTCCAATAAAAAGTCACTTTCTTTGCTAGTTTGTTGAAGATGCTTCGAGGGTACACATAGGGGTGGAAACGAACCAAATAATTAATAAACAGTTCGGTTATTATTCGTCCAGATATTCGATCATATTCGATTCATAGTTCATTTAATAATAAATAAATATTTTTAGTATTGATTGCAAAAATGAATAGAATTTGACCGGGGTATATTCGATTCGTTTGATTATTAAATATTAGTTTATGTTTTCTACTTCTAGATTATTATATTGAGTTATCTTTTACGTGTGCATAATTTAATAAATATTGCTATTTATAAGTATTATATTAATAATTTATAAACATATACTATAATAATTCTTATATTGAAATATCATAATAACAATTAAGTAAAACATTATAGAAAATAAATAAGAAAAGACTTCAAATATAGAGTTTGAAGCCAACACCTCATGGCTGAGGATCTTGTGACTTAATAAGTGTGCTATTGAGATACTTGTGAACATTTGACAAATATTCGTCTAATTAAAGAACCAAATTTGAACACCCTTTCCCTATTCGACACGAATTTGAGTTTGACTTCGAATTCGTGAAAATTAACCGAATACAAATATGAATACCATGGTATTTGATTCGATTCGGTTCATTTCCACCCCTAGGTACACATTGAGCCACATTACATTTGAGGGCATGTTTGGCAAACCGTCAAAGTGGATTATAATCTATAAAAAGGGATTTGAATGTTTAGCAAATGGATTGTTTTCGATTATAATCCACTGAAGAATAATCTAGCGGTACCCCAAATTACTTTTTGTGGATTATGATTAAGGGTGGAAATGAACCAAATAATTAATAAACTATTCGGTTATTATTGGTCCAGATATTCGATCATATTCGATTCGATGGTTCATTTAATAGTAAATGAATATTTTTAGTATTCGACTAAGTAAGCGAATAGAATTTAACGAGGTATATTGATTGGTGATTATTAAATATTAGTTTATGCTTTACATTTTATTCCTCTAAATTTAATTTATCATAAACTATTTATCCTTTAAAGTTACACTTGAGATATTCATCATCTGACATATATCATAACAAAATATCTATAAGAAATAAATTCTTATTCTAATTTTAATTAAGATTATATTCTTAAGTTGCTAAAATAACTTTGCTAGAAATGGATTTATATAGATTTGATATTTATAATGAGATGTTGTTCTACTTCTACATTATTGCATTAAACTAACTTTTTATCTTATATAACATAATAAATATTACTATTACTATTGATAAACTAATAAATATATAAATTTAATTAATTTTAGTTGTGACATATCATAGTAATCATCATCTAGTTATGCATGCAAAATATAAAAGACAAATAACACAAATTAGTTACCAACACAAGATTCAAACCCATGACCTCAAGTTGAGAGCCCAAAGCTTCAACCAACTATGATAACCAGTTTTCGTGAATACGTAACTAATAATGGTTTAATTTAACAAATCGAATTTGAACGCCTCTTACCTATTCAACACGGTTAATTGAATTCAAATTCGATAGAGAAAACCGAATTCGAATTCCAATGTTAATTTATTCGATAAAATTCGATTCGTTTCCACCCGATTATGATCTATAATGTTTGAATGTGTAAAAGTCATATTTACCCCCTCATGATTTTTCCAAATCACAAACCTCATTTATTACGCAACTCTCTCTCCCATTTACATGTCCTTTTTGATCATTTTGATAACAATGATAGATTATTAATATTATCCACCCATTTGCCAAACAATCTACAACTAAAAACATGTTATAATCCACTAAGTTTATCAAACACTTTCGATTGTAACCTAGTTAGATTATTATCCAAACTTCCGTAACATGTATGGGTGAAGAGCCTCCCAATTATCTGTGAAAATAGAGAAATGCACCTCTTTCTTTATTTCCAAGTCTTCTTCTGTCACCTCAGGGAACTTCAACTAAACCAGTTTACTCTTTTAAGATATGACATAAATGCTCATCGGCAGAAATAGGTTCCAAAGCAAGATTTTACATCTCAATAAAATTTATAATTAAAAAAAAAAGGCTGACACCTTATCTTGCCTTGGTGACAAGTTGGAAAACTGCAATATAAATTGCTGACATTAGAAAAGAATATACAGTGCTCCGAGTTTAATTTCTGTGTACAAAAATACAAATGAAGGTACAATCTCAAGATGCAAGATTTGCACGACAATTTTGATCAGGTTTGTACCCACTGTGGAACTCCCATTGTTACGCGACCTTCTTCGCTCTAACAACACTTTTACACTGTAGCGAAAAAAGTGTTTACTTCAGTTATTAGAATGTTGGATGAGAACGGAAAATGGACTTTGAGATGCGGCTGAGACTTCTTTAGCTGGAACTTCTTTAATCGGTTCTTCCTTCTTCTTTGGCTGCTCCTGGGATTTCTTTATTACAGCTTTATTAGGCACTAGAACCATGAATATGTCCCTGATGTTGAAATTCTTGCTCTCTTCACTTGCCAGCTGAGGTTCAGATTAATAAATCAGAGGAATTATATAACTTACATTCTTAGAAAGTACAAAGAGAGGTTTCAAGTACGCATCAGATGCCATTTACATAAACCAAGAATTAGATGCATTATAACCTAAAATAATGAGTGTTAATGTTACGTGTATATACCATTTTGAAGGGGTATCAAAAAGCTGTGAGGCATTTCTATCAATGACGTACATTAAACAATACCCATTTTGAAGGGGTATCTAAGGTGTCTTGACAAGCGAAAAGGTAAATAGGAAGTAAAAAAGTTTAAGAGGGTTGTCTTTTTCCTTTTTCTTTTTTTTTTTGTAATATTGTTTGAATAATAGAAAGTGAAAGGTGGAACATTGCGGTGACAACTAAAAATAAGATTGGTAGAAAATGAATATCTAAAAAGGAAATAGCAACACGAGAATAAAAAATTAACTTCTGTCTACTGTCCATTCACTTTCTATCCACTTTCTTTAAAAAAATTGGAGAATTTTGAAAGGGTTAAAATTTGATATGGCACCTTCATTTTTGAACCACCTTCCAATTGTCAAACAGAATAATAATAATAATATTGGTATTCCTTCTCGAGCTTCTATTTCCTCCGTTAAGGGAGATTCGGGAAAAGATGGAATAAGAAGACGTGTTTCCAAAACGAACAATATACGGGTGGAGAAGGGGGAGTTAGCAAAGTTGGACAAGATTGGAATGAGCATAGAAACATGTATGGATGTACCAGATCGGCTAATGCTCCCAGGTTGATGCGATGTATTCCACCAGTAATAATAATAATAATAATAATAATAATAATAAAATTGAAGACCACTTTCCAATATTTAGACCCCTCTCCATTTACTTCTTAGTTACCAAATATGCCCTAACAGAAAGTAGTCGTAAGTTTAAGTGTTAGTCTGATCTCCCAAGGTTACAAACTTGAGCAGGATCTAAATTGCTACTGCAATCAACAGTTCGGTCTTTATTATTAGAAAGGGGCAATGAAAAGAAACTTGTTCACTCTTTACATTATACGTTTGTAGACTTTGCAATGGCTATGGATTACTCTCTAATCAAGCAAGAGCTTCACCAAATCAAGTAAAGACAGGATTTCTTTTTGTCATCAACCAAAGCACTAAATGTGTGTTAGGAATTTACCTACAATTCTTTTATTGTTTTTTTTTTGGGTGGTTTTTTTTTTTTGGGAGGATGATGAACTGCAATGTAGAAGAAACTTCACACTTCATATATATTTATCAATCCCAACTGTTATCTTTTGTACACTTAAGATTAATGTCCGTCTTTAGCAGTTGCATTTAGTTCTTTGCAAACAAATTTTATAATTGAGTCATTCATTCTTACATAAAAAAATTGATAATAGAAGAAAGATACCTCTCCAACATCATTCTGAAATTGCTTTAGAAGTTCAATTGCTTTATCTTTGAACTCATTTTCTCGACGTTTCAAGTTCACGATGACCTTTACCTGGATGACATTTTGAGAATTTGACTGTCGTAACAACTAAATGAAGATAGAAAAAAAGTACATATTACTATATACAAAAATGTTTTGACACCTTATCTCCATCATTGAGAAACTTCTTCGCAGCCCTCAGCCTTACGGAATAATCATGGGAGTCAATATTGTACCTGTTATCATTTGAAACAGATAAGTTCATCTGCAAGAATAAGCATATCAGCAATATGCCACAATTTGGCGAAATGAATAATTTAAATTTCTAGATAGATGAACATGAACATTTCCGTATTGGCATTATGATATCTATTTGAAATTTAACATAGGGGTAATAAAACTGCTAGAGTGGAAAAGAATTTTGGATATCATTTCTTTAACCTAATACTTTCTAATATGCTATTAGTTCATTAGATTCACCCTTTCTGTATGAAGAAAAATGTTCCATTATATAACATCAAACATGAAGATTAATTGACTTTAAACCGGGTTACAAGGAAATTGGGAGCAAACAGATATCTAAAAGGAAGTTAAGGGAGATGCTGGGGGCCAATCAAGTCATAAGATTTTTCCTAGCTTGCTTTGGTCAATTGTACACCAACCAGAAAAGGAAAAAATCTTACTGATACCTGCATTTTTGTTGGTCCGGTCCAGTTCAATCCGCATGTCAGATAGAATGATCAAATTACCAATATACGCTGATACAGAACAACTTCTTAAATTCTAAATGAAAATGAGTGGTTGAAGATAAATCAAATAAATCTAAGCATCACCTTAAGGAAGAAATACTGGTTGTATTAGGCGGATTCATTTTTGTTTAGATATTTTACCTTGTTTATAAATTTTTATGTTAGTTGGGATTGGAAAATATTTGTTTGAAAAATTACTTTATTTGGACTAGAAAATTTTGGATTCTTTTGACCTATAAACACATACCATTGTATTATGTTTCTTTAATGTACAAATTTGATTTTCAATGAAGAGTTCACATGTGAACTGCCTAATCCAGGCGCGAAGCGAGACCTTAATTCTTTTTCCATGCTGTTGCTTGTTCGTTATTACTAGCTCTACGGATAGATAAATATTATCAAGATTAAGAATTTTAATGCTTAGCCAATATTTAAATTATTAGATACGCAAATTAAACTTGTTAAACTCTACAAAGCAAAAAAAGAAAATTACAACTATCCTAAAAGGTTTTGAGATTCTGAAACCCGGGATTGCTTGTGTATGTCATAATGAAAATCGAGATTTCTGATATTTCTAAAAACCAAATTTCATTTAAGATAGGTACACTGAAACCATTATTACGATTCATAACAGGACCCGAATGCTGCACAGGTAAAACAAGCTTTTAAATCATTAGCAGAGGAATGAGAAGTTTACCCCATTTTGACCTCTTTAATATCCACCCTGTTTGCTGCAAATTACATATGATTGGTGAGTGCAGCTTTATGTCATAGGATATTGATAGCTGCAAAGAAGATAAGACACAGGCTATAAAACTTCAAAGGAAGAGATATTCACCGAGAGATCTCTTCTGCTGCACTCTTTTTTTCTTTTGCTGTTCAAACTTATGCTTTCTGTTAAATAAATAAATAAATAGTTAACTACTAAATTACATGAATTAAGGTGCAATATAAGCTGCAAAAGAGAGTAATAGTCTATCACGTAGCTCATACTTGTAATCATTGACGTCAAAGAGCCTGAGAACAGGAGGATCTGCATCTGGAGACAATATTGCCTGCAATAGAAGCCAACTATCAGATCTATCTGCATTTCCACTTATCAGACAAACTTGCAGCTAGGGAAGTTAAAATTACACTGTGATGGAGGTTAGGTTTATTGAAAGCTTGATGGATTTCAGAACATTGACATCACCAGTAAAGGTCTTAGAGGTTGTGAGTGAATGATAACTGATAAATAAGAGGAGATGGAGAGACGAAGCCATTGGCATTGCTATTGCCATTGGCATAGCGTTCATTGATGACGAGGAGAAGTGGAGGAATTCAGTGTGTGTTTGTGCCCTCCCTCCCTCCCTCGCTCTCTGTGTGTTGTGTGTGTCACATGATGGATGGTACTAGAACTTTTCAATGTGGGTTGTTAGAGATAATTTCTCTTTTCACATGGGTTGTTATAGCACACAGCTTTCTCAAGCTGTTTTGGGTGGATATACTCAGTGGCCCCGCATTGTCTCACTTCAAATTAGATAAATGGATCTTATCTGGAATAAACACTGGATGTACGCCTATTTTTAACCATGCACTCATTTTTAGTGAAATCTAGCGCACATGTAAAGCAAAGTGCAAGGTTTCCAGAAGATTGAAACTATTGAATTACAACCTCCTTTGAAGAGCAAAAACAAACTGAAGAAACCCTCAATTGAATAAATTGTGGATTTGCAACTTTTCAAATCTGTTTTTTCAATGAATAGTGTTTAATATTTTATTACTTATCAAGCATATTAATAGAATTTGATGGATGAAAATATATGATGCTAGTCGCCTTAATATTAAACTTAACATTAACCAAATGATGTGCAACTAACATTAACATAACAGAAAGTTCACTAGGCAAATAGAGCAAAAAGATAAAGCATTCAAATTTCAAATTTATAACCAGGGAATACCACATGAATTTAACTGATAACATATGAACATGTACGCAAATGGTGCGACTTGGAACCTTATACAGGAATTTCAAACCAGTTTTAGTATTATTCTTCAATTTTCTGCGTTTGTCATTTAAACATCTCAAACCAGTTTAGATCTAGGAATTTCAGTTTGGCACACATTGTTGGGTTTTGAGGCACCTGCTCTAAGTCGATTGCTACTCAATTAGAAAAAGCTGTCTTAAGATTTTCCACTTGCTTAATTAAAATAATACTTACCAGCACTAATTCAGAATCATCTGCCATTTGAATGGCTTCATCTATAGATAGTATGCCAATCTGCAAAAGTTCAGAAAGCAGAGGTGGCTCAATCAGAAGTCTATCACAAACTCAAACAAGAGAAGACAGGAGAACAGTACTAACCATACTCTGCTCTTGATCTAATAGCCTTACTGAATTTGATCTGAGACAAAAGAAATATATTTAAATTTTACATTAAAACAAAATTTTGAATTTTGTCACATGAGATTGAAGACATAATACTCTCAAAATGCTTCTCAATCGATAAAATCTCTCATATGAAACATGAACATTAGCACTTGTTCTGATCCAGAGCAAGAGTAGAAAGGAATAAAAAATGGCATCCCTTGTTGAAACATTCAGTCCAGAGGTCAACATAAGAGAAAACAAGGTTTAATATAATAACACTAGGTTATAAGTTCTGTAACATTTAGAGTGTAGAAAATTCTAAAACTGTCAGGTCGGTGTGATTTATGTCCAGAAAATTTTCAAGGAAGAGATAATTAAACCCAGTCAAATAGAGAGACTTGCTACATTCAATCTAAAACATATACACCTACATGAACAATGAACCCTTAATGTATACTTAGTACTTGTTAGAGTATAAACTATACCCTTCAACCTCACTGCAACTTTGGAGTTTTGGTATAGTAGAAGGGACTTTGATAACAGTGGCGGACCCAAGAATTTTGAGGAGAGTGTTAATAGTTAAACACGATACTGTAAAAAAAATTCATTATTCATCACTATCTAAACATCACATAACAAGACTTTCAACATCAAATTTCAAATTAGAATATAGTGTTTACAACAACATACTTCTTGCTTTCATTTCTTGAAAGTGTTTCATGACACTTCCTCATCAATATTACCTTTTTCAATATAAGGCACCAATAAATTATTCATATACTCATCTCCTATTCTATTTCGAAGGTCTTTCTTAATAATTTTTATTTTTCGAAAATGCTCTTTCAATACTTGTCGTTACAACGAGCAAGATTAGTGCCAACTTCATCAACTTATACACCAAAAAATATAAAGCATTCACTTTCGATTTAACAAATTTCTTAGCAAGTTTACCGATTCCTTGAATTTCAGAAAAATCATAATGAGCAGCCACATAAGAGATGTATCGCGAGAAGAAACTCAAGATAGTTCCTGTTCACAAGAAGGAACTCACCAGAGATTCACTTTTAGTGCAAAGATTTTGCACTTTAGCACCCATCATCTTAAATTTTGCAAATTAATTAATACCCCCTCTTTTTTTTATTGGCCAAGGTATTAGCGCAACCCAGGTAAAGCGGGTTTTAGAAAAATATTGTTGTACTTATCCAAGTTTCAGCCAATGAAAAGGGCGTTCAACCCGTAGGGGCATTTAGTATAATACTATAAGCCTAAACTCTCACCACAACTATAGAGTTTTGGTCTAGAAGAAGAGACTTTTGATAATACTCTTCAAGCTTAAATTATGGCATACATAGAAGAAAAGGAAACAATCATTACAACAGATATAATACATTCATAGAATGAATAGCATCCCAAACTCCCAAGGATGAGCACAACATTCTAAATATTATGAAATTCTTCATACTCCAGTACTGAGAAAGAGCAGACTCAAAATGATCACCAAGGTGCTTTTCCGACAATGTATATAATCCAGCCCAACCCTTCTTTGTGTGCCAAGCATTACTACCTTCCACAAAGAGTGGTTCCAACAAAGATTCATTTTTTTAATTTGGGTGACAGACCACAAAGACTGGCTCCATCTATACATCATTTGATAAATCAACAATCACATTAATACAAATACGCTTCATCTTAACCATGCTCTTATGGCCTCCACCCTCCTAAACCTAATTACATTCACAGGAGAGGGATCAGTTTTGTACTATACCACAAAGAGATATCTAATCTTACAGTTAAAAGCTTCAAGCAAACCGTTACACCAAATATCTGAATTCCCCAATAATGGAATAGTAAAAACTATGTTGCACTGGACATTCCAACAAGGACATAACATAAAGACACGGGAAATTTTGAAATACAAACAATGTGTCTTCAAGATAACATAGTTTCTCAATTGGAGTGTTAATACTATGTGCTTAATACAAGAAATTTTGGGGTCGGTAAACGAATCATATTCCGTTCTATTTATTTGGGGTTATCTCTCCAGCTATGTTAACCATTGTCATATCTCTCAATATATCCTTGTTCACTCATCTTTATAGCAGGTTGGCGTTGATACACGACATTCCTGTGAGGGAACACCATAGCAAAATACCCTTGCATGCTAGTCATTGCAATTAGATGGCATCAATGAATGTGTCATGGTATGGCCACCCCTATGAATAGTCTTTAGGATTCAAATCATGGAGATTTGATTAGATTTTATGTCTGGAACATGGATGAATTTAGAGGAAGTAGTGGAGATTGTAGTGGGGAAGTTGTTAACTTGTTGTGTAGTGGGTGGTTGTTAGTTAGGAGAGGCTAGGATCTTATAATGTAATGTTATCTATGCTTATTATGAAAGATATTAATTCAAGTTTCTATCTTAATCTCTATGTTCAGTCCCTCTCCTTTCTCTGAATCCTCTTCAACCTCACTCTAGTCTCTCTCTCTCTCCTCTCTAATCTCTTCTCCTTTTCAATCTATTTCTGTGGCAAATCAAGGAAGAGGTCGAGTTCAGAGGGAGGGAACTCAAATTCCTTATAAACCCACATCAAGTCACCCATATAACCGATGTGGGACTAAATGGACCCTAACATACCACCACGCTTCCGATCCCGGCGCCCACGCGGGCTGGCTTTGCACTAATCTAGTCTCGGTCGAACTCTGCCAGTGTTTTAAATATCGACTGTCATGTTGGACATGTCGGGCGACATGGCGGATTTAGGGGCTAGCTGACATGATATGGAGCTTTTCAATGCATATTACATTTTCAGGGTTCATGTCGAATATATCGGGGGACATGTCGGATATGTCGGCCGGATATATCAGGGAACATGTCGGTTATGTAGGCCGATTTTCAGTCTAAAAAATTAGCTGATTTTTTTTAATGTTTATCTATTCATGTTTAGGTTTAAATTCCTGATTGACTTCCAAAGACAAAATCCAATCAATTAGGGGAAAAAAAGGATCGAAGTCATTTCTGTCACTCTTTCCTTCAACATCTCATCGGTCTATTCTCCGAGCTGTTCCTTCGACATCAATATCGGGCAATCTTCTCTCTCCTTAACCTCCAACATCGGGCTTCTCTTTTCTCACCTCTTTCTTTCAACATCAACCTTAAGCATCATAAGTTATTTACTTTTTTATATGTTTAGACAATAGAATTTATTAAGTATGTTTAGATTTCATTTATGATATTATATTACACATATGCACACCATCCGATATGACAATCCGATATTTTTTCATGTCCCCCGACATATCCCTGATTTTCGCTATCCGACATGAATTTTAGCCGTCCGACATGAACTTGACATCTGACATTTAAAACCTTGAACACTGCAATTCTGGTGTCACCCCTTTGGCTTTGCACTAAGCTAGTCCCGGGCAAACACTGCAATACCGGCGTCACCACCCGCGCCGCTCGATTGCAACCAGAAGGTGGGGTCGGCTCTGATACCACTTGTAAGAGAGCAGGAGAACTCACCCCTAAAAGCTAGCTTGTAGATGGAGGGAACCCAAATCCCTTATAAACCCACATCAAGTCACCCATATAACCGATGTCGGACTAAATGGACCCTAACATTTTATGCTGTTGCTGGTTACCTAATGCATCCCTCCTCGGATCCTCCTTTATTCTGTCTAGAGATATGCAGTGAAATGATAATTATTAAAACACAAGTAGACCACACCGATAAAACTTGTTAAATATTAGTTAGCTCCTAAAAGTCAATGAGGACATGGTTGTCAATGTTTTCACAAGAAATTTGAGCTTCAGAATTCAAGTGGTGCTTTACTTGCTTGTTATCATTTGAACTCTGAAACTATTTCTCTATAATTCCACATAAGAAAAATATAAGCTGATTAAAAACCAAGAATAACTTTTAAAATGAGCAGGTCAGAAGCTGAAGGGGGAAACTTAGATTCTGTCAAGAAGAAATCCAAGAATTGTAACATGAAGAAATCGAAGAAGTACATACTCGATTCTGTCAAGATCAAGGGCAGGATCGTAATCAGGGTCGACGAAGCCGGGATTCCGCGGCCTGCGCCTGCCGCCACGTCGGTGACGGCCGCCTTGGCGGGCCACGGCTGTCCTGGTAACGGAGCGGGACCCACCTCGGAGGAGGAGGCCGGAAAAGGATTGGAGAGAGGAGGGAGAGTAGCTCAAGGGCTTTATAAGATTGGTTTTGGTTTTGGTGGTGAGAGTGGAGTTGAAGGAGAGAGCGGCGGTTGCAGTCGCAGCTGCAGCCGCCATGTCGGGGATTTTGTAGAGCGAGACGGATTCGGATTCAACAAGAAGAAAACGAGAGATGGTCGGAGTCCATGAAATTGAGATGGACGAGCACGAAGAGGTTTGGGGGATTTGATTTGGGGAAGTGAGAGAGAAGACTGAAGAGGAGGAGGGAAGGGAAGTGTAGGGGTTTGGGCACACAGGACCTTATCTAAAACTTTGAAAGCTCTAGCTCCTTTTTACAGTAGGCCGTACCGTAGATAAATAGAGAAAAATAATGGTAGAGGCCCACCTCTTAACACACTGTATTAAGACTCTTAACACACTGTATTAAGGCGCGTCTGATTCATTGTGGTCACCGATGCACATAGAAAAGAGGATGTAATTGATGGTGTGATTGGGGATGTGCCACTATTAGAACTCGATAGAGTAGAGGCTTAAGACCACTGACAATAAGCTGGACTCAATGTGACTTGTGACTTGATTCTTGGTAATCACATATCTGAAATTTTTTGTACACCAAAAAAATAACATTTTGTGACTTTTTTGTACACTAAACTGTATCCTCACGATGTCAACATAATCAAGGATAAGTATATACAGACAATTCTTAATGACATTCCATCATATTCAAGATTATTCACCTTTTACTGAAAAAAAAATGAAAATGAAAATGTTTTAAGTTATTGGTCACTCAAAATGGGAAATTCTTGCCAACTCAAAGGAGTCTAGAGTTGGCATCTCCAAATTCGATGAAGGCGACCGTGGCACTTTATATCTCAATCACTCAAAACTTTGGGTTGGTTTTACAAAATGGCCCCTATACTTAATGCTACTTAAGTAACAAACAATCCCAAAAGAAGGCTATTAATCCAACCCAAAGTTTTGAATGATTGAGATCACAATCCAGCGTGTCAACTTTATGAAACACGAATATGCTGAAACTCTTCAATAGGCTAAGAAACTCCTCTAATAGAGATAATTTTAAAATAAACCCTCCAAAATATTTATTAAAAATTCTTACCTTACATCAAATAGGCCCATATGATCTCCGTCAAAATAAAAAGTATATATATATTCTTACCTTACATCAAATAGGCCCATATGATCTCCGTTAAAATCTAACTTGGATTAGATTTTAAATGTCCAATAAAATTAATACTCTCCTAAATTGCCCTCATCTTTTATCCTCCCCTCTCTGTTTCTCCTCTTCTCTATCTCTAAAGTAGGAATAGTCGGGAATGGAAGTTCATTGACAATAATCAGTCGATGATGGTCAATTGATGTTCAATCAACAATAGCCTAGCGTGACCTTCAGGTGATGGTCCGATTTCAAATGATTGGGACAGTGGATGATAGGAAAGAAGGAGGAGAGAGTATAATGAAAAAATGGGAAAATTTTAATGGCCTTTTTAAGGTTAAAATAACAGATCTGAACTACAAATATCTTTCTATGCGACTTGAAAGATTTGGAGGACTTTTCTCAAAATAACATCTTCTGGGACCTACCTCAAATTATCCATGTTAAATCCAAAACAATATAAGCAATTAGTAAAGGTTAATGGTACACATTTTAGCAATGTAATGCACATGAATTGAAGAATTTTAATAATTAGTTAATAGTAAACTCAGTTAATTATGAATTAATGTGAAATAAAGATATACACATCTCTTTTTGAGTGACAAAATTCATAACTTCATTATCACAAATAGGAAAATTGTCCAGATAATCAAACTCAGACCATCAATTTTGATTATAAATATCCTTTCACATCCAACACATATTTGAGGCAACAAACGACACCCACAATGAGATTACATCTCATAAAGCAAGAAAGAAAGGACAATAAAACCTCTGAAACTCATAAAAACTCACAAAAATGAGCAATCTTCACGCAATAACAGTTAATTAACAAAGACAACACTGAATCAAACAAACAGAGGGAAAATAGCCACACAGGAAAATAAAACAGACAAAAACAAATGTGGCATATGTGAAGAACTGCTGCTCCGATTATTATGCCCCTGCGGCTTTGCACGAAAGATGCCGACGCCGGCCATGCCGCCATTTGGGTTCCGACCGTAAGCTGCACCACGGCCGCCGCCACCACTGGCGCCTCCTCTTCCTCCCTTGTGGTTCACCACTCCTGCTCCATTATAAGGGGCATACGTAACAAATTTTATCAAAAACCAAAAAAGAAAATAAGCATTCAATAATTAGCTGACCTTGAATCTGGGCTCCTACAGGCTCGGAGGCCGCTGTGCTCAGTATGAGCAGTAGGATAATAAGGTGAAGCAGTGGGGAGTTAGTTGCCATGTGTGTAGTTGATAAGGGGAAGCAGTTGGGAGTTAGTTGCCATATGTGCAAATTTGAGGCTATAAATTGGGGTTTGGGAGGACGAAAGCTTAGACAGCACCATCCAGCTCACCTATGACGATATTTTTTACGCTAAATATCAGAAAACCCTCCTTAACTTGGGACAATTATCGGAAACCCCCCTTCACTTTCAAAATATCAGAACCCCCCCTAAGTATTGGAATTATCACAAAACCCCCCCTCTAACTTTTAGATTTATCAAAAAACCGCCTTTAACTTTAAGATTTTATCAGAAAACCCCTTAAATTAGGGGGGTTTTCTGATAAAATCTCAAAGTTAAGGGGGGTTTTCTGATAACCCCTAAACTTAAGGGGGGGTTTTCGATAATCATCAAAGTTAATGGGGTTTTCTGATAACCCCTAAACTTAAGGGCCGTTTTCTAATATTTTCAAAGTTAAGGGGGGTTTTCTGATAATCATCCAAAGTTAATGGGGGTTTTATGATATTTAGCCATTTTTAACTTTTGATGAGCACGTGGTAAATCCTACGGAATATATGATGAATATATATATGACCAAAAGCAAATCTTGATGTGTACATTACCACTTAGCTACAATCTATATACTACTAGGTAATGCTCTGCACAAAATAACAACTGCATCCATGGACAATGAAACTACAATGACAGAATATTGTAATAGGATATATCAAGATTTGTGATAGCTCAAACCTTGATCAAGATTCGTAATAGCTCAAATGTTAAACTCCTGACTCTGTGATTTAGAGTGTTCCCGCGATAGGATTTTTCCAGTTCTTTTGTTGTGATTGCTTGAGAATCAGGGTGGATTATGTATTGTACAGATGGGGAAAGATCACCACGTTATTCGATTAAAAGATTTAGCTATAGTGCCCCCCATCATAAAGCAAAATTACAGCTCATGAGAAACATGTCATATTAGTTGTTCGTAAGTAAACTTAAATGTGTGGTTATTAATTGTTAAATAGGAAGAGAAAAGAGATTCATTTCTTAAACTGGGGCAAGTGACAGCAGTATCCAACCACAGAGAAACGTAAAGCTCATAAACAAACGAAAAAGATAAAAAGTGAAAGATGCCTGTCTTTTCTCCCCAAGTTTAGCCGGCTGAGTAAGGCTGCACTAATTGCGGAGTATAAAGATCCGTATATTTTTAATTCAATCCGATCAAATACACAACAAAAATCCGCAACAGCAAATAGACTGGCTCACAGGTAAGGACAGGATTATCTCATCATTGATCTTCTTCAGACAATAATCCACAACTAACTTATCACATACACATCATACACTCCTTCATGAGCTAAAGCAGGAGCAAAAGAACCTAACATTAGTGCACATTATATCAGACGGACCGCTGGTTGTAAAATTATCACCCAAGTTCAATTATGGTAATGGGACAAGAAATCAACACAATCGAAACATACATAAAATTTGATCCTCTAATGATTCAAATACTATACACACGAAAGCTATTTTTCATTTACTAATACTCCTTATTAGTTATTACACTATACATTATTCACTAATGAACTAAAACAGAGCAGAAAGATCAAACGCAAACTAAACAAGTACTCGACCCGAAAGCCGTCCTAAAAAACAACCAAAATCCTAATCAACCTCCTCAATCTTAGGCCCAGAACCACCACCACCGCCACCTGCACCACCGCCATAAGCACCACCACCACCATTCATCCCTGCGCTCTCAGCTCCTCCTCCACCCTGATACATCTTCGCGATTATCGGCCCGCAGACCTCCTCCAACTCCTTCTGCTTGTGCTCGAACTCCTCCACCTCTGCCAGCTGGTTCCCCTCCAGCCACCCGATCGCCTCCTCCACCGCCTTCTCGATCCTCTCCCGATCCCCTGCCCCGATCTTCTCCTTCACCTTGTCATCCCTTATCGTGTTCTTCAGGTTGTACGCATAGTTCTCCAGCGCGTTCTTCGCTTCCACCTTCTTCTTCACCGCTTCGTCCTCCGCCTTGTACTTCTCTGCCTCCTTCACCATCTTCTCGATCTCCTCCTTGCTCAGCCTCCCCTTGTCGTTCGTTATCGTAATCTTGTTCTTCACCCCTGCGGTCTTGTCCTCTGCAGAGACATTCAAAATCCCATTCGCGTCAATGTCGAAGGTTACATTGATCTGAGGGACTCCTCTCGGCGCCGGAGGGATTCCTGTGAGCTCAAATTTGCCAAGTAAGTTGTTGTCTTTGGTCATCGGCCGCTCTCCTTCGTAGACCTGGATCAGGACGCCGGGCTGGTTATCGGCGTAAGTTGAGAATATCTGCTCTTTCTTCGTCGGAATCGTCGTGTTTCTCGGGATTAAGACAGTCATGACGCCTCCAGCGGTCTCGATGCCGAGGCTAAGAGGAGTTACATCGAGGAGGAGGAGGTCTTGTACCTTCTGATCCCCTTCGCCGGTGAGGATCGCCGCTTGCACTGCCGCACCATAGGCCACGGCCTCGTCGGGGTTGATCGATTTACAGAGCTCTTTCCCGTTGAAGAAATCTTGAAGCAATTGCTGCACTTTGGGGATTCGGGTCGAGCCCCCGACTAGGACTACCTCGTGCACGCCGCTCTTGTCGATCTTCGCATCCCGCAGGCATTTCTCGACCGGTTCCATACACTTCCTGAACAAATCCATGCACAATTCCTCGAACCTGGCTCGGGTGATCGTCGAGTAGAAATCGATCCCCTCGAACAGAGAATCGATCTCGACAGTCGTCTGCGTGGTCGACGATAACGTCCTCTTCGCCCTCTCGCACGCCGTCCGCAGCCTCCGCAGCGCGCGTGCGTTGCCGCTGATGTCCTTCTTATGCTTCCTTTTGAACTCCGCCACGAAGTGGTTCACGAGCCTGTTGTCGAAATCCTCGCCTCCGAGATGCGTATCCCCGGCGGTGGATTTAACCTCAAAAATCCCCTCTTCAATAGTCAACAGAGAAACGTCGAAAGTCCCGCCGCCGAGATCAAAGATCAGCACGTTCCGCTCGCCGGTGCGCGCGGCCTTCTTATCGAGGCCGTAGGCAATAGCGGCCGCCGTGGGCTCATTGATCATGCGGAGCACGTTGAGGCCGGCAATAACTCCGGCATCCTTCGTCGCCTGCCGCTGCGAGTCGTTGAAATACGCCGGAACAGTGATCACCGCGTCTTTGACCGGGTGCCCCAGAAACGCCTCGGCCACCTCCCTCATCTTCGTCAGGACCATGGACGAAATCTCCTCGGCGGAGAACTTCTTCTCCTCACCTTTGTAGGTGACGACGATGAGGGGCTTTTCCCCGGGGCCGGCCACGACCTTGAAAGGCCAGAGCTTCATGTCGGCTTGGACGGAGGGGTCGGAGATGCGGCGGCCGATGAGGCGCTTGGCGTCGAAGACGGTGTTGCTCGGGTTCATGGCGACCTGGTTCTTGGCGGCGTCGCCGATGAGCCGCTCGGTGTCGGTGAAGGCGACGTAGGATGGGGTGGTGCGGTTGCCCTGGTCGTTGGCGATGATCTCGACACGGTCGTTCATCCAGACCCCCACGCAGCTGTACGTGGTGCCCAGGTCTATGCCGATGGCTTTGCCGCCTTTAGTACTTGACATCGCTGGGGAGAGTTTGATTGCTGTTGATCGCTGCTCTTTGTTGATTTCTTTGTGAGATTTCGGTGGGCAGAGGTGGGGGATGGAATTTATAGATCGAGGTTTCAAGAGAGCGAGAGAGCGGGAGAAAATTCGAGATTAGGATGGGGGTTTTGGTGTGGGGGTTCTGGAAGTCGCTGGGTCTGTCTTGAGTGGGGATTGGATGAAGGAGGTTGAGACAGCTGCGGGGTTTTGAGGTGGGCTGAGGGGACGTGGCCTTTTTTGTTGAGTCGGTGGATTCGGAGCATACGAGTCGACTAGAGACATCGAGAGAGAGAGTGAGAGATGTTTGGGAGGGAGATAGTGGGCTGCATTATTGATATTTTAAAGCCCAAGCGTACATTGCACAGTGGCTTCCGGTAGGACTGGATCAGCCCGAGCCTAAGGGTTTGCGCCTCCAAAGGCCCCTTTGGCAACCCATTTAAAACTACTAGCGTTTCTCAAGACTACAATAGATATTAAACATATTTATTTTTAATTTTATATTAAAAAAAGGTTAATTGTATTTAACTACCCCAGTGTTTCATCTTTTTAAAGTTTTATTAAATTACCAAATTGGTATTTAAAGTAGGACTACTTAACCAATAAGGTATTTAAAAAAACTCCGGCGTCTTTATGGTATTTAAAGTAGACACACTTATCCAACTAGATCTTTTTTCATGCAGGAGATCAAATTCGTGAGGAAAATTATTTTAACACCCTTACCTCCCAAAATTATTAAATTTATGTCCAAAATTGTTAAAAAATACCTTCTCTTCCTCTCCCTTCTCTTTCAGCTTACTTCACACGATCCCGCCTCCCCTCAGGAATCCTACTTTAAATACCTCGGGGAGGGTGGGGAGAGGGATGGAGGAGGAGGAGGAGGAGGAGGAGGAGGAGGAGGAGGAGGAGGAGGAGGAGGAGGAGGAGGAGGAGGAGGAGGAGGAGGAGGAGGAGGAGGAGGAGGAGGAGGAGGAGGAGGAGGAGGAGGAGGAGGAGGAGGAGGAGGAGGAGGAGGAGGGAGGAGAGGTGAATGGGAGAGGAGGAGGAGGAGGAGGAGAGGGAGAGGAGAATGTATTTTTGATAATTTTGGGCATAAATTTAATAATTTTGGGAGGTAAGAGTGTTAAAATAAATTTTCCTGAGAATTTGATCTCCGTGAAAAAGGACCTAGTTGGATAAGTGTTGCTACTTTAAATACTATAAAGACGCCGGAGCTTTTTTAAATACCTTATTGATTAAGTAGTCCTATTTTAAATACCAATTTGGTAATTTAGCCTATCCTGAAGTTTGAA
Source organism: Asparagus setaceus (assembly GCA_012295165.1). Classification (NCBI taxonomy): domain Eukaryota; kingdom Viridiplantae; phylum Streptophyta; class Magnoliopsida; order Asparagales; family Asparagaceae; genus Asparagus; species Asparagus setaceus. Next base: position 46,471,880 of record CM022705.1, on the reverse strand, counting down.
TTTTCTAAAAATACACTAATGTTTCTAAGATATTGTTTTAGAAAAATTTAATGATGCAATATTCTTATAAATATGAGACCCGGAATGGATCAATTGGGACATAAGGTAAGAGTTAATGCAATTTTCTTTATCATTTTCTTTATCATTTTTCTAATATTTTGAATGATTCAGGAAAGAAAAGTTAGTACTATGGAGAATATGGTTGAGGAAGAGGAGGACGAGGATGGAGATCAAGATATTCAATGATATCTTTACTACAGTAATGATGTTCTCATTGTTTATTAACAAAACTGACTTGTTGCTATGTTATATTAATTTGTTACTCCTTTTCAGCTTATTGATTTTTTTTCACTAATTCTAAAACTCATTGTTTGTCTCAGGAATATGCATGAAGTTGAGGACTGAGGTGTGTAGTCAAAGCTCAGAGTATGCTAGCAAAAAAGTGTATCAGATTTGGAAATGATGAACTAAGAAGCGAGGACCTGGTCCAATTGAACTCAAATGACTTAAATTGTACCAGATTTTGTTTAGAAGCTATGTTGCTTCTTTTTGAAAAATTTATTTTAGCTTGTTGACATCTTTATCTAGAACGATTTAATCAATATATACTGGTCTTTCAAGTTTTAAAGTTCTTTAGCTTATTGACATCGTTGTGTGGATCAACTAAGTCTATATATATTGTTCTTTCAAGTATATATTAAGATGTTTTGTTTAGCTTGTCAATTGTTCTTGTGTGGTAAATCTATATATACTTTAGCTTCATGTGTTAAATTTTGTTCTCTAGCTTGCTGCCATCTTTGTGTGGAACTGGAAAAATCCACAATTATATGATTCATAGATATGCACACACACATGTTATTAGAAAGTTATTTATATTGTTGATTGAGCTAATATCTTGATTTTATTTAAGATTCCTAGACTACATAGGCATGATTGTTTCAGAATTTGTACACTAATGTCCCTTTCTAAGATTTGATTTTCAACCCATGAGTAAGCGAAAGAGCAGACTGCTATTGAATCAGCAGCACATTTGCCGGAAAGAGCTCTCCCTATTGCGCATAGCCCTTTCTTGGGCAAGATACCAGAACCATTCCCTGCACCTTCCTTTATTGTATTAGCTTTGTAGTAAGAACTGATTTTCGTATGCAATTGCAGAATTAGCACTTTGCCGAGCTCTACCCTGCCTGCATTTCTTTTGAAGGGGGGCAGCTGCTAAATTCTACTGAACGGCTTTCTCAGCGCCTCCATTTGTTTTAGCAACTTATCCTCTAGCCTCCTCGCCAAGAGCTCGCCGGCGACGACAGAGGCGATGGAATCCTTACCTGCTATGGTGGGGCGGCTTTTTTGTTGAACAATAGGACCTAGACGATTATCCCTACCCTCGGTAGCTTACGAGTTTACGTCCATCCCTGGTCGGGTAAAGTTCCTTTCTTGCTGCGTCCTTGTGGCCGTTACCTGAATTCGCGCAAGTGTCTCCACGCCCCCCAGATTTGACGAGAAATCGGAAGCTCCCTACAACAATTTATGTGATACATGGGATACCATCAGGTTATTCTTGTACAGTTACATCACAAGGTTTTAAGAAACTTAAAAAACAAATAAAAGATTACATTCATAAGTCAATGAATTCACCACTACAATAAGCTTAATTAACATTAGAAACCAACCAACAACAACAACGCATACGGATGCAAGAGAACCACATTTAGCCACTAAGCAAGCACGATCAATATTCTTGATTGGCATCATCACCAGAGCTCCGGCGGGGCTGTCAAACTTCTGGAATAGGAGAGGTAAAAAGGGGGAAAATTCATCCAACAGAGAGGAAAATGTTTCATTCCTCACAGAACATCAATATCCTTGATCGGCATCCTCGCTGGAGCTCCGAAGGGGCTGTCGAACATCTGGAATAGGAGAGGGAAATTTCTTTAAAATATTTTATCCATCAGAGAGAAAAATAATTTATTCCTCAAAGCCGGAGTTGAAGCCGACGAGAGCCGCCAATTAGATGAAGGAGGCGGTGATTTATTCCTCAAAACCGGAGTTGAAGCTGACGAGAGCTACCGATTAAATGAAGGAGGCGGTGATTTATTCCTCAAAACCGGAGTTGAAGCCGACGAGAGCCGGCGATTAAATGAAGGAGGCGGTGATTTTTCTCGGGCGTAACAGAGAGAAGGAGAGAGATACGATCAGATTTCTTTTTATTTCTAGTTCTCTTTTTGGGTTTTTTATATTACTAAACTACCCTTCCATAATTAAAGAATAGTGTTTATTTGATCAGATCTTAATCTCATCAATTGAATCCAACGGCAATAAAAATGGTTGGACAAGAGCCCCTATCCACTTAGGTGGATAGTAGCTCATCTCTTTATGAGAATATATATATATATATATATATATATATATATATATATATATATATATATATATATATGAATTAATGAGTATCCTTGTCATATGAGAGGATTTTCCTTGCAACTTAGGTGGCATTCTCCATAAGTATCTTTTAATAAAATAAGAGGCATTCTCTCCTACTTTATTAGCTTGGTGGAGATTGTCTTGTCCAAGTATATGAGAATTTCCCATATATGAGATACCATTAATCTCTCTCTCTATATATATATATATATATATATATATATATATATATATATATATATATAGCAAGGCTCTATGAACTTAAGTTCATAATGAATAGTGGTGCACCAACTTTTCTAACCACTCATCTTGCTTTGGGATCCGTGAAAGATATAAAGCCACTTTGAGATTTGTGCATCACAAATCTCAAGACAAATAGTGGATAAAAAGTTGGTGCACCACTATTCATTATGAACTTAAGTTCATAGGAGCATTGCTCTATATATATATATATATATATATATATATATATATATATATATATATATATATATATATATATATATATATATATATATATATATATATATATATATATATATATATATAGAAATTTCCTATGAACTTAAGTTCATAATGAATAGTGGTGCACCAACTTTTTCATCCACTCATCTTGTCTTGAGATTTGTGATGCACAAATCTCAAAGTGGGATTTATATTTTCCACGGATCTCAAAGCAAGATGAGTGGTTAGAAATTGATGTACATATCATGTGGCTTATTCATATTCTCTCTATATATATATATATATATATATATATATATATATATATATATATAAAATACTTTTTCTTTAAAAAATATATAAGGAGTTGTTTCAAAAGAACTCTACCATTTATAATAAAAAGCTCTTATAATTGATCACAGTCAAAATTTTAATTGTTATATTTTGCATTGACATATATCTAATACTTTTTTATGTGAGTTTCAAATCTTATTCACATATCATGATTTAGAATGTTCTAGGAATAAGAAAAGGAAACAAAAGGAATGAACAATATCTTTCTCATAAAACTACTATTCTACCCTCATGATTACGATAGGAATGGGAAAAATATCCTCCATTTTTTAAAATTGCACTACCCTCACTAAGTTTCTTATATAGTAGTATAGATGTTTGTTTCAGTGTAGTTCCCATTTGGAAAGAAATGGACTAGCTCTGTACTAGTGTTTCTTAGTTTATGTTAGGCCCTATAATTAGATCATAATTGGCTCATCCTCTCTCGGACTAATTCTGGCCTGGTCAAGAAAAACCAATAAAAACTAGACTAAAACTCTCTTTCATTTTTTTGTCAAGACAAGTCTGGTAGAAGAGAGGAAGTGGACAAATCCTGGCCAAGTTTTAGGACCAAACATTAACTAAGAAAAACTAAAATTTACCTAATATTTCCAAACAAAAATTGCGCTAAAACCAGGGCTAGTTCCAATAGGTTGTAAAACAAGACTTAAGGGTCAATTTGACAATTTGTAATCTACACCAAATTAGAGTTAATCTAGTTTTTTTAAATATGTATAGATAAAATTTCTTTGCATAGAACTAGTTTTAATGTATCTTGGTTTTGCTACTTTCAAGTAAAATGATTTAGAGAAAATATTTAACTATTTTTTATTTGATTCAAGTTAATGTTAGAATCAACTTAGCTGTCTTTCTTTTAGGGTGATTTTGAATAGCCTTTTTTAAGAGGGGAAAGAAGGAGTTGGGAAGATTACAATGCTAACCCCTTAAAAATTGTGTTCGTTTATATTTTTTAGTAAGCAAGGGGAACGGTTGGGAGGGTTAAAAAGAAGCAAATTTCTTCATTTTCCCAGCCCTTCAAAAGTGGACGGATTGAGAGGGGAGAGATTGAGTTTTAAGTCATCCTTTCTTAAAATTTTAAGATTATCCCTAGACTTAAGTCATGTTTGTCATTTAGTTTCCCTCCCTTCCTATCCCTATTCTAAATAAACACAAACTATTGTACACCTCTCTCTTCTTCTAGTTGTCTATCCAAACACAATTAGTTCTATCACACCCCCTCCCTTTCCATTCCCTCTCTTTGGAATTAATATAATCATTCCCCTCCCGTTTTTTGTATCCAAATCCACTATACTCTTTCCCATAATATTTTCCGGATCAGACATAATCTGGTTTATTTCAGACAAGCACCCCCCTTTTGATTGGATTTGGTATGATTATTGGCCAAAATCAGGTCAAGTTACAACTGGATTAGGTGAGAGTAGTGAGGTTGCCAAACTAAGATTATAAATTTGGATCAAACTTGATTTTAATAAATGTGGGTTAGTGTGGTTACCAAACTGAGGCTTAAGTTATATATCGGGCAAATGAAATAGATTGGTTTGGGCTTGATCTAACTTACATCTATCTGCTATAAAAAGAGGATTATGTGTTAAAATTTTTAATTTCCTTTTTGCCCTCTCAAATTTTGATAAATTCTAACAATGTCATTATCTCTAATTAATCTATTATTAAATAAATATAACCTCTTATTAATTATAAACCTCCTCACCTTCCTAAATAATTATAATTATCAATAATATTATAACTATTAATTGTTTAAAAATAATATAATAAAATAATTTATAAAATAAATATCCAAAATTATTAGTCGTAACCAATTAAATTATTATAATAATTATCTATGAATTATAATAAAATATTTAAAATATTAGCATAAATAGAATAATATATTACTGATACTATTAAGAATTATACTATAATTCAATGATCAATAAAATAAATAAAATAAATATTTAATGGCAAAATAGTGTAATTATTGTAATAATATCACATAAATATGGATTAAACTATCTATTTAGTATTATAATATTACATAAATTGAATAAATAATTTAATATTATTTTTGAGTATTATCTCAAAGATTATTACATGATCTTGAACAATCTATACTTGGTAATGATTGAAAACTAACCTTTCAAAAAATTATTTAATATTAATAATAGTACTATTAATTGCTAATAATAGTATAATAACAATTTATAAAATATTTATAGTACTAAATTATTTAAGTGCATAATTAAAAAAATAAATTAGATAAATATTTTATAGTATAAAGATAGTATAATTGTTTTAATAAAATTACTTAAACTAAGAATTATAAAATTAAATAAGGTAAATTATAGTAAATCCCCATGAACTTTCAGCATTTTGCGATAAATAGACCATATAAACTTTCAAAATCACACTAAACCCTAATAACTTTTGTAGAAAGCAACCAATATATTTTAGATAAATTACACCAAACCACCAATAACTTTCAAAATGCCTTTTATGCCATTTTGGTTCTAATTTATAGGGGTTATCGCAAAATTTAGAAAGTTATTGGGGTTCTTTGAAACAGAAAAGTCATTAGGGGTTTAGTGTGATTTTGAAAGTTTAGAAGGGCTAAAAGTTCATAAGGGTTTAGTGTAATTTACCCTATTAAATAATTATAATGAGAAGTACCTATTGCAATATGTTGCGGTATTTAGTGTAACTATGTAGGGAACATCGAGGAAAAAGCTAGCAAGATTAATACGACTTAGTTAATTTAGAATTAAGTTAACAACTTTCACGTTGATGAGACTTATTTAAGAGAACTTATAAAAGTAGCATTATTTAAGAATAATATTAGATTTGTGGGACTTATTTAAAAAGATTAACACTGGTAATTATTATAAAAAAATATTCAATTACAATAACTACACTATAATAATTAATTTATATATTTCTTTTAATCAATCTTATTATACAATTTTATTTATTAATAAGTAGTTGAACTATTTAAAAAATTCAAAACTTAAAACATGTACATTCACGTGCAAAGCACGGCATTATACTAGTTTAAAGGAAATGTATGTTTCATTGGTGTGACTAAAGATTTCAAGCCCACAACATGTTTTATTTGAAAAAGCACTAGAAAAAGTTATGTATTGCTATAAAATAAAATATTACGATGGGGGTGGGGGTGGTTTCTTTACTTGGCACGGATTATATATATATATATATATATATATATATATATATATATATATATATATATATATATATATATATATGGGTTGGTTCAATGAGAACCCAAATAAATGTGAGAACTAAGAACCCAATATCAACCATCCATCATACAAAACCAGAGTGAGATTACTTAAAATCAAGGTGGCGAGAATTGTAATTAAATAGATATTAGAAACTGAAATAAGGGTAAAAAGATAAAAAGCACAGTGGAAACCCTAAAATGCCGAAAATCGCTTGCTCTCTCGCTAAAATCACTCACCAAAACTGATTTTTTAGTGAAATCATGAACTTAAGTAGTTAAAATTAGTGAAAATAGACTAATCGACTATGTTTATTGTCTTTAAAAGCGTTTGAAAAGGTTTTTTGGTTTGTAATTTTTAAAAAATGCATGCATGTATATATTTGAGTATTCGTTTATTAGTCATTTGAATTTTTAGTATTTGGTTGATGTTTTCGACATAATCTCAACATTATTGTGTATATGTATTAATGGGCAAGTTATAATATATGATTATGTAACACTAATTATGTAATTCTATAGATTTTACAGTCTAATTTTTGTAAATTAGATTATCTTATTATGCAAATTAGTTACATGATTACGTAAATTAATCAAGGTGATTACGTTTTGTAAACTTGTTGATTACGTTAATCTATTCTAATTGAATGGACTTAGAAAATTGAACCGATGATGTTAGATCGTACATGAGATTCGTAATTTATTAGGAGATTCGTAAAAATACTATGAGATTTAAAAAACTAAAATATTAGATTCGTTATAATACATAATGCATTCGCATGCATTATAATATGATTATGTATCCATCAAACAATGGATACCAAAAATTATTATTTTAGAATTAAAGAGATTCCATAATTTATACTACATGATTACGTAAGAATAATGAAATGATTCTCTATATATAATAATATAATTCGTATTTTTAAATAGATTAATAAATTAGTTATTTAGAACATAGATTCTGTAAATATTCACAATAGATTCAAAAAATTGATAAAGATTCTATAACATAACAAAATTGATAATAAGATTCGTAACATAACAATAACATTGATAGCACACAATATTTAATAACAACATCAACGAAAATTAAGGTAAGTCCATTAAAAATAAAATGTGATTCTATATATTCAAGCACAAAAATACTTTCACTAAAACAACAACGAAAAAAAAACAAATCAAAAATAAAAGGATAAAAATAGTATGATTACTGATACATGAATCTATGCTTTCCATGACAACACATATAAACAAAAAATTATTGATTTGTTGAATCTGAAACTTGATGATATGCAACAATTCAGGACGAAACGAGAAAAAAATGATAAAAAGATAAAGACTAGACGAAATTGATAGAGTTTAATTTAAGGGTAGATTGGTTAAAGATTAGACGAAATTGATAAGGAAGAAGGTTGAGCTTAGTTAGGAAAGAAAAACTACCTATAATGTGATTCTATGACCAGCGTGCCCTTTAGTTAAAATTTTGAATTTAATAGAGTTTAATCACAACCGTTGATTGGTTAAAGATCTAAGGGTAGAGATTTGGTTCTTAGTTCTCATATTTGTGAGGAGTTCTCATTTGATCCAACCCTATATATATATATATATATATATATATATATATATATATATATATATATATATATATATATATATATATATATATATATATATATATATATATATATATATATATATATATATATATATATATATATATATATATATATATATATATATATATATATATATATATATATATATATATATATATATATATATATATATATATATATATATATATATATATATATATAGCTCCTATGAACTTAAATTCATAATGAATAGTGGTGCACCAACTTTTTATCCACTCATCTTGCCTTGAGATTTGTGATGCACAAATCTCAAAGTGGCTTTATATCTTTCACGGATCTCAAAGCAAGATGAGTGGTTAGAAAGTTGGTGCCTCTCCTTCATATAACAAGGTCATAGGACACCTATATATATATATATATATATATATATATATATATATATATATATATATATATATATATATATATATATATATATATATATATATATATATATATATATATATATATATATATATAGAATGATCAACCTACATATTAATTGCCGAACAAACGAATTGTGGAACGAGAAAGATGCATGGTCTAACTTTGCAAGTATGAGCTTTTGAAATTATGTTTACAAAATGCTTCTGGTTCCTTTAGATTTGTGCTCAGGGACGCGATTATACAATTGAAGTATATGTAAATACTATTGTATTAAGTCCTAGTTTAATCCTTAGTTTAGTCCGACATCAACTATGTGTAGAGAAGTAGTCGTATGTACATCTATATATTTGGTCTTAAGCCTAATAGAAATGTACAGAGATATCCCCAAATATTCTGGGTTTCACTTGCATGGTATCAAGGCCAAGTTAATCTCAGCCACACATCCACAAAAACCCCTCTAATTACTCTCTAGTCTCAGCCATATATCCTAACTGCCTCTCTTCATCTAGTGAGGCCCTCGTGAGGCCCACGCGAGTAGGGTCGTAAAACCGTGTTCGTATTTGAGAAAATATTCATAATCATATCCATTAGGATACATATATGATTACTCAAATCTTTAATCGGTAAGCTATGGTTACAGATATGATTTTGTAGTAAAATATCAAGATCCAAATCCAAATAATCCGAATATATATTGATCATAGAGCTGTAATTGTTTCAATCTTTAGATTAATGAATTTGAGACTAATTCTAATGATCAAGACTTCCAATCCTAATTTTTCATATATAACAAACATATTAATGAACTCTCTTGTACCATATGAACTATATATTTTTTGATATTATTTTAATTTTCTCTTATCCGTTTTGTATCTGAATGTATATCTGCATATACATTCGCATGTATAGCTATATCTATATCTGATTTTAGCAACTTCGCCAGTGTTGTGCTTCATTTTTATTGCCAGTACTGCCTGTCCTAACCTAGGATAAAAGAGGGTTGCATTAGGTAGCCGATAGCCAACGTAAAACATAGTTGGATCCACATGACATGAATCTTATAAAATATTCATTGGGGCGTCCCCACCGCAATGCGTTGCATCGATGTCACCCCGATGCATTTATAAGTAAGCAAGAGTGGTTTACTAGGGCGTTCCTTGAAAGTGACGCGTTACATCATTATCAACCCTGTGTAATGACAAGTAAGCAAGGGTGTTTTAAGAAACTCCAATCCTCTAATTGGTTGCTAAATAGTATTAGGCATAGACTAGAACATCACAAGAGAGAAAATGGTAGAAGACTTTTATAAGAGAATAAAATTAGGTTAGCTACTTGGAATATAAGTACTCTTCTTGTGAAGACGATGGAATTAGTAGATATCATGATTAGAAGAAAAATTAGTATAATTTATATACAAGAAACTAAATGGATAGGTGAGAAATCTAGAAATTGAAAAGACCGGATATAAGCTTTGGTACATGGGAAAAGAGAAGAATAGAAACAGAATGGGAATACATATAGATAACATAATATAAGAAAGTGTTGTAGATGTAAAAGAGTTGGAGATAGAATAACACTAATAAAAATTATATTAGTGTAGAGATTATTGCGTTGTTAGTGCTTATGCATTACAAGTAGGATTTTCGATAATATTGAAAGGAAATTTTGGGATAACTTAGATGAATTGGTAGAAAGAATTTTGATAAGAGAAAAATTACTTATAGGAGTAACCTAAATGAGCATGTCGGCAAGGATAATAAAGGATATGAGAGAGTCCATGGAGGTTTTGTTTATGGGGATAAGAACGATATGGATGAAAAAAATTAGATTTTGCTATGTTGTATGATTTGATAATAGCAAATACACAATTTAGGAAAGGGTATGAACACTTAATAACATTTAAAAGTAGATCTAATAGTAGTGAAATAGACTTTTATCTTATTAGAAGGGTGGATAGGATAATACACAAAGATTGTAAAATTATACCGGGAGAGAGTTTAACCATGCAACATAATTTTATGGTATTAGCCATTTCTATTAAGAAGCGGAGTGGAAAAACAAATAGGAACAATAAACTAGAAACTAAATGGTGGAACATAAAAGAAGAGAATTTAGTTTATTTTAAAGATAATATGATGAAGGAAGATATATGGAATATAGATAACTAAATTAATATTGTGTGGAATAGTATGTCCTCTTGTATTGAGAATGTGACTAAAGATATCTTGGGAGAATCTAAAGGTTGTAGATTAGATAGTAAAGAGAGTTGGTGGTGGAATGAAGAAGTTCAAAGAGCGATTAAATTGAAGAAAATATTATATAAGGATTGGCAAAAGTGTAGAAGTGGGGAAAACTTTGAGAAATATAAACTAGTAAGGAAGGAAGCGAGAAAGAGCAATTTGTGAGACTAAATACAAAGCCTATGAGAATTTCTATAAGAAATTAGAATCAAAGGAGGGAGAAAAGATATATATAATCTTGCTAAGATGAGAGAAAGGAAGATCAGGGACATAGGTAATATTAGATATATCAAGAGTGAAAATCAAAGAGCTCTTGTAACCAGAGGAAATACAAGAGAGATGGAGGAGTTACTTTCATAGTTTGTTTAATGATAACCAAATCGCTGAGCAACATAGAGAAGTTGACCATATAGTGCATGATAGAAATTACAGATTTTGTTAGAAAATTAGGATTAATGAGGTTAAAGATGCTCTAAAAAATGAAGAGTGGAAAAGTCGTAGGACGGATAATATTCCTATTGAAGTTTGGAAATGTCTTGGAGATATAGGCTTAGAATAGTTGATTAAATTATTTAATAAGATTATAGAGACAAATAAAATGCCCCTAAAATCCTATCACGGCCCAAGACCTGAACGGCATGTGACTAGGTCGATAGCACACCACTTGGATGACAATCAAATTCAAATGATATACTTAAGCCTCTAATTTGCTTGCCTTTTTTTTCAAAACATAGATTTGCAAAAATATTATATACTTCAGGATCTTGTGAGAAAAATATTCAAAAATTGAAATTATTTTTAAAATTAAAATAAAACCATATTATAGCTAAATGTCCATTGTTCTCGACTCAACCAGCTCTCTACTCTAGAATATACCAATGACGTGAAAAGATAAAAAGAGAAAAATAGCAAAAATAAGTCCATCAAAGCGGATAATTGTAAGTGCCACCAAAGGATAGAATCCAAAGGACGGAATAGTGAATACAAATAAAATCAAATGAAAGAAAGCTCAATGGGGATATTTATCAACGATTGAGAAATTAGGATAATATCAAGGACTGAATAGGAATATAGAAAGATGTACATGATTTTACAAGTATGAAATTTGGAACAAACTCTCAAAACATGATGCAATATTCCTACTTATTATATTTCTTGAAAGGAACATGTATCAGAACTTCGTTACTTGGCTCACGGTATTTCAAAAATCAAAACAATTATACTAAACATAAATATACTATATCTTTCATCATGAGAGCATAAACGTACACAAATACATTTATACCATTGATTATCATGTTTTCTTGTATTTTCATACCCATATTTCAAATAAGTTTCATGCAAATAAATGATTACTATTATATTTTTATTTTGCTTAGAACATCGTGAAGCCCAAAAATGCATATAAAGAAAATAAATAAGAGCTCAAATGAATATATATTGAACCTAATTTAAGCTCAACGAAGTCCAAAAATGCATAAGTAAAATCCAAAAAAATCATAGCAAAAATAACCACGATCGCTCATCATTAGAGGTGCTGCAATATGTTTCAAGCGGAAGTGTGCTGGATAATTGTGTTTGATCTAGCTAAAAATTATATGATATTCTCCGCCTTTCAATTATAAATCTAACAAATCAAGTTTGAGTCAAATCAGAGCTGTAGAACTCAAGATATGGTCATTTTAGTGAAGCAATGGCTGAACCGTAAATATAACTAATTGATTAGCTAATCGATTAGTGTCTAACAGAATGCAATGAATGGCTTATTTTATTTTTTTCAGAGCCCAAGATTGATCCAAGGACTAATATTAGTTATTTTAGACTATAAATAGAGATAGAGAGTGAAGGTTAGAGTTATGCAAAAATTTTATAAACTTCTTTTTACGGAGGAGGGCCTTCAATTAGGCCTTTTAAATTATAAACTTTAGTTTACAATAAATAAAATTTTTTTCTCTTTTTAATTTTCACCGTCTTCTCTTTGGTTGATTAAGATTTGCTTCACGAGAGGCCAACCCCTTGCTATGTAAATTTTCATTTTCCCCTTTTATTTTCTTGTTTAGAATTGCATGTATAGGATTTTATTTCTTATTTTTATTTCATGCTTTGTAGTTTAGATTTTTATTTCTTGCTTTTATTCATACTTTTTAGTTTATGCTTTTTATTCTTTCTTTGTAGTTTAGATTTTTATTTCATTGCTTTTATTCATGCTTTATAATTTATGATTTATTTATGTTTGTAATATAAATAGCTTAATTTCTATTCATGAATGGTAATATTACTAGAATATGATTTTGATAGGTTATGCTTGCTTGAATACTTGATAATCTATGCTTAAGAATTCTAAGTAATATAAGACTTAAAAGAGAGCGGTTCTAAATTTAAATAGGAATTAACTAGTTGATTCAATCTAGATCCCTAATTTATTCTCTTGATTTCCTCCATCTCTTTATTTGCTTCTTCTTTTGAATTTTATTCTCTTTTTAATTTTCTCATTTTTTCTCTTCTCTTTCTTTCATTCTCTCTTCTTGTTTTGAGCCTTTTTATTTGCAACAAACCTCACCCAAATCGCACTCTATGCTCTCTCTTCTATTTCACATTTTAAGAACCTCTTTAGGATTTTCCCTAATATACACCTTCCTCGTGAGATTGACACTTGCATGCTACACACACTAGTTGTGCACTTGTAATGTTTTAATTAGAAACACATCAACCATACAGACATGCTCAAACAAAATTGGAATTCCTAAAACACTAGAATTAGTTTTAAGTTATTTGAGATTAAATAATAATATTGTTCAATTTAAAGTGGAAAATAAAATCTCAACTTGAAAATCCAAAACGAAATTATGGTAATATCTCATCAAATAGCCAAAATAAATCTCACATATTAAAAGCCAAATAAATATTTATTCTCCCTGCTTAAACCCAATATTTTCAAAACAACTCATTTTAAGGCAATTACACACGATATTGTCTAATCTCACTTTCTACATTACGATTAATTATCAAGTGAGAAATCTAACACAAGAGTATGAAGGTTCTAAATGCCACACTTATACTTTACACATTGTCACTCAATACTTAATGGATAATATTCAAATTCTAAGAGTTTAGAAAAGAATTAGGTTTTAACTATCGACAATGTTATCTCTTCTCAACGTATCATATCCACGTACTCGAAAGCCAAAGGTTTGCACATCTTGTACCCACTACTATCTCAGCTAAAAGCTTACCATGTTGATGGAGACAAATGTTCTATATCTAAATTCCTAATTCTCGTTGATGTACAAGTGTAATCTTTAAGGGTATATTTATTAATTATCAATAGTTAGAGTCAGCATATTACATCCCCATATTATTGTAAATATACTCATTTTCATGTTAAAACAACTCCACATAGAGTTTGGGCTCATGACTCAAAATCAACGAAAACTATACTTTTGGCTTTTTGCTTCAACTGGATAAATATCAAAATATAACTCAAAAATGTTAATCTAAACTTTAAACACATTCAAAATATGATAATAAAAGTGTTCACAAAATTTCATAAACATCAAAAGTCAAATGAAGAAGTTACGGTTAAACGACTCATAAAATAAAACAAAACTATTGTGCACATTTTTGGTTTGGAATATCTCCTAGACATCTAAATATCATACCGGATGCCTAATAAATCAGACTAGATGTCTTATTTGTGGATGATAGAAACTTTAAAATAGAAAAAGCTATGCCGAGATGATAGGTAATAAATATGTGTACCTAAAGTTGCAAGTATACAACTATCAAGTTATAGTATAAAAGTTATCGATCCCACGAGGAAGGTGTTGTAAGAGTTAATCAAGATTGGTTCTTATGTTGTGTGTGTGATAATTAGGAGTGTGATAGAAGAATTGTGATGGATTGTGGAGAGATTAAGAGAGTGTTTGTGAATATGTGCAAATAAAATCAAAACAAGATTGAGAGAGGAGAAAGAATGATGAATAAATGGAGGAAAAATAAAACAAATAAATGAAAATTAAGAATAAAGAGGAAAATCAAGAAAGTAAAGAATAAGGATTCAATTAAAGATATGAGGAATATAGAATTGATTCCACTAGCTAATCTCACTTAAAATATGAACCATTCTCTTTTATCACATTCTACTTTAGATTTATTAAGTATAGACTATCAAATCACTCAAGGAAAGCATAACCTATCAAATTATCATTCAAGTAAAATTAATACTCATGAAAAGAATAATAACTAGACAGTAATTCTAGAATTCATAAGCATAACCTATCAAACCACTCAAGATAAGCATAGATTATCAAATTCTTCTTCTACCAATTAGTTCTCTAGTTATTTATCCTAAACATGATTATTTTAAGCATAAGAGAATAATTCACAAATTATGAAAGAAATAAAGCTTAGTTTCATGCAATTTCTAGAATTCTCACAAGTATTAGTTCCACATCTTAGAAGAGGGTGATTCCCTAGAGGGTTCTAGCCTCAAGGTGAATCAAAGAAAAAGAAAATAAATAAAATAAAAATTAATCCTAAGAGGGTTCTAGCCTCAATCTGAATAGTACAAGAAAATAAAATCTAAGCTACAAAATAAATGCAAGAAAGTAAAGACAAGAAAGTAAATACATAAAAGTAAAGACATGAAAGTAATGACATGAAAGTAAATCTACACTACAAAGAAATAAATTTGCTCGAGCACGCGTCGTTGTTCGCAGCCAGGAGTCGAAATCAACCGTGGAATCGACTCAAAATCACAAAGTTTGGGTCCCGGTCGACATCAAAATCGTTCAAGACTCTCGCAACATTCTTCACCGAGATAGCTGAGCTGCCTCGCCGCACAGATTAGCCGCCACTTAAAGCGTAGGCGTTGTAAACTATCTCGCGCATGGTGACAGCCGAAATTTCGCCAACAACAGGTAAGAACCGCCTCGCACTGCCGGAGACAGCTGTAATCGCCGCCGTAGTTGACCTTCCATGCTTTGACAAAAATGGGCTTTTCCGCCTTTCTTCCACTTCTCCGTGAGGTATCAACCGCTAAGTCCGAACCACAATTTCTCGTAAGCAACTCGGATGACGGCCAAGCGACGAAGTTGTCTCTCAAGTCAAACGGCCGACATCCCTAAAAGAAAACGCGGTCCTCCATTAAGGACAATGTTACACTTGGGGTGGAAGTGCAATTTGTGATAACCCACACCAACCACATCATCGTCAGTGGCAAAACAACGAAAGAAGACGATCGATGAAATAGATTGTTCTTGCTCATGTGCAAAATTGATTAAGACGCCATATCGATGTGCCCGTTTCAGTCTAACGCCACCCACAAAGAACTTCAAGATTCGAACGGCTTTCGCCAAAGAACGAAGATCCAAGCCACGCCAAGACGATATCGAAGAAGAAAGAGATCATCCATCCAATTTGATGAGTTTCCGGCGACTATCAACATGGTGAACAAAGGAAAGGACCGCACGATGCATCCCGACTTCACCGGAGGAAAGGTTGGGTCTCAAATTCTCGAGAATGTCTCGCTGCAATTAGCTACCCAACGATCGACTACGTAAGGATGAGGGAGAGTCATTTGAAGATGAAGCTCCGACAGAATTCGGGCGATAGCTTCCGATGACACAATGTCAGTGTTGGTCGCCATCCCAGAATCTTTTACAATTACTCCCATGTCCCGCTCAAATGTTACAAGAAGCCTTAGCTAAGCAAAGAGAAGAGCTTAAGGTCAAATGAGAACAGAGATGGAGCTAGCCATGCAACAGATGAGGGAGTTGCAAACCCATACGGTTGCACAACCTCGTCCAACACCTCAATCCAACCAACAAGGTGGAGTTACTCACCATAATGCCCATAATGTCGAAGACAAATGATTCGAGATTGATGAACACATTTATGCCGATCAACCTCCAAAGAAAGCCGATCCGGTGCTCAAGGTGGAAATGATCCAATTCTTCCTATTGGAAGTAATCCAAAACAAGGGGAGGATGATGGCAAAGGATGAAAGAGCTTGAAGATAAAATCAATGCTTTGATGTCCAGACAGAAGTCAAAAGGACTGTATCCCGTGGTCCGATCCTAGAGAGTGGGATTCAATTTCTACCCACAAATTCAATTTGATCAACTTCACGCCATTTGACGGAGAGGATCACCTACACAACACCGATTTATTTCAAATCACATTTGGGGTAATCTCGAAACGAGCCTTTGATGGTTCGGCATTCGTTTCATTCTTCATGGGCTGCTTCGATTGGTATCAAGACTCAAGGCCGGAGTATTAATTGCCGGGAGGACATGGAAAGTTCTTTTTCAACAACTTCTTCGATGATGACACCAAGTCTCGATTGGAACCCTCTGGATGAAAAGCGTAAGAATGGGGAGACAATTGACACTTTCGCTCTCAATAAGGCCATAAACCGCAAAGATCCAATCACCGAGGAATTCATATTATGGACGCAGCTACAATAATCTCCATTGATCTGTTGGAAGTCATGGGGTCGCCCCGCCAACTACATGGAAAGATCCGAAAATACGAGGAGAACAAGCCAACGCTTCCTCTAAGGAAGAAAGCCGAAGAGGCAAAATGACGGCTGACCCCTTAGAAGTAAATTTTTTCCTCGTAATAGAGGAAAGGCACCGTGGATCGCCGTTAGTCAAACGTCGCAACGACCGCCAAAAAGCTTCTAAATCAATTCCACAGACATACTCTTTCAAAGACTAAGAGGTTCCAATCATCTTCAAACACCTCCCTGATAACAACAAATCAAGTTGCTCCGATTACAAATCAAGAGGAGGTCGACAAAACTTTGGACCCTAAATATCGTGGTGTACCACAGGATCCTCCATCCTAAGGATTGCTTAGCTCTCAAGGCCATCATCCAAGCCTTAGTTGAAGCCGAACGTTCCATAGTGTATACGAGTATAAACCGCTCCCTTTACTCCCATGTGTATACTTAGTATAAACTGCTCCCTATATCCATGTATGAGTAAACCGCTCCTTTACTCCGACAGTTTATTTAGTATAAATCGCTCTTTACTCGCATGTGTATACGAGTATAAATCGTTCCCTATAATTCGGCTGTGTATTTAGTATAAATCGTTCCCTTTACTCCGGCTGTATACAGTATAACTGCCTTTACTCCGGCTGTGTATAACGAGTAAATCGTTTCCTATACTCCCATGTGTATACGAGTATAAATCGTTTCTTTACTCCGGCTGTATACGGTATAAATCGTTCCCTTTACTCCGATTGTATACGAGTATAAACGCTTCCCTTTCCTCCGATGAGTATAAGAGGTTAAACCTCCTCCTTCTTACTCCAATAAGAATATGAGTATAAACTATCCTAAATGAAGACAAACCTAATTTTGCAAAGAAAGTCGGGTGGATAATCCATGAACGAGATCCACTTCCGATTGAGCGATCAAACCTTCCTCTTGATCTTGATCTTCATCTCATCTTCATCTTCATGATCAAACAAAGAGAAGAAAAGAAAATATGAAGAGGTGAAAATATTTTTTATTAATTATAATAAAAGTTATAAATTTGGAAGGTCTTCTCAATTAAGAGTAACCCTCCTCTCCAAATGGAGTTTTACAAAAATATTTCACACTCAAACCCCTCACCCTCTATCCCTATTTATAGAGTATTACAACCAATATCAACTCTTAGATTAAACTTGATCCCCAAGTTAATCAATTTTAGCCTTTAAATTGTAACGAAGACTTGGTATCAATACGGTATCGATATTGATATCGATATTGGTATCGATATTGGTATCGATACCCCTATCGATATAGGTATCGATACTAGTATCGATACCGATATCGATACTAGTATCGATACTAGTCTAAAAAATCTAACTTGACAGATGGCTTCGTCTCGTCGAGATAGGCGATTTTCATAAATTATATGTTAAATTCCGCCTTCCATATTGGGAGATATCATCATTTCTTTGCAGCTATTCATCCCGAATGTGATTTTGACTTGATTTCATTTCATATTCGATCTTTGTTTCTTCGGCTTGCGTAGATTATTTAGCTTGATCTCGGGATTCAATAAGAGGTTAAAAAATAAGGAAATTGAGTTCTTTTTGGCTTTTATTCACTAATTCTTCATTAACCTGCAAATTACGAGAAAAATATGTTATTAGTGATATTTTTATTTAAATAAAATAGATAACGAGGGTATAAAAATATAATAAAAATATGATTATCAAATACCCCACACCTAAACTTTTTCTAGTCCTCTAGCAAAGAAAGTAATAAAAAAGAAAGAAAGAAAAATCCTAACTCACTTTCGTAGGAATCGCGGTTGTATTTAGCGCATACAATAAGCCTTTAAACCCCTAGGTTACCCTAGAGGATGAGTTGTAGTCTCGTGAGGGTTTGCAATGAATATACCCATAAAATTCGATCAACTTGCCAATTTAAAGAAGTCAAAGTATAATTAATTCACTTGATATATTTAAACATTCTAATCGAAGCTAGTTTTACTCAAGAAAACGTTTTTATATATAACTCCAAAGTAAATCTCCTAGAAAATCTTTTCATTATAGTTATACAAAACCAAGTCTAACTTAGAAATTTAATTTAAAAGTTTTGAAAAGAACATGCTAACTCTTTGTTTTAAACAATTTTCAAGTCTCTTAATCATTTTATTTTTCAAGAACATATATACAAATATAACTATATATAAAAACATTGTTAGTAAAGTTTTTTAAAACTCTTTATTACTTGGTGATTTTGTTCTTCTTGATCGGGCTTTCTAAGTGACCGTTTAACGAGTTTTGGGCTAATGAATCCCAACCCAATTGAGCTTAGGTCATTAAACATGAAAATACTTCTTGGGCTTAATTATTCAGTCAACTTAGACTTAGTAAGACATAACCACCTTGGATTTTAAGAGAATTTTAATTTGGTGCCTATTTTTCGTATTCTTCTTTTATAAAGTTAGTTTTTTAATAATATATATATGTGTATATGTATATATATTCTGAAAAGTATTTAGATCAAGACAACTTGAAAAATTATTTTCAACTCTAAGCTAAGCATGCAACAATTTTATTACTTTAATTAAAGGTATTAGTTAAGACTTAAGTGAAGTATACTACTTTAAAAATTATTTCTTTAAGAAATTTATTTAGAGTTATCATAAAAGGTGAACTTGAGTATAAAACTAGCTAAGGATTAGAAAATTTAAAAATTATCAAATAGATCAATTATTAGTCAACTCTATTAAGTTGGCAAGTGACACTATTTTTATGAAAAAATATTACATAAAAATGGTAAGATAAAAAGAAAAATAACTAAGATAAAGAGGAAAATTAACTAGTCCCCAATCCCACACCTAAATTTTGCATTGTCCTCAATGCAAACTCTATGATGCACAAAGTAAAGCAGAGAAGAATTGAAGCACTTACATTTGTTCGGCCGACAATGATAACAAAAAATCTGCAATTACCTTTGATATGAGGGGGATGAAAGAATGAAGTCAAAAATTTACTCTTCTCTTTTTTTCATATATCTTTTTTTTTATATCCTTTTTTCTTTTTTTTTCTTTTTTAAAGAGAACAAGAAACTCTCACATGAGAGAAGAATAAATTTTTTTTATCATTATTATGAGATAAAAAATAAAGATGTAGAATGAAACATTGAACATAAAAACTCAGACTCTACATCAAATCCTACCTTATTGTTGAAAATTCTACCCGGATTTTAAAGACATCCAAAATGATATAATCAAAGATGTGCTTAAATTCCAAAGTGCTCAATGATATTTGCAGAATTTAAGGTAGGTATTAATAGTGTTTTGCATTTTGAACTTAGATTCTTTATTAACAAAAGCTTGTGCTAACATAACTAGTTCTTCTTTAAAAATTCCTTAAACATAAGATTTATGTTTGAGGGTTGAAAATTTAGTCGTTGTTTATTTTCTAAGAATCTAAGTTCATCAAAGAAAGAGTTCTTCAAATGTTGGGTTAAAGAAGCATGTATTTAACACAATTTCCTCGTTCTGAAAGACCCGATCTGATTTCTCTAAAATCTTCAACTCCACACCGAAGATTTCCTCAAAACTAAGATCTGATTCATTCTCTTCTTCTTCTTCTATTGAACTTTCCTGAATGTAGTTAATTTCTAGAGGTTGATTAATTGGTTGGTTCCCTAGATTAAAAATATTGATATCAGCAGTCAAATTCTTAAAGGACAGCTTTATTTGACCATTTTTATAATTGATGAGAGCATTAGAAGTGGCTAAGAATGGTCTTCCTAAAATGACTGGTATCTGACCTTTGGGATTGGAAACGGGCTGCGTTTTCAAAACTATGAAATTCACTAGAAAAATAAAATCCCCAACCTTAATCAAAGTATCCTCTAACTCACCCAAGGAGACTTTGACAGATCTATCAGCTAACTATAAGGTGCATTTGGTTGGTTTGAGTTCTCCTACACCTAGTTGCTGGTAGACCAAATAGGGAAGCAAATTGACGCCGACCCCTAAGTCTAAAAGTGCCTTATCAATGTCTGTATTGATAATGACACATGAGATAGTAGAACAACCAGGATCCTTATATTTCAAGGATACAGACTTTGAGAGCACATCACTGATATTGACAGCAAGAAAGATTTTCTTTGGAACATTTATTCTTCTCTTCTTAGTACACAGATCTTTCAAAAATTTTGCATAAGAAGGGATTTGTTCAATTACATCTAATAGAGGAATATTAAACTTAACCTGCTTGAAAGTTTCTAAGATCTTCTCCTCCTGAGGGGAGTATTTCCTAGGCCTGAGTCTATCTGGAAAGGGAGCAACTGGTTTGAACCTATCAAAATTAGACTCAAGTTCGGGTTCAGGCTCTTGATCATTGACATGGGGTGATTGCTGAATAGAGTCATCAGAATGAGAGAGAACTTATTCTGGTTCAAGGGTTTTATTTGTAGGTATTCTAACTTAATTATCAACTTGTTTTCCTGACCGTAGTGAATGGATTGTATTCACTTGAGCTTGGTAGGTCGAACTTGATCCCGTGTCCTTAGAGGTCACGGGTTGACTCAGAAATGTTCCTTTCTCTCTCTCACTCACAGCATTAGCTAGTTGTCTAAGTTAGGTTTCTAATCTAGCTATGACTTGAGTGTTGGAATTGAGAATTTGTCCGGTTGATTTCATAAATGAATTCAAAGTGTTGGATGTTTGAGTCAACAAGTTAGTAGTTTGTGTAGAGCCCTTAATTATGGTTTCTAAACCCTTTTCTAAAATATTAAGATATTTGTCATGATCAGAATTTGGAGGAGTATGATTTACATACTGATGATGAGGAGACTGATTTGAATATGACAGATTTGGTTGTTGGAAATTGTTTTGAGAACTGAACGGAACTGTGTTTCCCCTAGAAAATTGTTGGGTTAAAGAGGGAGTGAAATTTTAATTTCCACAGTAGTTTTCCTAGTTCCATGCAAAGTTCGGGTGATTTCTCCAACCTGGATTGTAGGTTGGAGAAAATGAATCATTCCTAGGATGCTGGAATACATCGTTTATCTGTTCTAGTTGTTGATTATTTCCTAAGAGAGGACATTCCTCTGAAACATGAGATGGAGAAAGACAGTTGTGACAACCTGAGGCAGAAACTTGATTGATTTGAGCTGGAGCTCGTTCTTTGATTTCTAAAGCTTCTAATCTACGCATGATTGTAGCCATCTTTGCTTCAGAGGCTATGTTTGTCTCTAAGGAAAGACCACTGAATTTGGGTTGGGGAACTGATGAAACTAGGTCATCACAGTGTTCCCACTGCATGATTTTCTCGGATAAACTCTCTAAAAATTCGCAGGCTTCATCGGCATTTTTCTTCATGAAATCCCCTTGACACATTGATTCTAAGAAAGTTTTTGAAGAATAATCTAATACTTCATAGATGATTTGGCATAATCGCTATTTCTCAAGACCGTGATGAGGACATTGGATAAGTAGATCCTTAAATTTATCAAAATACTTTCAGAATGGTTCTCCCAGGATAATCTTAAAATTTTGAATGCTGTTTCTAAGTTTAACCGTTTTATGGATGAGAAACAATTTCTTCAGAAAAACGGTAACAAATTCACCCCAAGTTGAGATTGAATTTGTGGGTAAGCTATACAGTCATTTCTTGGCTTTGTCCTTAAGTGCAAATGGAATGAATCTAAGCTTAATCGCACCTTCAGATAACTCACTCATCTTAATCATGAGACAAACATCTTGAAGAACGGGTGGATTAGGATTAGTCATTTCTTCAAATGGTTCAAAACGGATTAAACGATTGGTATTATCCCTAATTCTAGATTGCATACACCAAAAAATTCTTTTATAATTTTTTATTCTAGGAAAATAAAAGTTAGTTTTTAAGGAAAAAAACTAAAAGATTAAAAAGATTATGAGAAAAAGGAGAAAGATTATGAGAAAAAGGAGAAAGATAAAAGAAAAACCTAACTAAAACAAATCAATGCAACCACTTGTATCAATCACTTTAAATTTTAGGGTTAAACCTAGACTCAACTAGACCAGCTCCTAACCAAAAACTCCTTAAGTGAAAAGATCAAAGTTTACTCGGTCAGTTAGCCAGGTAAGGATAGTACTAGAGGGAGATCAAAGATCAATTAAGTACCTGCTCATTATGAGCTTTACGCAACCCCTAAACCTTGCCTTAGACACCAACTAATTCAAGTAAACTTGAGCTGGTTCACCTAAGGATTTCTTGTTCCTTAATGAGCTCGAATCCTTAGGGGCCAACGTCTAATGAGTTTTAAAAGGCTTGGGTTTGTGTGGTGAGGAATTAGTGATTTGTGGGCTAAGAAAAGGGTGATGAAATCCCTCACCTTATCTTGATTAATGGGTTTTGCCCTTAAAAATATTTTCAAGTGGTGTCAAATCAAGATGCGCAAATCGCTTTGGTGAATTCCTACTATTATATGCAATGCAACCCTAGAAATTAAAAACAACTATAAAAAGGATGCAAAAATAATAATTTTTTAAAAAATTAAGGTTAGCAATCAAACAAATGTGAGAAAGAGTGATATTGTTTGAATTTATTATCTTGTTAGTAAATGTCCAAATAGAGGGTTAATTTTATTATGGTCGACAAAATTAAAATATTTTTTAGATCCTAATTGTCTCTAATTGTGAGAACTATCTAAATGGTGGAATTGAAAATACTAGAAAGACGAGTTACCCACGCAAAAGCATCTAAGTCTCTTTGAAGGCAATTCTTCAATCTTCAATCTTCAATCCATGATCTTTAATCTTCAAAGTGGTTCCTTCACAAGAAAACACACAAGTTAAAGAACCAAAATAGAAAAATTCTAGTAACAAGCACTTTCCTCGACAGTGGCGCCAAAAACTTGATAGGTAATAAATATGTGTACCTAAAGTTGTAAGTATACAACTATCAAGTTATAGTATAAAAAGTTAACGATCCCACGAGGAAGGTGTTGTAAGAGTTAATCAAGATTGGTTCTTATGTTGTGTGTGTGACAATTAGGAGTGTGATAGAAGAATTGTGACGGATGTGGAGAGATTAAGAGAGTATTTGTGAATATGTGCAAATAAAATCAAAACAAGATTGAGAGAGGAGAAAGAATGATGAATAAATGGAGGAAAAATAAAACAAATAAATGAAAATCAAGAATAAAGAGGAAAATCAAGAAAGTAAAGAATGAGGATTCAATTAAAGATATGAGGAATCTAGAATTGAATCAACTAGCTAATCTCACTTAAAATATGAACCATTCTTTTTTATCACATTCTACTTTAGATTTATTAAGTATAGACTATCAAACCATTTAAGGAAAGCATAACCTATTAAATTATTATCTAAGTAAAATTAATACTCATGAAAAAATAATAACTAGATAGTAATTCTAGAATTCATAAGCATAACCTATCAAACCACTCAAGATAAGCATAGATTATCAAATTCTTTTCTATAAATTAGTTCTCTAGTTGATTATCCTAAGCATGATCATTTTAAGCATAAGAGAATGATTCACAAATTATGAAAGAAATAAAGCTTAGTTTCATGCAATTTCTAGAATTCCCACAAGTATTAGTTCCACATCTTAGAAGAGGGTGATTCCCTAGAGGGTTCTAGCCTCAAGGTGAATCAAAATAAAATAAAATAAAATAAAATAAAAACTAATTCCAAGAGGGTTCTAGCCTCAAGGTAAATAGTGCAAAAAAAATAAAATAAAATCTAAGCTACAAAATAAATGCAAGAAAGTAAAGACAAGAAAGTAAATACATAAAATTAAAGACATGAAGATAATGACATGAAAGTAAATCTACACTACAAAGAAATAAATCTAATTCAAGAGGGTTCTAGCCTCATGAATATTTAACAACAAGAAAAAAAAGCAAAAAGAAAAATTTATTAGCAAGAGAGAAAATTTGCATCCCAAGAGGGTTCTAGCTCAAGGCGAAAGCAAACATTCATCTTTATCTTCATCTTCATCTCATCTTCATCTCAATAATCAAACAAAGAGAAGAAAAGAAAATATGAAGAGCTGAAAATATTTTTATTAATTAAACCAAAATTACAAATTTAGAAGGTCTCTCAATTAAGAGTAACCCTCCTCTCTAAATGGAGTTTTTACAAAAATATTTCACACTCAAACCCCTCACCCTCTATCCCTATGTATAGAGTATTACAACCAATATCAACCCTTGGATTAAACTTGATCCCCAAGTTAATTAATTTTAGCCTTTAAATCGTAATGAAAACTTGGTATCGATATTAGTATCGATACTGGTATCGATACCCATATCAATACAGGTATCGATACTAGTATCGACACTAGTATCAAAAATCTGACTTGACAGATGGCTTCATCTCGTCGAGATAGGCGATTTTCATATATTATATGTTAAATTCCGCCTTCCTGATTAGGAGATATCATCATTTCTTTGCAGCTGATCATCCCGAACGTGATTTTGACTTGATTTCATTTCATATTCGATCCTTGTTTCTTCGGCTTGCGTAGATTATTTGGCTTGATTCCGGGCTTCAATAAGAGGTTAAAAAATGAGGAAATTGAGTTCTTTTGGCTTTTATTCACTGATTCTTCATTAACCTGCAAATTAAGAGAAAAATATGTTATTCGTGACTTTTTATTTAAATAAAATAGATAATGAGGGTATAAAAATGTAATAAAAATATGATTATCAAGAGATGTCTGAACTCCTAACCAAAAGTCTGAAACGCAGATCAGACGTCTGAAATCCTAACTAGACGTCCAAATTTGATTTTCAGTAGATTTTCTAGATTTGTAAACTAGGGTTTATTGTATCTTTATTGTGTCAAATATAGAGATACTTATCTATGCTCTTTCAACATGCTATCACGAAACTAATATGTATAGAACATATATCATGATCACTGATCGATAAAGACATGAATTTGTCATCTAGGTTTTGTAAAACTTATCCACGCTGTCGAAACTTGACATATTGATGTAAATCAAAGATTTGGCTCTTAAAACTATCTAAACTAACACCAACAAACATGGTTTACCGCTTTCTATTAGATTTGTACTACTCTAAGATCGAAAATCGTATATGCATGTTTTCATTGAAAATATCGATAACTCTAGAATCTTTCAAAGATGTAAATAAGATACACAAAATATATTTAGTAGAAAGAAATTAAATGTATTTAGGAATTTGTAGAAAGAAATTAAATGTATTTAGGAATTTAAAAGGCGGAGAGAAGCAATATAGTACTTGCTTGAAGGTCTTTTAACGAAAAGACGATCAGGTTGACGAGCATATGCCGGCAAAACTCCTCTATTCCTCTCCCTAGCTTAGCTAGCCCTATGATGTCAAAATTTGTAAAATTCTTATTTCTAAGGTTTTGTAGGCCTTATATAGCGATATTTGGCTTAACGGGTTGACTAACGGGTTGACCGCTTTTGACTTAAAATCCATTAAGGTTTTTTAATACATAAACCTTTCTAAAAATCTCTATTTAGAAAAATAAACACCGAGATTCTTATAAATTAATAAAGAGAAGATTCTACCGAATCTCTCACATCGAAAAAACAGTTATAGAATCAATTTTTCGATCTTGACAACACGGGGTGTTACATTCTAACCCTCTGCTCCCCCCGCAAGAAAAGCTTTGCCCTTCTTATTCTATAAGGTTACTAAGATATGGACATAACTAACGCAGCTAGTATACTATCATCATACATCCAAACATGTTGGAAAAGTCGATTCATAAACTGCTGCAATTAAAGTTATTTGAAACCAAGCGTTAAGTAATCTTTTTCTTTGAACACACAAAAGGCTCTTTAAATTTTTTTCCTAAAACCTTCAAATATTATAAAATTCATGATTCAAAACTTTTCATCCAACTCAAATGTCAAAACATGATTCTTTTGAAATTAGGGTGTAAAATGTAAAACTTTCTCCTTGCCAAAACTAAAATTCCAAGAGGTAATTCATTCAAAAATTTAAACCAACAATTACTCATAATTATAAATGAAAAAATAAAACACAATTTCTTAAAAGCAAGAATTAAGTTCTTAAAATTTTGTTAAATTTCAAATATGGGGTCTAAAGTGTAAAATCTTTAAACACCTAAATTAGTCATTTCAAAATTCACTGTAATTCCCCAAAATATCTTACAAAACGAAAGCATTCATATGAGCAAGCTCATAAACTTATGCCAAAGAAATTTGGGGTAAATTTTAAAATCTTGTCAAATCGAGTCTAAATTGCAAAACAATTTGTTTTTCCAAACTCCAAGACAAACATTTCTTAATCAAAATGGAAGATTTTATTCAAAAACCTTTTTGTAAACCCCAAACAAATTTTGCAAGAAAACAAAGCAAACTCAACTAACAAACTGGGTTTTTGTGCAAAATTGCACCTTATCAGACATCTGGCTATCATGACCACACATCTGGTGTCGGTTTAAATTGACATTGAGATCGTGTTCTAATCGTAATTTGGCATCTCGATATCTATCAAAAATCCTCTCTAAGGGTTTCCTCCTCTTCCAATTCCTATCCCAACTCAAATTCAACCTATTCAAGGTCTATTTAAGAGGATTATACCCCTTAATCCTTTCCACAAACCAAAAAACTGAAACCCTAACTCCCAGTTTCCCCCCTAATCTCTCTCTCTCTCTCTCTCTCTCTCTCTCTCTCTCTCACCATGCCGACACACTCAAGGGAATCTCCTAAGAGGCCTATGTTTGCTTCCTCAATGGGTGAAGGCTCTTCTAGGAGGGCCCATGCCATCATGGATGAGTGGTTCTACGACAGTAGGGTTTCAAAGCTCTATGATCATTTATCAACAAAGACACCACTATCAGGTCATACCGTTGACTTGCATACTATCAACAAGGACTCAGAGCTCTATTGTGTATTCTCCCACCAAGAATGGATCGACTTTGTGATAATAAAGGGGCTGATTTATCCCAAAGCGATGAAGGACTTCATATGCAATATCCATAACATTAACGGTGCATGGCTCATGACTTAGGTATTCTATAGGGATATCCATATTTCTATTGGGGATTTGGCTCAAGCTACTTGGGCTCTAAATGAGGGTTTCGACAAATCGGGGATAACTCATGATGAGTTTGACTTTGACACGTCGGGGCACAATCTAGATATCGACGTGACTTACGTATTGATTCTTGAGGAGGATACCGAGGCAAACTGGGTATCCAAGAAGATGGGTTCTCTCAATTGTGACACTCGAATCATCACGGGCATTGTGATGGCGAACGTATTCCGAAGGCGGGCGGTCACAATGATATTTCTCATCAAGCTCATCTCTTGGTGGCTATACTTCATGCTCAAATCAATGTCAATCTTCCAAGACTGTTATCCCACAAACTCACCACATCTCCTCCTCCTTGCAGTCGGTAATTTTTGGCCACTTAACCACGGCTCTTCTTATGGCAAAGGAACTCTTTTGACGGTGTCACTACAGGTAAGTGCTAGGTTAAATTCATTGGCCAGAATATTAGTCTTATGGATTCTGGATGTTGACACGCTATTGAGGCGACTGATCCACATTCTCCTTTAGCACATGTTCCTGAGGTTGAGTCTCCTCTGGTTATTCCTGAGGCTCCCATGAGTGATGACGCTTTTCTAGGCTGTATCTAGGATACCTTCTCACGGATGTTGATCTACAACAATCATCAGGCTCAGTGGATCCATACAGGTATGGATGCTATCCACTGTTATTGCTCGCAAGGTCATGCTAATGCTCATCAGGCAGTCCACATTGCGGCTACCTCGATGGGTGTAGCTGTTGAGGTGGCCACTGATATGACCATGGATATGGCTGCTGCTGGTGCTATGGTTAGTGCACCTGGGGCTTCGTCGTCTTGGAGACCACCAAATTCATTGGAGGACAAGTTCGAGTCTACACATTGTGAGTAGATTGCTAGGGTAGTTTGCTTTTGGATCTTTGTAGTTGCATCCTTTTTATTGTCTTCTCGTGTCAAGTCATGTATGAACTCTTACTTTTCTAACATCGAGTCAGCTTTTCTCTAGCGTCCATGTAAAGAGGAAGTCTACCTTTCTTTTATGCCATGCGTACTTTTCATTCCTTATGCGCATACTTCTTGTGCGATGTTGATTGCGATGTGTTTGTGGTGTGAGCTTAAGATACATATATATGCATAGATATGAATATGAACATATTGCACTTATGGAAAATAAACAAGATATTCAAAGAATCAAAGATACCTCAATTTTAGCGCTTGGCAGTTGATGAGTCCATAAGGGTACCTTGGTTGTCGTGAGAACAATGTCAACTTTTCACTTTTTAGAAGTTTTATCAAAATATCCACAAGTTTCAAAATTTTCAACTAAAGCAACCCCAGATAAAACTTTCATTTTGACATAATTTTATTTTTCTTGAAAATAAACCTTTGCTCACAAAATATTTTGAAAAATCAAATTTCTAAAAATTATTCAAAATAAATTCTAACTTAGTTTGAAACCTTGGCTCTAATATGACTATAATCCTGTCACGGTCTGAGACCTAAGTGGCACTTTATTAGGCCGGCTGTAGACCACTTAGACGACAACTGAATCTAAATGATATGCGTAAGCCTCTAATTAGCGTGCCTATTTTTTTCAAAACATAAATTTGCGAAAAATATCATATACTTAAGGATCTTGTGAGAAAAATAATAAAAAATTGAAATTATTTTCAAAACCAAAATAAAACCATATTATACCTAAATGGCCATTGTTCCTGACTCAACTTGCTCTTTACCCTGGAATATACCAATCACCTGTGAAAAAGATCAGGAAGAGAACAAATAGCAAAAACACATCCGTCGAGCGGATAATAGTAAGTTTTATCATAGTAAGTTTTGTCAAAGGATAGGATCCAAATGACGATAGTGAAAAATATAATTCACTATACAAATAAAATCAAATGAAAGAAAGCTCAATGGGGATATTTATCAACGTTTCGAAATTAGAATAATATCAATGACCTGGATAGGAATACAAAAGATATACATGACTTAGCAAATATGAACTTCAAAACAAACTCTCAAAACATAAGGGAACATTCCTACTGTTATATTTCTTGAAAGGAACATGTATCGAACTTGTTACTTGGCTCATGATATTCCAAAAATCAAAACACCGATACACAAAACATGAACATACTATACATATATACAATACAGGCATGCTCAAACAAAATTGCAATTCCTAATACACTTAAATTAGTTTTATGTTATTTGAGATTAAATAATAATATTGGTCAATTTAAGGTGAACAACAAAATCTCATCTCTAATCCAAAATGGAATTCCATTAATATCTAATCAAATGGTCAAAACAAATCTCACTTAAAAGCTAATTTATTATTTATTCTTCCTTATTTAAACCCAATATTTTCAAAACAACTTATTTTAAAGCTAACACATGATGTTATCTAATCTAAGCTTTTCCATATTATACGACTAATTATCAAGTGAGAAATCTAACATAAAAGCATGGAGGTTATAAATCTCCACACTCACACTTTACACATCGTCATTCAATACTTTACAGGTAATATACAAATTCTAAGAGTTCAGAAAAAATTAGATTTTTACTATCTAACGATGTTATGTCTTCTTAACGTATCATATCCACATACCCATAAGCCACAAGTTTGCATCTCTTGCGCCCACCACTATCTGAACTAAAAGCATACCATGTTGATCGAGACAAACATCTGATATTTAAACTTCTAATTCCCGTAGGTGTGCTTGTGTAATCTTTAAGGGTATATTTATTATTATCAATAGTTAAACCATTTTATCAAGAGTCAGCATATCACATAGCCCGTATTATTGTAAATAAACTCATTTTCATGTTAAAAATAACTCCAGATAAAGTTTGGGCTTAAGACTCAAAATCAACAAAAAACCATATTTTTAGACTTTTTGGTCCAACTGAATAAATATCAAAATATAACTCAAAAATGTCAAACTAAACTTTAAACACACTCAAAATATGATAATAAAGGTGTTAGCAAAGTTTTATAAACATCAGAAGTCTAACGGAGAAGTTACGGGGTCAAAAGACTCATAAAATAAAAATAAAACTGCTGTGCACATTTTCAGGCATCTGGAATATCTTCCCATGCATCTGAACGTCAAACCAACTGTTTGATGAATCAGACAAGATGTCTGCTTTGTGGATGACAAAGACCTTAAAAATAGAAAAAAGCTATGCAGAGATGTTTGAATTCCCAACCAGACGTTTGAAAAGCAGACCAAATGTCTAAAAATTCTAACTAGGTATCTGAATCTGGTTTTTTAGCAGATTTTCCAGATTTGTAAACTAGGATTTACCATATATTTCTTGTGTCAAACATAGGGATACGTATCTATACTCTCTCAACATGCTATCCCAAAGCTAATATCTATAGAACACATATCATGATCACTGATCGATAAAGTCATGAATTTGTTATCTAGAGGTTTTGTAAAACTTGCTGATACATCTTTGAAACTTGACATGTTGATGCAAAATGAATATTTGGCTCATAAAAACATTAAAACTAACACCAACAAACATGCTTTTCTAATTTCTATTAGATTTGTACTACTCTAAGATCGAAAATCGTATACGTGCATGTTTTTCATCGTAAACGTGAATATAACTCTAGAATCTTTCGATGATGGATAAGATACAAGAGTGAAAGATCAAAATACATTTAGTAGAAAGAAATTAAATGTATTTAGGAATTTAAAAGGCAGAGAGAAGCAAGATGGTACTTGCATGGAGGTTTTCTACCAAAAACACGATCTCCATGCTGACAAACGTATGGCAGAAAAACTCGTCTCTTCCTCTCCTAGCTTGGCCGGTCCTGTGCTGTTGGAATCTATAAATTTCGGATCTCTCGGATTTTGTAGGCCTTATTTAGGGATATTTGACGTAACAGGTTGACTAACGTGTTAATAGTTTTTGACTTAAAATCCATTAAGGCTTTTTGACACAAACCTTTCTAAAAACCTCTATTTAGAAAATTAAATGCTGATATTCTCATAAACTAATAAAAAAGGTTCTATCTAATCTCTCACATTGAAAAATCAATAATGGAATTAATTTTTCGGTCTTGAGAACACAGGGTATTACACGATGAGTGGAAGATTAGCACTTTAATAAGGATAAAGGAGATATAAAAGTTGTTCAAACTATCATCGTATTAAAATCATGAGTCATACCATGAATCTTTGGGAGAGGGTAATTGAGCAAAGACTAAAAAGAAGACAAGTGTATCAAAAATCAATTTAGTTGTATGCCCGAATGTCAACTATGGAACCTATTCATATATTGAGACGTTTGATGGAGAGATGCAGAAAGAAGAAAAAGGATCTACATATAGTTTTTGTTGATCTAGAAAAAGCTAATGATAGAGTAACTAGGAAAATAATATGATGAGTTTTAGAAAAGAAACATGTATCTAATATATATATGTATGTGATTAAGGATATATATGATAGAGTAACAACTAGGGTAAGAACAAATGAAGGAGCGACTAGATCGTTTTCTATTACTATTGATTTACATCAAGGGTCGGCCTTAAACCCTTATTTTTTTACATTAGTTATAGGCCAACTTACTAGGCATACTCAAGATGAAGTCCCATGGTGTATATTATTTCCTGATGATATAGTATTAACCGATGAGACTAGAGATGATATAATATCTAAAATAGAAATGTAGAGACAAGTCCTAAACTAAAGGTTTTAGAATTAATAGAACAAAGTTAGAATACATTGAATGCATATTTAGTAAAACTAAAAAGAGAAAAGAGCCTATAGTATATATTAATGGCCAAGAAATACCTAAAAGTAATTACTTTTCTTATTTGGGATCAATCATTCCTCACGATGGTGAGATTTAAGGATGGTGTAGTTCATCGAATTATATTAGGATGGTTAAAATGGAGGAGTGCTTCATGAGTCTTATGTGATCGTAAAGCACCTATGAGACTAAAGGAAAATTCTATAAGATAATTGTGAGACCAACAATACTTTATGGATTGGATTATTGGGCAATTAAAAAATAACATGTGTAAAAAATGTGTGTAGCAGAAATGAGAATGTTACGATGGTTTTGTGGGTATATACTGAAAGATAGGATAAGAGATGAGTGTATTCATAGTAAATTAGATGTTGAAATGAGAGAGAATAGACTAAAATGGTTTGATCATATACAATGTAGACCTCTTAGTCCACTGGTTATGAAAAATGATAATATTCTAGTTAATGGGACAAAGAGATCTAAAGGTAGACTCAAAAGAACTTGGTTGGGAGTAATTTAAGAAGGATATGATAATGGTTAATTTAATAAATGAGATGACCCATAATAGAGTAGAATAGAAGAACAAGATTCATGTAGCTGACCCTAAATATATAGGATAATAGCTTTGTTGTTGTTGTTTTATCCAATTTTAGCGGATATAGATATGAGTTTTACTTACTGAGACATATCCATATATCGTATAAATGAATGACAAGCAAATATGAATACAATAAATATCAGATCCGAACCGTTTCCACCCCTGTAAGTCTCGTGAAGTAACTAATAGCAAAAGTTTTTTTCTGCGACCACAGAACCGTGGGCCTCATATGCAGCATTCCCACGTGAGAATTTCTCACGTGATTC
Source organism: Asparagus setaceus (assembly GCA_012295165.1). NCBI lineage: Eukaryota > Viridiplantae > Streptophyta > Magnoliopsida > Asparagales > Asparagaceae > Asparagus > Asparagus setaceus. Next base: position 46,437,999 of record CM022705.1, on the reverse strand, counting down.
TGGCATCACCTCCTCCTCCTTCTCGTGTTCACAATAGGGAAACGCTAATTAACCCCAGCAGCAATACCTGAGTCCCTGCCCTCATCCTACTATCCCCTACGCTCGTCCCCTCTGACGACTGCCTGCCCTCGTCCTGCCGCTTGCAGCCCCTAAATCCATGCAATCACTGACTGTGCACGATTGCACAACTTCTGATCACCTCCGCTCATAAATCCTCCTCAGGCCAAGCGATGCTGATTCAATCATAGAATCTCAGATCACAAATCCCCATCGCGGTAGTGCGCCAGCTCTGCTAGCAGCAACAACATCAGCGCCGCGGTCACAGGGTCACCCTCTCGGTCGAGCAAACCCTTCACTACTGCTCCTTAACATTGCTGCCTCTTTAGATACCTCTAATCAAATTTGATTCTGTCAGATTTGCTAAAATACATTTAGTCAGGCATTCATGCCTTATCAAACTAAAATTTGGGTTTCACGCCCTTAGGTGCCATTTGGTTAACCATTCATGAGAGATTAAAAATAATTTAATTCCTTTCGGATTTGATAGTCAAGATGAAACGTTAAGTTTTTGTGTTTGGCAAATACATATATATTTTTATAGCTTCATTTCTTATTTCGAGAGGGAGTAACTCTTAATCCTGCTCATTAGACGGATTTATTAACCCCTCTAAATGAGGGACTAACTAACTTTAAGCCTTCTAAAGGGTTTGTTAACCCTTTGACCAAACTAACCCGCTTGGATGGTTAATGAGGGGTTAAACCCCCATAACCCTTCTCTTAATCCTTTGCCAAACGGGGCCTAAGGCATTAACACCTCAATAATATGGGTTTTCACGCCCTTAGGCATTAACGCCTCATCAATCTAGGTTTTCATGCCCTTAGGCATTAGCACCTCATCATATTAGGCATTAACGCTTCAATAGTGAGATCTAGTTCGCAATGGCAACATTAGACAATGCATATCATCAAGAAATTGATGTCAAACTTGAGGGACCAAACTATGGTGTATGGGTTTTACCCTCTAATTTCACTTCGTGAGTAGAGGTCGACGGATCTTCTATGCCTCCTATCAAAACCACAGGCACCACCGATGATACATAAAACAAAGCTCTTCAAGCTTAGACCACAGACGAACATGAGGCAGTGACCCTTCTCATTCAATCAGTTACGCTGACCATTCGATTGCAATTGGTCAATTACGCTCTGCTTAATCTCTTCCAATGCATCTTTAGTTTCTACACCAAGCGGGATGATGCTTATGAATATCATCTACTTCAAGAAGTAACTTTGGCGCAACAAGGTAATTGATCCATTCATGAATTTTATACTTATATGCGATTTGTGGCAGAAACTTGCACCTCTTGAGCCTACTATAACAGATCTAGAATTTTATCCAAGAGGGTCTAGCCGACTTGGTAAGATGCCTACAAGGTGTCAAGCTCGACTCTCTTGGGGAGTATCCAAAGGAAATTAATTTTTCAGAATACCCGAGATCATGCATTGGGGATTGTCCCTTAGCCACGTCTGAGGGTTTGATACTCATGGTCCAAAGGATCATGGGAAGTTCCACTATCAAACCAAAAAAAAAAAGATCCAAAATCCGTCAAAAGTTTCAATTCATATCAGGACCAACAACGTCTACTTTAATTTCTCATGCAACTTTATCCTGAATATGAATCTCTTCGTGGACAACTAGTTTATCGTGTACCACATCTCACTCTGGATAATGCTATTACAGGGCTTCTTGCTGAAGAGACGAGACTTTGCTCTTTATCTCAACAATCATCTCAAAGTTTTGTTCATGCAGCTACCAAGACATTTTCTCGGCCATCAAATTCTACTCCATAGAGTTCACAGTCGAAATGGTGTCACATTCACAAAACAAAAACTCATTCCACTGAAGAATATCGAGTAATTGCTTTAAAACATGCTGACAATACCTGTACAGGACAACTGTACTAGCATCATCCAAATGATTTTCTCTATAGGCTACGGTCACTGACTCCTCATCATCTAGCTCCAGAATAAAAGCTACAACTAACCATCAGGATCGTCTGCATCAATTTCAAGAACTGTTTTAGTCTTTGAACAAGACTGGCAGTACTTCTAAAATTACCCCTACTGCATCTACTTTTTCCATAGCCTCATGTATGTTTTGCCAAAAGAAGAGGTGGATGAACTTGTTATTTTATTCAACTTTTGAAGGAAACCAAACAAAAATTTATTACAGAGTTTTGGAGATTCTTATGTGGCGATAGAGACGATACTGCCTCCATGGACCACATGAAAGATGTAGCTATCTTGTGAAAGTCTTCTTGATTGCTTGTTGTAGTCGACTTTAGAGGGAAGCTCTTTATGTCGAGAGTTGCCTTTTTGTTAGCAAAGTATACTCTCAAAGAGTAGTAATGATGGTAAAGTGTTAAACACCAAACTTTATTGAACTAAGCGGCTTATGACACAAATGAGATGCTAAACACCGACCTTTGCAAGCAAAGTGGGTAATAACAGCAGTAGGATACTAAAACCCCAGACTTTGTGAATAAAATGGATAATAGTACCGGCTAGAGCCAAAGAAATGGCGGAGGAACTCTTGAAGACAAGAGGTTGCTGTAAGCTAACAGACAGCTAAGGCACTCGATAAGCATAGAGAGAGAGAGAGAGATAACCATGAAAGGGATAGAACTAGAGAAAGGGACAGAGATAGGAGAAGGAAGGAAAATGAGTCGCAGAAAGTGGTAATGTGTTTTGGAGAAGAGGTTGTTCACATGCTCTACTGATGACCAGCTCGTTCTCATGCCTGAGTTTCTTGTATTTGGATTTTGTCATTGATAGAAAACTGTTTCTTAGAATTGTATCAATCCGTAGTAGATGTGTTCTTCAGACTTTGTGCTCATTACTACCAAAATATTAATTGATGTAATGATCTTTTGTATTAAATTCATGGTAAAAGTGCCTTACCTTTGTTAATTGCAGAATACTGAGAGCTTTTCTTGTCACTGAATGCCTAAATTTTCATTTTATGCAGGTCTAAATGCTATCAAGAATTTTCATCGATGATCAGATATGATAAAAATGGGTGTTTCCTCACTGAATATTATTAGAAATCTACGTTCGCTGCTGGATGTTTATCAATGATCAGAGTTGCCTCATTCTTCATGTATCGGTTATCAGCTTTAAATCCTATTTAAGATCTTCTGGCTCTTTGCCTGCGGTGTTTTAGGCTGTTTTCTTTGTATAAACAGACTTTGTGCACATTAGAGGTTTGCATATATAAACAGACCCGATCTGGTATTGATCAAATTAAAGGGGAAAAAGATAAACTGGGAGGTATTTTGTAATACCTCTTTCTTTTCTTTTCTTCCTCATTTTGCATTTCCTCGAATCCAATGTTGCTTGTTAGGCAACATGTTAGTCATCCCTTTAATTATGCCTATAACCATTGGAGTTTTGCTTTTTCTTTTTCTTTTTCTTTTTCTAATATTGGGTAACAATGCAACTTTTACTGTAATCTTTTGAGCAGTTTATTCCGTGAAAAAGAGGCACTACTGGGACAAGAAGGAGCGAAGATGCTGTATGGGTCGCTGTTTCCAAGTTCTCCGCTAGCAGTGTCGAGGACTTTATTACAATGCTCTGATAAACGTATAAATGACTAGAAGTGCATAAAACATTTTACAGCTTGTATGTCCGATCTGATATCAAGCCGGCAGTCCACATGATTTGGAAGATTCCGACATGGCCGTGAAAATCATCGATTACAGCGTTTCCCACCTGCATTTATTTCTGAGTAAGGTATATATGAAAGACCTGCAAGTTGAACTTTCCATATGAAAAGAATAAGAAAATGCCCACTTCAAGTATTCATACTATATATCCCAATTAATTGATGATTTGTCTCCTGTCAATTTCTGAGACCTTACAATGACTTGGGCCAACTGAGGAACATAATGCCCTAAAAAAAGAGTTCCGGAGATTTGTAAGAATCACAGGGGTTTTAAATGTATTGATCAGGTTACAAATTTGTTATCATGAGAATAGAAATTGAAGCTTCTCCTAATAATGATATTGGTTAGGTAATATCCTTAAACCTGCATACCTCTCTCCAGTTAGATAGAAATCACGTCCCTCATAGTGAGGAAATCGCTTGAACCAATTCTCTAAATTTTTTTAAAGAATCCTTGGTTGCACAAGAGCACAAAGGAAAAACCAAGTTAACATCTATCAAACATCAAAGGCCATGTGTGTGAAGTAGGTCAAATCCGACACCAGAAGGGGAATCAAGGAACAAAATATTAGCTACTTCAGTTGTCAATTATAAAAGTGTTATTCACGGTATGAATCTAGATTCAGATGAAATAGACTGTCAGAACAATTGACATAAATATAAAGAAAAGGGTACAAATTGTATGGTTACATAAATGGCGAGACTAAGGAGAATAATAATGTGACTTCCATCAGAATCATCAGAACTGCAAGGATATTTGACTGCTTGAAGTAATACCTCAATTGTACTGTGTTGTTTGCTAGAAAGTCCAACCAGGAGGAGGCATGAAGCTTAATTTGTTTGATTGATCACTAAATAAAATTCAACTCAAAAATGGAAGGAAAAAGAACAAGAAGAAGAAGAATATATCTATGACTATAAGATGCACTCAGCATAAAGCTTAAGGTCTCAACCATAATGACATATATTCGGTAAAATCGGATCCGGATCCTCTCCAATTAGGTGGTAATTGGAGAGGGTCCGATTCTCTTAATCTCTATCATTTATCCTAATCTCAAGGGAGGAAATATGGCCACATAGAATTTCCACTATCATAATAGTGGCTTTCAAATACCATTGTTGATTTAATTAGATAAAATTCTAATTATATTGAAAATAGAATATTTCTAAAACTAATAACATTATAGAAAAACTCTCCAATTAAGCTCTGCATTAAGGTGTCAAATAAACAACTTCCTTTTCATTTCCAAATTCTATTTCTAAAACCATATAAGTTAAAATTTGTGTACTGAAAAACAAAGCAACAAAAATAAAAGCAACATAATGTGTTCGTCATCCTGCTTAATCATCACACAAGTTATATAATGTTAGACTATTTTACATTAGAAAATCTCACGCAGTGCTACATGTTGAACCTATATCAACAATGGCAATTTGATATTAGTTTTTAGAAATATCTTTTTTATTAATTAGAATTTTATTTTCCTAAATTGGATAATTTGATATTTTTAAAGAAAATTTCTAATTTTAATATTAGTTAGAATTTTATCTATTTAAATCAACAATGCTAGTTTAAAACCACTATGATAGTGGGAATCTTATGTGGCAATATTTTATCCTTTGGGATTATAATAAATGGTAGAGATTAAGAGAATTGATCCTCTCCATTTACCACCAAATTGAAGAGGATCTAAATCCAAAGAAAATCTCCATGAAGATGATTAAGAGAAGAAGGATTAGATCTAAACTTTTATTCTTACCTCGACTCCATGAATAAGGATTCAAAGAAGAGGTCTTTGTTTTAGACCTAAAGTTTTACCCAAATTTATGTTTAAACCCAAGTACGTTAATTGGTACATTAATTTAGACTCATTCATCTTTGTGTATTTATCTTTAAACCCAAATTCTATAATCTACTACATACTTACATGGTCCCTCAAATTTTGTTTTAAAATCCTAGTTTACCCCTCTTTCCTTTTCTCATTTAGTAATTCTCTCACAGCCTTCACTATCTTATTTCCTTCATCAACTCTCATAAACCTATTAAATACTGTTTCAATTCCATTAGAACTTAAGGTTTAAATACTAAATTTTAGTGAGATTAATGTCTTTTTATATTTTAAGATATAAATTCTCCCAATTCCTCAACTCCTAATATTGTAGCATAAACCCACATAAGCATTTGAGCCAATTATAGCATTAATTTATCATGTTCTTCATCAAAATTTTTAATGACTATTCATGATTCCTCATGATTATTTATTACAATTAATACTAATTAATAATACTAAAAAATCAAAATATTGATTTTAATTTCAGAATTTTAATTTTATGATTCTGATTTTTATTTATTGTGAGATCAAATTTCACATTTAGTTTTGCTTTAAGTTGACTATGTTGATAAAATTTGCACATTTTATTTTCTTTTGTGATAAACAGAGATGGATGATGGATTGTACTGCATTAACAACTTTTAGGAAAAAATCATTTCTTTAATTGAATGTCAAGGGGAATTATAATGATTTAGTGGTTATAGTGCTAAGTCTAATTGCTTGTGGTGCAAACACAATGTGATTGACTTCAAAGTCCCATACACAAAAAATTGTTTATGCATGTATGTGTCAATGATTTATTAATGTAATTTGATTGATATGCCTGGTCTAATTGTGTTTGGTCTAATTATATATTAATGTATTTTCCTACTATACTTTCAATAATACCGCTACACTTATGTTTTATCTTACAAGACTTTTAGAAATACAAGCTATATTTTTAGAAATACTTGCTATACTTTCAACAATACTTGCTATACTTTTATAAGTACTTGCTATACTTTTAGCATACATGCTATACTTTCACAAGTGTAGCAATTCCTACTACACTTGTATTTTATCTGCTATACTTTCAACAATACTTGCTATACTTTTAGCAATATTTGCTATACTTTCAACAATACTTGCTATACTTTCAACAATACTTGCTATACTTTTAGAAATACATTTTATACTTTTAGCAATATTTGCTATACTTTCAACAATACTTGCTATACTTTCAGAAATACATGCTATACTTTTAGAAATACTGTTACACTTTTAGCAATATCTGCTATCCTTTCATCAATATGTAGTATACTTTCAAAAATATCTGCTACATTTGTATTTTATCTGCTATACTTTCAGAGACACCGCTATACTTATCTTTTCATACTATATTTTCAAGGTTTTATGCTATACTTTCAATAATATCGCTACACTTTCGAAATACATGTTATACTTTCAGCAATACCAGCTAGACTTTTAGAATTACCTACTATACTTTTAGAAATAAATGCTGTACTTTTAAATTTTTCTCCAAAACCACTAAATCGTTATAATTCCCCTTAAAATTCATTTTAATGAAATGATTATTTTCTCTAAAATCTATTAATGCACAAGCTGTTATGGGGTTTCTATTACTAAATTTTAATCCCCAATTAATAACAGACAAGTGTCCCGCATTAAGCACCTAATCAAGTTAACTCAATGCCTCGGGATGGCCAAGAACTTCGACATGACTGACTCGACATCTCGCGAAGTCGACTCGAAAGGCAGTGCGTGTCGACCCCCTTGATAGGCTGACTCGATGAGCGCTCCCCTCGGTCATTCCCTTTGACGACATCTAGCGAAGTCGACTCGAAAGGTGGTGCGTGTCAGCCCTCTTGATAGGCCGACTCGACGAGCGGTCCGCACGGTTATCTCCTTGGGCGACATCTCACGAAGTCGACTAGAAAGGCGGTACTTCTCAACACTCGGCCAGGCGAGTAGGAAGATAATGATTTACCTCGAGCCCCCCGCTGACAGCTTGTCGCCATCACATTAAATGCATGGACAGACGCATTATTTCTCCATTCCAGAAGATCTTTATGATACATCGGACCACGTCCGCACCCCATGCCTCTAGTCAATTCACATTAAATGCCAAAGAGACTCTATCCACTCAGCAGTCACCACCTATAAAGCAAGTGCTGACTCAGCCGCCTGCCCATACTCGGTCGAAGTTACCAAATCACCCCTCTATTGCCACTATTAATAGGGGGACTATTCCTTACATCTAGGTAAGTAATTTTCTAAGCCTTGACACAACATTTTCCTTAGTTTGACTGCACTGAAGAACTAGGACAATTCCATTTACTTCTCCACTCAAGCACCTTACTGACTTGATCGTCGGAGGAACAACCGGGGATACCAACCCTGCCCTCTTACGAGATTTTACCTGTGCAGGGAAGAACAACTTATCTCAAAATTAGATATTCGGGGAAGTGAGCGGCCCCTGATCATCCTTAACTCCGAAACAAGTGACTGTGTGATTTAGACCATCAACAACAACAATTCATCATCCATCTCTAATTGTCATAAAAGTAAATAAAATGTGTAAGTTTTATTAAAGATAGTCAACTTAATGCAAATATTGGTCTCGAACAAATTAAAATCAAAATTATAAAATTAAAATCAATTTTCTAAAATTAAAATCAACATTTTGATTTTTTAGTATTATTAATTATAATAAACAATCATGAGAAATCATGAGTAAACGAGAAAAATTGTGATGTGAAAATGACAAATTAATGTTATAATTATCCCAAATGCTTATGTGGTTTTATGCTATAAAATTAGGAGTCGAGGAATTGGGAGAATTTATAGCTTAGAATACCTAAAAGAGATGAATGCCCACTAATATTTAGTATTTAAACTTTAGATATTAATGGAGTGAAGGAATATTTAATGGGTTTATGAGAGTTGAAGAAGGAAGTAAGACAAGAATAGAGACGAGAGAGAGAATTAAATGAGAAAAAGAGAAGGGTAAACTAGGATTTCTTTTAAAAGTTTTAGAGGGACCATGTAAGTATGTATAGTGTATTTGAGAATTAGGGTTTATGAATACATAAAGATGATTGGATCGAAAGGTACAAAGAAAAGTATTTGGGTTTAAACATAAAGATGGGTAAATCTTTGGGTCTAAAGACAAAACCCTTCAAAGAAAGGCTCTTTCCATATGGCTTGACACGAAAAGGTCCCACTTCCTCTGCCATTCCAAAAGCAACAAAAGAATATCCGGGCCCTGTAAAACAATATAACTTTTTACATAAGAAAATTTTATTTGTTAACGCAAAGGGAAAAAAAACTTGAGATTTTGTTCTCTGCAATTTGGTGTAATAATTCCATTTTTTTTCAGTTAAGAACTATTATAAAATATGAATTATCTGAGCAATTATGAAAACTATTTGAGTTGGTTGTTTTCTTTAGATTGTAAATACTAAAAATAAAGGCTCATATGCATGTAATAGTTCATTGTAGGATGTCAATTAATATTGTAATATATCTGAGGGGGGTTATTGTAAATTAGTACTTAATATAAGTGAATCAAACCCTACTCTCCTATCTTTGCCGCGACCTCTAGAGGCAATGCCGTAGATCTCCCGGAATAAAAAAAAAGAAAAAGAACAAGAGAGAGACGAAGAGAATTGCGTTCTAACCTATATAACCACAGGAAGTTTTCGGAGGAAAAATAATTGACCAAATCTCCGTTGAAGGGGAGGACGTGGTGATTGGATCAACTCTACACAAAAATAAGGTATAATCCTATATCTATATATAAAGACGGTTTAAAGTATGCATTGCTCTTCAAGTTTGAGCAATCAATTCTATAATCTATGTGCTCTCATAGCTGATGCCTTGTTTTTGGTCATGGATTTACAAGGTTGAAATCATCATTATCAAAATTTGTTTTGGATCACTAGAGCTAAATAGACAAGGTAAAGAGGCGCCAACTTTTTGATGTTGCAGGGAGGTGATCCTTGGACTTTGGTTAATTTTCCTATTAAGACTACAAAAATATCAAGTGGTGGGGATGACTTATAATATACTAAGTTTGGGATGTCAAATGATATAGGCTGATCAAGTAGTTAGCATGATTAGTCGCATATCATGTTAACTATCTAATAGTTAGTATTGATAATTTCTTGTATTTATTCCTTAGGAATTTCTAGTGGCTCCTCAGAAGCATCATAAGAGTTGAATTTGGATCGTCGGTTGGTTTAAGGTAAGTGGTGAATTTATCCATTTATACTGCGTACTTTTCGTATAAAATTATATTAAGTATATGCGGATTTGTTCCCGATGGCTTATATCCTTTTGCGTGATTTATTCGCATTTGTTGATTGGACCTGATGCACATGGATATTTTGGTATAAGCGTATGCTTAGTTTCTTTGTTGACAATCATGTCTTTTCATATAATAGTAAGTTGAGATGTATATGTGATTGATTAATTTTACTATTGGTTGGCCTTTGGCAATTATTTATAAAGTATTTGGTTATATGAACTTTGTTCATTTTTCTTAAAGCATACGCATCTCAAGTCAATATACTGGTATATGTCGGAGATAAGTAAGTCATCTAAACAAGGCTCAATGTGCCTCTATGAGGTTTTTATTTTAGCGCTAAGAGCCTAAATTTGGGTCTCACCGTCCCGGAACCACGGGCTTAATAATTGTGGGGTTTACCAAGTCAACCGGAGTATGAAGTGTTGACCGCATTGAGACGTGACCTACTTATTTTCCAGCTCATGAAATTTATATTTTAAAGATATTGTATCAAATTTGTGAGCTCATTGATGATTTTTATCATTTTAATAATTTGCTTATCAAGTCAAATTATTTTAGTTTTGCTAAACCAGTGTTTAATTTATAAATTTATCCACTTATTGAGTTGTGAACTCATTGTGTTATATTGATTCTTTTCAGAGACTCGAGATTAGGTGGAGTTGGTGGTTCCTAAATTATTAGAAGGGAACAAGGAATAAAATTTGCAGATTGCTACTTTTCTTCTAGGTGAAGGTTGAATAAAGTCTTCAATGTGTAGCTGATAATTGGAAGCTTTGTAATAATGAAATATTTTCCTTTAGGTTGACTTTTATTTCAAGTTGAGGAATATTTATTATCTCAAGTTAATTTGGATTAATATCGACTTTTAGATTATAGAGAATATTTGTTCTTGGTTTAACTCATATGATGAGATTATTTTGGTGGTCTCTTTATGAATGTAGATTTTTAGAGGATATTTTCACAGGTATAGTCTGGCTCCAATATTCCTTCTAGGTTCGGAAATTGGGGTCATGACATTTGGGGTGTATTAGAGGGAAAGGGAACTCCTCACAAAAAGAATATTACACAAAGACAATTATGTCATTTTACATATGTTCCCCTACTTTCCCTTTACTTTATTAAACTTCCCAAACGGGGTGAAATAAATTTTCCTTACTAAATTTCCATACAAGCGTTATATGTTACCTTAACTTCTTTTAACTTATTCTATGTTCACTTAACTTCCATCCATTAGGGGCAAATCCAAACAAGCCCACCCTTTACTTATCTAACCTTTCATAATTCTGTATAAAATGCATAATTTAATTATCAAGTAATAATTTTTTGGACTTCTATACGCTTAGAGTAGAAAGAAATTCATGTCGAATACCTCTATTCTTGCTTTGGCTATTAAACCATAAACGCGTTGAAAATAAAAACAGTAATTCATTTCTTCATTTTCCCAAACACAAATTGGACCATGAATAATTTGGGAAGAGAAGGATACAGTGCAATGAGTATAAATGATATGTTATCCACTCTCCCACAATGAATATCTCAATAAACTTTAAGTTGTTTTTTCTCTTTTTTTGTTTTTGTTTTTTGTATTTTTTCTTTTGGTGGTTGGGGTGGCCGTTGGGGAGGGGTGGGGTGGGGTGGGAGGGGCTTCAAAACATTAAGCAAACTTTAAAGTATTAAATGTAACCCAAAAAAAAATAGTATAGCAGAAAAGAGTAAATTCTTTTCATGGGCATACATTTAACCAGAGAACAAGAGGCTTGGATTTAGGTTTCTCAGCAGCCTCAAAGAACTAGCAAAAGAGCTCACTCTCAGAGTGCTTGTTGTAGGCGTTGAAAAATACTTACAAGATCCCCAAAACCAACTCGTGACGGGGAGTCGGCGAATGACAACCCATCGAATGATACGGACGTCGAATCGTTAAGACGCGAACTCGACGTCGAACCCACAAGCCACCGCACGGTTTAAACCGGACTTGAATAGACGATCGGATCCCAGGACCGTTGAACCGGAACAAACCAAGAGTTAGTCCCGGAACCAAATACAGACGGAACCTAAGTCCGGAGAAGGCCAAGAGTCAGAATAGGCAGGGCCTAAACCCGAGACCGAGAAAACGGCGAACCAAAAAACGGCGAACGGCGGCCGACCAACTTGGTCGAAGTTACCCCGCCAAGTGGTCGTGGTTTCTAAGACAATGGTTCGCCACCCTACCAACTTGTCGAGGTGCCTCTACCAAGTGGTTGGTAGCTCGGCCACCATGGCGAACCACCTCGGCCGGCTGGCGAGGTGCCTCGACAGAATGGCGGAGGCTCGACCACCATGGCGAGCACGACCAACTTGGCAGGAGTGAAGCTCGGAGAATGGTAGCCGACTTCACCCCATTGTATAAATAGGGGGTCTTGTTGATGGAGAGGGTCTTCTTCGGGGATTTTGGTCGATAAAAGGGGATTTGGAGCAAGCCCGATTGGATTTTGGGATCTTTCAAAGGCTCGGACTTCGAAGAGTTCTTGCGAGATCTACGAGTAATCGGCACATCTGCTCGGAGCAACGGCGAGCACAAGTTCACCAACGCCGATCTTCAATCAAAGGTAACCGGACGGTCGAACCACAGATACCCTCTAGATTAAGCTTCGTCTTAATCTCGTGGATAGCGCTGTGATTTCTCCTAGTAGATCTCACCGCTCGTGATCCTCTCCTTCGTGAGTGTGATCCTCAGCGCTTCGCTTCCTTCGTGAAACGAGCCCTTACATCTCAGTTCCGAACCCTGCCCTACCGGATCGGGATTGCGGTGGTCCACGGACACAATAAGTCCCCAGCAGCAAAGAACCCACGCAAGCGAGGATCCGATATAATGAGATCCTCGTGTTTGTTCACAAGGATAAAAGTTGTAATCTTTTTGATTTTCATTGTAAGCCTTAAAATAAAAGGCAATATTTCTCTTTGAATTTGTTTCAGCGATCAAGTTTGTAAGCAAGTTCAAATCAATGACAATCATCCCAACTTTTACCGCGAACAAGCCGGCGATCACAAGAGCCACCGCCTCGACGGAGGTCGTCAGGCCGCAAACCAAGGATCCTTATCCGGTGGAGGAAGAGGTCGAAGTTCGAGTTCGACCAAGAGAAGTTCGAGGAGTACTTGTCCTCACCCTCTTCCGCATCCAGCTCCCCCGCTCCAAGAAGGACTCGCTGCAAGGAGAACCCGATGGGCCTCGAGGTAGAGCCCCGTGACGCCGAAGTCCAACCACGCCGCCGCAGGTAGCGAGAAATCCTTCTGGCCCAAGTCCGATGGTGCCCGAGATGAACGCCGACGACGCGCCGCGACTCTCCAAGCGAGCCCGCCAAAGGCGACACGCAGCATGGCGCAAACTCGCCAAGGCCATGCAATCCACGGATGGGGTCCGCTATGAAGCGGATCTAAGGTCCAGACTCACGCAGAGGCTCCACCAAGGAATCGACGGTTTATCCAAGCCATCAACCGGCGAGTGGGTCCGTGTCAAACGGAACCGCCCACACTTCGAGCGATCCGAAGGCCAGCGACTTCGCGCAAGCACGAGCTTTGGTGCGCAGTGCGTGAATTAAAGAAGGAAGTGGCAAAGAAGCCACCAACGCATCGCCGTGTTTGAGGCCCAAGTCTAATGGTGCCCCAACCTCGGTCGCCCACACTCCCATCTCTACGCTTAAGCCGAAGGATCTGGCGTTGCAAATCCAGCGCCAAAGTCCAAGACCGACGACGCCAAAGACAAAGGCGTCAGATTCAATCGTGGTGAAGCCAACTCCGCCACCACCACCAAACCGACTATCAAGGATCGTCGGTCCTCGGAGAGAATCACGGGTCACTCCTCATGCGTGAGGTCGCACTGCTCCAAAGAAAGACAAAAGATTCCTGCAGCTCTCCTATCGATTGAAAATCGAAGTCCGAGAGTCCGCCGAGACTTCGCCACATCGGCGGAAGTCTAGGCGAAGTCACTTTCGAAGCTTCGATGGATTGACCCGCCCCTAAGGAGACGCTTCATCCGACAATGAGGACGCTATACCCGAGAGATCACGCCGACATACGGCAGTTGCTTCGATACACACACCAATGAGCCGTACTACCGCAAGGAGTAACGAAAATCTCAAGGGATTCCCCAAATTGACGCAGCCATGCTTGTGCTCCGTGCTCATCAAGACGATGCTCTCGAGTGCAATTGCCATCAAGCCTCCAAAGGGTGTCGCCTTCCAGACTCACCACGGAGATGCCGAGACCTAGGACAAGGCGATTCCAAAGGATGATCTCCGAGAGGGTGAGTTGCCGAGGTCACTAATAATATGACCAAAAAGAATCATCGTCACGCTATTCTGCATCGCAACGGCTAACTCGCCATGGGTCCGGACTATCCGACGGTCCAGACACGATAAGCTTCAAGGGCTACCACAGGATGATGCGCCGATATTGGCTCCGCAATCGCGATCCGATCATACCGTATCTAGCTAAGGAGCCCCCAAGAAACACTTATGATCGCATGCATCAAGTGGCCAAAATGCTAGACGGCGTTGAATAAACAACGGAAAACTTCAAATTAGAGATGGAGTTGGCCATGCACGATGAGAGAAATGCACGACCAATGATTCAAGCCCCGACAAAACATCAAGGTGAATCGAATCGCGGCCAACGCCGATGAAGATGATAGCGATTCGGATCGAGGAAGCACCGAAGATGATAACCCCTCGAACCACGACGCTGCTCAGAGAGCGAGAAGATCAAAGACTTGAGAGCAAAATCAACTCATTGATTTCCGCCAAGAAGTAAAGAAGACGGGTATTCCTTGCCCATACCCAGGGAGTGGGAATCAATCCCGACTGGCCAAGGTTTAACTTAATAAACTTCACACCATTTGATCGAAGGGTTCCCCGACACGACTTGATTTATTTCAAGTCACACCTCGGAGTTATTTTCTCGTAACGAACCCTCGATGGTTCCTCATTATTCGCCTACACCCTTCGTGGGCTGCTCGAATGGTACCGCCGTCTCAAGCCGGGAGCATTCACTGGGGCGACATGGAGTCTAGCTTCCTTACCAATTTCTTTTGATGACGATACCGAGGTATCAATCGAACATTGCTCGACGAAGCGTAAAGATCGGAGAAACCGTGGATATCTTTGTCAAACGATTCCTAACAAGGCAATGAACCGCCGGGATCCGATAACGAGGAGTTCATCCTCCAAACCTCAAGACAAAGAACTTATCGATAGATGTGCTCGAAGCAATGGGGACAGCACCATCGATAACGGAAGGACCAAGGTTCGTGGAGAGCAAGCCGAGATTCCTCAAAAGGAAAAAGCGAGAGAGGTCACCGACAACGGAAGCTCGAAGCGTAACTTTGTCCCACGCGGCAAAGGGAAAGAGCAAGCCAAGACGGCGGTTATAACCAAACGCTCTAACTCCAACCCCAAAGAAGAAGAAGAAGAAGAAGCATAAATAAATACCAAGAACAAAAGTAATAACCAACGCGGCAACCGGGCCACAAAACATGTTGATTTATATATTCTCAAGATTATATTTTGATGATAACAATATGTGTTCTATATATATATGTTTTGTGTGGTATAACTTGTTGATGCAGATATCATATATATATCAAATTTGGACTCAAGGCATTATGGAGTATTGAAGATGAAAAGCAAGATGAAATACAAAGAACAATGTAATTTTCTCTTCTTTACTTAGAATATATTGTACAAGCCTTGATCACACACACACATGCATATTTAGAACACACTAACACATGCTTAGTGTGTTGGTTAATTATAGAAATCCCTTATATTAACCATTAGATTTTTAAAGTTTAAAACAATTCATTTATAAACTTTTAAGTCGAGTAGTCGACTAATTCAAACTATAGTCGACTAATTACTCAACTTAATGAATATATAAGTTTCTCAGAAGTTCTGCATTAGTCGACTAATCTTATATAATAGTCGACTAATGAAAACTTAAACAATTTTCCGTAATCAGTAAGTTTATGCATTAGTCGACTAATCTTATATAATAGTCGACTAATTCAAACTATAGTCGACTAATTCAAACTATAGTCGACTAATTCAAACTATAGTCGACTAATTCAAACTATAGTCGACTAATTACTCAACTTAATGAATATATAAGTTTACGTAAGTTCTGATTAGTCGACCAATCTTTGTTAATAGTCGACTATAATACGCTTTTATGACTGCTCTAATTTGAATCTTTAAACGCTTTTTAACTTTTCTTTGTTTTGAATGGGTGTCTTTCAAGACATATAAATAGTAAAACTATAGAAAAGACACACGAAATTCTCATATACATGAACTTGAATTTTGAAAAGAAAAGTGTGTGTTCAAAGATTCAAAAGCAAAAACTGTTCTTGATATTCAAAAGAGAAAAATATTTTTGAGATTAAAGAAATTCCTAAGCCACTCGCATATCATCTACACATCAAGGCTTATAGGATCTTGTACGTTGTTGTTTTCAAAGGAGATTCTCAGGTGTGAGAATTGTGAATCTCAGGTTTGAGATTGTTGCAATTTGCATGGTCTTGCAAATTGGTCAGGTTTGATTCTTTGATTTTGTAAGGGTATTTCAAAATCATAGTGGAAACTCTCAAGCGGGATTTGCTTGGGACCGGATGTACACCGGGAGGTGGAACCAAGATAAATATCTGTGGTTTCATGTGAATTTTCTGCGGTTTGTGCTATCTTTTTGCAATTTATAATCTATCTTGCATAAAATTTTATAAAATACTATTCACCCCCCCTCTAGTGTTTAAGTGTGATCAGATCTACGATCCTACATTTGGTATCAGAGAGAGGTGAAAGATGGCATCTACTGATCGTAATTCACAATTCAAAGAAGGTCATTCAACAAATCGCCCACCAATGTTTGATGGACTCAACTACAACTATTGGAAGTGCAGAATGAAAATCTATCTTCAATCAATTGGATACTTAACTTTGGAACATTGTAGAGACAAGATATGAGAAGCCAACTACTCCGCTTTGAATGGACTACAAGACAAAGGAACAATGCAAATTTGGACTCCAAAGCAATGAATGCTTTATTTTGTGCACTTGATCGAAATGAGTTCAACCGAGTGTCAACAAAGAAAATCTCGATATGATATTTGGCACACACTCGAGGTAACACATGAAGGTACAAATAAAGTAAAAGAGTCTAAAATTTACGTTCTTGTCCACAGTTTGAATTGTTCTCGATGAAGAAAATGAGACAATTGGAGATATGTTCACAAGATTTACGATATCACTAATACTCTAATTGGACTTGGAAAAACCTATACACAAGTGGAAATGGTGCGAAAAATTCTTCGCCACTTACTCCAAAATGAGAAAAGAAAATTACAAATATAGAAGAAGCAAATGATTTATCAACATTGTCGATGGAGAATTTAATTGGAAATTTAATGGCATCTGAAGTCCAAATCAAGATAGAAAGAATGAAGATGAAACGAAAAACAAGAAAGTTCTTGCATTCAACATCACATCCGATAAGGAAGATTCAGATAATGAAGATGAAGAAATGAGCATGTTTGCACGCTAAATTTTCAAAATTTATAAAACAAGGTAAGTTTAAATCTAAATTTTTAAATTCAAATAACTCACTGTTTGTTTCAAGTGTAACAAAGCAGTCATATGAAGAAAGATTGTCCTTTATTGAAGAATAAGCAAAAGTCAAATCATTTCAATAATTTCAACTCTACTCAAAATAACAAGAAAAGAAAGGCAATGGCAAAGAACTTGGGATGACAATGATGACTCTTCATCCGATGAAGAAAATGAAGAAAATGAAAGTGCTCATATGTGTTTCATGGCCCAAGATGAGGTAAATGATAATGATGAACTTTTAGATGCATTTAATGAATTATATGAAACTTTTGTAAGGTTGAAAGTCTCACATAATTTTCTTAAAAATGAAAATAAGAGATTATTAGAGGAAATTTCTGATTTAAATTCTTCTTATGTTAATTCACAAGAAATTAAATTAAAAGAAGAAAATGAAAATTTACTCAAAGAAAATTATTTTTGACTAATGAAAATTTGTATCTAAAATCGAATGTAATAATTTAAAGACTCGTATTAGTATTTTAGATAAAGATATTTCTTTGATTAAATCAAAATATGATGACATATATTTAAATGTTAGTAAGTTTAATAAAGGTAAAGAAAATTTAAAAACTTTACTTTCTTATCAAAAAGAAACTCAAAAGACAAAAGGATTGGGTTTTCAAGTTGAAAAAGATATTCATAAGAAAACCACTTTTGTAAAATCATCTTCATTAGTATATAAACAAAATATTAAAAATAATATTTTAAATAAAAGAAAACCAAAATATTTATCTATTTGGGTTCCTAAAGTTTTAAATTATAATAAGAAAAAGTCTTATATTTTTAGCTTTATTAAAGATATTTGCTTATCATCTAATTACATAGGAAAATCAAACTCTTCATGGGTTTGGTTTCCTAAAGACTAATTTTAAGGACCCAATGTAAAATGGGTACCAAGATTATAAATATTTATCTTTTAAGTACCAAAGAAAGATAGATGGATTTTAGATAGTGGTTGTTCAAAACATATGACAGGAACATTCAATTATTGTCATCAATTCAAGACAAAGATGGTGGTACACCACCTTGGAGACAATAACAAAGGAAAGGTGATTGGTATTGGCACCGTTGGTAATTCTAATAAACCTATTATTAATAATGTTTTATTAGTCGAAGGTCTTAAACATAATCTGCTTAGTATAAGTCAACTATGTGATAAAGGTTTTAAAGTTGTCTTCAAAAAGATTCTTGCTTAATTTATGATACCGATTGGTCTACAATTTTATATAAAGGTCATAGAAAGAATAATATATATGTTTTATCTTTAAATAATATTTCAAATGAACACTGCCTTATTGCATCTTCAAATGATTCTATATTATGGCATAAACGTTTTGGTCATGTTAATTTTAAACATATTTCTAAAATTTCTAAATATGATTTAGTAAATGGTTTACCTAAGCTTTCTTATAAAAATAATTTTTGTGATGCATGTCAACAAGGTAAAATGCATAAATCTTCTTTTAAATCTAAAAATATTATTTCTACTAATAAACCACTTGAATTACTTCATATTGATCTCTTTGGTCCTTCTAGGATAGCGTCTTTAAATGGAAGTAAATATGCATTTGTAATTGTTGATGATTTTTCAAGATTTACTTGGGTAATATTTCTTAAAAATAAAAATGATGCTTTTAATGAGTTTTCTATATTTTGTAAAAGAATTCAAAATCTAAAATCTCTTTCTATAGTTACTATAATGAGTGATCATGGAGGAGAATTTGAAAATGAACTTTTGCAAATTTTTGTGATAAAATGGTATTTCACATACATTTTCTTTTCCTAGAGCAAACACAAAATGGAGTTGTAGAAAGAAAGAATAGGACATTACAAGAATGTGCTAGAACAATGTTGTGTGATAGTAATTTACCAAAATATTTTAAGCGTGGTCGCTCTCAACAAAGATGCTATGTTTTAAATAGAGTTTTATTAAGACCTATTTTAAACAAAACATCATATGAATTATTTTATAATAAAATTCCTAAAGTTTCATATTTTAAAGTTTTTGGTTGTAAGTGTTTTATATTAAATACAAAAGATAATTTAGATAAATTTGATTCTAAATCGATGAAGGAATTTTGTCTGATATTCTAATCATAGTAAAGCATATAGAATATATAATAAAAGAACTTTAGTTATTGAAGAATCTATGCATGTTTCTTTTGATGAAAATTTTATAAAAACACCTTCTATTTCAAGTAATGATGATGATTTAATTGATACTATTAATGATACTCCTATGTTAGATATTTCAAAAGATGAAAATTTACAAAATGAATTACCAAAGAGTTTTGTAGAAGTTAAAAATCATCCACATGATTTGATTATTGGAAATATATCTGATAAAGTATCTACTAGATCTCATTTTAATTTAATAGTTCATGTTGCATTTGTTTTAAGTAGAACCTAAAAATGTTAAAGAAGCTTTACTTGATAATTTTTGGATAGAAGCTATGCAAGATGAATTAAATCAATTTATAAGAAATAATGTTTGGGATCTTGTACCTAGACCACAAAATAAATCCATTATAGGAACAAAATGGATTTTTAGGAATAAATTAGATGAATCGGGACAAGTTGTTAGAAATAAAGCTAGATTAGTTGCACAAGGTTATAATCAAGAAGAAGGAATTGATTATGATGAAACTTATGCTCTGCTAACGCTTAGAATCCATTAGAATTTTACTTGCATTTGCATGCTTTATGAATTTCAAACTTTACCAAATGGATGTTAAAAGTGCATTTTAAATGGTTTTATTAAAGAAGAAGTTTTTGTAGAACAACCTCCGGTTTTGAACATGAAAAATTTTACGATCATGTTTATAAACTTAAAAGGCTTTATATGGTCTTAAACAAGCACCTCGTGCATGGTATGATAGATTAAAATCTTTTCTTTTAACATCCGGTTTTGAAATTGGAAAAGTTGATTCTACTTTATTTATTAAGAAAATAAATAAAGATATATTATTAATACAAATATATGTAGATGATATAATATTTGGTTCTACTAACAATGATCTTTGTCAAGAGTTTGCTAAGACTATGCAGAAGAATTTGAAATGAGTCACATGGGTGAACTAAACTTCTTTCTTGGACTTCAAATCAAACAAATGAAGGAAGGAATTTTTATCAATCAAAATAAATATGCAAAAGAACTACTTAAACGCTTTGGGATGGACAATACAACTAGCAAACCAACACCAATGAGTACTACAACATCACTTGACAAAGATGAAAGTGGTAAGAATGTTGATCAAAAGCTATATCGAGGTATGATTGGATCACTTCTTTACATTACAGCCTAGTAGACCTCGATATTATGTTTAGTGTTTGTTTATGTGCTAGATTTCAATCTAATCCTAAAGAATCACATCTTAAAGTCAGTAAAAGAATTTTTAGATATCTTAAAGGTACTTCAGATTTTGGTTTATTTTATCCAAAGAATAGCACATTTGATTTGTTATCATATAGTGATCTTTGATTTTCTTTGGATGTAAATCGATAGAAAAAGTACAAGTGGTACATGTCATTTTTAGGACATTCACTTGTATCATGGTTTAGTAAAAGCAAAATTCGGTATCATTATCAACAACCTGGGCGTATACATTGTCGCTAGTTTAGCATGTGCACAAATTTTATGGATGAAACAAACACTATCTGATTATGGCATAGTTTGTTCCACATCTTCTATAATGTGTGACAATTCTAGTGCAATTAATTTATCTAAAAATCCCATTCAACACTCACGTACAAAACATATTGATATTAGACATCATTTCCTAATGATCATGTTCTTAAGGGAGATATTATATTAGAATTTATATCTACTAATAAACAAATAGCAGATATTTTAACGAAACCTTTAAAAGAAGATATTTATGTTAAATTAAGAAGAGAATTAGGTATATGTTCAATTACAGATTTAAATTAATTATTAAATAAGTACATATGTTTATTAGTCGACTAACAACTTCACTAGTCGACTACATGCACAATCATTCATATAATTTTTATTACGTCAATATCTTATTAGTCGACTACTAGAGAATTTAGTCGACTACTAGCTATCAAAACAAACATATATTCGTTTGCTCATAGATTAGTCGACTACACCTTAGATTAGTCGACTACTCATTATTTTACGAAAATATTGTTATTGATCCTGCTTTTTTAACCCAAACCCACTATCCAATAACATAAGTTACTTTAGATCTCAACCATACATCCAAACATCTTTAATCCTAGCCCTAGATTTATTTTCTTATGATTTAAATCTCAACCTTTCATTCAATTTTAACTTTTAATCCTAGCCCTTCATTTAATTTTAACCCTAACAAAACTACTCCCACTCATTCTTACCCATTTCTCCCGCTCCCACTCTTCTAAAACCGAGATCTCGCTAGGGTATTCTCTCCTCAACTTAGGGCATCATCCAACTCCATTTCCTCCTTCAAATCTTCAATTTTTCTTCACTTTTACCAGCCTGTGCATCATTAGTCGACTACTAGAGAATTTAGTCGACTATCTTCACCCATACCTTTTTTAGTGTCTTGATCTATTTCATCTCTTGGTAAGTCTTCTCCAACATCTTCTTCCTTTCAATTATGTCTAGATCAAAGCGCTTCGCCAGACCTTCTCCACCAGAAGATTACACTATTTATCTAAAAGATCCTAGTCTTTTAGATACTTTTAAGGAAATGCAATCTTATGATATACTTCCTACGATTTATTAAATATGAAGATTTTGCACTTCATAATTTACAAGGATATTTTGCTAATGTTGATTAGATCAATTTTTTCTTCGAAAATCAACAACCATATTATCCACTTCTTATCAAGCTTTTCTACACAAATCTTACTCATAAAAACTTGATGATGGAGAACGCCAATAGACACTCTAGTTAAAGGAAAAGAAATTTCCTTTTCTCCTAGACTTCTAGGAAAATATTGAAAATTCCTAATAGAGGAATTAGTCTTGAAGATGTTTCCATGGATGATGAAGATATCATGCAAAACTTAATTTTCCTACCGGTCAAGGAGGAATTTTGAATCACTCTCAAAAACTTGACCCCTTCCTCGTTTATTACTCGAATTTTAGCTTATAATTTGTTTCCAAAATCGGAAGTTTTCATTTCATTTCTTTGAATTGGCTAAAGCCCTATATGCTATTATGGCTAATATTCAAGTCAATTGGGTAAGTTTATTTCAAAATTTTATTCACATTCCTTATAGAGGATTTCTACCTTTTGGAGCCTTTTTGACTACCATTTTCAAAGCTTTTAGGTGTAGATTTAGCTTCAAACATTCATCCTTCGACGCTTGAGTTCTTTGATTCCAATGCCCTAACTAGGATGAAAATACCCAATTTAGAACTTCGAACAACAACAAGCTGAAGATGAACCTGCCCAAACTCACACTCAAGATATTCCTCGGTCTTCACAACAAGGTGAACCCTCTTCCACCATATTCCACCACCAATCTGAACCATCCCGCTATGCACAATACAACACCTTATCGGCCAGATCCCGAACTTAGAAACAAGTCAAAACATGATCTTCGATCAAAACATCAACATTATGAACAACCAACGGAAATGATGGAGAACCAACAAATGATGATGCGTATGTTTGAAGACTTCAACAGTAAAACTTGAGTCAACCTTTCCACCAACAGACCTACCGACACTTAGGATTATGTTATTTAGCTTAACTAGATTTCCTTAGCTTAATGTTTGAAGACTATGTGTTTTAACACTATGTGTTTATTACTATATGTATGTTTAAAGACTATGTGTTTGCATCATGCATGTTTCTATTAAATTAGTAAGTATTTGTTTGTTTTATAACCCGTGATTATGCCGATGGAGGTTATCAACATTTTGATTTTCATGGCAAGTCTTTGCTTACCTATTTGATGGGTGAAGTCTTGACTATGTTCATAATCCGATGATCTATTTGAAGTTTTAGCTCATAATGATGAAATATTCAATTGCCTATCTTATATGTTTCCTTCTTTTTGTTGATAACAAAGGGGAGAAAATTTGATATATGCTGTGGGGAGGAGTTTTAGTTTTATTCCATTGCATATATGCATATATACGTGGGGAGTAATTTAATTGATTGTTATCATCAAAAGGGGAGAATGTTGATTTATATATTCTCAAGATTATATTTTGATGATAACAATATGTGTTCTATATATATATGTTTTGTGTGGTATAACTTGTTGATGCAGATATCATATATATATCAAATTTGGACTCAAGGCATTATGGAGTATTGAAGATGAAAAGCAAGATGAAATACAAAGAACAATGTAATTTTCTCTTCTTTACTTAGAATATATTGTACAAGCCTTGATCACACACACACATGCATATTTAGAACACACTAACACATGCTTAGTGTGTTGGTTAATTATAGAAATCCCTTATATTAACCATTAGATTTTTAAAGTTTAAAACAATTCATTTATAAACTTTTAAGTCCGAGTAGTCGACTAATTCAAACTATAGCTCACTAATTACTCAACTTAATGAATATATAAGTTTCAGAAGTTTACGATTAGTCCACCAATGCCGCTAATAGTCTAATAATGAAAACTTAAACAATTTTCCGAACCGTAGTTTACGCAGATTAGTCAATTACCGCATATATAGTCGACTACCCGCATTTAAAACATACACCCGCATTTCTCATTATTACGCATTAGTCGACTAATAAAAATAGTAGTCGACTACTAATGCTTGAATTGCATTTACGCACTGTGTAAACACGCATTAGTCGACTAATCTTATATAATAGTCGACTATAATACGCTTTTATGATCGCTCAATTTGAATCTTTAAACGCTTTTTAACAGCTTTTCTTTGTTTTGAATGGGTGTCTTTCAAGACATATAAATAGTAAAACTGTAGAAAAAGACACACTAAATTCTCATATACATGAACTTGAATTTTTGAAAAGAAAAGTGTGTGTTCAAAGATTCAAAAGCAAAACCGCTCTTGATATTCAAAAGAGAAAAATATTTTTGAGATTAAAGAAATTCCTAAGCCACTACTGCATATCATCTACACATCAAGGCTTATAGGATCTTGTACGTTGTTGTTTTCAAAGGAGATTCTCAGTGTGAGAATTGTGAATCTCGTGTTTGAGATTGTTGCAATTTGCATGGTCTTGCAAATTGGTCGTTTGATTCTTTGATTTTGTAAGGGTATTTCAAAATCATAGTGGAAACTCTCAAGCGGATTTGCTTGGGACCTGATGTACACCGGGAGGTGGAACCAAGATAAATATCTCGTGGTTTCATGACAGAATTTTCTCGTGTTTGTGCTATCTTTTGCAATTTATAATCTATCTTGCATAAAATTTTATAAAACACTATTCACCCCCTCTAGTGTTTATGTGATCGCATCTACGATCCTACAAAAATGTGAAGGCCTTAGAGCCAGATTCCAAGTCCTATTCCTTTAGTGGACGACGAGATTCCTGGCCTCTTCAAATATCTTGTGGAAAATAACAAGATCAAGCTCCTCCGACTAATCAAGAGGAGACGATGAACACGAATGACCCAAGATACTGTGCATACCACGGCGCTTTATCACCCCACTAAATCCTCAAGCTAACAAAATCCAGCTTTAATTGATGTAGGGTCATTACTATGAAGCCGCCCAAAGAGAAGACGGGAGCTAACGCGATCCATAAAAGCCGGGCGGTGCCATTGACATGGTTTGAACTGAACCGGTGGTCAAAGTTGCGCTGAAGACGAATGACGCACTCCACACAAGCAACGCTTTAAAGGACTTGTATCGTATACAACCCGAATGGCGAAGTCTTGTGGGTCCACCCGCACTTACCGGAAGATGAGCAATGGGTAGCCTCTTCTTCAAGAAAAAGCCGGGCAGATGGGAAAGGCATGCCATGCTACTCCGCACTCGAGGAGACGATGAACGTGGTAGCATTCCACCGTCCGGGCGGGAACTCAAGCCCACGCCACCGAGAGTGGACAGTACAAGTACAAGTACCCGGAAGTCCTCGACCTAATGTGGCAACACATCGCCAACATCAAGGCGATGTCAAACCCGCTAAGCAACAAGAAAGACTCTGCCATTCCACAAATATTGGAGGCAATTGTTGACGAAGTGAAGAAACTCATAGAATCGGATTCATCAAGGAAATTCAACATCCGGATTGTGGCGAATATAGTCCGGTCATGAAGAAAAATGGGTCGATTAGGACTGCGGTCCACTACAGAGACTCCCAACGCCGCTTGTCCGAAGATGACTTTCCTCTTCCAATCATCGATGTCATAGTTGACAACACGGTGGATTTGAAAGAATGTCCTTTATGGATGGCTTTTCGGTATAATCAAATCAAGATGTACCCCGATGACGCCAAACACACAGCTGCTCGTAACGCCTATCCGGATATATTGCTACACGGTCATGCCGTTCGGCCTCAAAAATCTTTGGCGCAACATACTAGAGAGCAATGACGGAGATTTTCCAGATCATCTTCGTGAAACGGTCGAATGCTACGCCGACGCATTTGGTCGCGGAAAGCCGCGGACAAAGGAGATCACATCAAAGATCTTAGAACGGTATTCAACTCATGCAAACTCATCAACTAAAGATGAACCCCGCCAAATCCTTCCTTGGGATGTCTAGTGGCAAGTTCCTCGGCTTTGTCGTCACAAATAAGGGCATCCACGCCGATCCCGATAAAGTGAAGGCAATTCAAGAGTTGCAACCTCCGAAATCCGAGAGAACTCTGAAGTTACAAGGACGATCAAGGTGACATCCGACGGTTCATATCGAACCTATCCGGAAGTGCCAGCCGTTCTCCAAGTTGAACAAGAAGGGCGGTCGCTTTTATTTGGGACGACGCCGCCGTAAGGCATTCAAGAGATCAAATCATATCTCGCTAAACCTCAGCTTCAAGGTAATCAAGAAATCGAAAACCGCTTTTGATCTACGCCAAGGCAACGGATCATTCGCTAAGCTTTACTTGCACAAGACGACGACAACATCAATGCAACGGCAGCTATTACCTGAGTCAACATTGGTCTGGCACGTAGTCTCGCTATCCAATGGTCAGAAGCAAGGCTCGATTAGTGTTCGAATCCGTAAAATGCGGACTATTTAATGCATCGATTTATGTTATCTCTAACGTAAATCCGGTCCGGATATTTATGACCCAGCCGCCTCAATGAGTCAAGGCTATGCAAATGGGCCTTGCTCTTGTCCCAATATGACTTGTATTTCAAACAACGTGGTCACCAAAGGACAAGCGATTTGTGATCTTGGTCACAAAATTCCAACAACCATGCGCTTGAGCTATATGATGATCTTCCTGATGAAGTTTAAGAAGTCAACACTACATCGCACCAACAAATATGGCGATTGTATTTTGAAGGAGCTTCGCCACCAATGTGGCAAGTACCCCTGACGTTTCTAAAATCTCCACCGAGTCGGAGTTGTCTTGATTTCCGGAATCATGTCATGCCGCTTATTCGCCATCAACCTCGCTCCAATAACGAGTCGGAATACAACGCGCTACTTATCGGACTTAGCTTCGCCAAAGAGCCGGGGTCGAATATCTCAAGCGATGGGGATTCACAACCGATAGTTAAGGTGTCCGGGTGACTACTTAAGTGAGGAACCCCGATCCGTCCCCTATCATCGTAGCCGCTGAAATGGCGACTCATTCAAGAATTCTTCATCAATATATCCCACGCTTCCAAAACGCCACGCTAGATGTACGGCGAATGGGTCGTTAGCACAACCTTCCGAGACCGAGCAATTAGTTACTGACTCACCACTTCACCAATATATGATGGGGTACAAGAAGACAAAGGTAGTTACCAAAGAGGTACATGCAACCCAAACCAAGTTGGAGCCCCGAGATGGCGCTTCCTATCATCGATTATGTCTAATTCGTGATTTAAGACGGAAGGAGAGAGAGTCAATCCGGACGTAAGAGCTCCCGATTCTTTACTAATAATGAACCCGTGATGCTATATCTCGGGTAATATGGTCTTTACTCCGATGCCTTTCAAACAAGGAGGCAGAAGAGGTCCTTTGGGAAGCACACGAGGGTGAATGTGGTGCACACCACCGGTCCCAAACTCTACGATCGAATCGAGAATGGGTTACTTTTGGCCCACAATGATTAATGACGCAATGAAAGCACGCCGAAATGCCACGCGTCATTCACGCCAATTATATGCATCTCCCAGCAGCTTGCACCCTTCTGGCCACATCCCGCCATTCGAGACATGGGGAATGGACGTCAGGGTCCCATTTTTCCTCCTCCGTCCAAAGGCGACGGTATCCTATTTATCACCGACATCAAGTGGGCGTATAACCCGCTAAAAGAAGTCAAGGCGAAAGTACCGCCATCAAGTTTATCAAACACCATGTCATTTATCGACATGGTGTCCCGACGATCGTGCATGACAACGGTCCTCAGCTTCATCGCGAATTCCTTCATCGTTTTATGAAATTCAAGATACAAGATGTCTCACAAATTTTATAATCCAAAGAAGAAATGGATTAAAGGCATTCAACAAGACGACATCGTACTCGGTCGGCTTGTGAAAAGTAACAAGCGACCGGATGATAAATCCCGAGAAGCCCTCTCAGCGATCGCACGATCGACGCATGCCAACTGAGAGACCCCACTTCGGTTTACTGCGCGGCGCTTCTCCGCTGGAGATCCAGATCCCGCCACTGCGATCGCCTCTTCAACGCAGATGACGCATCAAGAACAACATCGTAAACGCCCAAGAGCTCGAGATGTTAGATGAGAAGCGCTCGAGGCTCAACAATGCATTGAGTTCTACCAAGCTAGGATGTCAAGGCTTTCAACAAGAAAGTTCGATAGAGAACCTTTAAAGAAGGAGATTTGGTCCTCACGCCGATTTGCACCGATAATCCTCACTTCCAAAAAGAAAGGTAAATTAACCTAAATGGGAGGGTCCGCTTATATAGAAACGTCTACCTGGTGCATATCGCCTAATTACCCAAAGTGGCGACCGCAATTAATGCCAATAATGGGAAGTTCCTGAAGAAATACTACCCTTAGTATCTTCTGTGATAACCCGCTTCGACGAAGTTCCTCGGGATACTACCCACTTTTCTTGAGGATAACCCTAGATTTATCCTCCATCATAATTTCCCCACCATCAAATTCTTGACGGCGGGCCTACAAATTTTCTTCGTACATTACCAAAATCCTCTTGATTCCGTTTATGAACAAGAGACCCAATCAAACTTTTTACGGAGATAGAATATAAAATTCTTCCTCTCCAAGCCGCAGAAGACCCTTCGTGATAAACGGAGGGGTTCTTTCCATCGCCATCCTAGGTAGCTCGACCGAAGGTAGCGCCGGGATTTTCGCATTCAGGTTGTCCAATCGGTCACCGAAGTCTTTTCGGTTCTCGATGGAGATCCCACTCTTAGTTCCCCTCTTATCTTAGGTAGCCGACCGGGAAGGTATGTCGATTTTCGCACTGTGTTGTCCGGACCGAAGGTCACCGAGTCTTTTCGGTTCTGAGTGGAGATCCCACTCTAGTTCCATCTTCATCTTAGGTAGCGCCGATCGAAGGTATGGCGCCGATTTTCGAGACTGTGTTGTCCGAATCGGTCACCCGAAGTCTTTTTCGCTCGGAGTGGAGATCCCACTCTTAGTTCCATCTTCATCTTAGGTAGCCACCGACCGGCTGTATGCGCTGATTTTCGCATCAGGTTGTCCGAATGAAGGTCACCCCGAGTCTTTGGTTCTGGAGTGGAGATCCCACTCTTAGTTCCATCTTCATTTAGTAGCTCGATCAAGGCATATGGCCGATTTTCGCACGTGTTGTCCGGATCAAGGTCACCGAGTCTTTTCGGTTCTCGAGTGGAGATCCCACCTAGTTCCCCTCTTATCTTAGCCGACCGGGTATGCGCCGAGATTTTCGTGATCGTAGTCCGACCGAGGGTCACCGAGTCTTTTCAATTCCTACGCTAAGGAATCCACTGTAAGCCTCATCCCTGAAATAGAACACATTCTTCCTTCCCCACCTCAATCAATCTTAATCCGGTTCGCCTCATTCTCCCAAAAAGAAGGCACCAAGGTTCGCCTTTGGGGCATTTTATCCCAAGCCTAAGAAGGATAAAGCCAACGCTTCACACGCCAGTTCGGTTTAGTCTTTTCTCCCATTGAAGAAGACACCGTGAGTTCGACTCGCATTTTATCCCGAAGCCTAAGAAGGGATAAAGCCAACGCCTCACATGCGCTAGTCGGGTTTAGTCTCCGGATGAAGACACCGTATTCGACTCGGGGCATTTTATCCCGGCCTAAGAAGGATAAAGCCAACGCCTCACACGCCAAGGTTTGCTTAGTCTTTTCTCCCATTGAAGAAGACACGTGAGTTCGATTCGGGGCATTTTATCCAAGCCTAAGAAGGGATAAAGCCAACGCTTACCACGCTGCTGTCGGGCGGTTTTTTTTCCGATTGAAGAAGACACCAAGGTTCGCCTGGGCATTTTATCCTGCCTAAGAAGGGATAAAGCCACCACACGCTGCTGTCGTTAGCCTTCCCGTGAAAAAGACGGCTTTACGTATTCAACATCGTAACATTAAGTCTAAGAGAGTTTTATTTTTAGCACAACGTTGTGTGTAGAACGGATTTAGATAATCTACATGCTAGCCCAATTCAAACGGTAATGGTAAAGGCTAATCAAACCCGCTGAGGGTCAGGGTTGGCCAATAACCTAAAGCCGACGCCACACGCTGTCACGGCTTAGTCTTTCTCCATTGAAGAAGACACCGTGAGTTTGATTCGGGTATTTTATCCCGCCTAAGAGGGGATAAAGCCAACCACACGCTGCTGCCGGCGTTTATTTTTTTTTCCGATTGAAGAAGACACTGTGAGTTCGATTCGGGTATTTCATCCCAAGCCTAAGGGATGAGTCTACGTGATAACGCTACAGCGTCGTGGTCTCTTGCCCGTAAAGAGTACCGAGTCTATGTATTCAATATCATAGCAACGAAGCCCAGAAGAGTTTCATTCTTCTAGCACAACGCCCGCAAGTGAACGGATCCGTATAATCCGCGACGCCAGCCCAACTCAAACGGTAGTTGGTAAAGGCTAATCAAACCCGCTGATGGCGAGGGTTTGCCAAAAATCCTATAAGTATTATGGTTAATTATTTCGATCTAAGTAAAAGAATCATAATAAACAATGAAAGGATGGATCTTATTCATTTGAAGCAAATATAGAAGGAGCTACAACCGTTAAACATCAAGTCTATGACAAAGGATTTGTTGTTCGGAAAGACACGCCACCATTGTAAGCCCGGTGGAGTTTTCCCGCAACTCGCCTCCGGGACTCCTCATCGGTGTTCGTCTTCGTGGTTGCCTCCTCGAGCTCGCCCAGCTTCTTCTCGATGATCGAAGTTCCTAGACGAACGGTGGCTTCTTCCTTGTTGGCCTTGGCCAGCCCAAACCGCTCATCCTATCTTCCTCATCATGGAGCTCTCCCCGCAGCAAGATATCCTCCGCGACTCGCCACAATATCAACTGATGTGGCTTAAGGAAGAATATGTCTCAAAGAAATTTCTAGCTGATCGGCGCGGCTCTCCAGATCTTGACTTCGAGCCCAAGAAAACACGAGCATCGGGCCATGCCTCTAGAGCGAAGCCAGATGAGCGCTATGTATGAGGAAGCCCCAGCTGTCAGGTTCTTGGCAGCCTCAAGCTTTCCCTCCGTGATGGCCGAGATCATCAACAATGGCCTGAGCCAGCCTGGTAACCCATATCCCGTGATCAAAGCCATCCGGATCAAGCAAAGGGTCTGAATCGATGAAGAGAAAGCCCGCCATGAAGGACCTTTTCGATCACAAAGGTTCAAAGAAAAGAATGATGATTTCCAAACAGATAATAAGATGGATGGATCTTCATCCAAAGATCAACGCCTCGCCAGTCATGGAGTCGAGATGTAGGCTCGCACGGAAGAAAAGAGGACTCTAGAATTTTCAAAAAAAAAAAAAAATGGGCGAAAATTTATTGGGCTAAAAGACCTTTACCTCGTTCCTTCTGTAGCCTCGTGAGGCTAGCGAGTCTACCAGAGGCGATCTACCATTGGGATGTCATTAACCGCTACCGAGAGCCCTCAGGTGCTCATCTATCTCAATGGTCGCTGGTAGCCGATTCCGAGAGAGAGCGGCGAAAGAGGAGTACCTACCGCTATACAAAGAGAATGTCTCAACCTCTTTTAATTATAGTGGTATGGCCAAACAGCCGTCCTATAATTAATCAAAGAGAAAGTCCATACCTTCTTCGTGACGAGGCTTCTGCAATCTTCACCGAGGGTATCTCCGCCTCCGTGACTAAGCGCCAGAGCAGTCGTCCATGGAAGTGTTGTCAGATAAACCAGATCCCACGATCTTCCGAGAAGTCCGAAAAAAAGAAGGCATTAGGAAGGCGAATGCAATTAAGTCAAACAACAGGTAAAGCTACGTACCTCCTACAATGGGGTTAGCTTGCTTGGTCTCGGTTTGTACATTTGTCTCTTGCAATCCCCCTAAAAGAGCAAAAAGCGAAGAGGTAATTAGTGGAGATACGAATTCCGAGTCGTTCAATTCTCGCATTCGCGATCCAGAAGAGGAGTTATTGACGTTAGATGTACCTGGGTTCATCGAATCAAGTCCTACGTCGGCCTCCTCCGCTATAGCTCCATACATCTGTTGAGTAAAACTTGGCTCAGCATGAGCAGAACTGGGCTCAGCAAAATTGTGGTGAGCAAAATCAAAGCCAGGATCATAATCCCTAGAAACCCCTGCATGCAAACGGAGAAATGTCAGTCTCTAAAAGTTGAAATTTCAGATTTCATCACAGTGAATTATTACCTCTCACACCACCGGAGCATTACCGGTCAAGTCTATGTCAAAGGACCGAATTCACGTAATTCTTATGAGCTAACCTCTTTCGTTTAACCCCTTGAGAGGGTCGAAATTCTTCCTCTTCAACAGATTTTCCTGAAAATTCAATTGGATGAGAAATCTAGTGGAAAGGATGAGAAAACGAAAGGGAAGAGGAGAAAGTACCGAGGTCCTTCTCATGAGCCGCAGCCTCCGCTATCCTTCCTAAAGTAGCAGCCGAGTTGTGAAACTCTCCTCCCCTCACCCGGCCGATAAGATTGGCGGCGCTCTTCCGAGCTTGAGCGCAGATTCGCAGGTGTCAATGCCGGCCGCAACGATGCTTCTGGCCACCGTGATCTGAGATGGCCCTCACAGTGGACTCGACTTCGTTAGCTACTAATAGCCAACTACAATGGAGGAATGTCGACTCACCGACGGTCCGAGCTCTGAGATCGAATCTAGCACCGGTACATCCCATGACGCCCACAACCATGCTGGCCATCCACAAGTCCACCTTAGTCCGAGCTGCTTGCGGGTTCCCAACATAAAGTTGGTCGTGAACCAACCGGGCGAAAGCAAAACGACAGGGAAAATAAGGCTCAATGAAACATTCCTCACTTACTCGAAGGTGAGATACCCCGCCCGATATTCACTAACCGGTTGAAATAGCCAATGTTAAGTGAAGTTCACAGGTTCTTGGACTCCTCGCCGACCAAGGACTCACCATATTGACCAGAATCGAGGAAAACATCCGAAAAGATCCACCCTTTGTGAATCTCAGACTGCTTTCTTGATCTCTCGCAAAACCACGCCTTCCATCGCAATCCTCTACCAACCGTAAGAAAGGAGTAGACGAATCGTGGAACCCGCGTCGACATCATGTCGGACGATGAAGGACCAACCAGGTCATCAAATAGGTATATGGGAGCTCTACTGGACGAAGGGATGCGGATGATGGCTCGCCCTTCCTCGGGTAAACGCCGAACTATATGCCGCGAATCCACTCGTGAATACCGGCCACCATCACCGAAGGAGAGTTCCTTCTTGTAGGGCGAAGTTGAATCTGCAGGATAAAGGACCTCCAAAGGTAAGGCATCATCGATTGATATGGAACACACACTCTTGAGCCGATTGCAAGATAGCCCGCTAGAAGAGTTGTCTGGTTGATAGCTTCACCGCATGCCACGTAAAAGTCGCAAACTTGGTCCCCGGGAAAGCCTTTTTTGGCGAAATGAGTGTATAAGAGTTAGCCTCGGACTCTTGATCAGTTCATTAACCTTCAAGGAGTGAGCCGTGATAGTTCACATATTTCCTCGCCATTTGTCCTCCAAATGCCGGAACAAGTAATGCAACCGCTTCGCACTCACTCGCGATTCTCTTAGCGCAAGGTTCGATTGGGCCGAGCTATATGGTAATGACAAGTGAGATCCCATAAAGTCTTATAACGACGGGCGTTGCTCTTCACCGCTCAGCCTCGATGGAGGAAAGTACTCGATATAGCATCTTCCCATGGGTAGACCAAATACGGACATCTCATGCAAAGCCAACCCCAACTCGCCATGTTTGGTGAGAAACGATTCAACTGGATTATAAAGCTCGAATAAGGTAAAGAAATGGTTGCATTGAAGGCCATACTACATAGCGGCACGAATCACAATACGACCAAGTAGCAACGGTTCTCCATCCCATCTACCGAGGACGAAGCGGTCAGCGACCCCACCAAAGGTTTACTTGAGCGAGTGTACCCACCAAGAATCTATGATCGAACGACTCTCTCATTTCCAATTTAGCAAGGCGATTCTTCAAAGTCGAGGTAGCGAAAAGCTCATCAGGCGGTGTCTGCACCTACAACCCTGTGGTGAAGGTCATGACGCGATTCCTCGCTGGAACCCTCGAACCTCGGCCGGGTAATAAACCCACAATGAATATGATCATGCTCCCTACGACGCCATGACATACCTACAACAAAGATGGTGTCTAAGGTCGGTCAATGAGAGCCGACGAGGTATCCGGGAATATACAAGGCCTCCGCCTTTTTGTTCAACCACCTCTCACTCTCGATAAGAGTCAGATCCCGATCCTTAACTAAGTCACGAATAGATAACTGCTTTTCGCAAAGGTTCGAGAGTCAAGGCCCCTTACGAAGCCGACGGTGACCAATCGTCGGAGAACGCTGAACTCCCTCAAATACCGATCGCTCATGATGTCCCAGCGCAAATCGAGGCGAGATAGAAATCGCGGATCATCACACATGGAATAATAGTCACTATGACGCCCATCGATCAAGGTAGCCGGAAAAGCCCCGAGGAATAATCAACCGAAATCAGAAAATACTCGCTAGTAAATGGCGCTGAATTCATCTTACATAGATTGAGTCACGACCTTATAACGTATGACGATTTCATCCCAGATAATTCGAGAACGACGAATATAGTCGTGGTAAACAAAGCGACAATATATATCCCGCTTCTACTAAGCAAGAGTACGGTATGAAATCGCCCCGCTAAAACATCGAGACGGTGATCTTTGAAGCCTCAATCCTCACGGGAGAATCACGCTTTTCCCAATCGCCTCACAAAGGAGAACGGCGGGTCATAACTAACGGGTAATAACTGGCCCGGTCCCCACAAAGGAGGATTTCGCTCTTCCCAATCGCCACAAAGGAGAACGGCGATACAACGATATATGTATGAGAATATGATGACGCCGGGCGACCACCAAAGAAGGAGGCGGCATTCACGCCGTAGTGAAGTTGATCGAACTCAAACGCTGATCTTCGGACGACATCTGTGCAAAACACGACGAAGAGTCGACGATGGCTAAAAATCAACAAATATAACAAAAGGCCTGCTTGGTCGTCGGCTCGCCGCCACAACCGGGCACCAACGGACGACACGCCCCGACGCCAGAACACAACCAAGCGCATCAACCATGCACTCCGATGCGTCGGCCAGCCATTGGCGCGACTACAGGCGCTGGCGCTCATTGCCGGCATTGGCGGCCAAGAAGGCCTGCGCTTAACGCCGCCAGGCTTCTGGCCGTCATGCTTCACGCTGGTAGTAATTATAGGCGCTGGCGCCATGCGTATGGCCACAGCACTACGGGCGCTGACGCTTCATCGGCCGCCGCCATTGCCGGCTGCCGACGCCACACCACCCTCTTTCTCTCCCTCGCTGGTCCGCGCCAAGATGCATGCAAAAGAGAGAGAGAGAAGAAAAACAAGAAAAGACGCCGTGAAAACACTTGTATACATACCTCGTTGTTCGAGAGAGATGAGACGCAGAGACGAGATGAGAAAATAAGAGAGAGAACACAGGGGGCCGCCTAGGTCGAGGCAAAGAGGGGTATGGGTATTTATAACAACTCCTAATGGGCCCAAACCAATTCTAATTAGGACTCTAATCAGCCCCTAATTAGGAGTCCTAATTGAACCTTATCCGGATGTCAAAATAAGTGCCAAATCAGTCCTGATTGGCTCCTACCCTCCGCCAAGTTTGGAAAGATTCCAAGATTTATTCAACATCTCGCGAAGGTCACCACCGACATCAACGCGTCGCCCAATCCTACTCCAACTAGGATTTAGTATAAACTATTTCCTAATTTATCGAAGTTCTTGAGAATATTTTCACAAAAATATTCTTAGGATAACTCGATCGTATGGATCGGATCGACGCCGATCAACGCTCGCCTAATCCTACTCCAACTAGGATTACGAGTATAAACTGTTTCCTAATTTGTCGAGAAGTTCCCGGAAGAATATTTTCACAAGAAATATTCTTAGGGATAACTCGATCGTGCGGATGGCATCGACGCTAATCAACACGTCGCCCAATCCTACTCCAACTAGGATTACGAGTATAAACTGTTTCCAAAATTTTAACGAGGAGTGAAAGTCATGTTGACATCGGATAATCATATCCTCCCGCTGTAGCTAAACCAACAACGCACGTGATGATGAAGGGATTAGCCGAGTGAGGGTTATGAAGTTCCATGTATTCGATAATACCAACGGTTGCCAACAAGGAGTTCGCAATATACGAGAAGTCCAAAATCGATGGTTAGTCAAACAACGACCACACGAAGTTACAAACAAAACTCACCCACCACCTTCGAAGTCAAGACAAGCGTCGACAATAAATGCGCACCGTGATCTTATCGTGAATCCTACAAAGAACCGGATGATCCGAAGAATCAAGATTTGAAGCTATCTTTGGGACCCTCACCGATCAGCCGAACCATCATGTCCAAAGCATCCCGCACTCATCAAGAATCGAGACCGAGACGCTTTGGAGTATAGAAGCATAAAAATTGCTTATTGCCGAATTGCGGACGATGGTTGACAACGACGATCACGAATGACGTCGAAACGCATCACGCCAGCAGAGCGAAGTCGACGGAAGAACATGAAGATGCCATTAAACTCAACGCGACGAATTTGAACAACTGATATCGCCGAAGGAACGACCGCATTGACGATCACGGTTCATACCGAAGACCAAATGGACGGAATGACGGAATGCCGCAAGACTACGCCGCCAACTCCTACCAAAGTGGTTAAAGGCGCCTCTACCACTTTGCCGAGCCACCCTACCAACTTGCCGAGGTGCCTCTACCAAGTGGCCGAGGGCTACCAGTGGCCGAGCCACCCCACTTTGGCCGAGGTTTCCTACGGCTGCCGCCTTGCCAGCTCAAGGCTTTCGCTTCTCGGCCGATTTTGGTCTTCCCGCTTGGTTTTGCCCTTGATGTTCGCTTGTGTTTGAGTCCGTGTCTGATCAACTTTCGTGAGCTCAACAGCTCGCTTGCATCGACGACTAAGTATGGTTGATTCCGCCTCATCGACGCTTGAGTTTAATCAACTCCGCGACGCCGCTTCATTGGTTCGACGTCTTGCCGACTCACTTCATGTGCTCGCCGACTCGCCACGCCGCTTTGGCGGCGATGATGTTTGGCGACGCCTTTGTCGAATGGATCGCTTCGTTGTCAACCCATCGCCACGAAGTTTCGTCGTATTGATAAGCAATTTTTTATGCCTACACTTGTCAACTGTTATATAGTCAGCGTAATGGGCAAAATCCACTTTGAAATACTACACGGCAAATTCTTCGCCTTGTCTCCCCCCTGAGCAAAAACATATGAAGAAGTAGAGATTAAGAAAACAAGAATACATTCATATCTTGTCTTCTCCTTTTTTAAGAGAAGCTTTGCAAAGAGAATATCAAGCCTTCGAAGTTTTGGTCTAAAATAGAGAGGTTTGGCTTTAGCCTTTTAGTTGAGAGCACCATTGGCATGCTAAGCAATTTTATGTGTGATTTTTTCTTCCTCTTTGTCACACCATTGGCATGTCCTCCACACCCCCACCCCCAACGCAAAAAAACAATCTCTATTAGGTATAAGAAGCTCAAGTCATCGGAATCTACATGACGAGGGAAATGTTTTCCTCTTGCGGAAAACGCCGGTCGTGATCTTGAGTGGGCATGAGGTCGACATGGAAGCCGACTCAACAATCTTCGTCATCCTAAGAGTAACATGAGGAGCACTATAAAGATATCAAATGACAAAACCAGGACATTGATATACACCAATTCAATTATGAACTAAATGCTCATATAGCTTAGACAAGTGAATGTTAAAGGGCGTGACAGTTTTACAAATAACAGCTTTATTTGCTCTAGAGAGGAAAGTGCTTGCACAACACTTGACAAGTTCAAAATACAGTCTCCCTCTGCAAATCTTTTTATTTTTTATATAATCCCCCAACTCCAAAGGAAAAGCTTCATATTACATCCAAATACATGATGTTAAGAAAATCCATCCTTTAAATCTTCCCATAAAACTACAAAAGATAACCAATCTAAACATGTAACCCTGAATGTATACAAACCAAACAAGGTTTTATTGTGCATCAAAAGAAAAATTAGATATCTGCATTCTTCTGGCATTTCGTTTAAACTGGAAGCTGAAGAAGCTTGAAGTGTCCATTAGCCTGCAGAAATAAAAGGAAGAGGCCAAGCTCAAGAATCTTCAACCTCAGAGAGAGTCGGCATTGGACTTCCTGCCAAATATGACTTGAAGAGTACGAGGGCTTGCTTGGGTCGAAGAAGAGGAACCTCATGGCCAGCACCTCTAACAGTAACATATGTTAGCCCCTTGTACACTTGGGTCCTCCCACCAACCTGTTTTAGAAACAATACATATAGCCTTTTAGTTCTCATATGAATTTAGGAGCAAAAGCAATAAGGCGTTTATGTTTTTCGTTAGTAATAAAGAAAAATCATAATAAGAGATAAATGTCATCATTATCATCTGCATGAATCTGTGGCTTGATAATTTCCACTTTGTGGATGAAAGTTAAATTACTAACAATATCACACCATTGATATGGTGATTAAGCACTTTTCCCTGTTAAAATGGTATTGACTAGGGAGTATGGAAGTCTTAAGTCTGGAAGGATCATACAAGAATTAGCTAGAAACTGTTTGACACAAAATCGGTGCAATATGTTTTGGGATCAAATTTCTGGCTCACGCAACTACGAGCAAGAAAGGGCATTGTCTAGAAACCTAAAACTGCAGTTGGTGGATGGACCTAGCTTTAAAGGTCATGAAGACAATCAAAAAGATTATCATACATCTTATGCACTATGTACCATACAAAGGAACATGTACCACATCCATTTAACCATGTTCGCTACATTCATCATTTACATGCCTGCTCAATTGTGATCGTGCAGGTGGTGAGTTTTTGGTCTTTGCAAGTT
This sequence comes from Asparagus setaceus, assembly GCA_012295165.1. Taxonomy (NCBI): domain Eukaryota; kingdom Viridiplantae; phylum Streptophyta; class Magnoliopsida; order Asparagales; family Asparagaceae; genus Asparagus; species Asparagus setaceus. The sequence continues at coordinate 46,398,845 of CM022705.1, read as the reverse complement.
CAGCATGGAGTCCTTGTAGAAGTTAAGAAAACATACAACCAGAATCCTATTTCACCTTTTCCTTAAGTTTAGCACAGTACCTTTCACAAAAGGATGAAGAAAGAATGAAAACAACCACAACAAAGTTGGGGGGATACTGACAATTTATCAGCCTATAGCCAAGTGAACAACTTTTAATTAGAAAGGCAGACGGCTTTCTTCTAGAGATGGAGGTTAGAAACTGAGAAACTGAGAAACTCAAATACAATAATATTTTCATCAAAGGCAACAGAAGTTAACAGAATGACAATTTTACTTTACAATTGTTGAGCTAGGACTACTCTGAAAGAATATATTTAGAATAACTACAATTTTAGTAGTACTGAGGAGTCAAAACTTCATAAAACATAATATGTAAATATGAATTGATGCAAATAGAAATGGTACACTAGCGTTATGAAGTAATATTGAAGTTCAGAAATATCATGAAATTAAATTTGATTACTTGAATATCAAATGATATCTTGAGAATTGAAGAAATTAACAACAAACTCGAAGAGAATCAACTAAAAGAAGGAATTACTTGTGAGGTTCCCTCCTCTTTTTCATTTAATTGTGTAATTCAGCTCTAACACGATGATCACACACGGAGATGAATATGATATCATACCTGACCATCATCATACCAGGGATGCCATGGAGTTATAGTTGGAAGTTTGAGAGCATCAATAACATACCGAGTGGATGGAACTGGAATTACGCTATCTGCATCCCCACTGCACACATAAATTATCGGAATATCATGACTAAAATTCATTAGACGCTGATGATTATGAGAAAACTTGGTCCTGAAAACAAGGAGGTTTTACAGAGATAATGATTTGCAAAATAGTAAACAGTGCTAAACGGTTTTGAGCTTTATTTGCTTAAAGAAATTAAGAATAACTTTTAAGACCAGGAACAATTTGTCGGGAGGAATTTCCTGATAAGACAGACCATTTTATGCATGAGATATTTCAATATAAGCTTATGTAAAATCCCAGCACATGTTAATCATCAAATAATGTTTCAGTCATGTAACTTTAAGTTCAAGAAAAAAAAAGTTATTGAGGTTAAGCTCACCTGAACATCCATATTCGAAGGCCGTGCTCTATTAGCTCACGGTATATGGGTAGTATGGACCTAGGAGAGTCCCTCCAATTATCTTTCACAGCGTCACTACAAAAGAAATAAGTTTAGCTAATGGGACTATGAACTTTAATCTAAAACAATATGATCCAATGCAAATTAAGGAAATTAGATAATGAGCTTTTAAAGCTCCGAATTTAAAAGCAATTTCAACAACAAGATAGGATAGCAAGAATTTAACTCCCCAACTAATGATAATATGGAACTTGATTCAAACTAACAAAACAAACATGCAATTGGATTTCAATAGGCCACCATATGAGATTTGTCAGAATTTTCACAGCTTTCAAGAAATCATGATGACCTCCAGAATGCACACTCCAAGATATACCATAAAGAGAAGTTAAACCAACTATCCATTATATTTTCAACTTAAAATTATAGCTTTATCAAACTTAAAAATTGAAGTCCTGAGACAGAAATAAGAAATTGTGTGTAATAATATAAAAGTGACAGAACAGTGAAGATAAAGTTTGTAACTGACCCTAAAGTGGAATATCAATTTCCTACTTAAAATTACAGCTATAGTTATAACTAGAACTTATATCACTTGAGGAACCAAAAAACATATACATAGGCTACATTTCCGATCAAAGTGATTTTCCTATAGCCACCCTTTGTTAGATGTCAGGTATAAGCACGTACAACCGCTCTATAAGCATGTAAAGATTGTGGGTTGTTGGTGGGCTGTCGGTGGGTCTGCGTATATATAAGCTAAGAACATGTAAAGCACAATACCAATTCCAAAATATACAAAGGTTCCATTGTATTAGAGCCTCACCTTCACACCCTTCAAAATTCCTAGCCATCCATCAATATTTTCTCAATCAACTCTGGCTGACCACTCCTCCATCCTCGCCTCCCCTCAGACCCGCGTCACCACACTCCCAATGGCCTCCGCGTAGCCACTGAGTCCAACCTCACCTCTGAGACAACCTTTGATGCAGCTACTGTTGCCACACCGATGCCGGCGTCTCTACTCATCAACGACGCCTTCTCTAGTGCTCACTGACATCATTGTATCCATGATCAAACATCCCTGCTTGTCACTGCCACTGTCATCAATCACCACTTTCTGTTCGCTCGATGTTGGTACGGTATTGTCAGCGATCACTGAGCAATCGACGGAGGATTGAAATAGGATTGAGATCCTATATTTTCTTGATATTCTCACCCATATTTTGCCACTCAAATCCACTTGTTCACTTGGGTGTGTTCTTCGCCAATATCATCCACTATAAATCCTATACTTTGTTATTTTGTCCCATAACTATGGACAATAAATGAATTACCTCTTGATGTCCTGCTTATAGTGCCGATAATAAACGCATGGGATCTTACTATACAATATGATTTTCAGACTTTTGCACTATGGAGTTACATTGATGGGTCATTTCCTTGTCCGCCTACAACCGTTGTTGGACCGACTCCCTTGTCTTCTGCATCCTCTACATCAGAGGCCACTTCCGGTGACTTCTCTACTAGTACTTCCCATGTCACCTATAATTAGCGAATTCATACTGATCAATAAATTATTTCCTACATTATGAGAACAATAGTTATTCCTATTCGGCTCTCTCTTAGACATACACCTTCATCCCTGTAAGCAGTGACTGGCCCCCAGTTGCATGTTTGTTCAGACCGATGCTGCTCACGAGTATCAACTTATTAGGCACTTCAGGATGCTTGTCAGGGTGATCGGTGTATCTAGGACTTTTATTCTTTACTATCTGGTTATTAGGAAGGATTATGGACCATGGAAGAACCTGTTCCTGAAACACTCCAAATTTGCTACTGCGTTTTAGAAATAACATGATAGTAGTTATATCACTTTGTCATGCACCTTCATCCTGAGTTTGAAGGCTTATGTGGACATATTCTTCATGGCAGTCCTCTCCCCATTTTATGAGGCAGTTGCTGAGGTCATTTATGAAGAAACACGTCTTCAGATACTCTCTCCTCTAGCTGTTGCTGCTCAGCCATCACATACAACTCTGGCAATTCCCCAGCAGCTTTCTTCCTATCGGGGTCTTTCTAGTAGCGCATCTGATTCCTGTCGGCAACTCTACTATCGTACTGCAAAAAGCCAGCTCATCATATTGATAAATGTGCAAGAGACCACCTCATCCGACACTCAAGGAGACTCGACTTCCGTTTGCTGCCACAATTGATGTTAGCCCTACTGCTCATGGGCCACAGACTTCTAGCCCTCTCTTACGGCGGTTGTCAGAGATTATTACATTGATAGTCAAGAACCTTGGGCTTAGTGGTTCTTCCTCCACTCAGATTTCCTTTGTCATGTCTACTCATTACGGTACTTCTAATTCTTAGATATTAGACTTAGATGCATCTCATCATATGGTCATTAATAACTGTATTCTTACAAACTGTTCACCCACTCCCAATTCGTTATGCATTTATACTGCTAATGAAACTCTCGCAGTTACTCAGTTGATTACACCATATTCTGATACTGCTAGTCGTTTAACATTATCATCCCTTCTTCATATTCCAAAATTATCTATGCAACTTTTATTTATTAGTAAAATTGTAAATTCAGTTGCACTATCTTGTTTGATTTTAAATCTTATATTGTCCAAGATCACATCACCAACATGGGACAAATCGTAGAGTCAATAGACTTTATCAATTGGAGTCTCTTTCTTCTCCTTCTAAAATTAGCCATGGACTTACTGCTTCTGATCTGTGGTATCATCGCTTAAGTCATACCTCTAGTTATCGCTTAAAATTTTTGTCTGAATTTGGTGGAGGATAAAATTATCTACTTTATTGAATTGTACCGATGTTGATTAGCTAAACAAAATGCCCTACCATTCTCATCAAGTAATAATATTGTTTTAGCCCCATTTAATTTGATTCATTTTGATATCTAGGGACCTACCCTATTGTCATCCTTGTTCGGCAATCGCTATTATGTTAGTTTTATTGATGACTATTCCAACTACACCTGCGTATATCCCATGCATGCTCGTTCTGATATTTTAGATATTTACAAAGATTTTACAAACATGATTCATACTTAGTTCTACTAACATATAAAGGTATTTCGCTGACGGTGCCTGTGAATGTAACTCTATGCAATCCATTTTAAAATCACATGGCACTCTCTCTTAGCAATCTTGGCCATACTCATGAACAAAATAGTGTTACTGTGAGAAAACATCATCACATCTTCAACACTACTAGAGCTCTTTTGATATCAACACTAGTACCTCGATTTTTCTAGGCTGCAGCACTATTGGGTATTGTTTTTCTTATTAATATCACTAATCTTCTGTATTAACGGATACCCCTCGATACTTTTGACCTTTTAAGCCTCGCCACTATTATGCTCTTTACACTTTTGGAAATGTCTTTTTTGTCCTACTTCCGACCAATGAACAAGATAAACTATCTCCGCGCACTGCATGATGTATCTTTGTTGGCTATAGCACAGTTCACAAAGGGTATCGTGACTATGAACCTACCGCTCGAAGACTGTGTACTACCTAATGTATCACTTTCTTTGAGAATGTTTCCTATTATACTACTACAGACTCAAATCTTTCCTTTCTTCAACCTCCATCATCACTTTTCACCACTATACCTGCACCCTTGGCACTTGTACCTTCTCCTGCTCAGCCTACTCCCTCCTTAACTCCGTTGGCATCTAGCAGCGATTCTCTTGAGTCACTCACACGTTCTGGATATTCACCCACTATCTCACTTTCACCGCTACACCTCGGAGATGAGCCCTCTACACTTGTGCTAGCTTCTCCGGATGTGACTCCTCGTCGCAATCCCCATGAGATCGCCATCCTCCTAGTTGGTATACGTTGCAGCCACTAGCACATATTCTTCAAAGTTTCTCTTTTCTTATTGCTATTCATGAACCTAACTCAGATATGAGATTGTTAAAAGTATCCAAAATGGCAACAGACAATGAAGGAAGAATTTGAGGCTTTCCACAAGATTCAATACTTGGAACATTGTTCTATTGCCCTATGATGTTAAACCACTAAATTGCAAATGGATTTATAAGGTCATGACTCGCTATGATGATCCTATTGAGATGTATTAAGCTCGTCTTTTTGCTGTGAGTTTTCTCGAGAGTATGTGACTATGAAGAAACTTTTGCTCTGTTGCAAAATAGCATCCATTCACTCATTGTTGTTGCTGCTACCAAATTTTAGCTACTGTACCAATTGCATGTTAAAATATCTTTCTTAATGGTAATCTCTTTGAGATGGTTTACATGCAACCACCTCCGACGCTTCGCCTCTAGAATATGTTTGTCTCCTTCATCGTGCTATCTATGGTCTCAAGCGGGCTCCTCAAACTTAGTTTGAGTGTTTTTCGACAATCTCTTCTCTCAGATTGGTTTTACTAAGAGTCTAGCGGATCACGCTCGTTCTATCGATCATCAATCTCCACTCGATTATTCTTGCTTTATGTTGGTGATATGATAATTCGGGAGTGATGCTCTGTCATTGCTTCATTGAAGTCGTACCTTCGAATCAGTTTGAGATAAAGAATCTTAGATATCTCCATTACTTCTTAGGTATTAAGGTCACCGCCTACTCCCGTGGCTACCTCCTCTCTCATCAGAAGTATATTGCCGACATTCTTGAGCGTGCTACACCTAGTGATCCTTCTATTGCTACTAGTTATGTTTCCGCTCTGCTAGAGTTGAACTTGAAAGTTCGACATAATGCTGGTGATCTTTTATCTCAGCCCACCCAAAATCGAGATCTTGTTAGAGCCTTGGTTTATCTTTTTGCTACGCGTCCGGATATCGCTTATGCGGTGCACATCTTGAGACACTTTGCCAGTGCTCCTACTTCAACTCAATATAAGGCTCTAGTTTGGGTTCTCCGTCATCTTCATGACACTATATCCCGATCATTATTTTTCCCAGTGGACTCTTCTTTGTCTCTTCGTGCGTACTGTGATATTGGATGGATCAACCGATGATCCAAACACTTGATGCTCAACCACTAGTTTTTATATTTTTGGGATTATTTCTCATCTCTTGGCATAGTAAGCGTCCACTTGTGGTCTCTCGTTCCAGTATAGAATCCAAGTATTGGACGATGGCAAATACTATGGTCGAGCTAAAATGACTCCGCACTCTTTTGCGAGATCTCGGTGTCTTTGTTCCTTCTCCCATCACCCTATACTATGATAATCAAAGTACTATCTCCATTTATGCAAATCCAGTGTTCTATGAGCATACCAAACATATTGAGGTAGATTGTCATGTCATTCAACAGTAGCATATTGCCGGAATCATTACACTCTTGTATGTTCCTTCTAAGGAGCAACTAGCAAATCCGTTTATCAAGGCACAAAGTATTCCCCATATTCAAACTCTCGGTTTTTGATCCACCGTGAGTTTAAAGGGGGTGTTAGATATCATCATATACAGCCACCCTATAGACACCCTATGTTAGATATCATCATGTATAAGCATGTACAGCCACCCTATAAGCATGTACAGTTTGTGGGCAGTCGGTGAGTCTGTGTGTATATATAAGCTAAGGAACATGTAAAACACGATATCGATCCCTCAATATACCAATGTTACAGTAATAATGATTGGAAATTTTGATGTAAAGAGTACACCTCAAAGTGCGGGCTGCAAGGTAGTTTTGCTGGTTAAAATCAACCACAATAATATTTTTTATGATAACTAAGATCCAACTGGATGAATACCGGTTGGAAGAGTTAACAAATAATTACAAGGTCAGAAAGAGAAGTTGATCTTGCTAGGAAGGAGAACCACATTGCTAAATTTGGTGTCCAACTAAAAGTCTAAAAGCATAGGGAGAGACCACAAAGTATTTGGAGAAAAAGCTACAGACTGCAAACAGAAAGTATTTGGAGAAAGAATCATTAACATGAGAATGAAATTACACTTAATGAGAATCTTGTGTGGAGACCACAAACAGGAGAAACTAGAGTATTTCACACTATTGATTTTGGAGGATTGGCAGAATGAAATCAAGCTGCCACTTCTGGCTTCTGGAGAGCCACCAAAGGGTAAGGACAATTTTTATTGGGCCTATGCTATTTTTGGTTAGACTAAACTTTGAAAGGATACATGGTGCAGAAAGAGTCAAAAGAATGGTTGATCCTATAATTTCTTGAATGGTGAGATCCATGAATCAGGACAAATGGTCCACCAGGAGCAAGAATTTTCATTTTTCAATAACATTTGAAATATTTTGTTTCTGAAACAAATAACCTTTCTCAAGTAGTGTCGGATTGATTATGTATTAAGCAATATTCATTTGCCTCATCCAAGGCTATTGACAAACAAGATTTGTCTTGGTCATTTCTTTTATCTTTTACAAATCACTTCACTTTTTTATCCAAGTCACTTCCCTTTTCTTGTCCAAGTCACCTTATTATCTGTTGCTCTCTAGCAAAATGAAAATGGCAGTTATTTAATCATCATCAAATCGTCATAATGGCACGGAAGATAGTTCTTAGTTAACCAAAAGGCTCAAGAAAAAAAGGCATCATCAGAAATGTTGCCGATGAATTTTCAGTAAAGCTTTGCTTGAAAAAGAAACATGTCAAATGTATCTTCAAGTTTGTGAAAATTGAAGTGGATGCCTCATTTAGTGTGATTTGGAAAAATGAAAGAATTGACATATACCTAAGTTCTTGAGACTCTGATGCAGTATGGGGCAGCTAAATTTGTAAAAGGTAAGGTATAGGGTCACGGCTATATATATATATATATATATATATATATATATATATATATATATATATATATATATATATATATATATATATATATATATATATATATATATATATATATATATATGAGAATATGGAGAAACTTGGTACCAAGTTTCTTAAAGGCTTGGTAGTGAGGTGGAAAATCCGTTCACACCTCAAGGAGAAATAGAGAGGAGAGAGAGAAAGAGAGAGAGAAAGTTTTTTTTAAAAGCTAGACTTGTGGACCAAATTTGTCACATCACTAAATTCTTTAGGAACTTGGTACCAATTTCCATTTTCTCTCTCTCTCTATATATATATATATATATATATATATATATATATATATATATATATATATATATATATGTATGTTATATATCTATATGTGTTAAAATTAATAATTTACATAAGATCAATATTGTTTTTCATTTAGACAAGATCAATATATAAGAAAAAGATGTGAAATATAGAATATGCGTCCAAGAAGTGTATGAGGAGTGTTTTAAATTAAACATGTATTACATAATTAAGTATATGCCTTGATAAACGTATGCATATATTCCAGAAGTGTCCAAGAAATTTGGGTACGGGTATGGTAGGGGGTTGTGTACGGCTTCCAATAGAAGTACCCAGGCAACATAGATGCCTACTCAATAGTTGCAACCAGAATTGAATCTGACTGCAAATGTAACCTGCTGTTCATACACAAAGTAGATGCCAATACTTAAAGTTCCATGTGCTTACCTGCAAGTTTCCCACTTAGATGGTGCAACCACTGGATTAACATGAAGAGCATTTTGGACCCCAGGCAAGTTGAAATAAACTGCTGCATACCTGTCAGTACATGGGTCATACTTTCCACCCATCTTTGCAACTGACTGTTAACATAAAGCGTTTGTGTTATTGGATTGCATTAGTTTGTCATGAAAAGGTAGAAAAAAAATTATTAGATGCTGTAAGTTTATTTCATGTAAAAGTGACCACAAAACTTATGAAGGATTTTATACAAACTCTTTTGAGCAGTAAAGTTCATTACTATCAACCAAGATAGTAATTCTAGCTTCCTCTATATAACACTTTTGACATATTTTTAACAACTGAAATATTGACATGCTCAAGCAAGTAAGTTGCAGATGGTTACAGGAAAAAAAACATCAAATCAGCAAAATCTTTGACATGAATAGGTAGAAAATAAATTATTAGATGCTGTAAGTTTCAATGTAAAAGTGACAACAAAACCTATGAAGGATTTTATACAAATTCTTTTGAGCAGTATTAGATCTTTCTTTCTCTATGAAGTTCATTACTATCAACCAAGATAGTAGTTCTAGCAACCTCTAGATAATCCTTTTTAACATATTTTTAACAACTGAAATATTGACAGGCTCAAGGAAGTAAGTTGCAGACGTTATACAGAAGAAAAACATCAAATTGGCAAAATTGGCATTTGACCTCCGATAGAAAATACTCACGTGTAATCTTTTGAGCAGTTTATTCCGTGGAAAAGTAGAACTCCTGGGACAGGAAGGCGTGAAGATGCTGTATGGGTCAATGTTTCCAAGTTCACTGCTAGCAACTTCAAGGATTTTGTTACATTGTTCTGACGGATGTAGAAATGACTCAAAGTCACATAAAACATTTAACAGCTTGTATGTCTGATCTGATATCAAGCCGGCAGTCCACATGTATTGGAAGCTTCCCAAATTGTCGAGAAAATCATCAGTTAGAGCATTTCCCACCTGCATTTATTTCTTAGTAAAACTCCCTTTTGGATTTAATGTACTTATGAAAGAACCGAAAATGGAACTTTCCATGTGGACACAAAAAAACAAAAAACAAAAAAAAAAAGAACCAAAACCCACGTCAAGGATTCATACCAAATAACCCTTCAAATTAATTGATTTGTCTCCTGTCACTTTCTGAGACCTTACAATAACTTGGGCCAACTGAGGAATAAAATGCCCTAGAAAAAGAGCAGAGATTTGTAAGAACCACAGTGGTTTAAATATATTGGTCACGTTACAAATTTGTTATCATAAGAATAGAAATTGAAGCTTCTTCTAATAATATTGGTTATGTAATCTCCTTCAACCTCCATAGCTCTCTCCAGTTATATAGAAATCACGTCCCTTGTACTGAGGAAACCGTTTGAACCACTCCTGTAAAAATTTTAACGAATCCTTGGCTGCACTCGAAGACAGAGGAAAAACTAAGTTAACCTCTAGCCAATAACCAAGGCCATATGTTTAAAGTAAGGTCAAGTAGAATGTAACATTCTTACCAGTCCTTTCATCTCCATTACTCAACACATCATTGGTGTTGTTTGAGTAGGAAAACCCGGTACCAGCAGGGGATTCAAGGAACAACATATTAGCCACTGCAAATGTCAATTGTGAAGTGTTATTAAATTAATGATATAGATTCACATGAAAAACACTTTCAGAACAATTGAAATAAATATTAAAGAAAAGGGTACAAAAATTGTATGACGAGTACATAATTGAATCAATAACCAAATGCAACTTACATCACAATCACTAGGACTGCAATGGATATTGGAGTGCTTAAATAGTAACACCTCAATCGGAATTTTGTTTAATAGAAAGGACGAACAGAGGAAGAAAGCATAAAGCTTAGGTTGTCTTTATTGATTATAGAGATGGAAAACAAATGCATATAGCTTGAGAAACACATCTAGCCAATCAAACAACTAGAGTCACAGATTTCTCTTTGCTTGGTTAACAAAAATTTTCGCATTCAACTTAAAAAGAAGGAAAAAATTAAAAGAAAAATGGGTTCTTATATCTATGACTATGAGATGCACAAAACTTAAGCTCTAGTCCATAATCATATATATTTGAAGGAAGAGATATAAACATTTGTCTTCACCTTGATTCCATGAATAAGGATTCAAATAAAGGCTTTTGCCGTCTGGCTTAACATGGAAAGGTCCAACTTCCTCTGCCATTCCATAAGCAATTGCAGAACATCCAGGCCCTGAAATTGTAATAATTTTTATATCAGAAAACTATGACATTGTTTCTTTGATACAAGGAAATAAATAGTGTGGATGCAAGCAACGATTTAATTACCAACAAACCAACTGGTTCTTTGATGCAGCCAGTTTGAATACAGCACCTTTTATAATAGTGTTACCCCAAAATCCGAACCCCAAATTCACCAAGATAACAAAACTGAGCCATTTTGTGAGAATTCTTATCAACAGAACAATCGCTGAGTATTCAAATAGCTCAGTATGACTAGAATCAAAGCTAAAGTCCAACTCTTAAAAGCTCAACAATTATGAGCAGAAGGGAAATTTTCTACCTTTAGTGTATGGACAAACCTCCATTCACCAAAATGATCAAAACCCCTTTCCCAAGTTCAATTTCTCCTTGAAATTTCAACTCCCTGACTCACCACCACAATAGTAATCCATTTTCAATTTAACACCCTAAAGTTTCACCGGTTTCAAACTTTGAATCCTGAAAAGTTTCCCCCAAATAACACACCAAAATTCAGCTAAAGTTCACTTTAACATCTCCCTTTACACCGTTCATACTTCAGTTTAAAGTAGGAGAATTTTTCAAAATAGACCCATTTATAATTTTATTCCCCAAACTCGACTCATGTCAAATTAATTTACAAAAATCGACTCAATTTCGGCCACGGCAACAGCACGGGCTGAAACTGGTCTATTTTAAATAATTAGTCGGGTTGTCAATCCCAATTAATTAGATGCTAGTTTAATTACACGGGTCAGTAGTTGGGGTTAAACTGCTGTTGAAATAGGTCGATTTTAATGAATAAACTTATAAATAGGTCTGTTTTAAAAATTTCTCCTTTAAAGTGCATCACATAACTATCACGTGATAATGCGTAGACTTTTAAATCCCTCTCAATCCCTTTCTTCCTCCCTCAGCTTTTCGACACTGAAAATAAAAAACAAATAATTCATCTCTTGCAATGAGTATCAATGATAATGTTCCCCACTCTCCCTCAAGTTAACAGGTTAATAACATCTTAAAAACTTTAGCTCATCTATTGCAAAAAGAACTTCAAATGCAAATAATCCAAAATAAAAATAAAAAAAAACAACCCAGTTAAAAAGGGTAAATTTTTATTCATAGGCATACCCCCAGTCAACCAGAGTGCGAGAGGTTTGGAAGCAGGATCCTCAGCGGCCTCAAAGAACCAGTAAAAGAGAGCTCTCCCTGCCTCCTCATCAACTGTTATATAACCAGAGTAATGGGCAAATTCAACATTAAAAGCTTGCCCTGGCAAAGTCCGCACCCTGTCCTTCTCCAGGGCAGAATCCTCTGAATAAGAAGAGGCAGAAGCAGAGACTAAGAAAACAAGAACAAGGGCCAGAGGAAGGAGAAGAACAGACTCTGATTTTCTTCTCCTCTCCATTATTTTTTGCTTTGCAGAGCTTCTCTATTGACAACCTGGAAGTATTTTTGGGCTTGGTTTAAGAATCACGAGGGCTGTGGAATTTTCTGGAGGGGGAACATAAAAGAGAGAAAAAAAGAAAACTCACTCACGCATCTCAAGGCTACTGTCCTTTTCTATATTTTTCCCCGGATGCGAGAAAGTATCTGATGCTCCGTCCCTATTGATGATGTGGTGCGCCTGATCAATAAAAAATTAAAATAAGTGAATTAATGTAATTAAATTATAACTAAAGCATGTTTTAACAAACAAACAGCGTTTGGACTTCCACCTGTTTCAGTCTTCCACTACGAGCCGCTTAGCTAATTGTTCTCTTGGCTGGCCTCCACTGCCGCTTGATTGGATATAGCTTGGTGAGACTCTCTCTCTCTTGATTATAAGCTATGATGTGTATTTTTTATTATCGAAAATGTTGATGTCTAGCTATTTTTCATTGTTATTGTACATAGTGTTTGAGAAGAAGAATTAAAGTATTATAAATCATTTTAAATATATAAAATACAAATGTTAATCTTCTAATTTGTTTATTATCGTGAATTTTACCAAATGGATGTATTGGAAAATGATCAAAATTTAATAGAGCTTGATGAAGAAGAGGTTCTAAGATGTTACCTTATAGTGCCGATAATTGTGCTTGCATGGGATCTTACTATACAATATGATTTTCGGACTTTTGCACTATGTGTAGGCATAAAAATTGCTCGGTCGCAGAACAAAACTTCGTGGCGGTGGGTTGGCAACTAACGATCCATTCGACAAACCGGCCGCAAAAGCGTGGGCGGGCCGACGAGCACATGAAGTGAGTCGGCAAGACATACGAGCCAATGAAGCGGCGTCGCGAGTTGACTAAACTCAAAGCGTTGAAGGCGGAATCAACCGTGCTTAGTCCGTCAATGCAAGCGGGCGCTTAAGCTCGAAAGTTGATCGAGCACGGACTCAAACACAACGACATCAGGAGCAAAACTAAGCCGAGAACAGAAGAAAAGATCGACGAAGAATCGTGGAGAAGCTTAATGAACGCGAGCATAAGGCAATGATAAACCTGAGCCAAAGTGGCCAAGGTGTCAGGCACCCTCCATTGTATAAATAGGGGGTGTCATCTTCGAGGAGGCACCCGGTTCTTTGATTTTGGGATTTGAGGCTTCGGAGGTTGGATTTTGAGGATTTGGAAGAGCTCGGACTTGAAGAATTCTTCGAGATCTGTAATGGTATACGGTCCCGAACAGCAATGAGTACAAGTCGCGATCGACGCTTGATCTACAAGGTAAGCAGAATTGGGGTCGAACTACGAGATACCCTCTAGGTTAAGCTTCGTCTTAACCTCGAGGGATGGCCTTGATTTCTCCTTGTAGATCTCACCCGCTCGGCGATCTCTCGCCTTGAGTCGCGATCCCTTGACGATCCTCTCCCGTGAGTGTGATTCCCTCGGCTTGTTCCTTGAGCCTTTATCGTAGTTCGGAACCGGGTCTCTACCGGATTGGAATTGTGATTGGTCCACGGACACAAAAGTCCGACGCAGGCAAAGAACCCGCGGACCTCGATATAACGAGAGATCCTCGTGTTTGTTCCAAGGATAAAAGTTGTAATCTTTTGATTTTCATTGTAAGCCTTAAAATAAAAGGCATTTCTTTTGAATCTTGTTGTAGGCCAAGAAGGCGTAAGCAAATTCAAATCAATGACAATCATCCCAACTTTTACCGAACACTATGGAGTTACATTGATGGGTCATTTCCTTGTCCGCCTACACCGTTGTTGGACCGACTCCCTTGTCTTACGCATCCTCTACATCGAGGCCACTTCCTTGACTTCTCTACTAGTACTTCCCATGTCACCTATAATTAGTGAATTCATCTTGATCGATAAATTATTTCCTACATTATGAGAACAATAGTTATTCCTATTCGCTCTCTCTTAGACATACACCTTCATCCCACGTAGCGTTGGTGGCGGTTGCATGTTTGTTCGACCGTCTTTGCTCAGTGTATCACTTATTAGGCACTTCGGGATGCTTGTCGGGGTGATCGGTGTATCTAGGACTTTATTCTTTACTATCGGTTATTAGGAAGGATTATGGACCATGGAAGAACTGTTCTGAAACACTCCAAATTTGCTCTGCGTTTTAGAAATAACATGATAGTAGTTATATCACTTTGTCATGCACCTTCATCCCGAGTTTGAAGGCTTATGTGGACATATTCTTCATGGATCCTCTCCCCATTTTATGAGGCGATTCTTTGAGGTCATTTATGAAGAAACCGTCTTGGATACTCTCTCCTCTAGGCATTCTTTGCTTTCGGCCATCACATACAACTCGGCAATTCCCGGCGACTTTCTTCCTATCGGGTCTTTCTAGTAGCGCTCTGATTCGGCAACGCTCTACTATCGTCTTGCAAAAGCCGACTCATCATATTGATAAATGTGCAAGAGACCACCTCATCCAGGCACTCAAGGAGACTTCGACTTCCGTTCTTTGCACAATTGATGTTAGCCCTACTGCTCATGGGCCATAGACTTCTAGCCCTCTCTCTTCTGAGCAGTTGTCAGAGATTATTACATTGATAGCCAAGAACCTTGGGCTTAGTAGTTCTTCCTCCAGCTCAAATTTCACTGTCATGTCTACTCATTCTGGTACTTCTAATTCTTAGATATTAGACTTAGATGCATCTCATCATATGGTAATTGATAACTGTATTCTTACAAACTGTTCACCCACTCCCAATTCATTATGCATTTATACTGCTAATGAAACTCTCGCAATTACTCAGTTGATTACACCATATTCTGATACTTCTAGTCGTTTAACATTATCTCTTCTTCATATTCCAAAATTATCTATGCAACTTTTATTTATTAGTAAAATTATAAATTCTGGTTGCACTATCTTGTTTGATTTTAAATCTTATATTGTCCAAGATCACATCAGCCTGAACATTGGGACAAATCGTAGAGTCAACAGACTTTATCAATTGGAGTCTCTTTCTTCTCCTTCTAAAATTAGCCATGGACTTACTGCTTCTGATCTGTGGTATCATCGCTTAAGTCATACCTCTAGTTATCGCTCAAAATTTTTGTCTGAGTTTGGTGGAGGATAAAATTATCTACTTTATTGAATTGTACTGGATGTTGATTAGCTAAACAAACTGCCTACCATTCTCATCAAGTAATAATATTGTTTTAGCCCCATTTAATTTGATTCATTCTGATATCTAGGGACCTACCCCATTGTCATCCTTGTTCGGCAATCACTATTATGTTAGTTTTATTGATGACTATTCCAACTACACCTGCGTATATCCCATGCATGCTCGTCCTGATATTTTAGATATTTACAAAGATTTTACAAACATGATTCATACTTAGTTCTACTAACGTATAAAGGTATTTCGTTCTGACGGTGCCTGTGAATGTAACTCTATGCAATCCATTTTAAAATCACATGGCACTCTCTCTTAGCAATCTTGGCCATACTCATGAACAAAATAGTGTTCTTGTGAAAACATCATCACATCTTCAACACTACTAGAGCTCTTTTGATATCAACACTAGTACCTCGATTTTTCTAGAACAGACTATTGGGTATTGTTTTTCTTATTAATATCAGCGATCTTACGTATTAGCGGATACCCCTCGATACTTTTGACCTTTTAAGCCTCGGTTTCACTATTATGCTCTTTACACTTTTGGAAATGTCTTTTTGTCCTACTTCGACCAATGAACAAGATAAACTATCTCCGCCTTTGCATGATGTATCTTTGTTGGCTATAGCACAGTTCACAAAGGGTATCGTGACTATGAACCTACCTTCAGACGTTGTACTACCTAATGTATCACTTTCTTTGAGAATGTTTCCTATTATACTACTACAGGACTCAAATCTTTCCTTTCTTCAACCTCCATCATCACTTTTCACCACTATACCTGCACCCTTGGCACTTGTACCTTCTCCTGCTCAGCCTACTCCCTCCTTAACTCCGTTGGCATCTAGCAGCGATTCTCTTGAGTCACTCACACGTTCTGGATATTCACCCACTATCTCACTTTCACTGCTAGACACTCCTGGAGATGAGCCCTCTACACTTGTGCTAGCTTCTCCGGATGTGACTTCTCGTCGCAATCCCTCATGAGATCGCCATCCTCCTAGTTGGTATACGCAGTGTGCCACTAGCACATATTCTTCAAAGTTTCCCTTTTCTTACTGCTATTCATGAACCTAACTCGTATTATGAGATTGTTAAAAGTATCCAAAATGACAACAGACAATGAAGGAAGAATTTGAGGCTTTCCACAAGATTCAATACTTGGAACATTGTTCTATTGCCCTATGATGTTAAACCACTAAATTGCAAATGGATTTATAAGGTCATGACTCGCTATGATGATCCTATTGAGATGTATTAAGCTCGTCTTGTTGCCCGTGAGTTTTCTCAGTAGTATGTGACTATGAAGAAACTTTTGCTCCTGTTGCAAAATAGCATCCATTCACTCTCATTGTTGTTGCTGCTACCAAATTTTAGCTACTGTACCAATTGCATGTCAAAAATGTCTTTCTTAATGGTAATCTCTCTGAGATGGTTTACATGCAACCACCTCCCGACGTTTCTGCCCCTCTAGAATATGTTTGTCTCCTTCATCGTGCTATATATGGTCTCAAACAGGCTCCTCACACTTGATTTAAGTGTTTTTCGACAATCTCTTCTCTGCATTGGTTTTACTAAGAGTCTAGCGGATTACGCTCTGTTCTATCAGTCATCAATCTCCAGCTCGGTTATTCTCTTACTTTATGTTGGTGATATGATAATTACTGAGAGTGATGCTCCTGTCATTGCTTCATTGAAGCTGTACCTTCAGAATCAGTTTGAGATAAAGAATCTTAGATATCTCCATTACTTCTTAGGTATTAAGGTCACCGCCTACTCCCGTGGCTACCTCCTCTCTCATCAGAAGTATATTGCCGACATTCTTGAGCGTGCTACACCTAGTGATCCTTCTATTGCTACTAGTTATGTTTCCGCTCGCTAGAGTTGAACTTGAAAGTTCGACATAATCTTTGGTGATCTTTTATCTCGACCACCCAAAATCGAGATCTTGTTAGAGCCTTGATTTATCTTTTCTTCTGGCGTCGGATATCGCTATGCGGTGCACATCTTGAGACACTTTGCGGTGCTCCTACTTCAACTCAATATAAGGCTCTAGTTTGGGTTCTCCGTCATCTTCATGACACTATATCCGTCATTATTTTTCCCGGTGGACTCTTCTTTGTTTCTTCATGCGTCTTGTGATATTGGATGGATCAACCGATGATCCAAACACTTGATGCTCAACCACTAGTTTTGTATTTTTTGGGATTATTTCTCATCTCTTGGCATAGTAAGCGTCCACTTGTGGTCTCGTTCGATATAGAATCCAAGTATTGGGCGATGGCAAATACTATAATTCTAAAATGACTCCGCATTCTTTTGCGAGATCTCGGTGTCTTTGTTCCTTCTCCCATCACCTATACTATGATAATCAAAGTACTATCTCCATTTATGCAAATCCGGTGTTCTATGAGCATACCAAACATATTGAGGTAGATTGTCATGTCATTCAACAAGATATATTGGAATCATTACACTCTTGTATGTTCCTTCTAAGGAGCAACTAGCAAATCCGTTTATCAAGGCACAAAGTATTCCCATATTCAAACTCTGGTTTTGATCCACCGTGAGTTTAAAGGGGTGTTAGATATCATCATATCTGACCACCCTATAGACACCCTATGTTAGATATCATCATGTATAAGCATGTACAGCCACCCTATAAGCATGTACAGTTTGTGGGCAGTCGGTGAGTCTGTGTGTATATATAAGCTAAGGAACATGTAAAACACGATATCGATCCCTCAATATACCAATGTTACAGTAATAATGATTGGAAATTTTGATGTAAAGAGTACACCTCAAAGTGCGGGCTGCAAGGTAGTTTTGCTGGTTAAAATCAACCACAATAATATTTTTATGATAACTAAGATCCAACTGGATGAATACCGGTTGGAAGAGTTAACAAATAATTACAAGGTCAGAAAGAGAAGTTGATCTTGCTAGGAAGGAGAACCACATTGCTAAATTTGGTGTCCAACTAAAAGTCTAAAAGCATAGGGAGAGACCACAAAGTATTTGGAGAAAAAGCTACAGACTGCAAACAGAAAGTATTTGGAGAAAGAATCATTAACATGAGAATGAAATTACACTTAATGAGAATCTTGTGTGGAGACCACAAACAGGAGAAACTAGAGTATTTCACACTATTGATTTTGGAGGATTGGCAGAATGAAATCAAGCTGCCACTTCTGGCTTCTGGAGAGCCACCAAAGGGTAAGGACAATTTTATTGGGCCTATGCTATTTTGGTTAGACTAAACTTTGAAAGGATACATGGTGCAGAAAGAGTCAAAAGAATGGTTGATCCTATAATTTCTTGAATGGTGAGATCCATGAATCAGGACAAATGGTCCACCAGGAGCAAGAATTTTCATTTTTCAATAACATTTGAAATATTTTGTTTCTGAAACAAATAACCTTTCTCAAGTAGTGTCGGATTGATTATGTATTAAGCAATATTCATTTGCCTCATCCAAGGCTATTGACAAACAAGATTTGTCTTGGTCATTTCTTTTATCTTTTACAAATCACTTCACTTTTTATCCAAGTCACTTCCTTTTCTTGTCCAAGTCACCTTATTATCTGTTGCTCTCTAGCAAAATGAAAATGGCAGTTATTTAATCATCATCAAATCGTCATAATGGCACGGAAGATAGTTCTTAGTTAACCAAAGGCTCAAGAAAAAAGGCATCATCAGAAATGTTGCCGATGAATTTTCGATAAAGCTTTGCTTGAAAAAGAAACATGTCAAATGTATCTTCAAGTTTGTGAAAATTGAAGTGGATGCCTCATTTAGTGTGATTTGGAAAAGATGGAAGAATTGACATCTACCTAAGTTGCAGGGCTACAGATGTGCAGTATGGGGCACGCTAAATTTGTAAAAGGTAAGGTATAGGTCCGTATATATATATATATATATATATATATATATATATATATATATGTGTGTGTGTGTGTGTGTGTGTGTGTGTGTGTGTGTGTGTGTGTTAAAATTAATAATTTACATAAGATCAATATTGTTTTTCATTTAGACAAGATCAATATATAAGAAAAAAGATGTGAAATATAGAATATGCGTCCAAGAAGTGTATGAGGAGTGTTTTAAATTAAACATGTATTACATAATTAAGTATATGCCTTGATAAGCGTATGCATATATTCGAGTGTCCAAGAAATTTGGATGCGGGTATGGTAGGGGTTGTGTACGGCTTCCAATAGAAGTACCCAGGCAACATAGATGCCTACTCAATAGTTGCAACCAGAATTGAATCTGACTGCAAATGTAACCTGCTGTTCATACACAAAGTAGATGCCAATACTTAAAGTTCCATGTGCTTACCTGCAAGTTTCCCACTTAGATGGTGCAACCACTGGATTAACATGAAGAGCATTTTGGACCCCAGGCAAGTTGAAATAAACTGCTGCATACCTGTCAGTACATGGGTCATACTTTCCACCCATCTTTGCAACTGACTGTTAACATAAAGCGTTTGTGTTATTGGATTGCATTAGTTTGTCATGAAAAGGTAGAAAAAATTATTAGATGCTGTAAGTTTATTTCATGTAAAAGTGACCACAAAACTTATGAAGGATTTTATACAAACTCTTTTGAGCAGTAAAGTTCATTACTATCAACCAAGATAGTAATTCTAGCTTCCTCTATATAACACTTTTGACATATTTTTAACAACTGAAATATTGACATGCTCAAGCAAGTAAGTTGCAGATGGTTACAGGAAAAAAACATCAAATCAGCAAAATCTTTGACATGAATAGGTAGAAAATAAATTATTAGATCTTGTAAGTTTTTCAATGTAAAAGTGACAACAAAACCTATGAAGGATTTTATACAAATTCTTTTGAGCAGTATTAGATCTTTCTTTCTCTATGAAGTTCATTACTATCAACCAAGATAGTAGTTCTAGCAACCTCTAGATAATCCTTTTTAACATATTTTTAACAACTGAAATATTGACAGGCTCAAGGAAGTAAGTTGCAGGCGTTATACAGAAGAAAAAAACATCAAATTGGCAAAATTGGCATTTGACCTCCGATAGAAAATACTCACGTGTAATCTTTTGAGCAGTTTATTCCGTGAAAAAGTAGAACTCCTGGGACAGGAAGGCGTGAAGATGTTGTATGGGTCAATGTTTCCAAGTTCACTGCTAGCAACTTCAAGGATTTTGTTACATTGTTCTGACGGATGTAGAAATGACTCAAAGTCACATAAAACATTTAACAGCTTGTATGTCTGATCTGATATCATGCCGGCAGTCCACATGTATTGGAAGCTTCCCAAATTGTCGAGAAAATCATCAGTTAGAGCATTTCCCACCTGCATTTATTTCTTAGTAAAACTCCCTTTTGGATTTAATGTACTTATGAAAGAACCGAAAATGGAACTTTCCATATGGACACAAAAAAAAAAAAAAACAAAAAACAAAAAAAAAAGAACGAAAACCCACGTCAAGGATTCATACCAAATAACCCTTCAAATTAATTGATTTGTCTCCTGTCACTTTCTGAGACCTTACAATAACTTGGGCCAACTGAGGAATAAAATGCCCTAGAAAAAGAGCAGAGATTTGTAAGAACCACAGTGGTTTAAATATATTGGTCACGTTACAAATTTGTTATCATAAGAATAGAAATTGAAGCTTCTTCTAATAATGATATTGGTTATGTAATCTCCTTAAACCTCCATAGCTCTCTCCAGTTATATAGAAATCACATCCCTTGTACTGAGGAAACCGTTTGAACCACTCCTGTAAAAATTTTACTGAATCCTTGGCTGCACTTTCGAAGACAGAGGAAAAACTAAGTTAACCTCTAGCCAATAACCAAGGCCATATGTTTAAAGTAAGGTCAAGTAGAATGTAACATTCTTACCAGTCCTTTCATCTCCATTACTCAACACATCATTGGTGTTGTTTGAGTAGAAAACCCGTACCAGCAGGGGATTCAAGGAACAACATATTAGCCACTGCAAATGTCAATTGTGAAGTGTTATTAAATTAATGATATAGATTCACATGAAAAACACTTTCAGAACAATTGAAATAAATATTAAAGAAAAGGGTGCAAAATTGTATGACGAGTACATAATTGAATCAATAACCAAATGCAACTTACATCACAATCACTAGGACTGCAATGGATATTGGAGTGCTTAAATAGTAACACCTCAATCGGAATTTTGTTTAATAGAGAAAAGACGAACAGAGGAAGAAAGCATAAAGCTTAGGTTGTCTTTATTGATTATAGAGATGGAAAACAAATGCATATAGCTTGAGAAACACATCTAGCCAATCAAACAACTAGAGTCACAGATTTCTCTTTGCTTGGTTAACAAAAATTTTCATTCAACTTAAAAGAAGGAAAAATTAAAAGAAAAATGGGTTCTTATATCTATGACTATGAGATGCACAAAACTTAAGCTCTCGTCCATAATCATATATATTTGAAGGAAGAGATATAAACATTTGTCTTCACCTTGATTCCATGAATAAGGATTCAAATAAAGGCTTTTGCCGTCTGGCTTAACATGGAAAGGTCCAACTTCCTCTGCCATTCCATAAGCAATTGCAGAACATCCAGGCCCTGAAATTGTAATAATTTTTATATCAGAAAACTATGACATTGTTTCTTTGATACAAGGAAATAAATAGTGTGGATGCAAGCAACGATTTAATTACCAACAAACCAACTGGTTCTTTGATGCAGCCAGTTTGAATACAGCACCTTTTTATAATAGTGTTACCCCCAAAATCCGAACCCCAAATTCACCAAGATAACAAAACTGAGCCATTTTTGTGAGAATTCTTATCAACAGAACAATCGCTGAGTATTCAAATAGCTCAGTATGACTAGAATCAAAGCTAAAGTCCAACTCTTAAAAGCTCAACAATTATGAGCAGAAGGGAAATTTTCTACCTTTAGTGTATGGACAAACCTCCATTCACCAAAATGATCAAAACCCCTTTCCCAAGTTCAATTTCTCCTTGAAATTTCAACTCCCTGACTCACCACCACAATAGTAATCCATTTTCAATTTAACACCCTAAAGTTTCACCGGTTTCAAACTTTGAATCCTGAAAAGTTTCCCCAAAATAACACACCAAAATTCAGCTAAAGTTCACTTTAACATCTCCCTTTACACCGTTCATACTTCAGTTTAAAGTAGGAGAATTTTTCAAAATAGACCCATTTGTAATTTTATTCCCCAAACTCGACTCATGTCAAATTAATTTACAAAAATCGACTCAATTTCGGCCACGGCAGCAACACGGGCTGAAACTGGGTCTATTTTAAAAAAGCTTCGTTTTAATTAGTCAGGTTGTCAATCCCAATTAATTAGATGCTAGTTTAATTATACGGGTCAGAACTGCAGTTCAAAATAGTCGCTGTTGAAATAGGTCGATTTTAATGAATAAAATTATAAATAGGTCTGTTTTAAAAATTTCTTCTTTAAGGTACATCACATAACTATCACGTGATAATTCGTAGACTCTTAAATCCCTCTCAATCCCTTTCTTCCTCCCTCAGCTTTTCGACACTGAAAATAAAAAACAAATAATTCATCTCTTGCAATGAGCATTAATGATAATGTTCCCCACTCTCCCTCAAGTTAACAGGTTAATAACATCTTAAAAACTTTAGCTCATCTATTGCAAAAAGAACTTCAAATGCAAATAATCCAAAATAAAAATAAAAAAAAACAACCCAGTTAAAAAGGGTAAATTTTTATTCATGGGCATACCCCCAGTCAACCAGAGTGCGAGAGGTTTGGAAGCAGGATCCTCAGCGGCCTCAAAGAACCAGTAAAAGAGAGCTCTCCCTGCCTCCTCATCAACTGTTATATAACCAGAGTAATGGGCAAATTCAACAATAAAAGCTTGCCCTGGCAAAGTCCGCACCCTGTCCTTCTCCAGGGCAGAATCCTCTGAATAAGAAGAGGCAGAAGCAGAGACTAAGAAAACCAGAACAAGGGCCAAAGGAAGGAGAAGAACAGACTCTGATTTTCTTCTCCTCTCCATTATTTTTTGCTTTGCAGAGCTTCTCTATTGACAACCTGGAAGTATTTTTGGGCTTGGTTTAAGAATCACGAGGGCTGTGGAATTTTCTGGAGGGGGAACATAAAAGAGAGAAAAAAAGAAAACTCACTCACGCATCTCAAGGCTACTGTCCTTTTCTATATTTTTCCCCCGGATGCGGGAGAAAGTATCTGATGCTCCGTCCCTATTGATGATGTGGTGCGCCTGATCAATAAAAAAATTAAAATAAGTGAATTAATGTAATTAAATTATAACTAAAGCATGTTTTAACAAACAAACAGCGTTTGGACTTCCACCTGTTTCAGTCTTCCACTACGAGCCGCT
Organism: Asparagus setaceus; assembly: GCA_012295165.1. Classification (NCBI taxonomy): domain Eukaryota; kingdom Viridiplantae; phylum Streptophyta; class Magnoliopsida; order Asparagales; family Asparagaceae; genus Asparagus; species Asparagus setaceus. Next base: position 46,374,971 of record CM022705.1, on the reverse strand, counting down.
TAGCTAATTGTTCTCCATGTTGCGCTGCGCTTGCTGCTTGATTGGATATAGCTTGGTGAGATCTCTCTCTCTCTCTTGATTATAAGCTATGATGTGTGTATTTTTTATTGTACGAAAATGTTGATGTCTAGCTATTTTTCATTGTTATTGTACATAGTGTTTGAGAAGAAGAATTAAAGTATTATAAATCATTTTAAATATATAAAATACAAATGTTAATCTTCTAATTTGTTTATTATCGGTGAATTTTACCAAATGGATGTATTGGAAAATGATCAAAATTTAATAGAGCTTGATGAAGAAGAGGTTCACGATGTTATTCTGGGAAAATATAAGTGAAAGGTATGAAATACCTACCGTCGGATGAATGTCAATAGTGAAGAGGAAGCTTTCAATTTGTACAATAATTATCTTTGTACAAATTGGCCAGTGATTAGAAATCAAAACTAAGAAAAATACTAATGGAGTAGTGCGGCAAAGATACCGTGTGTTCAAAAGAAGGCTTAAGCGTTGATGATAACACTTTTGGAGTGAGTAAAGTGAATCGACTAGAAACAAGAACAAACTGTAAGGCTAATATTAAATTAAGTGGTAAATGAAGGTGTATGGGAGGTTGCTCAATTCAATCCCAACCATAATCATGAGCTAGCAAGCCGGAGGAAAGAAAATTTTAAGATCGAATCGGAAAATATTAGAGTCTAATGCGACTATGATTAAAATATAGTTATCTTGGGTATGAAACCAATGCAAGCTTATTCATTTTACACACAACAAGCGGTGGAGTAGACAATGCAAAGATTACACCATGATTGTCATAACCTCTTACATCGGGCGGTTAAACATGATTAAGGAGGGATGCTCAAGGCGTGCTTAATCATTTCAAGCATAAGCAATCATTAGACCCTTTGTTTTTTTATTCGGTGAAAGTTGACGATGAAGGACGCTTGATGAATTTCTTTTGGAGGGATGGGAGAACCAAGATGGATTATGATTGTTTAGGAGATGTTGTTACTTTTGATACTACATTTAGAACTAACAAGTACAATTTAATTTGTGCTCCATTTGTGGGTGTTAATCAACATAGAAGAAATAATTACTTTGGATGTGCTTTTCTATCAAATGAGACCATTCCTTCTTTTGTTTGGTTGTTCGAAACATTTTTGGAGTCTATGGGTAACAAGGAACCAAAAATAATATTCACCGATCAAGATGCGGCAATGGCAAGTGCAATTAAACAAGTATTTTCTAATACACACCACCGTTTATGTATTTGGCATATAGCATGTAATGCTACAAAACACCTCTCCACTTATTATGCAAATCCGGAATTTAAGAAGATGTTTAACAAGTGCCCGAATGGATGTCTTACAGAAAAGTTTGAATCTACTTGGAGTATGATGATTGATAGATTTCATCTAAAAGACAATAAATGGCTTGGGTCACTATATGAAATACGAGAAAATGGTGTCCCACATTCACCCTTGACATATTCTCTGCTAGGGTTAAGTCTACCCAAAGGAGTGAATCTACAAATAATGTTTTCAAGTCCTGTCTTGCAAAACAATGAATTTAATTCAGTTTGTCCACCAATTTGAAGAGGCGTGAGAACAACAACGGTTGACCGAATCGAAGATGATTTTCGATGTTTTCAAGGCTTACCTATAAGGGCATCAAGAAGCGTGGATTGCTCAATCAAGCGACAAATATATATACTATTGAGATATTTCAACTATTTGAAGGAAATGGTAGAGAGCTTGTCTATAGTGATGACGAAGTTAGTAATGATGGAATCACATACGTTATGAACTATCTCAAGAGGGTCACAACACGAACCATCGGTATACTTTAACACTCATGAATCAACAATTTTATGCGGTTGTAAAATGTTTGAGTCTATGGGAGTATTATGTCGCCATGCTTTTAGGATACTTAACTTGAAAGGTGTCACAATAATACCACCTCAATATATCTTAAAGAGATGGACTAAATATGCAAAGCGATGGATTGCACCTCAGGATTATGATTCTTCTTTATGCAATAATACAAAAGCTTCTCCATTGCTCAATCGTGTTAGACTAATGCAAAAAGCCTTTCATGTTATTGAGAGAAGTTTAATGGTGAACAGGGGCACTAAGATTATTGATGCTTGTTTTGATCAAACTTTAAGCAAAGTTGAGAGGCTACTTGAAGATTCACAAAATAAAGAGCCTGACAACTCCAATTTCAGAAGTGATTCTAGTAATTACACTGATAAGGATTCCTCCCATGATGAGCAGCAATTATTGGATCCCCTATTGTCAGACAAAGGGGTAACTAATGCTAGATTGAAAAGTCAATTGGAGAAAAATCTAAAAGACAAGCCTCCAAGTCTGTTGTCATTCAATCAGGTAATGAATCTTAATAAACATGTATACCTTTTAACTATTTCTATCACATGTTAGTTTTATTAATGATGACAAATATTGTACAGGGAAAGGGAAGAAAAAAGTGCATGTGTCATCTAGCCATGCTAATACATCAAGCACACAAGCTGCAATCATGCTTCAAGGAACTAATCCCCTGCTATATACTAATCAGGTGCGTATTAACAAGAAATTTAGATATTGGTTTCTATTTTGGGTTAACAGCACATTTCAGTGAGCTAATCTACTGATACACAATAGATATCTCCAACTTTGGCCGCTAGCGACTCTAATTTTCACTTTACAAGTATGCTCCAAGGAACTTACCCCATGAATCAGGTACCTTATTTTAGACCTCTAATTTTCAGTTTACACGCATCATTTTGTTTGATTATTTACATCATTGTCAACTTTGTTTGATTCTTTTGGTTATTTATAGCATTTTCCGATTACCTTTGCAAATGGCCCCAATTTTCAATTTACTCGAATGCTTCTCGAAACGGACCAGAGAACAAATAGCAGCCAGGTATATCATGTTAATAATTTACTACATTATTGTTGATTTCAAATGACATTTACATAAATTTTCCTTATGTAGGAAATGACAACACGTGCTAATAGTACTACTCATACTGAAGGAAGGACGGAGAATCAAATATGATAACAACAAAATTGATGATCTTAGTTTATTAGAACCTTATATGATTGAAGGCTTTGTAACTCCGGAAGCATGATGTAGCAATTTCTTACTTAACATTACCTGAAATTGGGATTATTTGTAACTTAGAAAGCTTATTGTAGCTCTGATTTTAGTTATGTGCACATGCTCTGTTCTGTTCTTTTCTATTTGGTTTAATTCAAAGGCTTTTATGAAGTTGTCTGCATCGAGTGGCCTCTGGAGTTTTACAGTTGAATGACAGTTTTTATGGCTATATGTCTTTGCTTATCATATTTTATCATAATTGTTCAAAGCATATAAAGAATGACTACAATTTCTATTGTTTCCTAGTTAAATAGCGTATGTACTGATGCTTTGGTATATAAGTTCGCACACAAATAATTAAAATCACTGGCATCCAATCAAGTTTTGCAAATAAACAAGACTCAGCAGCTGCAAGTTGAACATGATATTGAACTTGTATTGAAAAAAGAAACAATCTATGGACATGTACATTTCTTTACATCTCGAACCTGTCGATTTTTATGATCACAAATTTTACAGTACTGATTTTCACTCATATGTTTTCAACGATTTTCCAAACAATTACTGGACAAACTACCCTGACTTATGTCATCAGGGAGAGGATAATCAAGTGCAAACCCACTAAACTCCAACTCTTCCTTTCAGCTAAGCTAGCCTAATTGCATCTAATAAGATGATACCCAAGAAAACAATAAGAAGCTCCTTCAACATCAGGTTTTCCAACGTCCAGCCTTTCTTCGCCTTTTACTGACTACATTTCTCCTCTTCAGCTTCAATTTAGTCCTCTACCATCAGTTTTTCCCAAAACGTTACCACTGTTGAAGATCGAACCCTTGTCTTCGAGCTTGGATCAAAGAGACTGTAGTTTACGAGACTCTCATTGTGGGTGAGGCGGAGCTGGCCGAATCGATAGCCAGCGAAGAAAGGCTGGACGTTGGCAATGGAAGAGGCGGATCTGGAGGCGGAATAGCGGATGTGGCTGATGGGGGAGGAGCTGGGGATGAGTCGAGTTTTGGTTGGGTGAAGACCTCGAAGACTTGGCCAAGGCCGGTGATGGAGCAAAGGCGGTGACTTCCGGCGCCCGATGCACTCGGTGTTGGAGGTGTGGAGGGCAAGGCAGGCCAGCCGAGAGGCGATCGCTGGTTCGCTTGTGAGAGGGCAAAGGAAAAAGAGGTCAATTTAGCTTCAATTGAGGGGTCAAACTGTAAGAGAACTATTTTAAATAGAATTAGTGTGATAAATCTTAATTTTTTATTGATCAGGCGCACCACGTCATCAATAGGGACGGCCCACCAGATACTCTCTCCGGATGCGGATCCTCTCCAGTTAGGTCTCTCCAGTTAGGTGGTAATTGGAGACGGTCCAATTCTTCTAATCCCCATTATTTATCTTTAATTTAATGGACAAGATAAATATCACATAGGATTACCATAATTAAACTAGTGGTTTTGAAACCTACCATAGTGGATTTGGTAGATATTATTTAATTTTTAACAAAATCAAATTCCCAAATGTCTTTATTTCTAATCATAAGTTAATTATATGCATTGTTTGTTTTAATTGAATAATTTTTTAGCAATCAGTTGATGTAGAGTCAATAACCAACAAATAGAAAGTTTAAGAAATTAAAATTTGACATCATAAAAATAATTATAAATAAATTAATTTAAAAAATTCGACGAGTGTTCCTGTGTGCAACAAATAGAAAGTTTAAGAAATTAAAATTTGACGCATCATAAAAATAATTATAAATAAATTAATTTTAAAAAATTCCGACGAGTGTTCCTGTACACACATTAATAGATAGTTCGGATCATGTTCCCAAGTGTTCTGTATGCACATTGACAAAAAAATTAGACACATGGATATAAGAATTATAAATGAAATAAAAATAATTATAAATAATTTAAATTTAAGTGAGAGTTGTTTAGTTGACATATAATTGAGAGGTTAATTAGAAAGTTGCTTGTAGAAATATTTGAATTTATTAAAATTAAATAATATTACCAATTCACCATGGTGGTTTTCAAAACCACTAGTTTAATTATAGTAATCATATGTGTCGTTATCTCGTCTTTTAATTTAAAGATATAGGGTGAGGATTGGAGGAATTGGACCCTCTCCAATTACCACCTAATTGGAGAGGATCCGAATCCTTTTTCCCCACGTTGGTCTCACTCTCATTTGTTTTTTTGGGAAAATTGCTAGTATATATAGAAAGTAATTTGTAAAAAGTTAAGCGCTCCCCATGCTCAACTAAACTCAAATCCATTTAAGCACTTGAACCCAATTATCCATATTAAAACACCCCTAGCCTAGAAAAGTATAAAGTATCTATATTGTATTTTATATAAATGTCCAGTTTACTCTTTTGTGGATTGTCAAAAAAATTTTATCTTAATCATTGTATGGCAGTCCCTCTTTAGATTATACAGTAAGTGACAAGTAATGAGTTCAAGAGAAAAAAGAAGACATGCATTAATGGCAATGCGAGATTTTTTGGAGAGAAATAAAATTGGAGGGAAACATAATAAGTTCCCTCCAAATAACGGGGTAACATTTTGTACTTGCCATTTATAGGTTCTTTTTCATATCTTTTTCCCTCTTTAGATTCTACTCATAAGATCTTCAACAACCAAAATGTTCTTTACTTTTTGCTCTTAACTTCTCCAATAACCAAAATGGAAGAATCTTTAATATGTGTGATTTCGTTGAACACCAATGCAACCCTCGTTAAAGTCAATCCTGCAACAAGGTTAGCTGAATTGAAGATGCACGCTGCAGAGAATTTAAAACTACCATATGAAAGTTTGTTGATAAGTTATTCTCTCAAAAAGTTTCCTAATGTCTTCTTTGAGCTTTTAAAACATGAAGATATTCTCAATATGATAGATTATCATCGTACAATGGGGTTAAATACGATAATCATGACTGTTACTGAAAGAGATGAAGGATCCACGCATGCCATAGAGACAGAAATAGAGTTTTAAGTAAGTATTCAAAAGATTCCTTTCAGGTTCTGTATACACGTTATAATGGGAACTGTGATATTTCCGTATTATATGTGACCTGTAGAATTAGCACGTGACATTTCGATGTTATTTGTGACATATACAAGTTAACAGTTGCTTTTATTTTTTACACGTGACTTATATGTATCATTTGTTATATTCAACTTGTAGTCTTCCTACCGTAAACTCAGAGTCATCTGAGCATATCCAGGAATCAGAGAAGATCCCAAATGACAATCCTCAAAGAGAGCATATGTGGATAATGGATAACATAGTAAGTGACTCGATAGGAATCCCAACATGGTGGCACGAGGCAATTATTGGAGAAGGGCAGCAATTTAAAAAAAGAAGTTAGAATAGCTCTTATATACTACTCTATAGCCAAGAACTTCTCTTTTAAATAAGTTAATAATGAGCCAAAACGCATTGATGCTAATTGCATGTTCCAGAAAGAAACAAAATGCCCATAGGTGCTTCACGCTTCACCATTGAGCCATGTGTCGACCTTTGCTATAAAAAAATTTGTTCCTAAACATACTTGTGGACGACATAACAACACAGCTGGTCACTCTAGAGCATCGAGAAGGTGGATTGTGAGTATGCTACAACCAATTATGAAGAGACATTCATATATCATCCCAACTGATATTAGAAAGGAATTGCATTCTCAATATGATTTAAAAGTTAATTATTCTAAAGCTTGGCGTGCTAAGGAGACAGCAAAAGACCAAATATTTAGTTGCGCAAGACATTCATATGATTTACTACCCTGGTTAGTCCATTAATTTGTTAATGTGTCCTTTAGAACTTATATGTGACTTGTAGATATTATATGTGACCATTAGATCTTATATGTGACATATAGATCTTATATGTGATATTTAGATCTTATATGTGACACTTAGATCTTACACATGTGACATTAAGATCTTATATGTGACATTTACGTCTTACATGTGACCTTTAGAACTTATTCATCATTTAATAAGTTAATTGTCCTTTTAATCATCATTTAAAGCTACCAAATGCAGGTGATGGAAACAAATCCAAGCAGTGTCGTCATCATTAAACAAGAAGAAAGGCAATTCAAGTATTTATTTGTTTCCTATAGTGCATGCATACAGGGGTTTCTCAAGGGATGTAGGTCATTGTTCTTTCTAGATGGGACCTTTTTGAAAGATCGTTGAGGAGGTCGAGTCTGAAGTCCAGTCGACTCCTCGGCCAATCATTGCTAATGCTCCTTCGAATTCGACTCCTGCTCCTGGCTCTGGTGCCGATCTGCTCGCATCTCTCCCAAGTCCGACCCCTTAAGGTTTTTGTATCTTCTTGTATATTTTTTTTTTGTCTTTGTTTGTAGCACTTTTGTACTGTAAATACTTTCAAATATATGAATAAAAAGATAATTTTGTCCATTTGAACTATGTACCTTTGACATTGCGTTCTTGTGTTTAAGAGTTTGCAATCTACTTTGTTTGAGTTCAAGTTTTTCTTGAGTCGAGGCGACTCGGCTTTGTGCCTTAAGGTTGGGAACGACTCGACCTCGTTCCTTGGGTTTACTTGTGATGACACCAAAGTCATGGGGTACGTGCCTTGAACTTATGATAATGATGCCAAGGTCTTTTTATCGATGATGTGCCTTGGTTTTACTCATGAAAATGATGCCAAGGTCTTTTGAGTCAGAGTCGACCGAGTTGACGACGTGCCTTGATTTTACCCTGAAAAGGTACCAAGGTCTTTGTGTTGGAGTCGACCGAGTTGACGACGTGCCTTGGTTTTACCCTGAAAAGGTACCAAGGTCTTTGTGTCGGAGTCGACCGAGTTGATGGCGTGCCTTAGTTTTAGCCTGAAAGGTACCAAGGTCTTTGTGTCAGAGTTGACCGAGTTGACGACGTGCCTTGGTTTTACCCTAAAAATGTACCAAGGTCTTTGTGTCGGAGTCAACCGAGTTGACAAGGATCGAATGACGAAAACTGCATATAGGTATATAACACAAATAATATCTCGTTTATGAGAGTATCTTTAGTTCGATTACCTTAGAAAGAGCCATATGAGTCTTGGGTCTAGTCATGAAAGTGACACCAAGATCTTTGGCTGAAATAGGCCGAGTCGATGAAGATCGAATGGCGAAAACTGGCTTTTTAGCCCTAGTGGTAGCTTCTTATCTCAAGATTTGAGCATAAGGGGCCATCCAACCTGAGATAAGATAGAGATGAAGAGGCCCCACGGTGGGCGCCAGTGTCGATATCCTGAGACTCAGCAGCGAGATTAGTAGATAATCCCAAATTAATGACGGGGCTTAGGGTCGATATGGATCATGGCGGGGTCCCCTCAATCTTCTTGGATGTCTGATCCCCTGTTAGGATAAGAGAGCTACAAAATAATCATGTTAGAGGACTGAAGTTAGGTTCTCCGGTGGTTCCTCTAACGATCAAGTCAGTATAGAGCTTGAGTGGGGAACCAATGAACTGAATAAGTTCTAAACATGCATGTATTGTGTTAATTGGCCAGAAATGGCTCACTCGAGGCCCCGAGGGGGTGATCCAGGCCCCCCTCCTCTTGTCAGTAGGCGATGGGCCCATATATATACCCAGTGGATAGGGGTAAAAGCGTAACTCTAGACAAGTCCAGATAGATAGTTGAATAAGCAGATAACTTCCAGGTGTCGGCTGCTGAGGAGTATGAGTCACCACTGACCTGACGTGATGGTGATTGAGGAGGTATGGTGGGTGACGAGTCATGAGGACTCATGATATGAGCAATGATGACGATGGAAAGATGTTGGCAGGGAGTTCGAGGACAAACCACCTTTCGACTCGGCTCCACAAGAGGGACGACAAGTACCGCCTTTTTTTTGGCCTCACAAGTTGACCCGGCCGTAAGTGAATGAGGGGGTCGACTCAAATGATGAGGTTGAGTGAGAGCTTGTCTTGACTCGGCCCTACTTGGAAAGGGACGAGTGCCCATATTATCCAAGTTACCCTGGCTGGGGTGAGCTGATCTATTTGATTAGTGTTGGCCTGGGACACGTGTCAACTCTAGAGGGGGATTAACACTTAGGTGAATTATTGACATAACACTTTCTAATGTCAGTTGGGTGATATATGGACGCCTCTTCATAAATGATTATAGCATACTCGCAATCCACCTTCTCGATGCTCTAGAGTGACCAGCTGTGTTATTATATTGTCCACAAGTATGTTGAGGAATAAATTTTTTATAGAAAAGGTCAACACATGGCTCAATGGTGAAGCGTGAAGCACCCACGGGCATTTTGTTTCTTTCTTGAACATGCAATTAGCACGAATGCGATTTGGCTCATTATTAACATATTTAAAAGAGAACTTCTTAGCTATAGAGTAGTATATAAGAGCCATTCTAACTTCTTTTGCGCTTTTAAATTGCTGCCCTTCTCCAGTAATTGCCTCGTGCCACTATGTCGGGATTCCTGTCGAGTCACTCACTATGTCATCCATTATCCACATATGCTCTCCTTGAGGATTGTCATTTGGGATCCTCTCTGATTCTTAGATATGCTCCGATGACTGTGAGTTTACTGTAGGAAGACTGCAAGTTGAATATAACAAATGATACATATAAGTCACGTGTAAAAAAATAAAAGCAACTGTTAACTTGTATATGTCACAAATAACGTCGAAATGTCACGTGCTAATTCTACAGGTCATATATAATACGTAAATATCACAGTTCCCATTATAACGTGTATACAGAACCTGAAAAGAATCTTTTGAATACTTACTTAAACTCTGTTTCTGTCCTTAGGGCATGCATGGATCCTTCATCTCTTTTAGTAACAGTCATGGTTATCATATTTAACCCCATTGTACGATGATAATCTATCATATTGAGAATATCTTCATCTTTTAAAACCTCAAAGGAGACATTGGGAAACTTCTCGAGAGAATAACTTATTAACAAACTTTCATACGTATTGATGTCAGTTATCAAACATGGGGATTAGCAGATAATCCTGAGTTTTAGCGATGAAGCTTAAGGATGATGCGAGTGAAGTGGGTTCCCTCATCTCCTTTGAGGGCCGATCCCCTAGCTACATAAGAGAGCTGCACAATAACACTCGTTAGAGGGCCAGAGTTGGGTTCTTCGGTGGTGTCTCCGATGGTCAAGTCAGTATTTGAGCTTGAGTGGAGAAGTTACCAAGGAACTAAAAATAGTTCTCAGTCTAAGTGTACATAAATTGCATACCTGTGGCCCAGAGGGGGGCACGAGGCCCCCCTCCTACTCGCAGGCGATGAGCTATATATACTGTTGAGAGGGGTAGAAATGTAACTTTGGCCAAGTCCAGTTGGTGGCTCAGTTATCACCTACTGTACAGGTGGCGGCCGCTGAGGAGAGTGAGTCATCCATGCGTTTAATGTGGGGGTGACACCAAGTATTTAGTGCTGACTAGGTCCGATGAGTCATAAAAACTACGGGGGCTAGAGCAATGATGGCTCTGACAATGCATTTAAGGCGAGGGTATTCGGCTGCCGGCGTGGGTCCCGGGGACATACTGCCTTTTGAGTCGGCTCTACGAGTGGACCGATGATTACCGCCTTTTTACTCGGCTATGCTAGTTGTCAACTAAAATAGTAGGCTGAGTGCAGATGCCCGTGGACTCGGTCTACTGGGTAGGCCGACAAGTACCGAACTTTTACTCGACTCTGTGATCGGTGCAACGATGAGCCGTGGAGTGCGATTCGAGTCGTCCCGGCTCGAATACGTCTTAGGCATGGAATGAGACACGTGTCGGCCTCTCGAGGAGGATTAACACTTAGCTTTTTATAGATTATAACAAAACGGTAGTTTTAAATTCTCTGCAGCGTGCATCTTCAATTCAGCTAACCTTGTTACAGGATTGACTTTAATGAGGGTTACATTGGTGTTCAACAAAATCACACATATTAAAGATTCATCCATTTTGGTTGTTGGAGAACTTAAGAGGAAAAAGTAAAGAACATTTTAGTTGTTGAAGATGTTACAAGGAGAATCTAAAGAGGAAAGAAGATATGAAAGAGAAACTATAAATGACAAGTACAAAATGTTACCCTATTATTTGGAGGGAACTTATTATGTTTCCCTCCAATTTTATTTCCCTTCAAAAAATCTCTCCCATTGCCATTAATGCAAGTCTTCTCTCTTCTCTTGATTCCATTACCCTTCACTTCTTGGACTGCCACCATACAATGAATAAGACAAAAAAATTTTGACAATCCACAAAAGGGTAAACTGGGCATTTATCTAAAATACAGTATAGGTATTTTATACTTTCTTGGGCTAGGGGTGTTTTAGTATGGATATTTGGGTCCAAGTGCTTAAATGAGTTTGACTTTAGTTGGGGGTGGGGAGTGCTTAACTTTTTACAAATTGCTTGCTACAAGCAATTTTCCCTTTTTTTCTGATGTATGATCTGTGACATTTATTTGTGGGGTAGGCATTTGAATGAGACCAACAATTTGTGCAATTCATAACTTTAGGTAACTATTTTGTTAATTAATGGAAATAATGGAGTGGTGAAGAAGTGTACGCTGAGAGGTTCCTCAACAAGAAACTGTAGTTAAATTTCGGAAAACAACCTTAAGATTGGGGTTTTACCAACTAACCCACCTTAACTTTCAAAACAACAAAAATCCCCTTACAGTTTGTGGTTCTCAGAAAACTCCCTTCAACTTTCAATGCTTATCGAAAATCCCTCTAAAAAGCGTGAATCATAATTTTCATAGGCGAAAATATCATTCTGCATAATTTTATATGAAAATTACAATTAACCCTATTATGGGAGGTTTTTGGAAGAGCGTTGAAAGTTAAAGGGGGTATTTTAAGAAGCCCAAAACTTAAGGGGGTTTTGTGTTAAATTTAAAGTGGAGGAGGGTTATTAAGGAATGCGCAAATTTAAGAGATTTTCTTTTATGTTCTATTGAGGTAATCTTACCATTGGTAAAATTAACCTTTTGAATGAGGTCCACAAAACTATCACTTTGCAAGATCACATGATGCAATCCAAACAATATAATACTACCATTTTAAGACTTGTAGTGAGATATTCAAACCAAACAATATAAATACTCAAATGAAAAGTAGTGAGGTGGATGACCCCATTTGGTATCATAAAAACCTAACACTCCTCTAAACATCCAAACAGCCCATGAGGCTTGGTTGAGTAGGAAGGGAGGTAGAGCAAGGAAAGAGACAAAATTAGAAATCCCTTTTGGTTGAGTATTTAGAGGGTAAGGTAAAGTAGAGTAAAGTAAGGTGAGGAGAGAGAAGATGCAAAATGAACTAGACAGTGAAGAGAGAGAAAATACCTCCAATTTGGAGGGTCATAAGAGTGAGGAGAGAGGAGATACAAAATGAACTAAAAAAGTCATGTACCTCCCTTTACTTCTGTTAGAGATTTTAGTCCCTTCCCCTACTAGGATCTCCGTCACGTGAAAACCAACCACAACCATACTATAGAAAATGCTAACAATTAAGAAGAAGAACACCAAGATTTAACGTTGTTCGGTCGACCAACTTCGACTTACATCCACATGATACAATACGAGAAAATCTACTACGTATCGGGGAGAACTACAAGATGAATTAATCAACTCTCATTTCTCAATCTCTCAAACTCAAATACATAATTAACCTCTTATATTCTCTCCAAAACTCTCTCCTTACAATCTTTTGGACGGACAAAGACTATGAAACTCTCTCCCAACCTTGCCATATTTTGGATGGACAAAGACTGCGAAACCGCACACTATTCTTGAATCTAGTTTATGCCCTCTGCTGACCTAAATTATAAGAATAGGTGGCTCCCCTCCTTCTTAATTTTTCCTCCAAAATTAGAAGACTATGTATTGAGGAATCAAAACCCTATTCCTTAGCCTAACTTCCTAATTAGACTATGATACAAACTTCTTATCATAATGAGATCCAATCTTCTAATCATGATAGAACTATAATCTTATCTCATGAAGTTGTACAAATAATCAAAGACACAATCCCAACAACTTCTTTTCTAACTAAACAAGAACCACAAAAGGTATATCCCTCCTTGCACCTCATTGAATTTTACTTTACCCTATCCTTTCTCCTTGTACCTCCTACCAAACCAAGCTTTAATGATTTGGAGGGATGCAAGGAGAGAGGGCGATGAACTGAATTGGTTGGGAAAAGTGAAGTCAGAGATTGAGTGCACTCATTGGTCACTTCAAAGAGGGAGGTATTAGCTGCTTTTGAGTTGGAATATTTATAATTTTATAGTAGTAATTAAATCTTTTAAATTCATCAAAAGAATTTTGTAAAAATAATTTTATGATATTCCTACTTAACAAAACCTATATATAACATTATAAGTAACTCTTTCCATTTATTGAAGTCACAGTAGATAAATATAAATTTATCACACTAGTTTTTATAATGTCTAACTCGAGTTGAGTTAAATATTAAATAAAATTAATTCTACTCAAGTTATCTCTCTCTTACGACATGGAAGTAACACCAGCAACACTGACGGCTAACAAAGGCAACAACAATAACAACAATGATGATAATACATGCAATAGCAACGACAACACAATAGTAGCAACAATAATACTAGCAATAATGACAACAAAGGAAACACTAGCAGGAGTGACAGGGGCAACATGAGCAATAGTGGGGGCAACAACAACAACGCTAGTAACAAAAACAATACTAGGGACAACTAAAGCAGCAATTATAACAACAACATCGATGGTGAAATTGAACCAGCAATAATAGCAGCAACAACATCATGAACAGACGATGGGTAAACGCATATATGCATCGGCAGGGTCCAGGCAGACAACACATTCAGATCATCACCCCTGAAATCTCTATAATCTTGTTTAAATTTCACCCATAGGAAGGTTAAGATCACCTTAAAAAGTATGAAGGTCCTATTGGGTTAGATTCGTAAACCTAACATAGATGCTAGAATTCCCGATCAGGTTCTCGAATACGCCTGCAGGCCAATCTGTAGACATATTCCTCTTATTGAGAATGAGAGACGCTATGTCCTCTTCTTCCTCTTCTTTTTCAAAGGGATCGACTGAATCAACCATCATTTTGTTAATCAAAAGAAAAGCAAAGAAAGATCAAAGAGAATCATGAAGACTCAAACAAAATTATTAAGACTTGCAACCCATGTGGTTAATTCCCAGAGGAGCGGCAGATTGCACGACCCTCTCTGAAGCTTATTATGGCTTAGATATATGAACTCCTTTGGTCTGACGAATGGTAGGGGCCTAAGCAGCTGACGCACTACCTTGTGTAACCTCTTCCCACCTCGACTTGGTGACTAACTTTTTCTTATTCTTCTTCTGAGGAGAGGAAGCAAGCATCTCTCCCTCACAATCTTGCTTCTTGGAAAGAGGTGGAGCTTCTTGGCAAAATAGACATGAACTTTCCACCGCGATGGAAGTATCAGCCTTAGGCAATGGTCCTTCGTGAGCTAGAGTCATGAGTGATTGCTCGATAGACTCTTGGTAAGGGATTACAATCAGCTCAAATCTATCCACAACCAAATATGACTACGGGTAAGATTCGCTTGTCAGAACCTGGACTCTGATACCGTAAAAACATTATCACCTCCCGTGTCCCAACTACAGATATGGGCATGCGACTCGGCTGACGGTACGTACATGAGAACCGGGTCAGTCGGGTCCTCATGCACATACTTAAGCCTCATCTATGTAAACTGTTGCCAAACAATGGCAAAAAAAGGATAATTATATAGCTGAGATGGGCACAACTGACAAAAGTCAACTTCTGATCAAACTAGATAAAACATGGTGAACCAACTATAAACTACATAGCATGGTGAGACTCTGAACTAACAAACTTCCCAAAAGAGTAAAATTGTAAAAGCAACCACTTACCAACTCCTAGGAGGATAAAACTATCCAACCGCACAACCCGATCTAGAACTGATTACTCCTCTCACCTAGAGGAAGAAGGGAGAAAAAAATCTAGGGGTTGTCAGGCAAGCGACCCACAACAAACAACAAGCAAGAAAAGAAACGAGAGCAGAAGGTAAGGTAGAGAATATTCTAGAGGATACACTCATGAAGATTCGATACGGAGAACAGATAAGGGAAGATAGACTAAACAACGGGAAGATATGCATATGTATTTAAGCTACTGAAAACTTCTGAAAATAACTGTAAAAGCAACACAGAACAAAAGTAGAACAAAGGTGGAAATAAATAACCAAACATGCTTGCCTACTGATCATCACTAACTGAAACTACTCATGCAAAACAACTCATCAGAATCTTAATTGGATAGATTCCATGTCACGTACTACTTCCTTAATCCAATCAAGATTCCCCAAATTAGCATCTTATTTGGAAAAATCTTTGCTGAGGATATGTGTACAGGTCACATAGGTTCCGACCATTTTTTATACCGACCAGACCCTCCCATACTGACCATCCGGTCTCACAAGCACTACCAAGGTCCCACATATCTCTGAAGATTCAAATCCCCAAAAATTAAACTAATCATATTACTTTTTTTAGTTTGCTGTACATGAAATAATATGCACTAGTCCCAAAATCTCAGCTCATAGAAAACTTACTATCATGACAGCCGACACCCGTCTATACGGTACCGACCAGGTGTTCAATCAGAGTGCCCTCTATGACTGGGAGCTCAAAGAGGATGAAATTCTGAATCATGAATCCAAATACATTATCTCTTCTCATAACTCGTGTAAACGGGAAATTCCAAATGAAATCTGATACTCATGAAGAGATACACATTCACAAAGTGATTCCGGCGGGGCTAGCACGTCGACTCCTCGTTTGACTCCGACGCCGCTCGCACCTCGACTCCGGCGTGGCTAGCACGTCAACTCCATGTTTGACTCCAACACCGCTCGCACCTCGACTCCACTTTCACAAATGATTCCAATGCCGCTCCAACACCGCTAGCAGCTAGACTCCAACGTCCCAGAAACATATCCCATAAAATCATTATTAGTTTGATTTTTATATGTTTATGTATTATTGATGTTTGCAGTGAAAGCAAATGATTAATTGGTGGCCTGCCATCATACACAAGTTGAAGAAGTTCAAGGCATCAAAATTGTGTTCCGTGCTTTGAATGTGTGATGAAGAGATATCTTAAATTAGTAGGGTGTAAACTAAACATGCTCATATTTCTATGTAAATATATTGTCTAGAGATTATTTTTACTAGATTTTTAGAAGGATCACCATACATCTAATCTTGATCTAACGGCCGGAGAGCGCTCATAACAATGCAGCGAGAAGCCCCCACATGTCACCCCACAAAAACACGTATATAAAAATTGATGAAGAGGAAGAAGATAACAATAGTATATTTTTCTATGTCTTTAACCTCTACATAAGTGCATATATATATAGAGTAGAGGATAAAACCCTAATCTAGTAGGATTAGGAACTGTTCCAATTAAGGACTGGTCTGGGTCCTCTTAGATACACAAAGCAAAGTGTAAGTATGCGGTATCTCGTGCCCTAAATTTGATTAACCATATTTGCAAAAGTACCTTCGATATCTCGAAAACATGTACGAACACCCGGGTCTCCCCAATTCATTGCACTCTTGAAAACCTTGCCTCTTATGTAAATAAGAGTTTGCGCATGTGATGCAATCAAGAGACATGTAAATTAATCTTCCTCCAAAGACTAAATAGTTGAGCATGTTAATCACCCACTTTCCTCGACATCGCCATGTACATGCGGTGTTGTCTCATAGCACAGGAAATAGCAACCAAAGTAGTGAACACTCATAATAGCCTTCCCGGATAGTCCAATATCTCTAAAAGTACAATGACTATCCTCCATTAGGTGGTCATCTGTAGGGCATACACATGAG